>OZ022502.1:73995591-75227551 GCA_963989385.1 Ctena decussata | reverse complement strand
GCTTGAAAAGGCTAGTTTGAAATAACTTAGTCTTTTTTTCAGGGTAAAAGTCTATGTAATATGGCATAGGAGATGTCGTAGGAGGCTATACAGCAATATGCGTCTGCTATGAGTCTCTTGGCCCTGTATCTCAAGACCTCACTATACCAGAGGCATAACTCTATAGCGTCAGTTGATGGTGTAAGTTGCTGTGGCATACTCTTGTTCATTCTGTTCAATTTCTGAGGCTTTACAGTAATATGCGTCTGCTATCAGTCTCTTGACCCTGTATCTCAGGGGCTCACTATACCAGAGGCATAACTCTATAGCGTCAGTACTTGTTCCTTGGGGAGATTATAAAATCTTGTATCTCAAGATTTTAATGTTCTGGACTGAAATTATTTCTTACTAGCCTTCTAAAGCCTGACTACTACATTTGATGACGAGAAGATCTCTGCTCCCAGTGTGCTTGAACTTGTGGGTATCTAGTGGAAGGTCCACATATCCACATTGAAATTGTGGAGCTGATGTGGATGTCAAGTGGAAGGTCCACATATCCACATTGAAATTGTGGAGCTGATGTGGATGTCAAGTGGAAGGTCCACATATCCACATTGAAATTGTGGAGCTGATGTGGATGATGTGGACTTGATGTGTATGAAATGTGGAGGTTATGTGGATGATGTGGATCCACAATGTGGAGTTTCCACATGTCCACATCTACACATTAGACAAATCGGCTTACCCTGTCCCATTTCTGACAGACTGACACAATGCATCTCAAAACCTCACTGTTACAATGCCAACTGCCCAGGGGTTCACTTGTTCCTCATACATCCTAATTCTGAGTTATATCTGTGATTCCTACCTTCTATTCTGTACATGCATATTGTGGTTTATTATTTTGAAACAAAATTTGGTAGGTTTTGACTTGCTCTTTCCAATAAAAAAGAATTATGAAAATCAACCGAGGCAATCTGGAGTTATTACAGGTTTCTTACCCTCCATATTCCGCGCATGCGCAGTGTGACAATTTATTTTAAGAGTATTTGGTAGGTGTTGACTTGCTCTTTCCAATAAAAAAAGAATTATGAAAATCCATCAAGGCAAAATGGAGTTATTATAGTTTTCTTACCCTCCATATTCCGCGCATGCGCAGTGTGACAATTTATTTTAATTTCATTTGGTAGGTGGTGACTTGTTCTTTCCAATAAAAAAGAATTATGAAAATTCATCAAGGCAATCTGGAGTTATTACAGTTTTCTCACCCTCTATATTCCGCGCATGCGCAGTGCACATGCCCCGACAAACTTATATTTTTGTATTTAAGAGTTACAAAGTCATACAAAATATACTCATAACAAAAGTTCTTATACCATACACATATTCACTTTTCATTTGTATCATTTTTTCTGAAAGCTATTACTTGTTTTGTCTATTTATAGAATAAAAGAAAGTCAATCCAGATTTACCTCCCTTGTAATAACACCATAATATGAAAAATTGAATAACTTTGTTATTTTTCGGCCGATTTTGATAAAATAAACACCAAAATGTAGATTTTTTTTATTCTCTAATTAATTTTTATATTTTAAAATGTGTTACTATAAAAAGTAACATGGCCTTTATTAAAATCAGATATACATGATATGCAAATGTCCAATCTTGTCTCAAGTAAACTGGTTTATGTTTAGGTATATATATTGGGAACTCGCATATTAATATTGCTGGTTTGCCGGTCACCACTGGACTGGAACTGGTGTGCACAACGGTTATACCGCCTGGGCCCGCAGATGCGAAGTCTATCGATTACATGTGAAACAGTAGAAGCCTTATGGCTTAAGGGGTCGGAACATCCATGGTTCCGTAAAAGGTACCTCTGCTGGCAGGTCTCTGGTCCATAGCGACATTCAGGACTTGTGATCATGTAGATATGGCTTCAAATCGCCAGGGCTTCCCAGGCATAGGGTAACCGACCGGGGAAGAAAAAGGTGCTGTACAGCACACTCTTCTTGCTAAATTTTTAAGTGCATATTTTTGTCTTTACCGGCATGCAAGAAATAAAGATTGCATTTTTTGTGGCACTATAATTTTGATGAGAATTGTGTGAAATAATATATGAAACTCAAAATGCTATCTGGTATATAAGTGTGATGTTCAGATATGAATTCATTCTAGTTTTGAACAGAGAGAAGTAAGAAGCAAGAGAAAAAAACAAAGCAGTTTAAGATATTTGATGAGTTATAATTCATCTCCTGATCATGAAGGACTTCTATCTGACACTTCTGAGCGATGGTTCTCTGAAAACTTTCCCTCAAAACACACAAAGCTCTTTTACAGTGAGACTAGATCACCCGATAAATATCGAAAGCGAAAAGTGGGAAGTTGCTTTGGTGGAATTAATTACACCATCTCGAGTCAATAATATTTCAGAAAACAATAACTTTTTCTTTTTGTCATTTCTGGACCAAGCGGTATTAAATGCTCAAGGAATAGATACGACAAAGGAGTTGTGTGCTAGTGGAGAGGGCTGTCATGAATATAAATTATTTCTTCCTGAAGGAAATTACAACTCTCCACAGCATTTGGTGGATGAGATGCAATCTGTAATAGATACAAAACATGGCTCTTTAATGAAACAAATAAATGCTTCTATCAGCATTACTTATGTTAAAAGCACAAATCGTCTTAAAGTTGTTGCACAAAATCCAAACCAGGTCAGGATTCGCTTTCCAGCTTCACTTGGACAAGCTCTTGGAGTTAATCCGGATATGTCAGAAAACCCCATTGGAAACGAGTCATATGCTTTCAAATATGGAGTAGACCTAAATATATTGCATAATCGCTTGTACGTGTACTCAGATGTAGTTGATTATACATACCTTGGTGACGTGACGGCCCCTATTTTGAGAGTTGTACCATTTGAGAATTCAAAACGCTCTCAGCAGTCACACAAAGAATTTGTCAACATGCACTACGTTCCAGTAGGAAAATCCTATATTGATCAAGTTCATATCAGTATCAAAGGTGATACCGGTAAAAATATTCAGTTCAGCTCTGGAAAGACTTTAATTAAGTTACATTTCAGGCGGCGAATTAAATAAAAAAGAAACACAAAATAAGTATAAATACAACACACTGTTACAAACGTCACCATTTCAAGTAAAATCTTGAGAGAAAGCAGAATGCCTGGTAGTTCCAATAACCTAACAAAAGCACACTGTGGGCTAACTTTTGAATATTCAGGCTTGCCTGTCATTCCTGTTGTACAAAAAAGAAAAAGAAATCCTTCTACCTTTGGACAGATTCGATACCTCATGAAACGATTGTCAACTGCTTTGGTCAAAAGGCTCAGAGAGGGTAGACCTTTAAAGTATTGCCGACTATGCAGAGCGGAAATTCGTTCATTATGTCGTGAGGTGAAAGAAAAGCAACACAAACTCAAAGGATACATACACAAGAAGAATAAACAGTTAAGACGTTCCAGGCGGACAAAGAATGATTCTGGGGGTCAGAAATGTCATAGACGTAGTGAAGCTAAAGAAGATATCAACAGACAGACAGGGAACAAGCTGGAGTTAAAAACAATGAAATAAAGTGTTAGTCACTTTTTAAATGCTATGACGATTGAGTAACATTGGAAACTTGTATCAGTTTTCTAAATGTAGGTTTGTTAGAATTCAGTTGGTATTTAGACTATTGACAGAATTAATAAAACTGATATTAAATTATACACATTTTTTTCACAATTTACTACATCATTTAGTTCACAAAAGTGCATGCAATTGGTAAAAATGTAAGAATTGCAGTGGTTTACCAAACTTAGCACAAGTTCTTCAATATCTATTGCAGACTATAAAAGAAAGAGTCAAAGGATATAACTTCATTCTTCAACCAGTCGTTAATGGGTCGATACCAGTGCAAGCAGTGCGTCCGTGAATTTGCTCGATCAGACAGCCTGAGAAGACATACGTCCAGTGGTGTTTGTAAAGCAACTACAACTATGTCTGACAGCGAAGAAAGTACGATCTCAGAAGTGTCAGATGTAACTACAAACAGAAAATATTTGAAGGGAATGAAAGGACATGATATCTTTGGAGAATATGATTATAGTAAACTCTCAGACGATCCAGATACAGAACCGTCAGAAGTGGAGACAGACAGTGAGTCTGCCAGTAAAGAGGAAAAACAGAAAGCCAAACGCAGGAAAATTCAAAAGACAAGTCCTTGGGATAGACTAATGAGAAGTACTTACAGAGACAATCAAGATCAGTTCGATGAAACAGTGGAAAATACCATGCAGGAGACACCTAACATCGATGTTGAATCAGCTGAGGAAATGGCATATGAAGAACTGAAACCAAAATACAGATCAACGCTGGTTACCAAGTATCAAGACCTCGTGGCACTCGGGTCTGCTTTGAGAAAAGATCCTATCCACAAGAAAGTAATATCAACAGCTCACAGATTGAAAGAAGATGAAGACTATGATGAAGAAGAGGCCATGCAGTATGCAGTGAAAAAAAGAAGATATCTACTTGAACGAAAACTTGACGAATATGAAAGACCAACTTTAACTGTTGAAGAGGAAACCCAATGACATTGATTCTTGATAGGACTTTGAAATTAACCATTTCAGCGATGGCAAAGCATTGAGATCATTTAAATAATAGTAGACCTGCAGTGGGACCTATCAAAATGTTTTATTTACTATGAAAGACTAATGATCATTATGTAAACGAAGACAGAGGGACGGTCCTAATCCTCTGTCTGTCGTAATGAATAGATGAGCGGGACAAATAAAGTTGTTCTGAATTTAAACTGTTGTTAATTGTTCTTTTCTTCCTAGTTCTTATTATTGTAACAGTGAGGTTTTGAGATGCATTGTGTCAGTCGGTCAGAAATGGGACAGGGTAAGCCGATTTGTCTAATGTGTAGATGTGGACATGTGGAAACTCCACATTGTGGATCCACATCATCCACATAACCTCCACATTTCATACACATCAAGTCCACATCATCCACATCAGCTCCACAATTTCAATGTGGATATGTGGACCTTCCACTTGACATCCACATCAGCTCCACAATTTCAATGTGGATATGTGGACCTTCCACTTGACATCCACATCAGCTCCACAATTTCAATGTGGATATGTGGACCTTCCACTAGATACCCACAAGTTCAAGCACACTGGGAGCAGAGATCTTCTCGTCATCAAATGTAGTAGTCAGGCTTTAGAAGGCTAGTAAGAAATAATTTCAGTCCAGAACATTAAAATCTTGAGATACAAGATTTTATAATCCCCAAGGAACAAGTACTGACGCTATAGAGTTATGCCTCTGGTATAGTGAGCCCCTGAGATACAGGGTCAAGAGACTGATAGCAGACGCATATTACTGTAAAGCCTCAGAAATTGAACAGAATGAACAAGAGTATGCCACAGCAACTTACACCATCAACTGACGCTATAGAGTTATGCCTCTGGTATAGTGAGGTCTTGAGATACAGGGCCAAGAGACTCATAGCAGACGCATATTGCTGTATAGCCTCCTACGACATCTCCTATGCCATATTACATAGACTTTTACCCTGAAAAAAAGACTAAGTTATTTCAAACTAGCCTTTTCAAGCTTACTAAAGCGGTGTCATCTACGGGGACAGCCCGGCCCGAGACTGCCCCAGGCTGCGGACTTAGTCTCCGGACGGCTGTCCCCGTAGTGCCACCCTTTACTACTACTGTCACACTGTCACTTATTTTTGACCACATGCCACTCTCAAACCTCTTTTTAATAAAACAGTGGATGCATTCATGACTATAAACACATATACATACATGCACATGTGTACACTCACTATATCTAAATTTCATATCAACTATTTATGGAGGTATTCTTACACTCTCCAAACCTTTGGTCTATTAAAAGATGAAATCCACGATACGAGAAAACCAACAAAGTGGTTATGCGCCCGGCGCAGACTAGATCAGCCTGGGCATCCGCCCAGTCTGAGCAGAGTCTCCGCTGTCCGCATAGAGCTAGCTTAGACTCTTAGCTACCCTCTGAGTGCATAGCAAAGAGTCTGAGCCAGCTGGGTGGATGTTTATGCTGATCTGAGTCTGCACTGAGCACATAACCACTTTGTTGGTTTTCTCGTGTCGTGGCTCAAATATTTCGCCAGTCGGAATATTCAATACTATCTTTTAACTAAGATATGAAATACTCGAGCAACGAATAGAAAAGCAACTGCCTGGGACTTTTCAAGATGTCTTATATGCATCTGAGACAGCTTTGGAATTTGCCGAAGTCGAAACTGTTTTACTGTAATTGATGAACATTTTATGTAAATGATGGTACCGGACTTTACCATCAAAAAAGCGACAGATAAGTCAGATCGATATTTTACGCAGCCAGTCTAACCATTCGGGTTCTCGCGCTTGATGATATTTTATATTGAGCAGAAAACCAGTAAAGCGCTATGCATAACCTAGAGCAAAGAATGTGAAATTCTGGGGGGCGAATGGGAGGACAATTTTGGTTTAAAAGGTAGGTTCTGTTTATGCGTGATTTGGTTTGAACGAACGGTCTGAGAAAACTTGAAGGCTTAGAGTGTGCTGAACAGTGCTTGCAGAATTTTTGCCATCCTATGCTTTGTTGTCAGATTTATGCCACAACATTGGCTTTTAAGCTAGACAGTATCGATCTTCATGCTGTTGCGATTTCAACATCTTTTGAAGGCCAAATATTTAGATCTTCGATCTTGCTAGAATTCAGTAGCATGAATAATTTTAATCAGTAGACCATGTAGTCTGATAAATTTCCATAGCCTTTTTTATTTTGATAACATTCAGGACTAAACATGCATTTGAAACATAGTTTATATGCCGACGTTTTAAAACTAGATCTATATGCTAGGCAAAACCTGCAATAAATAAAAACCTAGCCTAAGAACCAATTATAAGCTATGAATTTGAAAAGTTTCACACACAGGTATGCTTTCTGTGAATGACATTTAATATCAGTCATATTTCCGCAACTTTCACTGTTGTTTTTGCACACGACTTTCTATAATTTTCAGTTTGAAAACCCTATATACTGTTGAATTTCTACATATTGGGACAGATCAATCTCATCGAAAAGGGCAGACCCAGATCAGACTGTTCAGGTGTATACAATATTTGCTAGTCTCTCTGAATCTTTTGGACGCATTACTCCATTGTAAAACCAAATTGTTCCGGTTTTTTTATATATGAGCCGCGACACGACAAAACCAACAATGTGGTTGTGCACCCAGCGCAGACTCAGATCACTCTGGGCATCCGCCAAGTTTGACCAGACTCTTTGTTAGGTGCTCAAAGGGTAGCTAAGGGTCTAAGCTACCTCCATGCGGACTGCGAAGACTCTGATCAGACTGGGCGGATGCCCAGGCTGATCTGAGTCTGCGCTGGGCGCACAACCACATTGTTGGTTTTGTCGTGTCGCGGCTCAATTATTTCTTTTTTTTTTTATTCTAAATCTAACCCATTAAAGAATTACACCCTTAATATTTCTATTAACTTTTAAATTTCTCACAAAACATTATATCCTAGGCGTGATAATGATTGTGAGAAATTGACGGAGTATATGAATTGTCTAAACAGAACAACTTTGGACATATTCTGGACATTCGCAGTTCACTCAGAAAAAGTTTGACTCTGATCTTGGCAGGCACAGTTTGTTAATGTCCTCACAATGAAACTCGTTTTATACCGGCAGTAGACATTCTAGTAATATTCTATATATGCCGATGTTTTAATTTTTGTTTTAAAGAAACTAGCATATTCTTTTTCAAAGAGTGGACTCCATTTTGAAAGGGCTTAAAATTTGTTGTCCAGGGAAGCAAACATGAAATCACAGAAGTTGTCCTCTCTGTAACAATGCTCCCCACCCCCCCCCCCCCCCTAAAAAAAGCTGTACTGTACGTACTATATTCACCTTAATTGTTGCTTACATGTACACCTTTGAACAGACTAGCCCACTTGTCTTATCAGGAAATGCCAAATAAAACTGTTGGTTCAATGACAAATAATGCAGACCCTAATCAGACTGCTTCAGGGCTGATTCACGCCGTATGCTTGTTCCAGTGGTAAAGTCTGTAAGATTTTAAATTTCCTATTCTGTTCTGTTCTGTTTCAATTCTCGTAACGACGTTTCCCATTCACGCAATTAGACGAAACAGTTATAGCCACAAATTATACGTTGACCGTCAAAAGCGCGATCAAGCAGACGACAACTTCCACGTCTGCAAAAAAATGTTTCGTTCAAGCTTTATCACATTGGGAATTAACAGACTGCAAATAGTCTAGATCCAGATGAGGCGACTCATGATGAGCCGCCTCATCTGGATCTACGCTATTTGCAAATTCAACTCGCATCATCTGAATCTACGCTGTTTGCAAATTCAACTATTTTCATGTTTTACCCTTTAAGTAGTTATTATACCCCTGTTTATGATATTTCAGAGACAATTTTGCATACTTTCTATCTCTCAGATGCTCTGAAAAATGTCCATTAACATGACGAATGCTTCCACAATATTAGATAGTGATATTCGAGATGCTGTGTTTCCCAACAATTCTCTGATCTCCACCAACTGGACAGAAGACTTGCCCGGATGTTCCCTGTGGAAGGAACCTAATCACGTGCTGTTCCAGGTGGCCAATGGCGTGTTATTGCTAGGCCTTCTAGCTCCAGAGTGTTGGAAACATGGTGTGTTGTTTCTACATACAAGCTTTGTTATTGGTAAGCCTCAACTTCAGATATGCAAACATTTAAAGTGAATGGATACACTGTCTAGGGAGTTAATTATTACAAATAGAATTTCAGTACCATTTCAGTGGTGGCTCATTTTAAGGAAATAATTTGCTTTCTTAACAAGCTAATTCTTTGTTTTATCATATGACGTCGCATCTGATATTGTAATAAAGCCATGCGTTAAAAACGATAATCCACTAGTGGATTAAATATGAAAATTACGTCGTAACGTTATGCGTTGGCGTCCATTAAACGTCGCGTTTTCTAATGGCGAAATCGTGACGTTTTAGTGCAAAATTTGCTTATAAAATGCGAGTTTAGTGTCATATGATAAATATAATCTTGCATTCGTGCCTCGCATCTTATCTTTTTCCCCAACTCGTTTAATAAATTCAATAATACATGAGCACTCATGTAAGATCCTCTATTTAAGAGTAGTACCGTCTTGGAAGAGCTTTGTGTTCTCAGGAAACAAAGAGGAAGTCACAAAAAAATTGCTTGTGCAAAAATGGCGGAAAACCTTGAAAGTGTATAATACACATTGGTGTATTGACTATTCTCAAAATAAAGAATATCAGATGAGATGTCGATTTTATACAAGAATGAAGTAAGGTACTTTTGATCGCATTGCGACTTGTGTAGGTATATACCTTGCAGAGCAGACCTGCGAATATTCTTCCATACTTCTTTTGTCTATAGGATATCAATAATACCAACTGCGTAGATACGAATATAAAATGAGTGAGACCAGGGCCCATTTATTCAAAGCACCGATGTCATTAGTCAAGGATTCATTAATTTTCGTAGCACATATCAGATCAAAACCGTTAAGATATTTTGCTAAAAATATGTGAGGAGCTTTTGCACTGCCATGCCTAAATTCTGAGTAATCATTATTTTGAGCCGGGAGTAAACTTGCTAGTGTTTCTAGAAAAAGGCAGTTTCTATATGAAAGCATCAACTTCAAAGGGTGCACGGTTAAATAGATGATAATATTAATTCCCTGTTACAACTGAATTATAAACGCTTAAAATGAATTGATTAATAAACTCACAATGGCCGCTAAAGTTTTTATATTGTTCCAGAAATGTTTGTTTCTTCATCGATATATACTCATAACGTCACTTCTTGTTCTCGACATCGTTATAAATATTCACCGTATAAGACTGACATATTTCTTCTTATTTTTACAGGTTTTATGCTTCTGTCTTCATGGGCGTGGGTGATTTTCTGTGCCCCAGATTTCTTCTCCTGGAACTTCGCGTTCATGGTAATCAACATTATCCAGATGCTTTTCTTGATGTACCATATCAGACCCATCAAGTTCGGAGAAGAGCTTGAAGCACTTTATAATGCTCTGTTTCGACCAATGCAAGTTTCAAGGTAAGTTTCAATCAGTAAAGTCTACAACTATAAAGTTAAAAACCTGTGCTAAGTTAAAACCTGTTAAACGATCTCTTCATAGTAATGTAGATGGCACGGACATCTTCGTTTCCTTGAGCCTCATGCTTGTCCTGGAGAACAGCGTTATATGAGAATGGAACAAAAATAAGACGCAGTTAATGCATAAGGGACGAGTCATTTATTATCAGGTGGGTGGGGGGGGGGGGGGGGGGGGTCGGGTACATTTTCATTCGAGTCCCCAAAATTTTTCCGACCACCCCCCCCCCCCCCCAGTCTCACCAATTTTTTTTTTCCGACCCCCCCCCCCCCCAGATAGGTGACAAAAAAGTTTATGACCCCCCCCACCATCCCAACACCACAGCTACCCTTCACCCGCATACTGTATTACCTTTTTTTTTTTAAGTCAGACTGACCTTAATCCAACCTGTATGAAACACAAAGAACATTTTCTTACTTTGACAGGTTGATAAATCATGCAGGTTAATGGTCTTTAAATTTTGTCAGCATATTTTGATATTTTGCACTTTTCTTCCTGCATATGCAGTTGTTGAATGTTCAATAAAACTGTTAAAAATAGTTAGTGGGGGTGAGGACTGGGCCACAATAGCTTTGCTCATGACAAGGCAACTGGAGAGCTGATATCACAAATGCATGCATTAAATTCAATCCAGAACAAAATCATCTGCCCCACATGATTTTATAGACAATTTCATACTGTGTTACTAGCAAATGTATGGAAAATATCTTTTTTGGATATGAAGCGCCAAAGTTTTATGTGTCATTTCTGTAAATATCTCTAAGCTTGAGTTTAAGTTTACAAGAATATAAGTAATGGGGGGTCTTGGGGGGAAAGCCCCCCAGAAGCTGAGAGATTTTTTAAAAAAAGAAGACTGATGGAAGAATTCTGACCCCCCAATATGCCAAATAAAATATATGACCCCCCTGCTCCATGGCTTTTTTATTTCCGACCCCCCCAGTACATCGCCAAAAAAAAGTCCGACCCCCCCTAAATGTACCCGCCCCCCCCCCCCCCCCCCCCCACACACACACACACCTGGCAATAAATGACTCGTCCCTAAATACGTTGGTTGGTTGGTTGATTTGATGCTTAACGTCCACGGTAAACAACTAAGGTCATGTCGGGACGGTCAGTTAACCTAACCACACTATTCCTGGGCAGGCTTAGACCTCCTAAGCGGTTAACCAGTACTAAGTGCACAAACTTTCGCCAGTAACTGACAACTGCCCTTCTTGAATCAGCGGAAGGAGAAACGAAAGTATGTGCCCTAAATACGTTACAAAATCCTTGAAAAAGTGAAATAAAGAGACGGCTTAAATTACTATAAGGAAAGTTTTATTAAACTATTGTTTTGTCCATTTCTCATAAGAATGTTCCCCAGGCGGCTCAAAGGATGCACACTCCTGGCAACGATTCTATCTGTCTGCCCCCACTCCAATTCGAAGAGGAGTGTGATTTTGGTTTTTAAACGAAATACAACCATCAGGTACAAATTAAATATTAGATGAACGTAGAAAAAATATTGTACAGCGCCGCACTAAGGCAAGCTAAAAGGATTGCTTTACCTCACTTATTTCTCGAAAAGTACATTTTTTTTATATTTACTTGGATAAACCAAACCACTAATTTTAAGTAGACGTTCCTGTTGTATGAAATCCGAAAAAGAGGCAAAGTTTTTCACTGAATATGATGATAAGGTAAATAAGTGCACTTTCGGGGAGATAACTCTGCCATTTTCATTTCTGCACTTCTTCTCAGTGGGATCTACTCTTTAAGAAAAGCATTTGCTCCCTAAGGAGCAAATGCTTTTCTTTAAGAGTAGACCTCTTTTGAAACCGCTCCGTCGTACAAGGAAGCAGTCAGGAAGTCCGAGAAGTTGTCTCTCCGTGAATAAAGGGACAGAAAAACATGGCGGTGTAACCATTGACCTTGATTTCATTTGAATTTTCAGACGTTTGTTTAAAAAGCTAGTACACCCCAACTTCTGTACAATTTCTCACCTACATGAGGGCGACGCCTATGCTGTACAGTCAGTCAGTAAGACGGACAGACTTGGAATTCTACTGACTGGAACGTAAGTGATTATCAAATTGATATGGAAGCTCGGGAGGCTTATCTGACTTTCTCACTTCCTCTTTCTTACTTCCTACTTCTCACTTCGAACTTCACAACTTCTTATTGTCATTTTAAAGGTTTGTCATTCATTTAATATTAGTACGTACGGAATGTTATGTTCAAAGCGGTTCGAGCTCAGTTTACCGAATTCTTATTAAATAAATAAAAAAAAGAAATCATTAGTTGAGCAACAAAATACACAAAGTTGTTTCAAGCAACAGATACATGGACCTTGTTTCAGAGGAGAGGCCAGGCGCTTACAAGACGTTACCATCTCCCCACCAGACACACAGCGTCAAAATGGAGTCCTTGGGTGGCATTGAATTGAAATGGAGTCCCTGCTAGGGATACCACGACTTCTATGTCTGTCCGCCAAAACAGAGAAAACCATTTTAGGTCCTGATTTAGCAATGTCCGGTAAAAGCTAGAAAGCTATTCATGGTTTTGTTTGGGCCAAAATAATAACTACCTGCAAATGAGAGTGTTCCCATCCGCTTTAAATATGCATTTCTGTACTTGTTTTCAACAGGATGAAGATATTCAGTCATCAGAATCTACTACATCTTATCAGTGAGAAGGAGTTTATTGACTCACCAGAATTTGAATCCAGTGTTTCTGGAGATGAAAAATACCAAGTAAAGTAACAGTTTGTTATATTTCATTATGCTTTAATTTACTTCTTAATTCCAAGTCCATGGCTGACATGGGCGTAGCTAGGGGCAATTACACAGTACGCACAATAATGTTTTATACTCATTGAGGGCAATAATAATGGGTTAAGACACTAAGATATTTCAAATTTTCGTGTCTGTTGGTAGTTAGTATTAAAATTATGCCCAGTTTACAACATTTCAGCATGAAAATACGCAGGTGTGTGTTGAAATTTTGTCAGTTTGACAAAATTTCAATACGCACCTGCGTATTTGCGTATAGGGAGCTACGCCCTTGGCTGAAGTCACAGCATCATTTGATATCAATAATTTGCAAGAGAAACTTATTCGTGCTTGGCCAGACTGACCTATCATTTTGTTCAAATAAATTGTCTCAATATAGCCATTTAAATATTGAAATAAAACGACCCTGCGATCATAACTGCAGCAGATAGTATTCTAAGTGAGCCACGACTTGAAGTTTACTTTGCTTCAATTTATTGTTAATAAACCCTTCATATAAGTTTTGAAATTAAAAAGAAGTTATGTCGAATACAATTGTGTTTAGTTAACCTGCAGTAAAACATGTTGATGTAAAACATAATCTAAACCACACGTAAGTTGTACCCATTTTTTTCTCCTCTGATTTAGTGTCCACATGGTTTTGTTCATTACTCTTAAGTCTCCATAGTCCTATCAGCGATAAAAACGGCTAAATGCAAATCATTGTAAAAAGCTGTTCAACCTTCACGTTTGGTAATAAAATGCGGATTGGTGTGCATATATTGAGTTATATAACAAGCAAAAAATAGAGAAAACAAGGATTTGAAAACTAACAAATCGCTTCAAAAATACAATTTCCTGTTCTGGTTTCCCGTCTAGCAATGCTATATAAATATAGGCGGGATAGTGATTGGGACTCCACACCTGTACATTGTATTTTTACCATTTTATGAAATCGAAAATAGGTCATTTTAGTTGCCAACTAAAATGACTCAAATAAGTTTTCAAACCCTTTTTATGTGAAACTGAAGGATGTTTTATTTGTTTAAAGCTGGCTAATCACGGTCATTTACAATGACGAAACTATGGCAAGAAGCTTGCAGCGATACCTAATGATAAAAGTTTTCATGCTGATAGAGCAATGGGGCCTTTAGATATGCACACGCTTGAAATAACCTTCCACACTTAGACGTATTAACACTGCAGAAATATTTTCATAGGGTCTTTAGAAGTTTTCTTCTGTCGAGTTTGCAAAGCCTTTCTCTGTTAAGAATTCACGGTTACTTTCTATTATGTCTTCAAAAACTTTCTCTGGCAAGTCTACAAGAACTCTTTTCCATCGTTTGTAGTAATATTTCTTATATCTCCATAAAAACCTGCAATAACTGTTGCTGTATAAAATCTTCAAGGCAATGCCTGTAATTTATGTCTGCAAATATCCTTCTGAGTTAAAGTTTCAATGAACCTACCCAGCAGGCACCTGACTTTGAAATGACGTCGTACTGACGTCGATGCGACGTAATGACGTCGCGTCGACGTCAGTACGACGTCATTTTGACGTCATGTGCCTGCTAAGTACTGCTGTCTCAGTGGTATTATTTCAAGTACACGTATTATGTAAGCGTCAGATGTCAGGGCAAAATTCTTTTTGTGGGTAGGTTGCGCATATAACTGTTGCCTTTCTTGTATGTCTTCCTCTTTATCTTTATGAAGTAGTTTACTAAGCATGCTGGATATGTTAAGAGAACAGCCTCCTATTTTCAGGTTTCCATCATAGCGGACTCTCCGTGTTGTTATGTATACTGGCCAAGACAAAGTCTGGAATATCTCCTAATGAAGGAGCCTTACTTAGCCACTGTTCTTAATACGATTATGGGCCGAGATATAACTAACAAATTGTATGCTCTTAACGAAAGAGTAAAGGTATTTATTTCATTATAAAATTTTACCATTCGACGTCAGTCGGGTGATAAAGCTGGTGCGAGAAATTAATTTCCATAAACATGATAAAGCGCCTCATGAAGACTTTTAGCAGTCACCACAAGCTTCATCACCTCTTCTAAATAATAGCTGGTGATCGGAAAATACGCAAAATTATGATATTGTTATCGTTTCTGAATGTTTTATCCTGATGTCGAACAGCCGTAACCAGAGATGGACGTCAATAAAATGATACGACGTGCAGTCAAACACAATTTTTTTTCTACATTTTAAAAGATTGCGGAGCAAATCTTATGCGGTCATCTGTATTAAACAGTCATGAGGTTACAGTGGCCATGGGTTATAAAATGGGATGTATGTTTTCTCAGAAAGTATTGCATTTATAGCAACAACTATCCAAGGGTGTTTGTCTGTGATTCTTTTAACAGCCTTGAATCCACTTTTTGTAAATACGTAGTTGAAAAAATGTACTGGCAACTAAATTATCCAAAATCTCATTTACTAACCACTGTCTTTAAGGCGCCCACTATATTCGCCACCAGACAAGATATAAGATTACCCAGTGTCGCCGCCCACAGAAAAGTCAACCATGATCTAAGAAAGGCTCTGAATCACGTGATGTCAGACAGTGTCAAGAGAGCCGCGAAAGGCCAGGGCATGAATATGGTCACATTTGAAGAAGACGAAAAGGAGGTTGAAGGTAATGAAAGCGACTTAGTTCAATTTCACGTCGTTTGAAACTTTCGGTTACTGTCTGAACAAGATTTATTTTGCATTATTGTATATGAGATAATTTTTGGTTTAAACCACAGATGGTGATTTAAATGTGAGGTAAAAATGCGACGTGAGATTGACACTGGCTGATTTAATAAACCACAACTTATACAGCATAGCAGACCGACCATAATGCAAAATCATCAAACTCTTGTTCAGAGATTATCCGAATTTTTAAGCAATGTGGAATTGGATCTAAAGGGAAATGGGTACACTTTCATGAAAAGTATCTCTGCCATTTCCATTTTGGCTTCCATCCTAAAAGGAGACCAATTCTCACAGAAACAATATCCTAGGAGAAAATTCTTCTTTTTAGGACTACATCCGTCTAAGAACGGTCTCATCGTACAGGGTAACAAACGGGAAGTTACAAAAGTTGTTCCTTTGTCAAAATATCGAGAACACATTGACATATTACCACACATACCTTAATTATATAAATCCCATTCCATTCGGGATATCCCTTTAGGGGTATCTGGGCAAAAAGTTTGGATCCAGATCAGGCCACACGTTTGTTGAGATCCAAACTGTTTACTGCTTAGACATCATTTCTACAAGAGTAAGTTAGACCAATATTGTCAAAATATTCTTGACTTTTGATGCAGACGACAATTTTAGCAGACGTCAAAAAATACCCAGAATGCAATGGGTTATTGGAATAGAAATGCCTGTAAACAGGTAACCTGGCAATTGCCTGCCTTGCTTACCTCGGTCAGCGCAAAATATGTTACATGAAAGATGCACAATGGATAAACAAAACACAAAGTCAATCCATCTTCCACCATTTCAGAACTGTACACAGCTGAAGAAGAGCAGGTGGATCTGCTAAATGGTCACGTGATCCAAAAGGCGAAGGGACGTAACTCTAGATTCTCCTCCACAACCAATTCCTCCCCAGCCAGATCAGAACAGTCGGAGATGTCGGGCATACAGTTCAACATCTGAAATCTATGTTTTACATGCCTACTGAGAGCAAATATAGCATTCATAGACCGTTGCTGAAGGTTATTCAGCAAACTTAAAGAAATCAAGCTCTAAGTTTATTTGTTTTCTGCAACATTTCCATGACAATTGAAATGTCCTCAACAAGTTTGACTGTGCACAATTAGTCGCAGTAATTTTCTATAGCTTTTTTTCTAGATGTCCGACGAGTGGCAGTAGGGAAGTGATTTACGCACAAGACTACAATCCCTATCAATCTGGGGTCGCAGGATCGAGTCCCCGCTCCTCCAGTCTTTCGGATGAGACTTTAACCCCAGGTCCCATCTCCGTATGATATATGTGTGGTAAGACGTGAAAAATGAGTCCACTCACTCACCCTAGGTGTGGTTTGCCGCAAAAGAATGCTGATGAATTCTCTGATGGCATTGTTGAATTAACACGTGGGGTCTTCTGAACCTGACGTATCGAAACATATATGCTCTTACAAATAAGTAATATTTTTTATGTATTTGTCAATTTATATATATGAGCCGCGACATGACAAAACCAACAAAATGGCATGTGCGCTCAGCTAAGACACAGATCAGCCTGGGCATCCGCCCAGTCTGATCAGAGTCTTCGCTGTCCGCATGGAGCTGGCTGAGACTCTTAGCTACCCTTTAAGCGCGAAATGAAGACTGTTCAGACTGGGCAGACGCCCAGGCTGATCTGAGACTTCGCTCGGCGCACCTGCCACTTTGTTGGTTTTGTCATGTCGCGGCTCATATATATAAATGTTTACACCTGATACATGTACAATACCACAGTGTTTTAGCTATGACTATAGTCTGAGTCTATGACTATAGCTTGAGAAAAAGTGCTCAGCATCGTGGTGTATTGTGCCATAACTCCATTGCTATTGGTATGTGCATTTATTTTACTATTATTTGTTGTACCACAAAATCTTTCCATATGGAAGCGTGTTTATAAGAACCCCTCTAATGATTAGAATAGCTGGTTAAAGAAAGCAGTACAAGACGCTTCCATACACTATAAAACTTTTCGTAGATTTTACGGTAGAATAACTGGCAACCAGCTGCCAGTCCATTTCCCGTTATTTTTACGGGCGCCCGTAAACATTGGCGGAATCATCACGCAGAGCAGGGTAGAATAAGACAAGTATTATTTTGGTGATACAGCCCTTCAACACTATAAGGGTTTTTTCGAGTGCGGTCTGTTAACAGAACTCTACCATACCGAGATTTCAAAATATTTTCTACAGGCAGATTCCCGTAAAATAACGGGATAGGGACTGGCAGCTGGTTGCCAGGTACATGTATTCTACCGTAAAATCTAGGGAAGTTTTTTACAGTGTACTTCCAAACGGTAAATTATGTGTGATAGGAAACACTTGTATTTTTTTTAAGTTTATTATTTTTATTTATTTAATTAGCCCATTATTTTCCCTATACATTTTTCCTTTCCTCGCGTCACACAAATATGATATACAAATTAAGCGACTTCAGAGAAAATTTACAGAGTTTATGTTGTTGCATGTCAGTACATGCCAGCGTTTTTGCAAACAAATTGTTTAAATGAGCCGCGACACGAGAAAACCAACAATGTGGTGGTGCGTCCAGCGCACACTCAGATCAGCGTTGGCATCCACCAGTCTGATCAGACTCTTTGCTATGCGCTTAGAGGATAGCTAAGGGTCTAAGCTACCTCCATGCGGACAGTGAAGACTCTGATCAGACTGGGCGAAAAGGAAAAGATAGAATAGATAAGACTAAAGATATCCAAACTACCCATATATTGCACCTACTGCAAGCACAGCAGGCCCTTGCCCTATCTTGGACGTCCCGGCATTGAAAGTTAAACAGAACCATCGCACGACCCGACCATCCCAATATTGATTAGTTAAATGAAAATTATATGAAAACAAGATCAATTATCGAAGCAAACACATACCACATCCAATAAGTTCAAAGGGTTCTGTTAGTGCCGAAAAGCATATTTGTTTACCTAATCATAACGTGTCTTCAAAAAAAAAACTATGATTTTAAAAGGATTTTTATCAGTGTTAAAACTATCACAGGAAAACTAAAATGGAATCATCACGTATATTGTTTCTATTTCAACTACATTTTGTACTTAATATTCGTCCATCTAGTGGTACATGGTCCAGTCGGTCTTTTTATAACAGGGAGCACATGATTCCAAGTTCTGGAAAAGCGGTTCTACCTCTGCGTTTGGTTATAAAATGTGGGTTGACGCGCATAACCGGCAAAAAGGAGAGAAAACAAGTTTTTGAAAAATAACGATTGACTCCTCAAAATACAATTTTCTGGTCTGGTTTCCCGTCTAGCAATGCTATGTAAACATAGGCAGAATAGTGACTGGGGCTCCACGCCTGTACATTGTATTTTTACCATTTTATTCAACATATTGAAATCGAAAGTAGGTCATTTTAGTTGCCAACTAAAATTACCCAAATAAATTTTCAAACCCTTTTTGTGAGAAACTCAAGGATGTTTTATTTGTTTAAAGCTGGCTAATCACGATCATTTACAATGACGAACCTATAGTGATAGTGAGAAGCTTGCAGCGATACCTCATGATAAAAATTTTCATGTTGATAGAGCAATGGGGCCTTTAAATTCTTAAACAGATTTTATCATTACCAAGCCTGAAGTCAACCGATAATCACAGCGCGTATTAAAAATATTAGTTTTGTTTTATGAGGATTTATTCCTACTACATGTAGTACTTTTTCTGTTAACCATTATGTGGCGGTTCATATGTTGCGGTTATTTGATAGAAAAAAAAAGAAAAGTTAAGGTGGTGATGCTTACTGATTTGTGGTGAATTCAGAAGTCTGCGTACAAAGCTGAAAAATAAATTAAATCTTCCCAAAAATTAGCACATGCCTTCTTTATGTTGTTTTCTACAATTTAGAATTCTAAAATGCGTGATATATTGCTGTTAAGTTGGAAGTATCCAAGGACAGCTCAAATGGTAGTTTGCAGCACAAACATTTCAAAATAAAATTTGATATCATTATTAAAACGCATTTTAGGTCTACAGGTTCTTCAATGCATTAAGAATATTATCCTATCAATTATTTTTCCCACTGCTTTACACATCAGCAGGTTGAACAAATAAAAAAAAAGAAGACTGTGTCAAAAATAGGCGTTTGTGTCAAGTTTTTTTTTTTTAAATTCTAGACATGTAAACAACACAGAAGAGTTTACTTTTTAAAGGTTATATGGTTGAACTTTTGAGAACAAGCTTCTTTTTTCATTTGTTTATCCTGATATGTGAAATAGTTGCAAAATATTATTGATACGACATAATTCTCAATGCATAGAAGTATCTTCCGACGTAAATGCATTCCCAACAGTCATGGTTATATTTTTGTGCCGTAAATTAGCCTTTGATCTTTTTTCACATGCACATCATACATAAATGTTTATTAGCATCTCACTATATTATGAATTCTAAACTGTAGGGTACAATACAAAGAAAAAGTTTTGGAGACATATGTTGCATTTTCTGGTTTTATTCAGATATTAGTATTTTACCACAAAGCAGCGCCCTAACTACACACAAAAGCAGAACATTTGCGCTAACAGACACAATTGTCCAAGACTGAAGGATCAATAGACATATGCCTAATTGAAGTTACTTTTTTTTATATTAACGGTAAATAATGGATGTGCGTCCTTCTTTTCAATTAATCAGTCAAGTAAACTTGCGTGCTTAAAAAGGTTAGGTATCAATTATATAACACTGATTGAAGTGTAGCTTAAGAGAGATTAAACAAAAAGTGTGTTTAGCACTTAAACAAATCTTACGTATACAAACTAATATTCATTTTATGCAAGTTAATCGGATTTCAAACATGGATGGCTATGTAAAACTTCCAACTGCAACATGCTAAATTCTAATTTTGAAAACCATTTTCACTCATTGACAAGGCAATTCTGTGTGAAATAATTCGTTCATCAATAATTTTACTATATAGATTATTCTGAACACGTTATTTAATTTCCATTAATTTCCGCTTAGGTTATTTCATAAACCCTCATTAAAACACAGCATCGGATGAGCCAAACTTTTAGAGGGAAAATAGAATCACTTTTTATTCAATTTTTCTCTTTGTCGGGATATATCATATATCATAGCCACTCTGGTAGACTTGCTGTAGAGAGAAAAACAAAACACATACAAAAATAAAATAAATAAGTAAAAATACATGTACCAGTTTGAATTCTGTAAATTGTTTTGACTTCAGCAACTTCTGTAACAGGCAGTTCCATCTTCGACTTTGAACCATTATATTATTTGTCATGTTAATAATTCTTCTCTTTTTTTTAACAAAGCGTGCCGCGTTGAACCAAGGACGACAAACTGAGATCATATATTTATTGCAACATCGCTTCATAAGCATTATTCATTTGTTGAAAACCCAAGGAGAACAGGAACCAACAAGATTTTATTTCTTTTTAATTCCTTGGACCCTGACATTTATGACGAACACAAAACTCGTATGAGTAAAGTGTTAACCTTGATTCCCGACAATTATGATGAATATAAAACGCGTTTGCAGTAGTAGTATTTCAATTCACATATCGACGTTGCCCCCGCACCTCAGCGGAACGAATCCATAGCCGCAGTAACGGGGCGCCGAGCGTCCGTCCATTGCATTTAATGCAAAGCGTTTATATCTAGTATGTTAATCATGATTGCTGACAATTATGATTTGCATTTAATGCAATTGAGTTTTTTATTAATTAATAAGCTGGCTATTTGTCCTTTGCGGAACGGAACCGTTACTAGCCTCCGTCCTCCCCCGCACCCTCACCCTCCTGGTTTCTCAAATGTGTGTATTACAATTCTCCTATTGACGTTCCCCGGCACCTCAGCGGAACGGACCCATAGCCGCAGTAACGGGGCATGGTTTCTCAAACTTACAATTATTGGTTATTATAATAAAATTGGTTGCTAAATTTGCATACTATTTTACGGAATAAAGCGCAGTGATAACCTCCCTTGTCAGTCCTATAAATTAACAAATACGTTTTATTCCGGAAAAAGTTTATGTTCCGTTCCGCAAAATACCAATAGCCAATAAGCTGACAATTATGATGAACCCAAATCTAGTCTGCATTAAATGCAAACGAGTTATGGGTAAATCATGATTGTATGTAAATGTTTTCCAGAATTACCACTACTATCGGAAGAAGCTGCAAATACCTTTAGTCCACAGTTTATTGTCGTGAAAATAATCACAAACTTGAAAAACCTGCTCCGTGTAGTTCAGTAAGATTCCTTGGGTCTATGATTGAGTAAGCGGTACTATGATCTTAGAGAAATAATCTAAGTCTTTGTGTATCGCATATCAGCTGGTATAATTTATTGCGTACTGAAAAATACATGTAAGTCTATGGGTTTTTAGAAAAAGTTGACTCACTTTTGGCACGGTAGTGTATATATGGATTTTTGGGGGTTGGACAGACGTCTACTGATGTGTATCAAAACAATTTATGTGTTATTTTTTGTCCTGTCCGGAGTTATCTAACTTATTCTTATTTTAACAATTCAGACCAGAACTTTCATTTGCGCATGTGTAGAAGAAAATTCTCTTGTAAAGAATAAACAGTAGTTCCAGTCCGCACAGAAAACACTTTAAACGCTTATGTTAATTGTAATCACAACCTGAAAAAAACGTTTAAAGATACAAAACTTTCAGTTTATTTCCCTTTGAATTAAACATATAGGGTTTTTTGAGATGCCATAGTTTATATACATGTACCAGTGCGTCTTTTTTTTATCATTTTCTTCGAGATTTGTTTGATTGTCTCGCAAACTCAATGTCTTTATTACTAAATTCATTTGAAAGCCATTTCTTAAACTGTCATAAAGACTTTAATGTGTTCAATGGGAATTCCATTGAAATTGAATTTCTGACTTCATAATGAAGAAGAAGAAGAAGAAGAATAGTTTATTTGACTAAAACTATATAGTTTCTCATCATGACAAAAAATACATAATGTAAAGAGTAGCTGTCAATGATGGCATATTTGAGCAATTAATGTACAATGAAAAAAAATAGAAAATTGCATTTTGATAGAGAAATCAGTAACTTTACGTTTATAAGGTTTTTCTTCTTTCAAATGCTTCGTATAAGTACTTTGCAAAGTTCAATAAGTCGGTTTTCTCTCTTGTTTGCAACAAATTACAAAAGTTAAACATACTTCTAGGCATAAAGTAACACCTTTCAATATATTTTAAGCGTAAATCGCTATATGCCGGACAGACACAGACAAAATGATATTCATCCTCTATGTCTGCAGTATTACAAAAGTCACAATATCTTTGATTTCGCTCTAGCCGGTTTCTACCATATCTACCAGACTCAATCTTAAGATTGTGACTAGATAGTCTTAATTTTGATATATATCGTCTAAGATTTTTATTAGGAATAATATTCAGATATTCTTCATATAAAAACTCAGTCTTGATGTATCTATATGTTACCAGTACACTGTTCACATCTAGGTCACTTTTCCACTTCTGCACAAAATTGTCCACAAGTCTTTGTTTAAAAATGTTAATAAATTGGACAGGAGTAATCGAATATGGATCAGTCCATACATCTCCAAAACCATATTCAAATAACAGTAATTTCACCCGTGAAGTCCAGTTACTACATCCATTGTAATAATCATTTAAGGATAACGTATATACAGTTTTCAAAATAATATTATCTGTATGCAAGAGTTTAAACCAGTATTTGATTATTCTAACATATCTGCATATATATAAAGGATATCTTGCCAATTCCCCGTAAACACCAGCGTTACTAGTTGACAGTTTCACACCAAGAATCTGTTTGCGTGGCGTGGACTGAGGTTTTTCGCCTGGTCCTCATGACCTCCTAGTCGACCGTGCATTGGCATAATTATAGCTAATGAGTCCATACAGATTGGATTTAATAATGGAAAGGCATTGTCAACAGATTTTCTATATTTCAGCAGATTTCGACAATTTTAAATTCGGTAATTATTTGGTTTTGAGCAGAGAAAACAGAAAAGTACCATCTTGACGTTTAAGCAACATCAATATTGCTGTATCTAAAGAATCATGGATATTGTGTGATTATGATATTACAAAATGATTACTTTTCTTTAAATGAAAATAATTTTATGTCTCATCTTTTTCTGACTACCGTAGGATGAAAAAAAGCGACTGTCAAGTTTTTATTTCTGCTAAGTATATGTTATCCAGGAAAGTTCACAATTATACCAACGACATCGAACGATAAATGAGCCACGACACGACAAAACCGACTATGTGGTTGTGCGCCTAGCGCAGACTCAGATCAGCCTGGGCATACGCCCAGTCTGATCAGAGTCTTCGCTGTCCGCATGGAGGTAGCTTGGACCCTCAGCTACCCTTTGAGCACTTAACGAAGAGTCTAATCAAACTAGGCTGATGCCCAGGCTGATCTGAGTCTGCGCTGGGCGCACATACACATTGTTGGTTTTGTCGTGTCGCGGCTCAAATATTTGAGAGCCGAACATGATCAAACGTAACAACACATGGCGTTAACAGTCATAATTCAGACTATCACAGATTCGGAAGAAACCATTGAGGAGTACCTTAGACTTATGGATACACATCCAAACAGAGGAGTCCCGGTATCTCGGGAGTGCTGATCTAGTGGTCTCGGATTCGCAACATTTTGATACATAAGCTTGCTGATAACCAGGACAGGCATAAACTCTCAGATGAGTTTGAAATTAGGCTATATTTAACATTTTGTCTTGGAGGTACTTGTCCTTGAGTGATTGAATGGCCCATATTTGATCTTGTATCGGGCAAAGAGACTTTACGTGTTTTTTTTTTATCAAAACTGATCAAACTTGCTTATAACTAGGACAGACATAAAATCATGGACAAATTAGAAACTCAGAAATATTGTACTAGTCACCATAGAGCTACTTACACTTGAGTGCTGAAGATGAATGGACTCATGTGAGCTACATGACCAATGGTGCTCTGGTTTTGCAGTTCTAAACTCTGTGAATGTATGACAGAAACTTTAGAAAATAGTCGTTCCGCAGACTGTTGTTGGATAAGAGTTTACGCGGCAAGGTATTGCTATACTTTGCTGGTTTAAATTTCGAGACCATCAGCTTGCATGATACATGTATATGGTTTAAAATAGTCTCGATTTGCAGGACAGATGTTGCGTTTCTCAAAATGGTTTTCTGAGGTGTGGGAAATAAATCGGATCCTTCTCCCCTAATACATGTATACTCATACGCCTTAGTTGTCAGTTACTGGCGAAAGTATGTGCACTTAGTACTGGTTAACCCCTTAGGAGGTCTAACCCTGCCTAGGAACAGTGTGGTTAGGTTTACTGACCGTCCCGACATGACCATAGCTGTTTACCGTGGACGTTAAGCATCAAATCAATCAACTGATAAATAGAGGATCTTACACGAGTGGTCATTTCATATGAAATTTATGAAACGAGCTACGAGGGTAAGATTCTTTATATCATATGACCCTTTTAAATGGGATTTTGTCGCCTTCAAAATAAAGAGTATTTCAATAAGAAAACGCATTGCTGACTCGGACGTTGTTAATGACGTTACGTGTACGCGCCAAAGTGTTATTACACGTGTGGCCATACGATTTTTATTTCACGACGTTATCCACTGACTAACAGCATTTTATCATATGACGTCGCATCTGAGAGTGTAATAAAGCCATGCATTAAAAACGATAATCCACTAGTGGATTAAATATGCAAATTACGTCGTAACGTTATACGTTGACGTCCATAAAACGTCGCGTTTTCTAATGGCGAAGTCGTGACGTTTAGTGCAAATTTTGCTATTAAAATGCGATTTTAGTGTCATATGATAAATAGAATCTTGCATTCGTGCTCCTGTATTATTGAATTTATTAAACTCGTAGGGGAAAACCGATAAGATGCTCGGCAAAGCCTCGCATCTTATCTTCTTCCCCAACTCGTTTAATAAATTCAATAATACACGAGCACTCATGTAAGATCCTCTATATATTGCTGACTCGGACGTTGTTAATGACGTTACGTGTACGCGCCAAAGTGTTATTACACGTGTGGCCATACGATTTTTATTTCACGACGTTATCCACTGACTAACAGCATCGTCATTATGATAAACAAGTTTAAAAGGTGTAGAAATTAATGATATTGCCAGACAGTGCAGATTTTTTCTGTATTTGTTCAGACATTTTGAACTCTGCTGACACACCCAATGTGATTGTAATAAAGCTGTCACACCACTAAATAAAGTAAATCCTACTTGATATTTGTACCTTGTCGCCGGAAAATGTTCCATAGGCTTGCAATTCTCGTTTTTATACGCTGCTTTAGAAATTGAAGATAACGCACACTTTTTTTCGTTAGTCTTTTTATGAGTGTCTGCATGGACCTTTCAAGAATATTTCACTTATATCGAGCCGATCGTTAAGCAAAGGGGCAAAAATCGAGCTCCCCTTGACCTTCCGCAAGCAGAACCTGGCTTCTCATTTGAGCGCCGAGCAAGGCGCCAACCTATACAGCGATGAGAGACCTAATGTTTAAGAATCAGCGCTTTTATCCACTAGGCCAGGGAGGCTCTTTTCCCGTTAGTCGATGAGTGAGTGTGTGACGTGAACTAGAATAGACGACATTGTTGACTCAGTGAGTGTGTGACGTGAACTAGAATAGACGACATTGTTGACTCATCTGATTTGCTTCATCTGATTTGTCTCCAGACATTAACGCCGTTAACGTTGTTAAACCTTTATCAAAATACTTTGAACAGAAATGCCTTCTCAAACAATATGAATCAAGGTTAGAGTGATAGGGGACTGCACTGTTGGTAAACATTTAAAAGAATCATTGGAATTTCAATGAGGGTTGGTTGGTTGTTTTGGGTTTAACGGCCCTTTGAGACAGTATTTCAGTCTATATCGGACCGTCTCCCAGAGAGAGGGAGAAAGAAGAGAGAAATGATAGACGAGAGAAAAATGTCCAAACAACCCCCACCCGCACCTACTGCAAGCACAGTAGGCCCTTGCCCTACTATTATATCCAAATCAGTAGGACGCCCCGGCACTGGAAGTTGTACACAGCACCATCGTACCATACGACCACCCCATTCAAATGAGGGACTTGCTAAAATTCGAAGAAGTTTCCTAATACGATTATGTAAAGTAAATACATGCACTGTTGTGTATACCAAGTGTAAACAGAGCAGAGGCATTTCTGAAAAATAAAGTTACTATCCAGAAAAGCAAAAGTTGGTTTATTCTGTTGAAGAGGCGGAAAATTATGGATGCGATCCACTTTGCTCTACCAAAATGGGGACAGACTTTGCCTCTTACAGCTGGCCAGCAGACACATGTCGTTAAAATGACGTCGTACTGACGGCCATGCGACGTTAATAACGTCGCATGGACGTCAGTACGTGCGAGGTCATTTCAACTGCATGTGCTCGCTGGGTGACTTCATTGAGAATGACGGCGAAAATAAAAACGACAGAGGTGCTCCTATTGAAAATGAATGAGTCCATTCAACCTTAAAGAAAACAAAAAAACAATAATTTTATTCTTCAAACTTGGCATAAGTAATATCTCTTTCCTGACACAGCTCAGTCCAATGTTTTGTTCTTAATCGAAATTCTAGTCAGATCCCTGACGTATTGTAGATTAATTGACTGGATGATTGGCTTTCTTGTTAGACGGCAATTCGATTCTCTGGTAATCGCTGCAAGGTGCTTTCCGTTGTTCCGTCACAAACCCTTATATATCCTTTGATATTTTCCATATGAAATTGACAGATTTTATTGTCTAGACTATAACTATTTGGGGAGCATGCTAACCTTGACGGTTCATTAATGTATGCTCTGGTGCATTGTAATCCTTTGTTTTTCATTTTCAAGCAAACTCTATATGAGTTTTAGCGAAGTTATGGTAAAAGACGAAAACTTGGCCCAAAAGACATTGTCTCCCTTTTCTAGGGCTTCTCTTAAAGGCAAGGGCGTAGCTCCCTATACGCAAATACGCAGGTGCGTATTGAAATTTTGTCAAACTGACAAAATTTCAACACACACCTGCGTATTTTCATGCTGAAATGTTGTAAACTGGGCATAATTTTAATACTAACTGCCAACAGACACGAAAATTTGAAATATCTTAGTGTTTTAACCCATTATTATTGCCCTCAATGAGTATAAAACATTATTGTGCGTACTGTGTAATTGCCCCTAGCCACGTCCATGTTAAAGGAATTGGGTATGTCTTTCAGGAAAGCAAACACTAATACGAAAGCTGGTTGCCTTTGAAAGAAAAAAAATAATAATAAAACGTTTGAAAAAAAAAAAAAAAAAAAAAAAAAAAAAGGAAAAAAAAACGGACGAGGAGGTATATCCATTTGCCTTTAAATATGACACAGTGAACATACTAACGGCTTTCAGTGCCTTTCTCTACTGCCAGCCCTTGCATTATACGCAAGGTAAGCCAGTACAATTTTTCAGTTTTCTACATTCCAGACAAACTGAAATTGTATATCAGACAGTGCTGGTCAGTTAGACAAGAGCCTTCCCATTGGACACACAACTTGATTTAACATTGAATCAACGTTGATTCAACGTTGTTACGTTGAGGCAATGTTGATTCGATGTTAAATCAACGTTGTGGGCCTGCTGGGTCTAACCCCAGCAGGCCCACAACGTTGATTTAACATCTACAGTACCATAAAAATTCTAAGTTTTGGGGCAGATGGGTATGAGCAAACAATGCAGACCCAGCTAGCGCCAGCTCAAGAGCTACAGTGCTTCAGTTTCCCAAGAAAACAGCTGTTGAATCCGATAAATACACATATCAAAAACCTTGATTACATCCACCATCTAGACGGTTTATCTGCAGAGAGTAGTGCACTAGGCACTCGATTTTCCAACAGAAGTTACCTGCAAGGGCTCAAATGAAAATACATTCTACACTTTGCTGAAGTACGGGGAGACTTTTACAGCCGCCACTCGACCCTTAACGCCGGCCGCAGTGAAATCAAATAAAAATCTCTTAATGTTGTCCTTGGAAAATCCTCAGACGAAGAAGACTAGGAATGCGCATCGCACAGTCATACATTCTCGGAAAGCGCATTAACCGTTTTCAAACTGGAAACCCGTTTTGGGGACATATGCGAACAGTGCAGACCCAGTTTAGGCGCCGCAGGTTGCGGCGTCTGACCAGGGTCTACACTATTTACTTACAGGAATCTTTTATGCAAAATACCATAAAAGTGAAAACATTCACCAGAATCCCCTATACCGAAAAATGGACTCATCCAAACCATAAGGATGAAAAAGTCCACTGGTCAAAAAAGGGTTAATGTTATATATATATACAGTCCACAATGTAGTCCATGGAATTGCCAGTTACTCTAGTGGTGATAAAATGGAGCTCTTATTCTTGTGCTTTTAAAGGCCGCTTAGTGTTTTGTTGGATCACTAAATAGTTGGCTAGACTGATTCAGCAATATGTCTCTCTGGTTCCGTTTCGCGCCAATCTATAGATGGGGCTTGTTCGTGATTAAAAAATATTCAAAAAAGTAAAATATGCTTCAAGTAGGAGACTAATATAAGTCTAATAATTGGCATAGGCTGAGGTAACCTTTAAGCTCGAGATAACGTCATACAGCCATATTTCGATAACTCGAAGTCAAATTTCAGCCCAAACTACTGATATCTCAAAGTAAATTTTCTGGTACCAGAAGATTTTCTTTGAGATATCAGTAGTTTGAGATAACAGGAGTTGAAATGTAAATAGAAATAGGAAACTTATTCTTTGATATAAGAAGACGTTTTGAGATATTAATTTTCGAGATATCGGGAGTTGACTGTACATGTCTCCAAATTCAACACTCTAGGAACATCAAACAGGGTTACTACGGCAACTAAACATTTATTAAGACAGTATCAATAAGGCTATTTCTTAGTTGTAATCCGAGCTCCTAAATTATTTCATCCTTTTCCAAGTAAAGCACACTGTAGTGCTGTTGTTATGCAAATCATAACATCAAACCAGCTACACATAAATGGATTATATTCAAAGTCGAATGGCAAACACTTCAGTCCAAAGCTGATATATATGCATTAGAATCTTTTACAGTCTGGTTCAAATAATTGATATTTTCAAGGCTAAAAAAGAGACAAATTAAGCTGAATAAAATTTGATCCTCTATGGAGCCCTTTCAGAAATTTGCACAGTCCGAATGACTTGCATGTTTGGGAACCGCAACAGAATGCAGGGCGAATGTTATGACCGGGTAAGGTATATTTAAGAAGCATCTCCCCCCGCCTCTCCAGTGCGGCTTACATGGTCTAGAAAGTGTGAAGATTTTTCACAGTGACCTTTTCAAGTTGTCTCTGTATCCATCATTACTACCACGTGCCAGATTACCATAAAGTTTTGATAATCAGATATAGTTTTCAAATTTCTTGCATCCTTGCAGTAAAAGTAACAAATACTGCTTAAACTGCAAACACATTATAGAGCTAAATAAATACCAGCACTTAATGTACTGTTACAATCACAGTCTGGAATGAGTGATGAGGTCAAACAGAATCTGCTGCTCTTGTGTGCTGTACTGAGACCTGTAATTTGTAACTGACCGTTCCAAGGTAGTGCTTCTGTTGTAGTTAATTACTATTATTGTCATTGTCGGCTCTCTAGTGGTCTTTGACTTCTCATACATTATTTAGAATGGCCTCTTGGCCATCTCCCGTGGAAGAGCTGGGGCAGTATTCATAAAGCCACTTAAGTCGTTGCTATGCGGTTGCTAAGGCTAAATATCTATAAAGGAGATTCCCTACAACTATGAAATTTGGTCTGGAGGAACAGTCTTTGTAAGACTGTTCCTCCAGAGCAAATTTCATAGTTGTAGGTAATCTCCTTCAAAGAATTTACCCTTAGCAACAGCATAGCAACCACTTAAGTCGTTTTATGAATACGGCCCCTGACCTCTTGAATTTTCCTTTGTCTTGGTTTGCTTTGTGTGTCGTGTTTATTTGAGCCGCGACACGACAAAACCGACAAAGTGGAATGTGCGCCCAGCGAGGACTCAAATCAGCCTTGGCATCCGCCCAGTCTAACCAGAATCTTCGCTGTCCGCATGGAGGTAGCTTAGGCCCTCAGCTACCCTTAAAGCGCACAGCGAAGACTCAGATTAGACTGGGCATCCGCCCAGTCTGATCTGGGTCTTCGATGGGCGCAAATGCCACTTTGTTGGTTTTGTCGTGTCGCGGCTCATTTTATTTTTCACCATTTAATGTTTAGCGCAAGCAGTGCTCAACGATTGTTTTGGTTCATGATCATTACCTTCTTGCAAAAAAAACCCCACATTTTTATCTAAAATTTAGACACGCACGCGAGATCAGAAACAATTCATCGAAACGCCTCTCTTGGGTATTTACAATGATCTATTTTATATAAGCTGCAGCTGCATCTGGATAATGTAGCATGTAATCGATGTTTACAGAAGTGTAATCGATGTTTAAAGAAAACATAGTGTTTGCGGATGCCACATTGTCGATGTCTAGACAAAAACGCAAGCTTTTAGCTTATTCTCATAATGTAAGTACAAAAAACAACTGTGTTTATGTAAGCATCCATTGAAAACGACTGGGTACACACTAATGGGCAGCAACGCCACCATTTGTTTTGTTTCCCCCCTCTTACTGGTGTCAACTCTTAAAGGAAAAAAAAATATGCTCAGATAGAAAAAATTCTCTGGCAAACACTTTTACCATGGCCCTGTTGTTCAAAGCATTGTTAGCCTAACGAGCTCGTTAAGAGGTCAGCTCGTTAAGTGTTTTACAACTTTATTACCAAATGCACTGATTTTTTTTGTTGAAAAAATGTGAGAAGCTTTTGCAATGCAAAAGCTTCTCACATTTTTCTAACAAAAATATTGGCATAGTTGAGAAATCAACATTTGAAATTTTAACGACACGTTAACTAACGACGTCATTAGTTTTGAACAACCGGGCCCTGGATATTTTTTCTTTTTCACTGTTGCCCGTTTACACTACATGTATTTTGATAGCTGCTGTACTTTCGCTGCATAGCATTAATAGTCCTGTTTCAGGAATATGTCTGGAGTAACTTCCTTTCCATTAAATTCCAGACTGTTTTATATTTTATAGACTGCATAACGAGACAGTATTACGACTTTCTGTAGCCGTATTACACCTACACCAAATACAGTGATTCGGCGCTTCGGCAAAAGTTAAAAGTGCTGCAAAGCGCCGAATGGCTGCTGTTGGGCTACAGCGGGTGGTTAATAATGCCTCGTTAGAAGTCTTTAAAATACAAATTGAAAGAGGCAGCAATTAGAGTTCCACTGGAGTCGATATTAGAGGGCGTGGGTTGTAAGATATTATCTTAACTGCTCGTGGACACTGAAAATAAAACGGAGTCTCAAATCTATATTTTGAGCTTGTGTGTTAATACGAGCATACGTTTAATAGTTTGTTTCAGACTAAATGCATTTCTATTTTTCAAAAGTTAACTCCGATACATTGTAAGAATCTACAAACAGAATTATAAAAGCAGACAAAATATTGCGGCTGAACCTAGATCTGTTCTTTGAATTTCCTTACGAGATTAATGAGCCGCGACACAACAAAACCAACAATGTGGTTGTGCGCCAAGCACAGACTCAGATCAGCCTGGGCATTCGCCCAGTTTGATAAGACTCTTCCTTAAGTGCTCAAAGGGTAGCTAAGGATATAAGCTACCTCCATGCGGACAGCGAAGGCTCTGATCAGACTGGGCCGATGCCCAGGCTGATCTGAGTATGCGCTGGGAGCAGAACCACATTGTTGGTTTTGTCGTGTCGCGGCTCATTTGCCTTTATTGAGCTTGTTTCATTCTAATATTGATTTGTCTGAGGTTTCTGATAAAGGTATTTGAAGTTCCTACTGATATTTGTGCTATATGTGAAATATCAGAATGGTATCGGAAATATGCATGCGGTGCATTCTGTAAACAAACGGATATACTTGATTTACGAAACAAAGGTAAGGGCTTAAATACTTCTACGTAATTAATGTTAGCTAGATGATTGACTCGGAGATGTCTCTTCTATAGAGCTGAAATCAAGTTTGAGTTTGGTATCCCGGTCTTGCTTCAAAGTCAAATCTGCATATGCGTGTTCCTTTTCTAATTGGTCATTTATACATGTATCGTGAAAAGTTGACATATGATCTCATTATTATTCTTTTGTTATTTTGATATGTGTTTAATGGCCTTTTCAGGAATATTTTAACTTATATCAAGCCGATTGATAAGCAGAGGCGGGTGAAAGGTGAAAACACTTGGCCTTCCCAAGTAGAATGTGGCTTTCCTATCCATCATGTTTATTGTTCACGGATCTACTCAGTAAAACCGAGTCTGCTTTTTCGTTTCTATGGTGCGTTCCATGTCATCAAAGGTTCAACCTTTTCAGAATATTATGATTTTCACTACAGCTAGTACATGTATTAGGTGCTGTGTTGCAGCTGTTTCTCCTAATGTTTGAGCCCCGACATTAGAAAACCAACAAAAGTGGTTGTGCACCCAGCACAGACTCAGATCAGCCTGGGCATCCGCCCAGACTGATCAGAGTCTTTGCTGTCCGCATGGTTGTAGCTTAGACCCTAAGCTACCCTTTAAGCGCTTAGTGAAGAGTCTGATCAGACTTGGCGGATGCCCAGGCTGATCTGAGTCTGCGCTGGGCGCACAACCACTTTGTTGGTTTTCTCGTGTCGCGGCTCAGTTATATATTTTCTGGTCTTCTGGGCATTATTGGGATGTTTCAGAGTCAGTTTGAAAATAGATTTCCGCTGAAGCCGTTGTTTGAGTTACGTCACCCGGCCGTCACAACTCTATTAAATATGCTAATTTCTATGGTTGTTAATTCATGAAAGATTTAAACCAACAACAATAACAAAAAAGTATTCCGATCAATGTCCATTCAGGTTTTATCTTTTAGTCATGTGATGAAGTTGACACGTTTAAAGCGAGACTTTGACAGTTATGACAACACTGCAAAATTATTAGGAAACACAAAATTTTCAATTGAATTAAAACCTACGTTGCCCTCTAGTAGATTGAATAAATGCTTTCGATTTTCCTCAAGTAGTTTGCCGCCAAAATATTTAGCTACTTGTTCTGCCACTCATGTTGTTATATTATTTATAACCTGAGAAATAAACAATTTGATTTGAGTTTTAAATCCATAAAACTGAAGAAATTGGTTAAATTCGGAGTCGTTGCAAATGAAATTCATCAAAATTGCTGAAGGCTTGTTTCATAAGTGTAATGGCCAATGACCCCTTGTTTCAGTTGGATCCAGTATATGTTGATGGGTACTACATATTTGTTTCTTTTGGCGCTGATTACATACTAGTTATGTATATGCCACCTCTTATAAATCACGTAAGAGTATAAATAGCTAAAGTGATTAGAAGTTACACGTTTAAGACGAAAACAATGATATATGAGCAGAATCAGACAGACGAATTTGTATCTAACCAATTTCTGTCAAAAGGTCTTGCAGGTCGAATAACTCTAAGTTATAAACAATCTGGGTTCGAGATTATAAAACTAGAGAATAATCTCAAACTCAAAGTAAAGCACATTGATTGGTTGCTTCCGAGCATGTGCTCGGAAGCAGCCAATCAGTGTGCTTTATTTTGAGTTTGAGAATGTACTCAAGTTTTATAACCTCTGGGCCAGAGCGCAATGTCAGACGTAAAACTGAACCGAATAACCATGACGTAACTCGCATGTAAAAATTCTCTGTAATACTCCATTTTATTTGCCATATCGGGTGTCATATTCTTGTTTTATGTCTTGATTAGACTGCTTTATCTATATGCTATTGTCAAGGGAGCTATCAAAATATATGTACAGACAGTGCAAGTGTCTATTACTGCAGTAAAAGTCAATTAATTGAACCATTTCCAAAAAGAAATATCATTTCGCACTTCCTGAAAGTTACCTTGAATTACCTTACCAAGCCTAAGTGCAGACTGTGACGGTGTAGCTTTAAGGGCTGGATTTGGATTTTGATTGTTTCAGTTCCTGGTCTTTGCATACTTTTTACTTTTTTTTAAATAACGTGGTGGCGGAGGTGGGGCTAGGGGATGTGGAAGAAATTACTAACCGTCGCGTCGTACAGACAGTGTCGACCTGGGTTAAATCTTTATCATCCGTCACAGAAGTAATTTATATTGATAACAACAAGCTGTTTATTTTGTGCTTGTGTTTAAGTTATATTTAGTTCACATTTACAGAATTTTATTTTTTTGAAATTCAAATCGTCAATGACGAATGGTAAATTAAAATGTCATCTTATAACGTTTTCCGCTGTTTAAATATACATTCTTGTTTATCGGCTGCCTTCATCCTATTATGAAGGAAGTATAACTGCAATATTATCATAGAAATTCTCCGGCCTCTCTTTGACAACGCCGTAGGGCTATGAAATATCTGCCTACACACTACTTTATATCGACACTGTCATTAATGTCGATTTCGTTTTATTTCATTTCATTTTCTTTCTTATTGGTTTAAACATATTTATTTCTTCAATAAATTCCAATTACAATACATATATAGACAACACAACTAAACAAAGAAATGGATCAGAACGAAAGCTGAAAGCTTATAGAGCTCTTCTCCTAAACATTAATAAATTGTGTACTATTCGGCGGAACATATAACAGTCAGTGAAATATCTATATTCTGTTTGTTTAAACACATACAATTTGTATCATTATGATACATTAACACAGAAAAAGGGCAATTATGAAAGACAGATTACTATTGTAAAGATGTCTGCGATGAATCAAAGTTCGCTAATTATCAGTTTTAAATAGATCTGTATAAGCCAGTCAACTACAAACAACGCAAACAGCGACACATCCCAAAGATCAGTACAATGACAGCATTCAAATACTACATAAGAAAGAAAAGAAAAAAAAATATGTAGATAAACAAATATAGCATACACACACATACAAGGGAAGGAAAAACAAAAATAGACAATTCGGGTTTTGGGGGGAAGAGAAAGATGGGGCGCAGACTCCGGGACACTCAGATTTTGGTCGTTAATTGTGTAGATCGGTCGCGTGTGTTTGATTTCCCAAAGAATATCATTGCTCAAAAACGATGCGTGTTTAAAATATATTTGTTCACACTTTCAAATATTTTTTTTTGTTTATTTCATGGGATAAAAATAAATCCCCATACAATAACAGATTAAGAGAAGGAATAGTGTATAAAGAAATGACGTTTAATAATTCTGTACGTTGAATTTCATAGTATCTGCAATGAAAAAAGAAGTGTTGCGCATTTTCGATACTGCCACAACGGCACAAAGGCGAATCTGAAATGTTCTTTAGAAAAAGATCGAGATTCAATGAACTACAGTTTGTTCTTAATCGAGTATGAAGGATCTGTGACCGTCTGCTACCAATATAAAAGTGATAAGGTACTGATGTTTTGTCTTTATTGAGGTGACGTTTAAACGAATTTATAGAATCAGATTGCTTAGCCTCTGCAGATAAACTGTTCCAGTCCCTGATTGTTGACGGCAAGAAAGATTGATAGTATTGCTGAGTTCTAGCATCTACAGTTCGAAGATCATTTGCATTACGTAAATTATAACGAGACAGGTTATTAACTGACTGTGGAATTAGGCTAGACAGGTATAAGGGTGTAAGATTATACATCATTTTATAAAATAAGGTAAGCCTATGGTTTTTCCGTCTTTTTTCAAGTGAATCCCAACATACTTCGTTATATAGTGCATTTATTGAAACAAGTTTTGTTGCTCCAGTCGAAATCCTGGCTGCTTCATTTTGTATCTTATTTAATTCGTTTTTTTCATATTCTGCACAATTATCCCAAATAACATCACCGTATTCTAATAACGGCCTAATAAAAGCTATATAAATTGTTTCAAGTGATTTTCTGTCTAACCTGAATTTCAATTTTCGCATTATATTGATTCTGAACCAAGCTTTTTCTGTGATGTAATTTATGTGTTGATGCCAAGTACAGTTATTAGAGAGATATATCCCAAGATGTTTATGGCAGTCAACTTCTGTTATTTGGTGATTTTGCATATTAAGTGTAGGATGATGCGGCTTAATTAATTTACGGGAGACAAGAAGTGCTTCAGTCTTAACAGGATTGAAAGAGACCAACCAAGTTGCAGCCCATTTGAAATTTTTTCAAGATCCATGTTTAGGCAGCCCGCCGCTGTTGTCGGGTCATCGACAATTATAAAAAGACTTGTATCGTCCGCAAACAACCGAATACTCGAACCAATGTCAATTACAATGTCATTAATGTATAGCAAGAAGAGCAAAGGTCCCAGTATAGATCCCTGAGGAACTCCGGCTCTGATAGAAGTCCAGTCAGAAATAGCGCCAGGGAGCACAACACGTTGTTTTCTGCCAGAGAGATAGTTTTTAAACCAGTCAAGGACTTTCCCTGTGACACCAGCTGCTTTGAGTTTATGCAGGAGACCAGAATGCCATACGCGATCGAATGTTTTGCTGATGTCACAGAACACAGCCCTGACCTCTTTGCCAGAATCAAGAGCTTGGCAGAAGGTATTGTAAAGGAATGTTAACTGATTAATAGTCGAATCGCCCGGTATAAAGACAGACTGAAAAGAAGATAGTAAATTATTATCCCGAAGATGATTGAATAAATATTTTTAAATACAAGCCTCTCAAAAACTTTGGCTTCAGCATTTAACAAGGATATGGGTCTATGATTGGAGACAACAGACATGTCTGCTTTCTTGGGAATTGGACATACATTGGCTTCTTTGTAGAAAATTGGTAAGATACCTGTTTGCAGGGATTGATTAAAGAGTGAATGCAGTGGGGTGGAAAGTTCCGATGAGAGTTCTTTAAGAATACGATTATTGAGCCCATTTGGACCAGAAGCTTTTCCAACGGGTAAGGTTTTAAGGACCGATTCAACTTCAAGTGGAGTAAGAACAATAGTATTCAATTCTGAATTAATAACGGGAGGTATTAAGTCTGGAAGGACAGCATTGCTTTCATCTAATATTGTTTGACTTTGAAAATATTTATTGAATATATTGGCTTTATCCGTTTCGTCTGAGTAAACATTATTATCATATTCAAGTGGCGGAATTGATGAATTTGAGTTTGGAGCTATAAATGTCTTAAGAGTTGACCACCAGTCCTTAGTTGAGAGAGAATTTGATTTGAGTTTTTCTGCAATCTTTTCATAGTATGATTGTTTTGATTCACGAATCATTGTAACGACCCTATTTCGTAGTTTCTTGAAAGTTTTCCAGTGTGAATCCTTATTAGTTTTCTTGGCTTTTCTGAAAGCTCTTTTACGCTTACGAATATGCCTTTTAAGAAAAGTACTTTCCTATTCGATATGTTCGGAAAAAGATACAAAAATCATTCTTTTTGAACAAAACTATTTAAACGATTTTCCAGAATAATCAGAGCAGGAAAATAAATGAAACACACCGTAAATACATTAAGTAGAGTTTACGGTAAACTGACTGCAGAACCTTTACCGTAAAAAAACGGGGTAGTGCCGTAACTTTTTAGCATGGAAAATGACTACATTGCATAAACCTGGCTTGAACTCCGAATTTTATTTTCTATATATCAACATGTTCCATGAAGAATTCAAATGCAGAGTAACAGCAATTTTTATCCAAGAACATCCAATATTTTATCACCTCAAAGCACCGAGTGGTGGGGTGGTACAGAGTAAACTTCAAACCATTATCTAGGATCAGTGAAGAAAATCAGCTTAATACATCCATAGGATACGGAGATATGGGTGTTTAACTTTAACCTAGATTACCACAACGGTGGACGCCGACATCGGGGCGACAACAATAGCTCTTTCTAGCTAAAAATCACGAGTCTTGCGTTAACATAGTCTAATTTGAGTAGGACTACATGGAGGATATTTACTTTTCTTTAGGTTATCACCAAATATATTTCATCGAATGTGTTGAAAATATCAGCAATTTCACTCATGCTACATGAAAATATCAGCAATTTTTTCACGAGTGCGTAGCATGAGTGAAATTGCTGTATTTTCAACTCATAAGATAAAATATATTTGGTATTTTCCGGATTTTTTTTCTTTTTATTCTTTCTGTTTAAGAGAATAAGGGAAAACAGACCGCTTCAAAAATAACTTTTTTTTCAATTCATTTCTCGTCAATTTTGCTTGGCTCAGCGCGTTTAGTGGCTATAATATTTGGTGTAGACATAGTTTACACCTAGAAAATGGTTTATAATATCATTTTAATGAATGAATAAAAACGAATCGGCGATTTAAGAAAGCCGCTTGCAGCTGCCGTGGAAATGAAGTCGAGTGCAAATTAGCGATACTGCAGCTAAAAAGGGACGTCATAGTGTGAGGTCAGTTGCCTGATTTGACGTGCTAACATCTGAAGCATAATGTCAGAAAAGAACGCTTCGTTCCAGACTTTTTCGGAAAGAAATTGAACCCAAAAGTGTCAAAAACAGCAGCGGTTTGCTACAGTGAAAAATATATATCGTATCCGTCACTGGTGAATTGATGCGATTTTTTTTCGCTGCGTGTAGACAATCACATTTATTTATTCCAGATATGTTTTATGCTGAGAAATTTTGGGTATAATATGATAAGATACGATAAGATAAGATAATTTTATTAACGTCTCACCAATTTTACACGTACATACACACAGTTAAAAAAATCGATATAAGATGTAAAATTGCGACTCAATATTGAGCTATGAGAGACGATCGCTCTAAAATGTGTCTGTTCTTGTGTCCTGCACCAGCACTACATCCCCTAAATACCCCACACTGAGCCAAGGAAGACGGTTATCCAACCAGCAAGTCTACGCTTCCAGACTCAGCCTGGAGTATTAAATGCAGTACTGGGACAAAACAGCAATTAGTATGATAAAAAAGCGACACGCATTATCTATGAGCCATTATCACTATAAAACGTACCATAAAGTGCCCTGCATGCGCTACCTTCCCTCGATACCCCATGCCGAGTCCGGATAACCGGGAACACGCGGTGGAACCAATGTTCACACAGCATGTTGTCGGATCCGGACACGGCATGGGATATCAAATGCAGCACAGGGACCAGAGCAACAGATAAAATGAAATTGCAACTTTAATCTGCACTAAAAGAGATAATCGTGTCCGTTGAAATGTATACTGTCCCAGTGGTAAATCCTCCCTGATACCCCACGCTGAGTCCATGATAACAGGGAACATGTGGCGGAGCCAATGTCCAAACAGCATGGACCCGATCATGGACTCAGCATTGGGTATCAACCGCACCACCGGGGCAAAACAGCAGTTAGTATTGTAAATAACAGACAGCTTTTTACATTTAAATGGACACTTATAAAAATATGGTACACAATATACATATTTACATCAACTGTACAGCAGACTACGCCTTTTGTTTAAAATCAAATAACAGGTTTTGGCACTTATCTTGACTATGGAAGGATTAGCTAAAATAAAAGATACTTTTTCAATATCATTGAAGTTCTGAAAACCTTTTAGTATAAGCTCAGCTTCAATAAACAGCTCATTTCGGAACTCAGTGTACAGCGGACAATGTAATAAAACATGGATTTCATCCTCAACAGCATTCCTACAGCTAAAGCATTTTCTTTCACTAACTTCTAAGCCATTATAGCGGCCAGTTTCAAGTGCAATCGGGGCGGTTCCACTTCTAAATTTAGCCAAAGCCCCTCTATGAGACCTATTAAATATCCTTGTACAATATTCTTCAACTACAAAATCCTGCTTAAAGGTTCTGTATAATCGAAGTTTATTCCCTCCAACTCCCGAACGTGAACTATTGCGATTTACATCAACTGCCCACTGATTAATATATTCTTGCGTAATGAAAGGCAAAACGTTATTTAAAATATTGGTCGTATTAATGGTTTGATTTATGTAATTATAAATGTGAAAATTGGACTTTGTCAATTTCTGACCTACCCTGAAATTCCAGTTTTTACATCTGGTACTTACTTTTGAATTTGACCAGCAGAATATTTTCCTGTTCAGCCTTGTTGCGTCCATATTTATACAGCGACACCAGAATGATAACACAGACTTCCAACACTTTGTGATCATGGGCGTCCATCCTATATCTCCATTAACTGCTGCGTTAGGTGTATACCTTCCTACATTTAGAAAATATCTCGCAGCTCTATGTTGTACAGCATTAATGCAGCTATAGGACTGGGTGCCCCAGATCGCAGCACCATACGATATAACCGGGCAAACAACTGACTCATAAAGCTTTGTAAAAGGACCATACTGAATACCACCAAATGCTTTTGATTTAGCTATTAAAAGTCCAAGTGCGCGATTTGCAGACTGTGCGACGTGTTTAGCAGTTATTGCTAAATCTAGATGTTCTGATAAGACTATCCCCAAATATTTATACTGCACTGTATACGAAATGTTCTCATCGTTTACCGTAAATATGGCATCTGATTGTGGCATTGAGGGATTACGAAAATGCACAACATTGGATTTAGCTGAGTTGACTGAGATTAGATTACTTTTGCACCAACTTCCTAATATATCCAGCATCGACTGCAGATTTGCTTCTGTTTCAGCAATAAGAACTACATCATCAGCATACAGTAAAACAGAGACTGTATCGTCACCAATTTTAACACCTTTACCCAGTGCGTCAATTTTTAATGCCAAATCATTTATATATAAATTAAAAAGTAATGGCGACAAGCAACATCCTTGCTTTAGTCCACAGTTTACAATAAACCAATCGGTTGTAAGTCCGTTTAGTTTAACCGAAGACTGAACATTGTTATACAAAGCCTTAATTGCATCTAATAATAGCCCGTTAAAACCGAGTTTTTCAAGTTTCGTCCAAAGAATATCTCTGTTAACTGAGTCATATGCCTTTTTAAAGTCTATGAAGGCGCAGAAGGTGGACTTTTTCATTTTTTTCCTTGTTTCAACTATATTTGTCAAAGAACTTATATGGTCAATTGTGCTTCTGCCTTTTCTGAATCTATTCTGGCCTTCAAATATTATATTATTGTAATTTGACCACATACTAACTCGATTATTTAACAAGGTACAATATACCTTGTAGACTACAGGTGAAATCGCAATGCCCCTGTAAGAAAGCGGATCGCGGGCTTCACTTGTAGTACATTTCGGTATAGGACAAATGAGAGACTTCCCCCAGATATTTGGAACTTTGCCAGAACGATAACACGTATTGAACAGTTTATGTAAGAAAGAAATAATGCTGTCGTTCTTTAATACCTCGCCTGGTATATCGTCAACACCAATTACACGATTATGTTTAGTACTATAAACAGCTTTACGAACTTCGGAAACGGTAAAATTATTCGCAAATAAACCCGACTCATCAACAGTGTTATCAACATTTAGCATGACATCAACATTCTGCAAATTAATTTGCTGATTATGCGTTGGGTTTAGTAGTGCAGAAAATTCAGTTTTCCATTTATTAAGAACAGCATTACTGTCTGTGTTAATTTCCCCATTATCATTTACAATTTCCATCATAATTTCTCTCTTTCTATTATCCCTTACCCCTGTTCTACCTATTGTCTTCCAAAAATCGTTTGGATTATTTTCAGCATTACTTATCATTTCATTCTGCATTTCAAACATTTTACGCTTTTGAACAAAGATATGCTTTAAATTATGCTTTTGGCTGTTTCTACATTCTAAATATGCTTTTTCTGCATGACACATATCATTCCATAACACCTGTAAATTGTCGTTCCACCAAGGTTTTCGAATACGCCTGCGTTTATTACTAACACCGTATTTGACGATAATTTCTCGCTTTGGCAATTTTAATGACATTTCATTTTGAACAACAGAGCAAAAATCACCGTATATTTCGTCTACATCTCGTTGGCTTTGAATATTAGTTACCAAATTGTCAAGAGTTTGAAAAAGTGAATTTGAATGTTCATCATTACAAAAAGTTGGTGGAATGTCAGTTAAATTATACCTATTATATCTTTTCTCAATAGTACTGCTTGCGGTATTAGACCTAAATTCTAACCCAGGAGATTTTAAATTCCAGCAACATGTTATGACAGAATGGTCTGGTACAATTCTAGACTCTACTCCGTTTAAAGAATGCCCATACACTTGTGCTGGCCTAATTACTTTAAAACCCTCAAACTGTTCAATATGCTCATACGGAACAATAAAATAGTCAACGACAGAGCTTCCTCGAGTAGACACAAATGTAAAGTCATTATCATCGGTACTTTCACACTGTCTACCATTCAAAATGCAGCAGTTACTATCAATCAGAAAATTACATAAAAATTCACCATACATATATTTTGAGTAATCAATTACATTTCGATCCTGAATTACATCTACACCCTCTATGAAGTCAGCCATGTCACCAATTCGGCTATTAAAATCTCCGCATAAGATAAACTTCCCCAAATGCTGGTATTCATATATGTTTGTCAAGAGCTGATCATAGAACTCCTGAGCGCTAACATACCGTGATGAACCATGCGGGGGTAAATAGCAGGTACATATATTAAAATATGTGTCTGAAACCTTACTTTTAAAGGAAACCCATAGTATACCCTCGTATGATTTATCGAGTATGCTAACCTCAAATAATTTCATTAAATCTTTTCGCACTAACAAACAGACTCCACCTGATCCTGCTCTAGCATTTGTGTGTAATTGTGTCCTATTATGCCCAAAACAATAAAACTGTTGCAAATCAAGTGATTGATCGTATACAAGATGAGTTTCAGCAACTCCAATGATGTCTAACTCTAAAATATTGACACAAGATTCACGGAATGCTGAATTATCAGATTCATTGTCCGGAGACCAACCGTTTACATTCCAAAACCCAAGTTTGACCTAATTAAAGTATCTGTCTCTCCGATTATCTCTACTGCCATTTGTATATCTACTTGTATGCTCACGAAACTGATCGTTTTGCCAACCGTGAACACTATTGTTTGAGCTGTGTCTATGAATGTCACCGCGTGACCTGTTATCGTACTGCTTTCTCTGATTATTCTCTCTGTTGCTATCGCCATCTCTTCTATCACATCTTCTCCTATAGCTCATATTGCTTCTGGAATGATATCCTGTACTATCAGTATTTCTATTATGAGTATTCTGTCTATGTCTGGTGCTTCTATTATTCGAATTATCACTCGTATTTTCAGTTCTATCTCTTCGATAATCATTCTTCTCTTCCTGACTGTCACTATTGTCTGCGACTAAGCGTGAACCTTTCAGCCTTAGACCTGTGACACCAAGAGCTGAAATAAGCATCTTCAAATTACTGTTGTTAACACGCGCTTCCATAGACTGGTCAGCATGAATATATACTTTTTGATATCTTCTACTATTCTTAAGTTGCTTTTTTCTCTGCATGATAAGTGTCTTGTCTTCAACTTTTTCGCACGTGACAATTATAACTCCAGGTTTATGGTCATCTCTGTCCTTACGAACTGCTTTCTTAAAACTGATGTCCCGCAGTTTTAGCCCATCCCTTAACAGGTCCAAGACTACTGTATTAACATTCTCTCTTTCTGTTTGTGGGTGGTTTCGTATACAAAAGTTCAAAGATCTTTCCGTTTGTTCTTCTGTGTCGGCTAGCTTTGATGGCATTTCATCTATTTGTTGTTGTAGACATTTTACATCTTCACAGAGATCATCCCTTACATCGTCTATCCTTTGGTTAATTTCTCTCTTTAACTTTGCAGCCTCTGTGTTTACCCTCTTATCTACAGTATTGCTCAGTTTATTCGTTAGTCTTTTCTCAATGTCAATATGTCCAATGTTTCATCTTTGATTTGTTGTTTTATTTTAATATTCTTGCGAAAAAAAAAATATAGAACTTTTGAAATGTTTCTGATAAGATCTGTTGATACTGAGCAGTGAATTACTTTCATATTTAAATATGTATTTGTATGTCTTTCAAAATTCTTATTTTGGAAATTTTGTTAAAATATGTCCATATGATTTAGTAATAAGTCTGATCAAAATCCGCTCACTCTCTCAGGATATGGTCATCAAGTCAAATCTAAAATGCTATTAGCAGTTTGAGCATAGTGAGTACTCGAAAGAAAGAAATGCCAAACTCAGTTTTGACAACAAATCTCCATAATCAGCTGATCTGAGTGACAATCAGTTGATATGGTGGTTATGGTGTCAAACACCATCAAAAGTTATTGTTGTGCTTGATGAGCATAACCTGAGAAATGGGAAGTGATTAAAAATTCTTTTGTTTAGAGATCTTGAGTGATAGCTGCAAAAAGTAGTGGCTTTCATATTTTTTGCCTATATAAGGTTTTCTTGACTCCTTGTTCAGGATCTTTAATAATTATCTTTTTATGTGGAATTCCATACAAGACTGGACTTTGCCGTCATATTAATATCTGGAGCGGATTTTACCCTCTTTGTGTTTCTGTGGGTTAAACTGGACTTTACCGTTTACCATCAAAATACAAGTTTCTTTAGGAAGGAACATTCTAACATTTATAACTGGAAAACCAGTTAAATTCATCTTGTTTGTAGACTTTCAATATTAATTGTTTTCAGCCACAAACTGTTTAAGATTTAATATTAATTCCAGGACTTAGGAACTGATTTTTTGAGTTGAAGAAAAAATATATAATAAACAGTTATTGTAGAATCGGTGTTCTTCGTCATTTCTCTTTACAAAACTAGAACTTTTGACCTCAATTTTACAGCATATTATCTGGTGGAGATCATAGGGGTACGTGAACTTAAGGTACCTCAAAAATCTAGCTAAGCGAAATTCCCTGAAATTTGTAATTCTTCAGTGATAAGTATGGAACGCCGTTTTCATCAAAAGTCCTATCATGGAAAGTGGAGTAATCAAATGCTACCAGTGGTATTTTATCCGACTCTACCAACTGTCAGCTGTCATCAAACTTCTGAGATGGCCACTGGTAAACAACCAAAGAGTCTAAGACAAAAACAACGGGATCAGAAGAGACTGGACAATTTCATTGAACGTAAGTCAGTATGTTCATTATTCCCTTTTAGTTCTGTGGACAATGGAGAAATTCAAAACATGATTCCAAGACAGTATTCCTTCATTCCTAAGACAGTAAAAAAGCCAGCAGAATCTCAGTCAAACAAAACAACTGAACTTCAGGAAGAAAATAAGCAATTAACTGTGATGATCGACCAGCTTAGAGACAGCGTCAGCAATGAAAAGTTAAGAAATAGTGATCTAAGGAAGGAAAATTCTGTTCTAAATATGGAGGTGTCTAAAGTACAGAAAAAACTTCAGGATGCAGAAAATATGATTTTAAATTTACAGTGCAATTACAGTCTTGAGCAACGCAAATTAAGAGACGCAGAAATAGAAATTTCGGAGCTTAAGGAGGAAATTTTTCTGAAGGAAAACAAACAAAAGGAAACAGATATCGTAAAAGAAGAAATGTGTAATAAATTCAATAGAGAGATAGAAAATAATGAAAGGATTCGGAAAGAAAATTCTAAAGAAGTTAAGGAACTTAAAGCGGAAATACGGAGTCTAAAAATGCAAGTGACAGGCAGTGACTCAACACAGGTAAACAGTGAACAAAGTGCCACTAATGTTGCTACCATTAATGGAACCAGTGGGACGAAAGGTAGTAAATCAAATAAGAAAGCTTCTAAAGGGACATGTCATCAACGTTTGCCTTTAACCACATCTGATAATCTTGTGTGTCACCGATGTGGTAGTCTGCATTTGACCCACCAGCCAAGTCAGTGTCCAGCAAGGAATTTCTTGTGTGGATATTGCTCAAAAAGAGGACACCACACACTAAATTGTTTGCAGGTCTGCAAAGGTTGTGGAGCCAGAGGCAGACTGTACCACAAGTTGGAGGACTGTATAGCACAAAACATGAATCGTGCTTACTGCAATGTTAAGGGACATCTTTCCCATATGTGCTTACAGAAACGGTTTGATGAAGAAGGTTTCTAAATTTAATATTATTAAGCTTAAGTTGAATAACATACTACCAATCTGTAAACTTTTCAATATACCCATTTTAAATTTTGGGGACCAAAATCTTCAAAGTAGGGGAGAGCTTTTATGCTGAAAATTTTTGGGTATAATATGTCCAATGTTTCATCTTTGATTTGTTGTTTTATTTTAACATTCTACTCTAGGAGCCAAGTCAGCTAAAAATCGAAAGAGGTGGCACCCTCTGCTATCCTTGGTTTGACTACGTTTTCTACTAGCCATAACCTTCTGAAAGGAGGTTTGATTGTTCTGCTCTCAAAATTTTATTGTCATGATGCTTTAATTCACATGTGTTCCTTGGTACCCTACGGCAGAAAACAACACCATTAAGGCATGTATTGTTACATTGTTGCACTTCAGTGGCAGTCATGTTTTGAAGCAATGTCATTCTTTTTCTGCTCTAGGGACATCGTTGCAATACAGGTGTTACTTATTAAGGCCATAATGCATCAAAACCACTTTCTGCTTTATTTTTTTAGCATTTTTCTATACGAATTTACCCCACCCAATTGAGAAACAGGTAGGCTAAATTGTTCAATGAGATAACCCTTAATAATTGGGTCCATTAAATGGCACAATGGTAGATTTAAATGTACAAGAAACTAACAAAATATGTTCCGCACTCAAATCTGATTGGCATGGTATTGTGTATATACAATGTGTTGTGCTACAACATGCAGAAAAAAATGTCCAAAGAAATAATGAAATATGTAAACAAACACGATTTTAGGTCAAACGCCTACTATTTGCCCTAATAATACTTAACTGTGGTCTGCAGGTATTCAGTTATACTAAATTAAATCAGACTTCAGGCTTCAAGTCTATTTTACTACCATATATCGTCTTATTACTTGTTTTATAACTTCACCTTTATAATGCTATATCTAGTTTGATATCGTGGGTTGGTTGTTGTACAGAGGACAATTCCTAAACGTTGCTTTTTACACTATTTAATCTGTTCTAACCTTTTTCTATATAAAATTTATAATAAATGAAAGATTTAAGACTGTTTGCCTTGTCGCAAGTATTTTCACCACAGTAACGTACATAACGGGTTAAAAGGTTAGAGTTATTTTACTCTATTGCCACAAGCGTTAATGGACGCGTGGTTAGAGTTAAAAGCTCTCTCTTACTTCATCACAATGAAAATCATGTTTATGATCATTTGGGCTCATTCTGAATCAGTTTGAAAACAAGACCTTAGCTCAAGCTGTTGCTAGGAGCATTGGCAGTGTAGCAACATTACATTATAGAACACACACTCGGTTGAACCGAGATTAATGAAGTGTTTTCTCTGATGCATAACTTGCTTCCTTTGGAATTCAGTTAAGCTTTTATCATTCCACTAGACTTAAAAGAGAATGGATATATTGTGATGCAATATAACTCTGCCAATTTTTCATCTTAGCCCCAGTCTTAATGCGAGGAGGGGAGAAGTGGGGGGAGGGGGAGGGGAGGGGGGGGGACGGAACTAAGAGCTGACCATTTTCGGAAAGATTTCATATGTAGGGAAGCAAACAGGAAGTCACAAACGTCATCGCCAATCAAACAAATGGCAACAAAAGACAAAGGTGTGCTCATTCACATTTACACAGTATTATTTCCATGACATGCTTGAAGATAACCACCTGCGAGAAAAAACAAAGCAGAGTTGGTTTCATTGATCCTGTTCTTGAAAGTGCAGATGATATTGTCCAGCCATGGATACTATGTCTGTGACATATTGTCATTACTTCCAGTTCTTATGAACATGACTTTTAAATCAATAAAAAATCACTTACTTAAAACTTATAGTGTGGTAGTCAAAAAAGGTAACGTACACAAAATTCAACAATAATAGAGGTATCAGATTACTCTTTTACTGTCCAGAATTTTTTACATTTATGCTTGAATAACCTGCAGCAGAAAGTTACCCGTCCTAAAGCAACCCTCAAAATCATTAGGCTTCCGAATGTTATTACAGCAGTAAAACCATGAATCTATCAAGTGACTTAAATATTTGGTGTACCCATTTCATTTGTTCATATTGCCATTGTTACAAACAAAACATGTAGCAATAGCATAAATACACATAATTTCTATGAAGTTCCTATTTGCAATGGTATTATTCCTGTTTAAGATGTTTTGTTTAAAATGGTTATTTTCTGCACCTGGTAACCCGAGCATTACTATGAAAAGTAAACGATAGGCAATGATCAGGAATAAATACAGCCAGACCCAATATCCCACTTTTAAACCAAAGGGAAAGAAGCACACACACAAATTGACAAAAGTTCACGAAAGACATGCACGGTAAACTAAAAAATCAGTTCTTTCCCAAATAGGTGGTCATTCAGCAACCCCAACTGAAAACAAATCTCGAACCAGAACATATATTTTTACCTACTTCATATTTTACCTATTTCAAAAAACAAAACAGAAAGCAAATGGGCAACTATTCAGGTGACCATATTGCTAGATGACCGTAAACAAGCCAACTTCTAAACAATAAAAGGTTCTTCCGAGATTGAGGAACCTTCAATGCTTCATCTTATTGAATTTTAAACATAATTTACCGGTATATATCTAATCTGACAACTTGTTTACATTTAAATGTTGTATGCGTTACCATTGTACTATCAAACAAATCAGACAAAATAAGTGAATTATCATTGACTTGATTGATATAAGATCATTTTGATATTGTCATAGTCATATCATTCATGCCTGGACAATATCGTCTGCACTTGCGAGGAATCTGCTACGTCGTTACTTCCTTCTTTCAAATATGTTCTCTGCTCTTCTAGGAGCTCTTTTAGATTTTAATTCTAGATGATCTTCAACCATGTCATGGAAATAATACTGTATTAATGATAATGGACACACCTCAATGTTTTACTGCAATTTGTTAGAACGGATACAATAATTTTGACCTCCTGTTTGCTTCGTTTGCTGATTTAACCTTCAAAAAAAGGTTTAATTTTAACAGAAACACTTTTCTCCTACAGAAGCAAATTCTTTCTTTAAAGAGTTTACTCCCATTAAGAAGGGAAGTAAAGGTAAACTTGGCAGTTATTTCACATAAAATGACATCCATTTACCTAAAAGTCTTGAAATGATAGGAGCTTAACTAAATTCTGATTGAAGATTCTCTGGGAGTTAGGATTGCATCACAGAAAACAAAGACATCAACCTCGGTGTCTGGGAACAAAATCTTATAACACTGCCAATGCCCCCTTGCACCAGCTTCGGCTGATTTTCTTTAACTGACTCCGAATTAGCCCAAATGATACCTAACGACAAAAAACCCACATATTTTTCAATTAAATGAAGTACAGGTAAGCATTTTGCAGTAGCCACATGGCTCTTAACACTAGCAGTGAAGTAAAAATAACACTTTTTACCTGTTATATTACGTTACTTTGGTTTAAATATATGCTAAACGGCCAAACTATTTTAACCATGTTTTTAATATTGCTTTTAAAAGAAAAGCTCAAAAAAGATAAAGAAGTGTAAGGAATGAATTCAATCGGTGCCACAAGCCTCCCATGATACCAAACTAGAAATAGTAACATAAAGTAAAAAGACAAGTACTCAAATAATACTAGCAAGTAGCAAAAATTAACGTGAAGCCCAATCCATGAAGATGACCTCAAAGCTAGCCTTACCCCAACATAACAAGGCACACACACAATGTCAGTTACTGGCAAAAGTATGTGCACTTAATACTGGTTAACCGCTTAGGAGGTCTAAACCTGCCCAGGAATAGTGTGGTTACGGTAACTGACCGTCTCGACATGACCATAGCTGTTTGCCATAGACACTAAACAATAAAACAACAATAATTACAAATACAATGTCTGTTTTCAACAGGATAATGGCGAATAACAGACAAAATAAAGCAATGTTTGAACACCACACACACACACACACACACACACACACACACACACACACACACACACACACAAGTGTTTCGAAGACAACAGACAAGTGGACACCACAAACTTTAACATCAATACACCACAATGGATGCACTGCCTTGGAAATATCACTGATAAATAGCATATCTGGTAGGTGTAAACGGATTTCACATTCATGTAAAGATAACTCCAACTAATTAGGCCTTTGCATATTTTGCATTTGCAACATCTAATTTCAAGGAATGTTTTGAAATAAAAGTTACAAACGTTACCTTTCTGAGTACAAAACGGTAATTCATCAAAACTAAGTTTGTATTGTGTGATTCTTAAAAAATGAATATAAATAGATTTAGTACTTTTCCGTGCACAGATTAATTCACGAGCGCTTCTTTTTTATTTATTTATTTATTTTTTGACAATTTCAGTTTTTCTTGTCATGTAAACAACATTATTTGCTGTCTTGACTAGGCGACTAAAGTATGAAAAACTGAATTTTTTTTGATAAATGCTAAATATAATTGGCTTAAGTGTGTTGTTTAACAGGCAAAGTTCCAAATTAGTGTATTTCTGGGGGAATGACAGTCTTTTTACACACACTTGTTAATCTGTTGAGTACGTTACTTTGCTTAAGATATGAGTTGTTTGGTCAAAACTTATTGAAACTGTTGTGGTGTACCACGTTTAGTATGATCTTAATTAAACAGGTCAAACTTTTTTCCGTTTTAAGTAGCTCATTAGCTTTGTTTTGTCAAAAACTTGCGTGAAAAATGACTTTGAAGCCATTAACAATGAATAGGTGTGCCTATGTTCAACAGTACAAGGTTGACCAAGTAGAAAAACTACGGGTCTCAAATTTATTTTGTTCGAAAGGTATTGAAAAGGGCCAGTTAGACAGTTTGAAAATTCAGTATTGGGGTCTTTTAATCACAGACTTTGTAAAAAAAAGGTGAAAAAAGCAACAACTTAATTTCTGTTTAGTTTTAAATTTTCAAGGGGTACATGAATTGTTATAACGAAAATAACAGCCCTGTGGCTCTTAACTTTTTTCTGTGTGGCTTAATACATAGTATATTAACTAATCTAAAAGAAAATATTGACATTTGATACAGTTAAATCGTTACGGCATATTACTCATCGATTCCAATTTTATATACTTAAAATTTAATAGGGTAACGTAAATAACTGCCCATTACGGAGTCATGTAAGCTTTGTAAAGGTGGCAAAGGCTGAATCTGATCACTACAGATCAAGACAATTATTTTGATAGACAAAAACAAATGTTTCACTCCGTAGACCACAATCTCTCTTTCCTAGGTCACTTATGGAATCATATTTGCTCAGTTATAGGCATTCATATCTATTGCTTAATTTGACCATTTTGACAATAAAATTTGACGAGCAGAACAATCAAACCTAGTTTCTGAAGGTTTAGACTATTCAAAATTACATTCAAACTAAGTATAGCAGAGGGTGCCACCTCCGACCCTTATTTTGGCAAGATAGGTGATTTTGGCTCTTAGAGTATTCTTGCGAAAAAAAAATATAGAACTTTTGAAATGTTTCTGATAAGATCTGTTGATACTGAGCAGTGAATTACTTTCATATTTAAATATGTATTTGTATGTCTTTCAAAATTCTTATTTTGGAAATTTTGTTAAAATATGTCCATATGATTTAGTAATAAGTCTGATCAAAATCCGCTCACTCTCTCAGGATATGGTCATCAAGTCAAATCTAAAATGCTATTAGCAGTTTGAGCATAGTGAGTACTCGAAAGAAAGAAATGCCAAACTCAGTTTTGACAACAAATCTCCATAATCAGCTGATCTGAGTGACAATCAGTTGATATGGTGGTTATGGTGTCAAACACCATCAAAAGTTATTGTTGTGCTTGATGAGCATAACCTGAGAAATGGGAAGTGATTAAAAATTCTTTTGTTTAGAGATCTTGAGTGATAGCTGCAAAAAGTAGTGGCTTTCATATTTTTTGCCTATATAAGGTTTTCTTGACTCCTTGTTCAGGATCTTTAATAATTATCTTTTTATGTGGAATTCCATACAAGACTGGACTTTGCCGTCATATTAATATCTGGAGCGGATTTTACCCTCTTTGTATCTGTGGGTTAAACTGGACTTTACCGTTTACCATCAAAATACAAGTTTCTTTAGGAAGGAACATTCTAACATTTATAACTGGAAAACCAGTTAAATTCACCTTGTTTGTAGACTTTCAATATTAATTGTTTTCAGCCACAAACTGTTTAAGATTTAATATTAATTCCAGGACTTAGGAACTAATTTTTTGAGTTGAAGAAAAAAATATATAATAAACAGTTATTGTAGAATCGGTGTTCTTCGTCATTTCTCTTTACAAAACTAGAACTTTTTGACCTCAATTTTACAGCATATTATATGCATTGAATTCACTGCTAAGTATCAAATGAAATGTTAAATGACATTCAGCGATTTTACAAAGCATTTACAATACTATTGCTATGTAGCAAAGCTTTTAACACGCCAGATTTTTTTTAAAGAAGGATATTCAAAGTTTTGTCCTTATATGGCTTAACTCGAGTCGTCGCTGTTAAAAAAATAAAAACAAAAACAAATAAAATTGTCATAAAAATAGAAACGGGAACAAAAAGGGGGAGTCGGTAGGCGGACAAACAGACAAAAAGCAGAATGCGGGCATTAACCATTTTACCGAATTGTCCTGAACATTTGCTCGGCAAACTGTTTTGAGAACTGTTTTGCTACCGATACACAGCGACAATAATGCTGCCTTAAGAGCATGTCTGGGTTTATTCTTTCCATTAGGCCCAGACTGTTTTGTATTTTATAGGCTTTACAACGAGACACTATTACAATTAACTGTAGTCCTATTACACCTACACCGAATTCACATTTAGAACGCACTTTAAAGAAATTTATTGTCATCCTTCTAAAAACAAGCAGGCTCGGATCCAGACCATCACGTACTGGTGGGGCTCTGGAAAACTGGTGGGGCTGGGAGGTGCCGAAATGTAGTTGTGTGGGGGAGGGAGCTTGAAAATATGACATATTTATGGTTCAATTTCAAGAGAATTTTTTATATATTTTTTCCTTGAAATATATGTTGTGATATATCATTTGAATCGCCTCCCCGAGGCGATTCTAATGAGATGTCATAACATATATTTTGAATATTTTGATCCAACCACATTGGATAATTTTTCTCAAACTGTCATCAGATACTTCTTATTATCTGAAGGCCTACATATTATACATAACAAAGAGGCCAAATGGCGGGGCTGCAGCCCCAAAGCCCACCCCCTGGATCCGGGGCTGACAAGACTGTTTCAAACTAAATGCACCATCTCTTCTTCGTGGCTCGAAAGCTTTGGTTTAAACTGTTGTTTATTTGTATAAACACATATTACAAAACAGAAATAACAGAAATTACAATATCACCTATGTTATACAAATGGGATTCAGAAGGAAGTCATTAGACTTATGCAAGTGTGTATCCCATTGTATCAATCTAAGGCACTCTAATGAAATGTGATTTGAATATCAAATTCAAACTACAATACCTTACTACATTGGTTATGCATTTCAGTAAGAAAAAGAAAAGAGCTAATACCCAATGGCAGGATTCTCGATTACCGAGAATCCTGTCATTCGGTTCCAAACTCTTATTCACCAAAATTCATCACCTCAAGCTAAATATCTAAATGTTTCTAGAAGAGACCATAGTGTTATGCATTATTGGTTTATCAATCTAAATTGTCAAAATGTCGAGCTCCATGGGGAATGGAAAATGAAGAACAATCCAAGAGTATATATAGTTGCTAAGTGAACCAAATTTTCAAACCTAGTCGTCAAGTTTTACACAGTTTTATTTGTTAATAGTGAAGCTCGAAAGCTTTCTTAACGCATTCCAGACTCAACAAACTTAAATGATTATTCGTAGACAAAATCCACTACATCTGAATCTTAACTGTAATTTTAGGTGCATTGTGGCCCACCATGTTCCCGGCATTTTTACAAAGTGGAACTATTGTATGATTTCCTGTTTGCTTCGATGAACGTCGCAAAAGCTTATTTCTCGGTACACTAAGTGTGTTACCGCTTTTCAGACACAAAATTTATGATTAATGAGCCGTGACACGAGAAAACCAACAAAGTGGTTGTGCTCCCAGCGCAGACTCAGATCAGCCTGGGCATCCGCCCAGTCTGATCAGAGTCTTCGCTGTCCGCATGAAGGTAGCTTAGACCCTTAGCTACCCTTTAAGCGCTAAGCAAAGAGTATAAGCGGACTGGGCGGATGCCCAGACTGATCTGAGTCTACCCTGGGCGCACAACCACTTTGTTGGGTTTCTCGTGTCACGGCTTATTTATGGAAATGATCAGATTAATATACTACAATACGCTTTATATAATCCTACTGTATCTTTGATTAGACTGCTTTATCTATATACTATTGTCAAGAGAGCCATCAAAAATAAATGTATAGACAGTACAAGTGTCCATCGTGGCAGCAAATGTCAATTATTTTAACCACTTCCGAAGGAAATATCCGTTTGCACTTCCTGGATGTTATCTGGAATTAAATGACCTGACCTTAGTGCGGTATGGTTGTAACGGTAAAGCATTCAGAGGATCTTCCTTCAAAATTTAATTGATCGGATCAGACTTCAGTCTGATCTGGTCTACACTACCTAAACTGAAGCACATCTGCCCCAATAGGCAGAGCAATTTCTAGTTCGTTGTTCTGATATTAAATGATGTTTTTAATTTCCTCGGATGACAACACGTTATCTGTTCCGTGCTTGTAAAGGCTAGACTTTGGGATTAAATTGTATTTAGTTGACATTTTCAGAATTTTTATTTTGAAATTCCTATAACATATCCTCGCTGACAAGAGGTAAATTAGTCATTCCATCTATCAAATTTTCTGTCATTCAATATAATCGCGTTGTCTTTCATAATGAGCCGCGACACGAGAAAAACAACAAAGTGGTCGTGCGCCCAGCGTAGACTCAGTTCAGTCTGGGCACCGCCCAGTCTGATCAGTCTCTTCGTTTTGCGCTTGAAGGGTAGCTGAGGGTCTAAGCTACTTTCATGGGAAGACTCTAATCAGACTGGGCGGATGCCCAGGCTGATCTGAACCTGCGCTGGGCGCACAACCACTTTGTTGGTTTTGTCGTGTCGTGGCTCAATTATCTATTTCTCTTCCTCCGGCCCAATTCTCGGATAACCAAAGCAGGCTATTTAAAGAAACCAGAGTTGATGCCATCCTCACAAATACAAATTATCCCTGATCCTGTTCGTGTCCGCTTCTATTTCCAAATGCGCTCAGATCATCATGAACCGACATCCAGCTGCCTCCTATGTTGATACAGATATTGAAACTTTGCAAAGCTACCGTGTTCGCTTTAATGTTTGTTTGATTCAGTTATTTACGTTTTTCTTGCTTCAAAAGTAAATTTGACAGCTGCATTCCTTCTATAATTTGTTTCAACGGCATTTGCGAAAAACGGTTGCACCCTATTGCAAAATAAATAAATAAATAATTCAGATAAAAAAAGATAGAGAGACATCATTGACATGTTATGAAAAGCTTAGTTTTCGTCTTCACATCTGAGACAAATGAGGCGCGACACGAGAAAAGCAACAATGTGGTTGTGCGCTCGGCGCAGACTCAGATCAGCCTAGGCATCCGCCCAGTCTGATCAGAGTCTTCGCTGTGCGCAAAGAGGTAGCTTAGACCATTAGCTACACTTTAAGCGCTTACTGAAGATTCTGAACAAACTAGGCAGATGCCCAGGCTGATCTGAGTCTGCACTGGTCGCACAACCACGTTGTTGGTTTTCTCGTGTCAAACTAAAAAATGATTAAAGACATAAAATTAGCGTCTTCATAATCTACGGCTGTCAGTAGCTCTGGTTTGTTAGCACTTCTATCAGTCTATAACATTATTCATGTTACGGAATTGTGTAAGAATCGTAAATTTCTAAAACTTCGATATGAAATCTAATTTCCCATCCACCACGCTGGTCTGGCATTCAACACTGGCAACGAAGGCAACGTACTATATCAAAGGGCCAATGGCCCTGAAATGACAGATTCTATCAAAATAAAGTCATGCTACATCGGCTCAAAATAATTTCAAACTTCATTCCTTAATGTAAATAAGCCAGTTAGCGCAAATCACTCCATGCACCTGCAAAAATTCTATCTCTTGTACACAAGTAATATTTGAATTCTGACAACGCTTACTGCTTTTCACTGACTTTAAAGCACTCAGTGTTTGCGGTATTTCGCATTACCTATAGACCATGAGGATGTCCTCTCCAATGTTTACAATATGGCAATTCTATGAATAGCCACCGATAAACACTAAATTACCATATGATGTCTTGTATAACACTTGCAAAATAAGTGGATAAATCTACAGAATTTCTTTTACATTACATTCTCTGCAATGATTGACTTCATCGGAATACTGAATTAGGCAGGCAAGTTTACAACTGTAAAAAAGTTTTTTTTGCAGCGGCAGCTGATTTATTTTACTTAATAAAGTATGAGGGGCGCTTGAAGAGGGGGCGAATACCTTAATTGGCGGATTGATTTTTGATAGTCAGTTTGTATTCGTTATATTTTTTGACCGCTGATGTCATTAGTTGAACATTTTACAAAAATACTTAAATATTTATACCTACACAAGAATACGTTAAAGAAGTTCTCATTTAACTTCGTACAAAACTTATTTCACTTCCAGCCGTTTTTCAGCGAAATGGCCTTACGATCACTTCATTTCTGAGCGGAAGAATACAGCTGTGTGAAAGCCACTTTCCAAAATACGCTTGCGACAGCATTGAATGACTGATAGAATCAGTCATTAAAAACTGGATTATTTTCGCAAACTTCTTACATTAATTTCAAACTATCATTCTTACGGACCCGGCAGTTTGTTAGACCGCTTAGTCAGACCAGATTGTCGAAGAAATTCCGTCTGATATAAATGCAATGCTTGAATAAGGTTTTTCACGAATTCGTTGTCTGGTAGTTGTAGCCCAAAAAATGTTTCCAAGTATTTCTTGAATATGCATATCAATTCAGTAAAACTTTGAGTCCTATTTCAAGAGTCGGCGGTTGGATGTTCCGTGAGACTATTCTTCTGAAACAAATTTATCCTGATGAGCAGAATAAGCAGGTTCCTTGTACGTTGTCTTCGTTGCCTGTGTTGAATGCCAGACCAGTGTGATCCACGCCCACCCTTTCCTTCTTTTTAAAGTCAGAAGTTAAATGTTATCTTTATCAACGAATGATTTTGTACTTTTCGCAATATCATGAAATTATATGATGTAAGCTTTATGTGTCACTTAAATAACAAACGCTATTTTCAGTTTCAGCCGCTATTAAAATATTTCAATTCACCTGATTTGGTAAAATTAAATATAATGAAATATAATGTTTCTGTGTTTCCTTTGGTAAAGCTGAAAAAATTGTTAATTTCCTCTGGCTAAATTTAAACCATAATTTGTTGTGTCTTTGAACACAGAAAGTACCTTGATAAACTTAATTGTTTATTCAATGCAATATCAAAATTAGCAGTATTTCCAGACAATCCTGCTGTTCCTGATTCGAAGTAGTTATCTCTGGATGTTGCAACAACATGACATTTATCTGAGCCGCGACACGACAAAACCAACAAAGTGGCAATTCCGCCCAGCCAAGACTCAGATCAGCCTGAGCATCCGCCCAGTCTGACCAGAATCTTCGCCGTAAGCTTAAAGCGTAGCTAAGGGTCTAAGCTAGCTCCATGCCGACAGCAAAGACTCTGATCAGACTGGGCGGATGCCCAGTCTGATCTGAGTCTTTGCTGGGCGCACATGCCACTTTGTTGGTTTTGTCGTGTCCCGGCTCATTTATCTTTATTGAGCACTGCATCATTTCAATATTGATTTGTCTGAGTTGTCTGATAAGGTATTTGAAGTTCCTTCTGGAACAGTCTGTTATCTATAGAACATTTAAGTGGAATCGGAATTATGCAAGAGGTACGCCTGTAAGCAAACTGCCGTATACCGTAAAATTCTAAAAATTGGGGCACTCAAAATATTTACAGTAATTGTCCTAAATATGGATCACTTTGGTTTTACAATGCAGTAAGGCGTCCAAACGGTCCACATAGAGTGGCAAATAGCGTATACCCTTGTAAAGACCGTTCCTAACAGACCGCTCCTGTTAGGAGCTGTTTGATCTTGTTCTACACTGTTTGTTCAGACCTATCTGTCCCAATATTCAGAACTTTTTACGGTAGGCCCTCTCGTGAGAGAAAATGTCTTATGACATGGGAGAACTGCAAAGATTCATATCAGAGCCTTTGCTTTTTCGCTACCTAGGTTCATACACTGTAAAAAAATAACTGTAGATTTTACGGTAGAATAACTGGAAATCGGCTGCAAGTCCTTTTACCGTTATTTTTACGGGTTTTTGCCTGTAAGACATTGTTGGAAATCACGAAATAGAAGTTTTATGTTTACTTGGCGCACTCGAAAATAACTTTGTATTGTTGAGGGGCTATCTAACCAAAACGACATCTGCTCTTTTCTGTGTCACTCTGCTTGATGATTCCTGCAACTTTTACGGACGCCCGTAAAAATAACGGTAAAATGACTGGCAGCTGGTTGCCAGTTATTTTACCGTAAATCTACCGTTTATTTTTGCAGTGTAGGGATCAATAAATTATTGTCTTGGACGGTCAGACAATGTAGATGGTCAGGCTGATCTGAAATTCTGATGTTCGTTAAAGAGTATGATTTCTCGTGTTGCGGCTCCTAGTGTGTTCCTCGATATCGTCTTTGGACCACTATAAAAGGATATCGACATAATTGAAATAAAGGTAAGTGATTTAATATCTGTAAAGAAATTAGTTGCATGCTTTGTAAGATACAATTCTATTGTTTTCGACTAGAGACAAGTCAGGTAAATTCTGACAGTGACATTGTTTCCTTTAGGACATGTCAGTTGTTTGGTTTAAACATATTTATTTCGCTTTTCCATTGACATACATATATACATACATGTACAAATAACATATCAGTACAAGCTATGGGATTAGAACGGAAGCTGTGTGCTTATTGAGTTCTTCTCCCTATCATGAAACATTTGTACAAATTATGGCGGATATCTAAATGTCATAGAATATAGGTTACAATGGTAAACCAAAATTAAAATAGTATTTAGTGTTTGAAAGAAGAAATAAACAAACAAGGCCTAGTTGCTGAGAAAAATAACACGTATGATAACCTCTTTGCCACAACATGTAGCAAAGAAAAGAAAAAAGGCAATGCAATTCCAAAAGAATAATATGACAAAAGGGGTGTCAGTAAAAAAATCGACCCAGAAAGGTAGCGAGCTATCATTAGAAGAGGGAACTAGGTCAATAAGAAATAATTCTTAACATATACAAATACTAAACAGGGTGTAGAGAGCGGGAACGGGTCTCAGCAGCAGTCATAGCATTTACGCTGAACTTTATTTGCTTCAGTCTTCCTACATAACAGAAGTGTTGTGCGTTTAGAAACGTTTGGTTGCTATAATATATTTGTAAACGTTTTCAAATATTAAACTGTTAGTTTCATAAGACAAGGTCGCCGTTCAAAAATAGATTAAGAGAAGGATGCTGATATGGAGACACTGCGTTTATTAATTCGTCGCGCTGCATTTGATAAGCTGTGCAATGAAAGAAAAAGTGTTGGGCATTCTCAACAGTTCCACAATGACAAAGAGGAGAGTCTGATATATTTTAACAAAGAGATCAAAATTTAGCGAACTACAGTTTGTTCGTAGGCGGGTTCATAATATTTGTCCTTTTCTACAACCTACATAATAATGTTTGGGAACTGATTTTTTATCTTTTTGAAGAAAGCATTTGAAAGAGTTTACAGATTCACATTGCTTCGCGTCAACAGGTAAATTATTCCATGCTCTGACACTCGACGGTAAAAAGAATTAAAATACTGGTTAGTTCTAGCATTAATAGTTTGCAAGTCATTTGAATTTCGGAGCTGGTATCGTGATAAGTTACTTATAGACTGCGGCACTAAAGAAGAGAGGCATAGGGGTAAAATGTTATTTAGCATTTTGTAAAATAAGGTTATTTTGGGATTATAACGCCTATGTTCGAGAGTTTCCCAACAGGTTTCATTGTCCAGAGAATTTATCGATATTAATTTGGTTGTACCAGTAGCTATTCTAGCTGCCTCGTTTTGGATTTTGTCCAGTTCTTGTTTCTCATATTGAGTACAATTGTCCCAAATTACATCTCCATATTCAAGAAGTGGTCTGATAAAAGTTAAATAAATTGTTTCTAAAGATTTTCTATCAAGTTTGAACTTCAATTTTCTCATAATATTAATTCTTAGCCATGCCTTTTCTTTTATATAATTTATGTGCTTATGCCAGGAACAATCATTTGTGTATATAAACCGAGGTGTTTGTGAGAATCTACTTCAGATATGTGTTGATTTTGCATAATAAGAGGAGGATGCTGGGTCTATTTAGTTTCCGAGAAAAAAGAAGAGCTTCAGTTTTAGCGGGGTTAAATGTTACCAGCCAGGTTGCTGCCCACTGTGAAATTTTGTCCAGTTCTGTGTTTAGACTTTCCGCTGCTGTTATGGGACTATCTACGATAATGAAAAGGCTAGTGTCGTCTGCGAATAGCCGAATATTTGAGCCAATATCGGCAACATTGTCATTGATGTATAATAAAAAGAGTAAAGGTCCTAAAATGGACCCTTGTGGGACACCAGCTCTAATAAACTTCCATTCGGATACAGCACTTGGAAGAACAACTCGTTGTTTTCTGTCAGAAAGATAACTATTGAACCAGTTCAGAGCGTCTCCTGTAACACCAGCTGCCTTAAGTTTACATAGAAGCCCAGAATGCCAGACACGGTCAAAAACTTTGCTGATGTCCCAGAAGACAGCCGGGACCTCCTTCCCAGAGTCAAGCGCCTGACAGAATGTATTATAAAGATATGTCAGTTGGTTAACAGTTGAATCTCCCGGTATAAAGCCAGACTGTAGAGACGAAAGAAGGTTATTGTCTTGTAAGTGATTAAGCAAGTATTTGAAAATAAGTCTTTCGAAAACTTTACTTTCAGAGTTTAGCAAGAATGTTGGTCGATAGTTAGAGGCAATAGACAAGTCGCCTTTTTAGGGATAGGACAGACATTTGCCTCTTTATATGATTCGGGAAAAGTACCTGTTCGTAGAGACTGACTAAAAAGAGAACAGAGGGGAATAGAAAGTTCGCTTGATAGTTCTCGAAGAATACGATTGCTAAGACCATTCGGACCGGATGCTTTGCCCGTTTTCAATGTTTTAAAATAGATTCTACTTCGAGTTGAGAAAGGACTACACAGTCAAAATTCTAATTAATGAAAGTATCCGGTAATTTGGGAAGAACGGCATTAAGCACTGTTTGACTTTGAAAAAAAATTGTTCAGGATATTAGCCTTGTCGCATTCATCTGTGTATATGTCATCGTTCACTTCAAGAGGCGGGATAGACGATTTAGTGCAAGGAATCGTGAAGGTTTTGAGAGTCGAGCACCAATCTTTAGTACTGAGAGTATTAGATTTAAGTTTATCTGCAATTTTATCATAATGTAGTTGTTAAGAGTCGCGGATCATTTTAATTACACGGTTACGTATCTGTTAAAATAGTGTCTAGTGTAAATCCAATTTCGTACGCTTTGCTCTTTTGTAAGCACGCTTGCGTTTGCGTATGTACCGTTTCAAAGTCGATGATATCCACGGGGGATCCAAAGGTTTTATTCCAACGTGTTTGTTGGGTATGCATTCACTTGCTATCGACTTTATGGCAGTATTTATATTTTGCGCATATATATCTACATCATTATCCTGCAAGGAACTCCAGTCGAAAGAGGAATCTTTTTGTCGTAATTGATCATAGTTACCTCGCTCATAGCTCCGATTATGCCGCATAAAAGTTTTAGTTTTCGGTTTAGCGAATTTAAATATGTCGTATATTGGACAGTAATACCTATATTCCTGATTCAGAAACGGATCACCATCTCCACTAAGTATTAAGTGTTCCTTGTTACTGACAAGCAAAATATCTATTAAAGAAGACGAGTGTTCGGTAAAGTGGGTAGGTTGATTTATTGTCTGCAGGAGAGAAATTATATGCTCCTGTTGTCTGATATAAAGAGAACTGAGTACAAAATGATTCTATTTTCCTGAACGGGAGTGGATTTAGTACATTAGAATTAAAGTCACCAGTAACTATTATGTCAGAGATATCTGTATCAGCGGCAAGATATAAAGAATTTTCAATATCTAGGTAGTAGTTGGCATCTGCACTAGGCGGCCGATAAAACACCCCGAATAAAATGCGTTTATCTTTATTAGCTACTTCAATCCAGATATTTTCTATACCCTAATTTCCAAATCCTCCCTACGTATATAATGTATTCATTCCTTGACGTACAGAATTACTCCCCCGTGGCTATCACCGACTCGATCTTTACGTTCCGGTACATTGTATGATTGGGGCAATAAGCCATCCGTATTATCCGTAGGACTAAGCCAAGTCTCAGTAAATGCTAGGATGTCAAATCCAATTAACTCTGCGAGTAGAATTTCGAGTTTCGGAAGAATGCTTTGGACATTGTACTGGACAAACGACAGATTATGGCTAGTATCGAGAGAACTAAGAATAGTTTTGCAGACATGTTTGACGTCGTACTCGAGATGCTTTCCAACGAGGAGGTTGATGACGGGCCTGGGTTTGTATGGACATCTCCAGAGCAATGTAAAATAATGGTTAGCCGAAAATCAAACTCAATGGCAGAAAAACAGGTTATCGTCACTGATAGAAACCTGGCGTTTGCTATCGTAGCTTTTCCAAGCAATGTAATTTTTTGAAGACTAGTATGCAAACGGACCTTGTGAGCTAAGCATTCACTTTGATGCAATGCCATCAGTATTGAATACGTAGATGATTTATAATTATGTATAGCAAGCAGAACTAACTGATGCACAAGAATGTTAAATCTACACATACGACCATATGTTGGCATTACAGCTAACCTATTTTTCCCCGATAATAGTATCATGTTATAGTTGTAAGAAATAGTAGGAACAAAATTAAGCGCCGTCAAACCAATAAGTAAAATAAGAATATCTTTTGCATCCTGATGCATCCACACCCTCTCTCTCAATCCCAGGGTATAAGAACAATGTGCAGAAAAAAGAAAGAAGTAGATCAACACAAACAGCATGTGGCAAAAGTTGGAATTCAAACAAAAATAAGTGGATAAACAGTGAAAGTTTTGATGCGACGGCTGATCATCTGGATGTTCACTGTTTGCAATGGTATGTCCGAATTTACCCGCTGTCCGAAGTTACCCGACTCGACTCTACCGATACAACAATACAAGTCTGTCACTTGGATACTGCAGAAGAAAAATTTGCGTCAAGTAAAAAGATAACCAATGACCAGGAATTAATACAACCACATGCCACGACCCGCCCTAAGGACCAAAAGGGAAAAAAGTATATACACATGAACTGACAGCAGTAGTTTACGAAAGGCGCACACGACAAACCGAATGAAAATCCCCCGCCGCCAGACAGGCAGCCACCAAACCACCCCAACCAACATACCATCTTCATACTAGGCGAACGAAATTATTGACATCGACACCAAAAACAAGCAACAATGAGGAACCATAAAAGAAGTAAACAGTTTCCGGAGGCCCAAATCCGGTCGTACTGGATCCAAACCAACCAAACCCTTAGCTTGTGAGAAGCTTCTGCAATGGGTCAAAACATTATTAACTTGGTTGTTCGGTATGCGTGAAGTTGTCAATAAGTCTCGTTTGCATAGCATTTTTCTAATCTGCAAAGCAAAAATTGCTTCTTACTTTTCTTAGGAGCTAAGATCTATAAACTTGGTATACATATGAAGGATGAGTTATTGTATCGTGGGATTGAGAATCTGGCTCATAGCTCTTATTCTTCCTCTTATTTTCCCATTTTTTCTATTTCCTATTTCGCACATTGCAATTTCATGCCAAATTTTTCTCAGGACTCATTCAAAGGGCGTTTACGGATAATGAGTTGCTGTCTTGTGGGTCTGAAATTTGGGTCACAGCACTATTCTTCTACTTACTTATCAATTTTTCTTTCTTTCCATAGTAAGTTTGTCAAAGTTTTCTCAGAATCTAGATACTTCAAATTTGGTATACAGCTAAAAATTGAATGTTTTTATTGTATGATTGATAAGCAGAGTCGCTGTTCTTATTCGCCATTTTTATCAATTTTTTTCTTCCTTAAGCATTTAGAGCGTTGAAAAATTTGTGTTACAGTTTCTCTACAACTATTCAAGCTACAATGTTCAAGCTTGGTAGACGCATGAGTAATGAATTGTTATAATGTGAGATTGAGAGCCAGGATCCTGACTTTAATTTTTCCCTTTATTCACTATTTTTTCAGAAACTGTCTGCTGGCTATCTGGATTCCATATTTACCATGGCGATGCATTACTAAAGCAACGCACTTCTATTTGACTACTAATGATTTGTAAACGGGGTTCCATTGCACACAGCCTTTCATTATCACCGTCCCATCGTCCTGATATAACTGAAATACTGTTGAAAAGGACGCAAAATCGCAAGTCATCCATCCATCCATCCATCCATCTATTCTAATGATTTACATAGGTGAAGTATACAAGTCATTTAGTGCATAGCCTTCAGATTTGAATTCTTAAATGAAAGACTTAATTCGATTGACATTTATTGCATTTTCTCTTTTGCTAGTTAAACTAATAATGACGTGAACCTAAAGTATCCTTAAAGTTATATAAGCAATTAAGTGAAACAGACCTTGAGAATGGCATTTTCAAGTAAACATTAATTGAATGACGTCACGTGATAAAGAATGTGCGAACAGTGCATTCGCGCAGTCTGTCCAGAGTCTTTCCTTTTTGAGTTTAAAGACTTTAAACCTTTGGAAATTTAAAAAAGTGAAAAGCGAAAGACTGATTAGTGTGAGCTAATGCGCAAACTGATTATAGAATGAACAGTATGCACCGGGCGCAAAGTCATCCAATCAAAAGTATGATTTTACTCTGCATTGACCGGACATATATTGAAGTTGACAAGAGGAGTAACATTTTAAATATGAATCAAGGCTATTCTTGCGAAATTCTCCTGTTCAGCCAAGTTTATTTTGTATGAGGGTTTAAAGACAGGACTTCCCTGCCGGGGGCGGGGACGAGGTCTGGCTCCCAGTAGGGCGATGGACATTTGAGCGAAAAATTCAGAACCCCACTTTGGACATTTGAGCGAATTTAAGGTGGACATTTTAGCGACTTTAGTTTTAACCCTTTTTAGCAGATTTTCAGGTAAGTTGTACATGTGAACGTTATTCACATGGAAACCTTTCCCGTATACGATGATTAATTGTTTTTTTTTTTAATAGAACTGAATATTTCACTCAGTCAATCTGGGTCTTTTGTAGGAGTATGATGGTAAATACTTTTGTGGATACAAATCGTGGTCGGAAAAGTATAATCTATGATGACATATGTACAGGTAAAGGTGTGAAAATTTATTCAACCAGTCAGTGGACTAGAATAACATGTTATTATCATTTCATTGGCTGACTGGAGGTGTTGACACTATGTCATCGAGAGACAGAATGGCACTTTGTGTTCTGTTTAAATTCTCCTAACGACGTTCCCAAGTGGCTCAGCGGTACATAAGCATAGTTGCACACACCTGGCACCGAGTGTCCGTCCAAGAATGACACTGTGGAAGTTAATCCTCCTTATATAGTACCACTCTTGTCTTTAAAGAAAGGTTTCTGTATCACTGGTGAGGTGTTAACGACTGCCTAACCGCCTTCCATGTACGGCATGTGCTCCATATACCACCTGTTCAGTTATGAGCAAGTTTATATTATTTTATTTACAAAAAACATGAAGCCAAAGAACGATCAAACAGTGCCAAGGCAGAGGACTCTAATGTGAATGCTGCTGCATTCTAGCACTATGACCACCTCCTTAAACCGTGCTCACCTAGCTTCTTGTTTTGTTTTAATGTGACTTGTTAGTAATGCGAGCATTTTGGCCATCTGATCTCCAACCGGTGCCAGATTTTCTTTCTTTCTTGTTGATGTTGTTCCAATTCTCGTAACAATGTCCTCCAAGTAACTCAGCGGAACGAATACATGACTGAATCTCCTGGCACAGAGTCTGTTCATCGTGTTTCTTTCTCTTTGTTTTTCATTCGTTTTGTATTCTCGTATTGATATGTGGATCTTTTTGGGAAATAAAGGCAATGTTGAGACCTGACGCGCTTCACACAAGTTTAAACCCCCAGTAGTTTATGCTACAATCGCTTCCAAGATGAAACCTTCTGATGTACATCACGTTTGTTGAATTTCTAGCATTGTGGTTACCTGTATAGTTGTCCACTTTGCTTTCTGTTTCATTTTGTGATTTAAACTAGAAAAAAATAGGTGAAAATAGATGTTTTATGTGCAGTTCGTATTTTGTATGCTTTTGATGTTTGTTCTATCGATGTACACTAGACCTAGATATGTTAAACATAGTATCACCTCTGGTTAACTATGTATATACAAGAGCTGTTACGAAACGAAAAAGAGTTGTTACGAAACGAAAAAGTCATACTTACCAAACGACCTGAAACGAAGACAAGGTCGTTTGGTAAGAATGACTCTTTTTCGTTTCGTAACAGCTCTTTTCGTTTCGTAACATTCTTGAAAACATAGATAACCAGGTGTGAGTATGCCTGCTATAGAAGATGTGCAGTTTCGGCTTTTCATGTGTGTTTCTCTCTTTTGTCGATGTCCTTGGTAGGTCGTGTTTATTGCTTGTGGTATTTTCTGCTTATCGTCATTTACGAGGGGCGTTCGGAGAGTTCTGCAAATGATGTAATTTCTCGGTAACCACCATACAGACAGAACTTCTGATTGCAGAAACACATAAAGCTATATTATGCGAAGAAAAGTCTGCAAACAAGGTGCATTTTTTAAAAAAGGACGCATTTTTAAATTCTTTGAAAGAGGTATACCCTAAAGACACTGCAGATTTTTACTTTAGTAGGCCGTAATTTATATATCAGCAGTCTTTGATATCTTTTTATCTTTGTTACTTAAAGACAATGCCCAGACAATGTTGTTCTGTAAATATCGCGGAAATTAGTTTTAATCTGGCTTCCGTTCAGGGCCGGGAATATGGATTATCCGTGCTTTATGCTGTAGCAATTTCTCCATTTCCACTAAAATTTGATGATTTTGTAATGAAAACAAGTGTATTAGCATTCAAAATGTTGTCTGCAAGAGCATTTACATGGGTCAACGAAAACCTGTCAACAAATTTAAATTAATGCCAAAAATGAAGCCTCTGCAAGCTTTCAAAAATGACGTTAACGTAAAATTCAATAACGTCATAAGAACTGCGCATTGCTTTGCAAGGAATAAATCGATAACAGTTGCCGCCCTTCTAACTTTTGTATGGATATTATAGGCAGCGATGGACAAGCAAATGACAAAGATTAATTTGGTACTTACAATGATATTTGACTTGAATGCCTAACACTGAAAAGATTTTACATATAAAATTAGCCCAGTGGTATGACTGGTACCTATTAAAATGCGTTGTAACTAAATAAGGAAAAGTGTCTTTGTATAGTGTTTGGTATCATTGTAAAGACAAAATGCTGTGCTTTCAGTACATGCATTGCAGTTGTACCCAGCATGCTCCTAAACAAAGTCATGAGGCCATTTGCAAAACTTTTCGAACGCCCCTCGTATATTATCATTCACCAAAATAGAAGAGAAAAGTCATTTGAATGGTTTAAGCTTAATCTCCCACAAGTGTCACTTAAATGGGTATGTACGGGAGGAGAATATTTCATTGTATTAACGATCGATACTGATCTCACTCTGGTAACTGACAATGCAAGAAATGAGCCGTGACACGACAAAACCAACAATGTGGTTGTGCGCCCAGCCAAGACTCAGATCAGCCTGGGCATTTCCCTAGTTTGATCGGACTATTCGTTAAGTGCTCAAAGGGTAGCTAAGGGTCTAAGCTACCTGCATGCGCACAGCAAAGAATCCGATCAGACTGGGCGGATGCCCAGGCTGATCTGAGTCTGCGCTGGCCGCACAACCACATTGTTGGTTTTCTCATGTCGCGGCTCAAATTTGTTTTACTAAGAAACAAGCATTTTGGACCCTTTCGTAAAACGTAATAGCTATTTGAGGTGCAAGCAAAAATGTGCACCCAAAAAAGAACCATCACAGCTCATCGCCTTGGAACGATCAGTATTAAATAAGTTGTAGATGCCTAGGCTTTCAACAGAGCTTGAAGATACCTTTTCGCTTGACACGGTCAAATTGTAATGCCTATATACAATGGCGCTTGGTAAACTAAGTTAAAACTAACTTGGTCGATGGTTCCAGACATACTTACTGCTAATCGGTTAGAGTCTGCAGACACTTGTTTGTAGATTATTAAACGAGCACTTGTCAACATTTTATGGATGGCGGGGTCTTGCGTGATTAATTATTGCAAAATTTGTTTGATGGATTGGTTGCGCCTACAGAATTTGCAAAAACAGCCGCGAGTGTAAATCTAGACTGCTATCTGACAAAAGTGGCGTTTCTTAATTCGAACTGGATTAGACATGACAATTTGTTTCTAAAATCAAGACCTTTCGGCATAAGTTCCAATTATACGTGTTATATACACTACTCAAAAACTGTAAAATATCAAAATATTATTTCAGATCCTTTTGGAGAACTGAAAAATCGGAGTAAAAAGAAAACAAAACAAAAACATAGTCCCAGAATTTTTAACATGCGTTACATCAGCTGGCATCAAATTTCGATGGCTGATACATGTAATACCATGATCATATGAGCTGCGACACGACAAAACCAACAATGTGGTTGTGCGCCCAGCGCAGACTCAGATCAGCCTGGGCATCCGCCCAGTCTGATCAGAGTCTTCGCTGTCCGCAAAGAGGTAGCTTAGACCCTTAGCCGTCCTTCAAGCGTTAAGCGAAGAGTCTGATCAGACTGGGCGGGTGCCAAGGCTGATCTGAGTCTGCGCAGGGCGCACAACCACATTGTTGGTTTTCTCGTGTCGCGGCTCATATTACGTGACTGAAAAGTTCGCTATCATAATAATTGCTGCTTAGAAAGTCGTATGTTACACTTCTGAAGTCATTGTTGAACAATTAATCAGTGTAGAGGACCGAAAGCGCCTATATGGTTAGGTCTTCAGTAAGTCAAAATAAACGGGAAACAACTCTGTCATTTTCGTTTTTTGCTTCATTTTAAATAAAGGGCAGCTCTTCAAGACAGTAAGCTGCTCCCCTAACGATTTCTTTTCTTGCCTTTCTGCGTCATAATTGCATATATGGATGTCAAAATAGCAAGGGTGAACCTTCTCGTTGCAAAGTATCATATCAACCACAACTCTAAAGGTGTGCTGTGGCTATTGTAGCCTGGAAGAAAAAGCTATCATATAAATAGTTCAGTTTCATATCAAGTCCTTTTGTATGTGAGTATCTAGATGGCATACTACATGCATGAAGTTGTCCAAGACTTGTAATTAGTGCCAATTGACATAATAGCAAAACTTAAAAATTGTCATCTCAAAAAACTATGATCTAAAGCTTGATGTATTAAATTCATTTGAGACATGCTTTTAAAGTCGAATCAGACCCCAACGGCCGAGAAAACAAAACGTCATAAAAGCAGAAGGTATTATAGAAAAATGTTTTCTCGCAAGGTAGCATGATCTGGCTTTGTTATATGTAGGGACCAACTCCTGCAAGACTGGGTCCTGGCTTAAATTGTGTAAAGCCCACAGGGCTTGTCAGCAAAATATTACAAGATGTTTTTCTGAAAAAGTACAAGGAACTGAGGCAAGTAATTTTTTGTTTTGTTGGAGGAAGCAGAAGAGAGTATCCCGGCTGAATAATTTCAGTAGCCATATCAGGTGCTTTGTTAACATTTTAACAACAATTTACCCATCCGCAAAAGTTGAAAGAATTATGTATAAATGCATCAAACAACCGGGTGTTATTCACTAGATCCTTTTAATATTCATTTGCGTTATAATTCGAGTTTGCGTGCAGAATCTCGTTTAGCTAGACAAATTGGCTAATCTAACGACGGTAACAGCACTAAAAGGTGAAATTTCTGACTCATTAGTTAATCGTCAGGCAACTGGTCGGCATATTTGTAAACAAAACAAATACGGTTGTGTTAAACTGAATCATTATATCAGTGAGGGCAAGTCAGTAAGCAACCGGCCTATCTTACTTCCTTCGTAGGCAAACCTTTGTTTCACATTTTACTGTAACTCGCTATCTAGGCGTGTGTGAAACATTGTATCAGTATCGTTCATTTGTTGATTAGAAAGCGGATGTTTATAGTGGGTAGGGCCTGGAACCCAGGACCCAAAAAGTTCAAGAAGCTGGCAAGGCGATGGCACATATATTTTGGGACGCTATAGGAGTAGTTCTTTGACGCAATAGGGGAGTATAATAACTTCTGAGTACTATGCAAACTATACTTGACCAAATGAGAACTCAACATTCATGGTAAAACGACAAAGTAAAGTCTCGACAGGAGTTCTTCGTCATTAAGACATTGCAAGAGTCTACAACTGCAAAGTTTCTATGGCTGCTGTTGAGCGAAACGTGCATGAAGTAATAATTCCCACATATTCTCCTGATTTGGTACCTAGTAATCACTTTTTTATCCCAAACTAAACAGGAGAATCGGTGGAAAGAAGAATGCTCCCCGAAGGTGTGCAATAATGAAATGAGCCGCGACACGACAAAACCAACAATGTGGTCGTACGCCCAGCGCAGACTCCGATCAGTCTAGGCGTCCGCCAAGTTTGATCATGCTCTTTGTTAGGTGTTCAAAGGGTAGCTAAGGGTCTAAGCTACCTCCATGCGGACAGCGAAGACTCTGATCAGACTGGGCGGATGCCCAGGCTGATCTGAGTCTGCACTGGGCGCACAACCACATTGTTGGTTTTCTCGTGTCGCGGCTCAAATGAGTATCCTGGGGTGCAATTGATTTTAATACTGGAAACAGAAACAGGAATCAGAATCATGATTTCGTAATCGTAAATATGTTTTGCAACTTTAAAAACACTATGTTTTGATGTAATGATTCAAACTGGATGCCAAGAAATATGCAGTTGCTTATGCTGCTGGTTTTACGTTTCTGAAATTGCAGACTTAAAGGAAATTAGTAATGCTATGCATTATTTAAAAGACAACAAACTTGGTTCTGAATTGTGCACTCCTGTATGTTTTACCAAATGCCGCCATTTTAGATGCACTTGAATCACTTTGAAATATGAACGGGGCATGATTCACTTGCTTTAGTATCATGTTTCTGTTGCGCACAAAAATCAAAACGCTGAAACAGAAACATGATTTGGAATCCCGTTTCTGATTCGGGTAAATCAAACGCGTCCCAGTGCTGGTGAAGGAGTGACTCTCTGTTCTGTGTAATCTGAATGTAACGAAAAAATAAAATAAATAAGATAAAAAAGAGATAAACGAATGAGAAGATGAAAATCTATTCAGTAACTCAGCTATCACTGAGAATAATGATGATTAGGCATCACAGTGTTTGTGAAATGCTTATCCATGCATTATACATAAAGGCTGATCATGTGAAATGCTTATCCATGCATTATACATAAAGGCTGACCATTCTAAACACCAAAACGTCTGTTGTCGAGTAAAGCTTATTGCACTGTACAGCTATGAATATTTAAGATTTTATTTGATTGCCGTGAACAATTTTATAGATATACTCCGAATAAGCGCAACAATCAGATGGGGGTCCAAAATTACAGGTTATAGGATTATGGTTTTCGTACTCTGCACTTGTCCTAACTGCCCTCTATTAATATATTAAATTTCATGAAGTTATCTTTAATACTTTCAGAGATATATGCCAGCCAAGCAATGGATTAGAAAAAATAAGAAGGTAAATAACTCCAAAATTACTTGCTTTAGGGTTAGGTTTTTTCTCTGCACTTCTTATTGTCCGCCTTTAATGTGTGACATTTTATTTAATTCTCTTCAATACTTTTAGAGATATGCTCCGAGAAAGCATACAAGAGAGAGAGAAAAAAAAATAAGAAGGAAAGTAACTCGAAAATTTAAAATAGGGTTCTTGTGCTCTGTACTCCCTCTTATTGCCCTATATCAATATTTTAAGTTTCATTACATTTCCTGTAACACTTTTAGAGATTTGTTCCGGACAAGCAAAATACTAGAAAAAAACTAGGACTGGAGCTAACTCTATAATAACTTGTGGAACGGTTATGATGTTCCTACTCTGCACTTTCTCCAAGTGCCCTCTGTCAACGTCTGAATTATCGTTTAGTTCACTTTTATACTTGCAGAGATATGTTCCAGACACACAAAATACTTGAAAAACGAATCAACTTCGTAATTACTTGTGATAGGGTTATGTTTCTTGCATTCTGCACTTCCTTTAGTTCCCTCTATTAGTGTAAGGCCGTTGTCACACCAAACTAGTTCTCAACACCTCCTATCCCGTCCACAGGTCGGGATAGAACGTGTAACTTTTGGCCTAAAATGTCTGTAATACGATTCTAGTTCGTTCATAAACAGTCCTCAATACGTCCATCTCGTGTGTATCCCGTCCGCAGTTTGTTCGTATCAAGTTCATATCGGGTCAGATTTCCCGTTCACCTCGTGCAGAGACCGCTCCAAAGCAGGACAAGCACGTCCGTGGTCAGTTAAACCCCGTTCGTACCTTTTTCTACTTAGTCCCCAATACGTCCAAACTAGTTCGTACCTCGACTACCTCGTTCGAAAGCAGTTCTTCTCGTTCTGACTACGTCCTCATCTCGTCCCTAGTGCGTGCAAAACGTAATTGTAATCACGTCTTGGACCGACAGCTACAAAAACACTGCGTTCTACCCAGTTCTCATTCGCGTTCGTTATTTCGAGCTGTGCAGAGCATTGCATCCTTGTGAGTATCATGCCTCCAAACAAGAGCGGAGCTAGACAGACGGGTCATACTAAAGCAGCTACTGTTTGATCCCAAAGCTGCGTCTCATCTGAAGCCCATTCAGCTCATCCTCAAGTTGCAGAGTCTCCTGGGCCTTTTCCTGAGTCTGGGAGTCAAGAGAAGAAGAATGGTGCATACCCTGGTCGAGTTTGTCCCGTCTGCGAATCGGAAGAACGAGCTACAACGGACAGGTCGGTGTGCACACGTACTGCCAATAGTGCCCGACCGTAATACGTCCTGGTAGGGTCGAAGTACGGCACTTCCGTTCGTTGCACGTCCATCTCGTTTTAAGAACGTTGCCACTCCGTCTAATTCCAGAACGGGATAGTCGCCAGAAAATTTTAAACATGCTCGACGTTCTGGAGCACCCATCCCGTCCGAACCCGTCCGAGTCCGTCCATGAGGTTCGTAAACAGACATTAAAAGGTTGCTACTACGTCCACTCCGTTCGCACACAGTTTGAGCCCGTTTGGCAAAAATTTCCAGAACGTAGTGAGAACGAGTATGGTGTGAAGGGGCTATAAGGCACATACGAAAGGCATCGTAGGTTGAGGTTTATGAAACATTGACATTAGTTCTCTGATTTACAAATATATTACTAATGTATACAGAAATACATAAAGTAAATTGATTAAAAGTTGGTTTTCAAAATAAAATGACGTGCATTAGTCTTAGTTTACGAAATGCACTTTCATACCAAATCCAAATCACATAAAGACAAACTACTTTATTTGAGCCGCGACACGAGAAAACCAACAATGTGGTTGTGCGCCCAGCGCAGACTCAGATCAGCCTGGGCATCCGCCCAGTCTGATCAGAGTCTTCGCTGTCCGCATGGAGGTAGCTTAGACCCTTAGCTACCATTTTAGCACTGAACGAAGAGTCTGATCAAACTGGGCGGATGCCAAGGTTGATCTGAGTCTGCGCTGGGCGCACAACCACATTGTTGGTTTTGTCGTGTCGCGGCTCATTTACTGATCAGAATATTGATTTACATTTCAATCATTGCAGCAAACAGTCTGAGAGCAAGCTATCCATTAAACAAAATTTGCAACAATTAATCACGCAAGATTCTACCATCGTTAAAACTTTGACAAGTGTTCTTTTAATATTCTACAAACAAATGCCTGCAGACTTAAACAGATCAGCAGTAAGTTTGTCTGAAATCATCAACCATTTTTATCAATGCAGTTTGCTAGATATGTATAAAATATAAAAATGACTAGTTTCCAAGCGTAAGTTTGAATATTACTTCAAATTAAGTTTTTTGGGAGTATCGGCTTAAACACATATGAGCGACATCATGAGACTTCAAACAATGTGGCAGTTTTGTCATGTGCTATTCATATCAGCCTTATCGTTAAAGCCGGGTCTACAGAGACCTCGTTGTTGGCTGATGGTTTGGGCCAGTTCCATAGACGGGTGACATGACAAGTAAAGGCTCTGATCAGACTGCACTCAAGTGCAGTCTGATCAAATTCTTTTCCTGGCACCAATGCCGCATTGTTTGAAATCACATGATGTGGTTCGTATAATCACTACTATGCAGAGCACTCCGTCTGTTCACAGTTGCTGTATAGTCTTGTATGTGACACGGAAAAGTTTCTTTTGCTGAAGTACCAATTTCATTGGCCTGTTGTATGATAGGATTATTGCGCCCAAGATTATTTGCCTTTTAAATTTGAAAAAGCAGAAAATCTCTCTTCTACAACCTGACTGCTGGTACATGTATCTTGAACCGGGATGTTTTGTAAGAAAACTAATAATTTTTTAAAAATAAATGTTATCATAAGAGATAAATTTGATTTTTCCGAAGTTTATGGAAGTATGAACACAAAGGGTCCCGTGCAAAATTAACGTTAACGCCCTTCGGCCGTCACTTACTTACTTACTTTGCACGTGACCCATTGTGTCTATACTTCCATGAACATCGGAAAAATGACTCCAAATACTGTTTACGTATTTTCAGTCAGTCTCATGCCTAGAATAAAAACGTCTCGAATATATTCCGTTCTGTCAGTTCCGTTAGTTTTTGACAGAAATTCATTCATCTTGATTTTGTTGTAGAGATGTGTAACATGGTTAGTTGAACGTCAAAGTTTTATTATAGAAATCAGTTAAGGCGTATGGATGGGTACACCGCTTAGTATTCCCACCATTTGTTTTGAATTCTTACTTATTCCTCTAGAACAAGAAACAAATAAAAATAGGGTTAAGTTGGGGGAGGGAGGGGGGAGGGGGGAATTCTTTCCCTTAAGAGCTACTGAACCCCCATTAAGAAGGGAGGCAAGAAAGAAAATGGAAGAGTTGCTTCCCGTGGAGGAATGCCAATTCACCTTAACTTTGTCTCCTAGATTTCGCCAGACTAATAATGATTCGCATTTGAAAATTTCCCATATGCCTAAAGGGTAACAAACACTTCATATCCGATATCGCTGAAAGCCTCGTGTTTTTGACATTATGCGGATTTGAGCTACTGTCTTGAAATGTCAGATAATGACAAAGCGAAATAGAATCATACGAATTTACGAATAACCATTAAATTTTCAGGATGGAATCATGCTTTTCAAAATAATGTGAAATAAGATAATGCCTAAGAGCGTACGATTTCTCTGTGACAAAAGAGCTCAGTGTAATAACTAGAGAATAATATACAGCGGATGGATAATGCAATCATTGTAATTTATTCTATTAGTTTCTACATTTATTTTCAACGATCCAGACTATTTTCTGAATATATATTTATGTAACATGGTCTATTGTATACCAGATAAAGTCAGTCTCAGTTTTGTGAGTTTGTCGACAGCTCATGGCAAAATCAGATCATTAATTCTAATGCACTTACGTATGTAACGCGACGTATGATTGGATAACGTCAAGAATTTGCGACAGTATATTCTACGATATACTGTCGCAATCCCGACGTCATTATAAAACGTCGCTTCTCATTGGCTGACGTTAGGTTTTACGCTGCTGAAAGCGCTTGCAATGGGTGCGAAGAAGTACGCTTTGAAAGGTGAAAATGTAAAAAACTGCATTAGAATGGGGATATAATTATATTGAAAATTGTCATTTGGTGGGGTAAATCGTAGGTTTTATGGTCGCAAATTCCGTTTTTAAGGCTCCGCTGGCGCGTCACCGTAAAACGAAATTTCCGACCATAAAACCGACGATTTACCTCCCCAAATGACAATTTTGAAAACAGTTATCCCCTTAATTTATGAAGATAAAATGCCTTTTGGTTGGCCATTATTTGGCTATGTTTTGACCAACTTTTTGTCTCGGACCAATTAGAAGGCAGTGTTTTATGTGTGCATGTAAATTATAAGCAGTACATGATTTCGTATAGTTTCCAACAAGACAATATCAACATGATCAAACAAAAAACTGCCTTCCTTATTTTTATTTACCCTCAACAGCGAAAACGATAACAGGTTTCAGCAGGGATACTTAAAGTAAGCCAAAAAGGGGAACACTCTATAATGGTTATATGACCCTGTTATGTCATTACCTATGTGAGATGGGATATTTCCTTTAATGAAATAGCAGTGTCACTGGACTGCTGCATGATAGGATTATGACATCTAATAAACAAGAACTATGTATTTAAGCAACTAGTATTGTTTGTAAGAATTTATACGCATGTTAGGCAAGGCGACTATTAAGAATATACAGCCCCTATTTTTGTCATACAATTACATTAATATACTTACACTGATTAAGCTCTGGTGGTCGGAATTTCCTCAAACATAGGTATCTGCACCACATATGAATGCGTCAGGGAACGCAAAGTGTATGTTTATTGTTCAGCCAGTCAATGTACACAGAGCGTTTCTGCAACCAAATAAGTTCAGAATGAAGGAAAGTTTTACCGATCCTCCGGTAAACTCGCTTGTCACATGAGCCATCTATGAAAGTGACCAAAGCCAAAGAGCCAACATTGAGGTTTCTGGTTACCCTATGTAAATGAGACGGATGATCTGAATATCACGTGACATAACTGCTACATTGTTGGAAGTCACATGATGTGGTTCAAATAGTAGTCAAAGTAGCTGAGAAGGCGACGCCCTGGAACAGACACAATCGCTTATCACATCCTGCCCTGAGTTTTCTAGGACTGGCTTGACTAGATGGAAAGCTAAATGAGCTTGGTGTAAAAGACTTGAAATTTTAATGTTCTGTTCTTTCCCGTAACCTTGCAAGGTCGTTGGGGCACCGCAGTCGACTTCATAAACTTTCCTTTTCACTTTGACATGTTTTCAGTTGCCAGTTGTACTGACAAAGTCGCTACTCTTTAATGGTGTCTTCCTACCTGTTTTTCTTTTCCTTTCACTGTGCCCTGTAGAGTCGTCTTTGCTAAGCCAGATGACTGAGATGTTGCAAGAAACACTTTAGTCTTCGTTTCTTGACCAAGGTCAGGGGTCGGTCATACATGTATTCTCATTCTCTAATGGCCGCTCAGATTCTCAGTAGTTACGTGGTCCTAGTACAAGATTTCATGATGTGCAATAGCTTTTGGTAGCATCTGATCTCAAAGGCTTGCGATCTTTTGTCTTACACTGCAGTCAAAACCTGCGATCTGTTTTCTTACACTGCTGTCAAGGTCTATAAGACCTTTGATTTCTGACCAGAAACTGCGTTATTTGCATTTTCCTACCCCATGACATTTATCTTTATTGAGCACTGCATCATTTCAATATTGATTCATCTGAGCTGCCTGATAGGAATTAAAGTTCCCATAGAATTGTGTGCTATCTCTGGAACATGTGAGTGGTATTGGAAATATACAATAGGGGTACTTGTAAATTAAACTGTTATTTATTTATACATGTATTGTTTTAAATCTGGAGCATCAAGGAAACCATCGCGTATGAAGGTAAGTGATAGATAGGGAAATAGATTTATGCTAGTCAAACACACAAACGCCGTATTTAGTAAAGGAATTAATTTCATTTTTCTGATGTTTATCGAAGTATAAACTTCATTGGGTCGCGTGGAAAGTTAGTGAATCCCGAAGAAAATTCATGAAAACTTTGCTAGCGACCCAATATAGTATATACTTCGATAAACATCAGAAAAATTAAGTTCATTGCTTATATTTACATTCTTTTCTATCTATTCATTGACCATGAATTTGCCTTAGGGGCTACAGTTGAAACAGAAAAACATTTATACGCAGTTTTTTCTACATATAGCGGGACAGCGTCAACGACGTCATAACGTCGCGTACAGGGATTTTCAATATTTGCATTGAGAATGTAAATATTTATGTTTAGGCTCATAGAAGCATTGCCGTTGGTGATACTCGGTACGTGATACGTGGTACAATGACGGTGTAACCGAACTTTTCGTAGTTGGCGACACAAGTGAAAATTTGCAATAAAAAGGACAGTTCAAATGACATGTTCTTTATTTTTATCTCTTTGTGTACTTATGATGCTTTGTGGTTATATAGCTTTCAAAACTGAAGTTCGTTTGGTAGTTTTGTAGTAATAAGAAGGTATTTTACCATTCAAATGCTTGCATGTACATTACACCTGAATAAACTGTCTTTTGACACGAATTCGTTCATGTAAGTCAGAGATTCAAACTTTCCAACAAGATAATTTATGTACCACCATAGTAACTCAGGAGAAAGCTTGAAAATGGATTCCAAGTTTGACAAAGGATTTAACACCAAACTCTTAGGTTAAAAAACGCTATCTGAGGCTTCCGAAAACAAAACAATTGCAATCAGCAATCCGACACTAATGGAATTCTCGTTGCTAAGACATTCATGTACATCAGGTGTGGTGCATTATACTATCCGAATGGAAATTTAAAATAAACTTTTTGATATCCTTCGTATTTGCATCGCCCATTCAATTACAGTCCTCGTCCATATTTGTCTCAGCCGTCAGCAGCTGGCGGTAAGTTATTTGTCTTAATTCGAGGCAAAAACAATAACAGAGATTTACTGTTTATCCAGGCGTCACAAATTAATTAGATTCAACAGATCACCCAAATTATTCTAAGTACTCATGCACTGATTGAAGGAAAAGCTGATTTATGATACAATTAAGGAATGAATTTCATTTTTCTGGTGTTTATCGAAGTATAAATCACACTGAGTTGCGTGCAAAGTAAGTGAACCAAGAAGGGCTCATGTTCGGGGTTCATGTAAACTTTGCTAGCAACCCAAAGTAGTTTATACTTCGATAAACACAAGAAAAATTAAGTTCATTGCTTATATTTACATTCTTTTCTATCTTTTATATGACCACATATTTGCGTTAGGGCATACATTTGAAGCAGAAAACATTTATACACAGTTTTTCTACTAAGCGCGGAACAGCGTCAACGACGGAACAACGACGTCATAACGTCGCCTACGTCCAATCGTATTGTAGAACCATCGTTTATTTTGACGTAATTTATCGTCATGTAACGTCGCGTGAACCGATGTAGTTATTGAAGTATAAACTACATTATGTTCTAATGGTTTACCATAGGGCTATTCAATAAATAGAAGCTCTAGTTGAAAGTCTCGACCAGACCTGCACAAGGTATAAGATGGAGATCAGTGCTGAGAAGACCAAACTGATGACAAACAGCGCAGATGGCATCCAGAGGGAGATCAAGGTAAAGGGGCAGAAGCTGGGTATTGTAAGCAGCTTCAAATACCTTGGAGCAGTTGTCTCAGATGATGGCTCAAAACAGGAGGTTCTCTCAAGGATAGCACAAGCCACTTCAGCTCTTGCCAAGCTGAAACCAATTTGGAGAGATAACAACATATCTCTTGGATCAAAGGTGACACTTATGCGCTCCCTTGTCATTTCCATATTTCTGTATGCCTGTGAATCATGGACCTTGACAGCAGAGTTAGAGAAAAGAACGCAGGCCTTTGAGATGAGATGCTACCGAAGGTTACTGAACATTTCGTACAAGGACCATATAACCAATGAGGAGGTTCGCAGGAAGATCCAAGCAGCCATTGGAGAATATGATAAACTCCTGACGCTAGTCAAGAAACGGAAACTAAGGTGGTTTGGCCACGTCTCAAGGTCTTCTGGTTTAGCAAAGACAATTCTTCAGGGCACAGTGAAAGGAAAAAGAAGAAGAGGTAGACAGAAGAAGAGGTGGGAAGACAATATCAAGGAGTGGACTGGAATGGATTTTGCCAGCTCAACTAGGGCAGCTGAAGACAGGACAAGGTGGAAAGGGATTGTTTTGAAGTCAGCTGTGGTGCCCCAACGACCTAGTAAGGTTATGGGATAGAATAGAATAGAATAGAATTCAATAAATGCACCGATAATGTAAATATTGAAGTATAAACTACATAACGTTCTAATGGTTTACTAAAGGGCTTTTCAATTAGTGCACTGATAATGTAAATCTGACTGCATAAAGCTTTCTATACATCATCAGTGTGCTCGTAAATATTTTCAGATGTAGAACGCCAAAAAATACAGTTGTCAGTTGTTATATGACAGTCATTGTTTACTATTTTACTTATTTCTTGTTTTGCAATTGCATTTTGTGCGATTAGTATCGAACTTTTTGTGTTGTTTGCAGTCGCATAGGTGCCATTATTATCGAACATTTTCTGAAATATGCCGAATTGGTATGGCTACATTCTAAGAAAAAAAAAAAAAAAAAAAAAAAAACGATTAGGTGAGTAAGGCACAAGACAAAAGGAATTATGACGTCAAGACGTGTCCTTTTTATTTTCTAACTGTTATCCTCCCAGAAATCATGCGGATTTCATTTCTGGAACTTATTTGCAATCAGTTATATGTTTACAAATAGTTTCGCTCTCTATATTTGTCTCTGTCTTCAGAAATTGACAATAAGGCATTTATCTTTATTTGAGACAAAGAATAACAAAGATTTATTATATATCTAGACGTCGCAAATTAATTATATGTAACAAATCAGTCAATATATTCGCCTTATTGTTGCACTGATTATTAAGACCGAACTATCTGAAACAGTGCAGCTGTTCACATTTCTAAACCCGTGCATGCATCCTAGGCGCGGAGTACCCTATCGCTTTTGTTTTAGACTCCGTAACATGGCTTGTATGAACAGAATGAAATCCGCCTCACTTCGCGGTACGCGTCTATGCTTGGACTCTAAAAATGTGTGTTGCGGCTGAGTCCACTTGTTTTTTTTTAGCTCATCTGAGCCAACGGCTCCAGGGGAGCTTATAGGATATGCAGGCTTCGTCGTCCGTCCGTCGTCCGTCATTAATTTAAAACGACCTCTCCTCTGAAACTGCTCAGCCGATTGTAACCAAATTTCTTTTGGAGCCTCCAGGGGAGCGGGGGAATGAACAATTGTTCAAACGGTCCTGGTCACATGATTAACATGGCCTCCATGCCCATATGTGGTAAAAACCTATAAAAGTTTTCTTCTCCAGAATCAATAGGCCGATGGCCTTGAAACTTGGTATATCGCATCGAGTACACAAGTACTACCAAGATAGGAGGTTTTTGAGTAAAAGAGATCAATGCCATTCTTTGACCTTTGACCCAGGACTTTTGACACTGAAAAGCCACTTTGCCAGTTGACTGAATTGGAACCAGCTTTAATATAGAGCCTGTAGGAGCTGAGGGAACATACGTTTGTTCAAACTGGTCCAGGTCACATGACCAACATGGCCACCATACCCATATATGGTAGAAACTATTACAAGTCTTCTTCTCCAGAACCAATTAACGGATGGCCTTGAAACTTGATGTATAGCATCGGGTACTCAAGTACTACCAAGATTGTTCAAATGATGACGTTGGCTTGACTTCGACCTTTTACGGCGCGGTCAAATCTGATAAAATGCTAGAACATAAGATTTTTTAGAAAGTTTTGATGCTTTTGGCCCAAGATTATCCGAATTACTTTGGGCTGACCTTATCATTTTTTTATGGCCAGGTCATATTTGCTTTCTGATGCTTTTATATCGGAAAATGCTTAAGTGTAAGAGTTCTTGGAAATTTTTGGTACAGAAGTGTATACTTTCAAATAAATGAGTACATGAACATTTCTTAGAAATAGAGGCCAAGGTCACTTTGACCTTTAACCAATGCTTCTCATATTTTGATAATTTCAAACTATCAGGATTTTTCAAATGATGACCCTAATTTGACGTTTGACCTTTGATCTTTTTGCTCAGGTGAGCGATTCAAGGCCTCATGGCCCTCTTGTTTACTTAGGGCAAAAAAGGTAAGGTTTTCCATAGCTTAATAGCTGCAGGGGCAGTGGGGGTTAGAGACCCACTGTATCTTTGGCACAGCTGATGAAAGGCGGAGTCCATCTATCTCCTTTCGCTGCCTTATCCTTCCCTGATTCGAAAAAGGTACCCATTTACTGCTGGGTTGACAGTCGTCGGATGGCGACTGTGAGCCGCGAATTCACGACCTTCCGGCGACTTTCTGCACCATAACCGAGTCACTCTAACCACTCGACTATGGCGCCTCTCTTACTTATGGGGAGACGCAATATTAATACTCAAAACAGTCTTGTTCAATTTGGTGTTTATTGTTTCCAAGGACAATTTCTTTTCTTAACTTATTTATCTATTTACAGGTATATGTAGGCATTTTCATTGAACATAATCATTAACATATATTTTTCAATGACACAATGAGTAATGGAAAATAAAAGTAGAATAAGACAAAATGATACAAAAAAAGTGTTCTTGTAGCGTAATTATGGTGGCTGGTTTGTGCCATTTCGTCTTTTCGTCTTTTCGCCGCGAAAAGACGCCACGCGAAAAGACGAAAAGACGAAAAGACGCCATGCGAAAAGACGAAAAGACGAAAAAACGCCAGGCGAAAAGACGAAAAGACGAAATAACGCCAGGCGAAAAGACGAAATCCGCCACGCGAAAAGACGAAATTGCAGCGCGAAAAGACGAAAAAACGCCATGCGAAAAGACGCCATTTGAAACTCTTAAATTGGCGTCTTTTCGCGTGGCGTTTTTTCGTCTTTTCGTCTTTTCGCCTGGCGTCTTTTCGTCTTTTCGCATGGCGTTATTTCGTCTTTTCGTCTTTTCGCTTGGCGTTATTTCGTCTTTTCGTCTTTTCGCGTGGCGTTATTTCTTCTTTTCGTCTTTTCGCATGGCGTCTTTTCGTCTTTTCGTATTTACGCATCACGTGTTTTGCATTAGGATATATCAATATATCCTATTCTAAATGCAGTTAATACTCTGAATACTTAGACAGGTGTTTCTTTTTTAAACTGTGTAGACCCTGATCAGAATGCAATCTGTAAAGAAGTGTACTAATCACGGTTTGCAGCTTTTGCCGCTAAACTGTTCTTTTAAAAACATTACCAAAAATATGAGGAAAGAAGTCATTATGGTATTTCTACTGAACGGACAAAAAAGAAAATGAGCCGTCCTAATGTTTTGGAGTAAAACACTCCAAACAAATTTCATCCTATCTTAATTTTGATCTTAAACTGCCTAAAAGATCAACCACTTGTTGACCATGTAATCTCTCTCAAACTTTGAAACATTGTTGTACTTCGCTGTATGAAAAAATAATGATACGGTATTTTCCCTAATTTGACATACATTTAACTACATCTAACCCAAAATTTGGACAAGTTTATTGTTTGCTAAAGACGTGCCAATCGCAGGCAGACAGAGCAGAGCCTGATTAGACTTCTCTTTGGCTTATGTGTCCCAATATTTAAGAATATATTGGTATCATTTAGCTGCAGCTCAAGCTATAACACTTTCTTATAGGAAGTATTTTTAATCTGAATGCACCTCTGTGAGAGATCCATTTTAAATTGAAAATGTGCCTCCTTCCGCCTTTTTTACAAAGGGGCACAACTACTGTTACTTCCTCTTCAAGTCTTCTTTAAACGGCAGGGATGGATTTTGCTAGCTCAAATAGGGCAGCTGAAGACAGGACTAGGTGGAAAAGGAGAGTTTTAGAGTCATCTGTGGTGCCCCAACGACCGCACAAGATTATGGGATAGGCTAGACTAGACCAGCGGTTGCAGTCAGTTCGACCGCCCCCCCCCCCCCACCCCTCCACACACACACACACCCTCGCCTCAGTGGTCCTTCAGATGTGATTCTAAACCGCGAGGTCCTGTCTTCATATGACCTTAGCATTGGTGGGCCGTTTTGCCCAATTCTCTCGATCTCTCAGTTTGAACAATAATATTGTAACACAGTTTACTAAAAAAATACATTACAAGCAAATAGTAGATTAGGTGCTAGCATTAAGTAATAAATTTGGACCATGTTACCATTATGATCCTAAATCCTAGGACATATGTGTCCTGGGAAAAGAGTGGTCTGGTCAGGCTCTGCATTGGTAACCATTCTGCGTATGTTATGATACAGCTCGAGATATGAAAATCTACTTGTTCAAACTTAATGAAAAAACAAAACAAAACAAAAAAAAAAAAAACAAAAAAAAAACGGTTATTTTTACGTAGGATGCATGGAGACACAGGTTTCAACATATTTGCATCTGTGCTTAAGGTGAACGGGACCACTCTCAGGGGAAGCAATTTTGCATTTTTGCATCCTTTCTTAAGGAGGGTCAGCTCTTGAAAGTAGAATTTGGTCCTCTAGGAGCAAATTCTTTCCTTTAAAAGTAGACCTATTTAAGAATCTATTTTTTTCTGTTTGCTTCACTTCCCTATCTTGGAAAGCAAATAGAATGTCACAAAAGTTGACCCCCTTTGTAAATATGACAGAAGGGGACAGAATGTTTAGTATTAGAGAGATCTTTCTTGGCGGTGTATACATTCAGCTATACAGTCAAACCTGCTTATGTGGTCACCTCTATTAAGGGATCACCTGTCTTGAGCAGCCACCTTGGTCCTTTGAACCAAAATACAGTGTAAATGAAATGTATTATGGGGTCATCTGTCTTAAGTAGCCACTTTTTGTCCTTCCCTTGGGTGACCCCTTAAGACAGGTTTGACTGTATTTCTCAAAATGCTTGCTACAACAACGTAATAGGTCTGCCTACGCTCCTGAATGAGTAAATTTGCGTCTGCTAATTTTTAAGTCAACATGGTCCAGATTATTTAATCAATAACTGTAAATAACTGCTGCTAGATACTGATTATCTTGATTAAATCTGTGTTTGATCTCAGTCAACAAGGCACAAATTTGTTATTCAATCTAAACGGTACCATAGTGACCCAAAATGTTGCCGACCCCACGTTAATTTTATAGTCTATCCTTACAATTTTTAGCTGTCAAAAAGATATATAAAAAAGCATTTCAGTGGCAAATTCTGTGATCAGACTGCTTCTGTAGCTGCGTTTGCAGTAGTCTGATATGAGTCTATATTGTTTACTCAGACAAATCTGTCTTAGTATTAGGAATCAATACAGTTATCAATGAAAGGGTATTTGTGTGTCGTTATTTCGTCTTTTCGCGTGGCGTCTTTTCGTCTTTTCGCATGGCGTTATTTCGTCTTTTCGCGTGGCGTTATTTCGTCTTTTCGTCTTTTCGTCTTTTCGCATGGCGTCTTTTCGTCTTTTCGGCGCGAAAAGACGAAAAGACGCCATGCGAAAAGACGAAATAACGCCACGCAAAAAGACGAAAAGACGAATTAACGCCACGCGAAAAGACGAAAAGACGAAAAGACGCCACGCGAAAAGACGAAAAGACGAAAAGACGCCACGCGAAAAGACGACAATTTAAGAGTTTCAAATGGCGTCTTTTCGCATGGCGTTTTTTCGTCTTTTCGCGCTGCAATTTCGTCTTTTCGCGTGGCGGGTTTCGTCTTTTCGCCTGGCGTTATTTCGTCTTTTCGTCTTTTCGCCTGGCGTTTTTTCGTCTTTTCGCATGGCGTCTTTTCGTCTTTTCGTCTTTTCGCGTGGCGTCTTTTCGCGGCGAAAAGACGAAAAGACGAAATGGCACAAACCAGCCACCATACGTAATAGTTCATCAAAAAGTGCTTACTTTATACTCTCTGTTGCAATATACATGTACACAATCTCAATGTTGTAGTGGTAAGTACGCAGCAAAACTAACCTATCTACGCCTAGTAGACTCGTCTATCCTTTGAATTGGAAGAGTCTGTTTATCGTATTAGAGATGTCTGATCTATTTATTATCTTTATTTCCAAGCCCCCGTGACAATAGTCAGGGGCATTAAGATTTGCCCCTGTCTGTCTGTCTGCCTGTCAATCTGTCTGTTCGTCACGCTTTATGGTATAGAGTTTGTGTAATCAACTCCTCCCACAGTTTTCAATGGATCTTTTTCAAACTTTGCATACATGTTGTGGACATATTGAAAATGTGCATGTGGATTTTTGATGGAGCTAAAATTAATTTTGACGGAATTATGGCCTTTTGAACTTAGTCATTTTAGGCAAATTTTTGTATTGTAGGGTATAGAGTTTGTGTAATCAACTCCTCCCACAGTTTTCAATGGAACTTTTTTTAAACTTTGCATACATGTTGGGAACATATTGAAAATATGCATGTGGACATTTGTTGGACCTAGAATTAATTTTGACAGAATTACGGCCTTTCGAACTTAGTCATTTTAGGCAAATTTTTGCATTGTATGGTAATGAGTTTGTGTAATCAACTTCTCCCACAGTTTTCAATGGAACTTTTTTTAAACTTTGCATACATGTTGGGGACATATTGAAGATATGCATGTTTACTTTTGTTGGACCTAGAATTGATTTTGACAGAATTACGGCCTTTCAAACTTTGTCATTTAGGCAAATTTTTGCATTGTGGGGTAATGAGTTTGTGTAAATAACTCCTCTCACAGTTTTCAATGGATCTTTTTCAAACCTTGCATACATGCTGTGAATGTATTGAAAATGTGTATGTGAGTTATTGTTGGACCTAGAATTAATCTTGACAGAATTATGGCCTTTTGAACTTAGTCATTCTAGGGAAATTTTTGCATTGTAGAACATGGGGTTTGTATTATCAACTTGCTCCACAGTTTCCAATGGATCTTTTTCAAACCTTGTCTACATATTGTGGATATATTTGAAGATATGCATGAGGCATTTTGATAGATCTAGAATTAATTTTGACAGAAGCACAGCCTTTTTAACTTAGTCAATTTGGGCAATTTTTTACATGGTAGGGTATGTTTTCACTGGATTCTTTGTAGGTGCTTTATGGATATACACGTCATGTGACAGGCGCTGCACGGGGCCATCATTAGTGTCTTACAGGCACAATTTTCTAGTTTTTCATAACAGACCTTTTTCACATTGTTATCTCCCCTAGTCTCACGGCCCGTTACCTGGCGAGATTTCGCGTTACATTGCACTCGTGGGGAATCGTTTGGATACAACAATATAAATCTATAAGCTTTTTGATGATAAACTTATTAAATATTTATAATTATATAGTGATTTCAGATAATTTTTGTTCAAATTGTTTACTGTTTAATATTTATTCATTTTTATAATGTGTTGACGTTCTGCCGCTTCGAAACATCTTTTTTCCGACATAATAAACTGAAAATAGAGTACGTACAGGGAAGTACTTGCTTTCTCAATAGTGCAGCATAGTTGATTTTTAGTTTCAGCTTGTCACTGTTTAATAATCAGCAGTACTGTTTCATCACTAAAATCATCAAATGGATGTTTTTAAACAGTTTTTAAAAGATTTCAAAATTATTGGAAAGAAAAAAAAATCCGGTTTTTAGGTTAATTTTGTTTTTAGTAATACCGAAAATGCCAATTTTACTTCCAAGGTTAAAAGATGCTGTTAAATGAGTCTTTTACATGTTTAAATCATTTTTTTTTCAAAACTTTACCTTTATTTTAAGAGAAATCGCAATTTAGTGTTATTTACAACACATACATCATTTTCACTTTTATTTTATTTATTTCATTTTATTCCATTATTTAGCTGTTACATAATTTGGAAATAAATAGTGATATTTGCTTTAATCAATACACATATAGCATCTTAAACCAACAAAACTAAATGTGTTGTCAGCCCTTGGACAACACATTAACATGTTAATGTATAAAAATGTCAATCATACTAAATTCTCTGTTTTCAGAAGGTGTAAAAATCATGTTTAATGTCATCACACTGCCTATCAATGCTCTTGAAAACGTTATTTCGCAATCCAGTTAAAGTCTTTAGAGTCTATGCAGCCTGGGTCTATGCAGCTGGAGCCGTGAAACGAAATTTAACAAACAAAACAAACAAATTTTATTCAGCAATTAAGTAAACTACATCGCTTCTAGCTACACACATACACATTGTAGCATAAGGAATACAAAAAGCTACACATCATTCTTTTCATCCCTTATTAACATATAAAAAAATTATCACTTGTTTCATGACACTAATAATGAGGTGATTTAGAGATGTTATTTGTGACAGGCACGTAATTCAAAAATCAAAAAGTGTTAAAGAAAGAAAGCAGGGAAAGTGCCAGTCAAATCAAACGACTGTTGTATTTTAAGTTTTATGTAGAAGGCGAGTCAACTAAATATGCTCAAGCCAGCATCCCCTTTCTTAAGCATATTTTAAACATGAAGAAAAATACTCCAAATTGCATCGTTTATGGAGAAACTGGAGCGCTACCATTTAAAATTGATATACAAAGTCGTATGATAAGTTTTTGGTCGAAGTTAGTGCGTCCTGTGAAAAGTAATATATCCACAAAATTATTCTTTGTAACAAAAACACATTTTGAAGAAGGTATTCATAGTGCTAGTTTCCAATGGTTTGACAAAATTCATAGTATACTGATATCCTGTGGTTTTTCGGGATTTTGGGACAATTTAAATTTTCCAAACAGTAACTGGTTAGTAAAATCTACTAAACAAAAGCTAACAGATTTATATATTAATGATTGGCAAAATGAGATTTCAAACAGTTCGTCGTGCTATAATTATAGAATATTAAAACTGCCTTTGGTTACGAAAACTATCTGTCGAAGGTCCCGTTTAAGTATCGCAAATATTTAATTAAGATAAGAACAAGAAATCACAACTTACCTATTGAAACAGGTCGCTGGCGAAGAATACCAAGAGAAACCCGAAAATGTCACTTATGTAACCAAGATATTGGGGATGAATATCATTACCTCATGTCGTGCAAAAGAATTCATAACTTAAGAAAACAGTATTTAAACTCATATTTTTGTTCAAGACCAAATACTTTCAAATTTCATAAGCTGATGAATTGTAAAAATCCGAGCCAACTAAGGAAATTAAGCCTTTTCATTAAATCTATTTTCAGTACCTTATGAAATCCCTCCCCGCACACCATTTGTAACTGTATAACACGCTTTTTGTAATTGTGTAAAATGCTTTTGAGTAGAGAAAATTGAAAAGTTGGGTTTGCAGATTTTATACTGTTCGATGACATATATATACATATTTTATTAATGTTGATTCTGTATTGTGCACAGCCTCGTATACATCTTGTATTTACCTTTGTTCCTCATGTTGCCATGTATATGTGGATTGAGTGAATAAATTTGACTTGACTTGACTTTATTGTAAGAATTGTCTGGTCCACGATCTTTTACAAATAAATAAATAAGTAAATAAATAAGTAAATAAATAAAACAACCAGGCTGTACTGATGAGACGAGACTTAAACCGACACTATGGGACAGTTCTAACCATGACACTTAGTCAATTTTTATTGTAAAAGCCATATTTTTCTGAAGCATACCTCGATGAAAGCGATACATTTCATCCATGCCAAGAGCGCCTTTTTCTTTTGCAGACTGACAAAGCAATGCGTCATTAGGTATACATATTACATTATAAATGCACGTTTACGAATAGATTCAAATGTTTAAAAACTGTCTACCAACATGCATATATTCTGACAACACTTGGCCTATGTGAAAGAAAAGGCTGTATTTGCATACATAGAATTGATTTAAACTCCCAGTTGTTCTATTACTGATCGACCGTTTTGAATGTACCTGTTTACACTGTTGTAGGCGTTTCTGTGTGCCTTACAACAACCCTGGCTTTTCCTGAATATTTTCTCATATTTGCTGGGTTAGGCCAGCACATAAGACAGATATTATCACAATGCGTTCAATTAGTCTGAGTCAGTTTTCATCATAAGGATTCCATAAACCTTTGAGACAAGACAGCGCTAACGAGCTATGTTATATATTTAAGTGAATTTACGACTTTGTCGTCTATTTCTGTCATGTTCATTACAAGCAAGAGGAATTTACAGCGCCAAGTAGTTTCATAGCTCCAAATAGTTTCATCTATTCCGATACAATATTGCTTTTTCTACTTCTGCTTCTTGTTCTTTGGGCATTACGATATATAAGCCGCGACACGACAAAACCAACAAAGTGGCATGTGCGCCCAGGGCAGACTCAGATCAGCCTGGACATTTACTCAGTCCGTTCAGACTCTTCCCTAAGCGCTTAAAGGGTAGCTAAGGGTCTAAGCTACCTCCATGCGGACAGCGAAGACTCTGATCAGACTGGGCGGATGCCCAGGCTGATCTGAGTCTGCGCTGGGCGCACAACCACATTTTTGGTTTTCTCGTGTCGCGGCTCAGATAGTTTCATCTATTCAGATACAATATTACTTTTTCTACTTCTACTTCTTGTTCTCCGGGCATTACGAGATATTTGTTTTCGCTTGTCTGTAGAATTATATCAAGCATCGTTGAAAGATTTTGGAAAAGACTGCTTTGAAAACAGGTATCAGGCTACGACGTATTAGTTCCAACAATCATGTGTAGTGACAGAAAAAAAGGCGTTAGTCTACCATTTATTGTTTTTTCCAGCAGATTGTGTACTCTTCGCCAAATGCTGTATCACAAAAACAAGTTTCAGTGTCAGGTTAAATTCCTACCACAATTAAGGTTTCTCTCCATGATATTTTATGTCTGCGTTATATTTGTTATGCCCCCGCCATTAAAAATGGGGGGGGGGCATATAGTATCACCGCTGTCCGTACGTACGTAGCGTAGCGTACTGTACGTACGTAGCGTACGTACGTACGTACAAAATGGTTTCCGTTCGATATCTTTTGATAGCATTGGTGTATTGAATTCATATTTCATACACAGCTATATAATCATAAAATACATGTCAAGTTCGATGTTGGGTAAAATCCGTCGATTATTGTGGGAGTAATGGCCCTTTTTCGACTTCATTTTGTATGAAAAATTGGTTTCCGTTCGATATCTTTTGAAAGCATTAGTGTATTTGAATTCATATTTTATACACAGGTATATAATCATAAAACAAAGGTCAAGTTCGATGTTGGGCAAAATCTGTCGATTATTATGGGAATTATGGCCCTTTTTCGACTTCATTTTGTATGACAACTGGAACTTATGTCTTCAATTCGCGCTAATAGTGTAATCGGTTACCTGTTACCTGGAGCGAGTATTAATGTGAATGCAGTTATTTCCCTTAGCCCCGGCAAGCGATAGGCATTAATCGATATTAGGAATGTGATATCGATGTCCATATCCCAGGATCTGTACAGGTGTTGAACTTCTCTGAAGCCGTTTTTGTCATCACTGTGTTTAATATTTATCAGCATAGTAACAATACGAAGGAGCCGGATAGAAAGATTTTTATTTTTTATCAATGTGGATTTTCAGTTTCAGTTTCTCAGATCAAATCAGTTTACTTTTTCAGTTGCTCATTTTCCTTGTAATAAGATATTTCGGTCAAATTTCGTAAGAATTGGCGAGAAAATACATATGCTTATTGGTCAGTTTTGACAGCGGTTTGTTTTAGTTTCTGACAATAAAAACATAAAACAAATACTTATAATAATGAAATTATAATATTTCGATCCCTTTGACGATCTCATCTTTAAGGAAAGATTAAGCCTGATACAGATACCCCATCCACCCACATAGCTTTTATCGTTTCTTTTCTTTTCTTTCTTTTTTTTTCTTTTGCCCAGACCATCGGGGCTCGCGAAATAGTTTGGCTGCCTGTTGCTTCTGCGGCAGAGCTGCTAGACCAGGGTGTCATTTATCGCAGGCCGAGCAATACTTGTAGTCCTACAAATTCAGTAGCAACATCTCGACATCACTGAAATCTTGTTTACTGTGATGTTAAACCACTTCTGAACAGCAACGATCGCCTTTTTCTCTTGATGTTCTGTTTTGACAAAACTGTTTAAAAGTTTAAGAAAATTGTGTCTTTCGGCATGTAAATAAAACATTAAAGATAACAAATTTAAGATTAGTCTGACTTTCTTTGTTTTTCTGCGAACAAAAATAAATAAACAAATGAGCCGTACCACGACAAAAACAAATTGGGCTTTGCGCCCTGTGAACACTCGGAATAGCGTGTGCATTCGCCCATCTGATCTGGATCTTCGCTGTCCGCATAGAGGTAGCTTAGACAATTGCCTGTTCTGTTAGCGCAAAGCGAAGATTCTGATTAGTATGGGCGGCTGCAATGCTGATCTGAGTCTTTGCAGGGCGCTATGGCACTGCGTTGATTTTGTTGCGACACGGATCAAATTACTGTTTTATAAAAAAACAATCATAAGAATGACATTCGGATTAAATACATTTCTGACCTTAATTGCCGTTAGAAGGTTTTTAATTTTGAAATTGCACTGTTTTGACAAGACGTGTGAGCGAATGTGTTTTCACACCTTCATATCGGCAGTGCCTACTCATTTGACTGTAGCAAACAATTAAATGAGCCGCGACAAAGGTGCACGTACGCCAAGCAAAGTCTCAGATCAGCCTGGGTATCCGCCTGATCTTGTCAGAGGCTTCGCTATCGGTATGGAGCATAGCACAGACTCTGCTCAGACCGGATGGCTGTCCAGGCTGGTCTGCGTCTTCGCTGGGCGCACATTCCACCTTTTTTTTTCGTTTTATCGTATCGCGGCTCATATGAGGAAAATTATGAATATTGACCAGAAAGGAAAGTGACCTGGCCATGGCCGGGCCGCTGACGACTGCTTTGTACCTTCAGTTGTTCTTTCCGTATTTCTTACTGTTTTTAATTCTATCTCAATTTAATTACCACATGAGAAAAGCTTGTCAACTTTAAATGGTTTTCGCACAGTCACAGCCTGATTTGATAACACATGTTCAGAACATTTCAATCAGAAATTCGGATCAGTTTGGTTTGTGCAGAAACACGGGTTTCGCACAGGCACAGCCTGATTTGATAACACATGTTCAAAATATTTTAATAAGAAATTCGGATCAGTTTGGTTTGTGCAGAAACACGGGTTAGGTTATGTACAAACTCAAACTAAACTACAACTGACAACTTATTAACTGATCATAAACTCAGACCAGTATTTTATAACTAATTCCATAAATTCGATTTTGCAGCTTATATTTTTTTAGCATTTACTTTTGTTCGTATCAAGATGACTTTATATCAAACTTTTGACAATTACGGAACAGTTAAGAGGTAATATCGGATTTTATGATCAATAATCGATTAATCCTTGTGTAATAAGCATGTTAATTGTACTGTTTATTGTCATCAAATTCCGATCAGCTTGCGCGAACTGATCAGACACTGTTCAGTCTTATCAGTTTGCATATATCAGAGGCACATAAGTTTGCGCAGTGGCACAGGTTAAATATCGTGAGTACTCATATTAGCAGAAATACAGAAAATAGCAGAAAACTATCTTTCAATATTCCTTTTAAAAAAGTATTTGAAGCCTTGCAAGAAAAATGTTTCATAGCATTTTTCCCATAGCGATTAACCCTTACACTACCACGGTTACGAGAAAATCTTCACCATGATTTAGTTTCTTACAATAAACATTTTTTCGACTCTAATATCTTAAGGGAGCTATTCGGTGTAAGTATCTTCGTGTCTCCTGATTATGAATGAGCAAATCTGTCAGTCAATAATACAATTTTGTGGATTCTAAGATTCTATCCTGGAAACACAAAACATATTTCGGTTTCTTTGATAAATACGCCCCACCACACTCCAATGAATTTCAATCAAAATGTTAGCACAAACATTAGCAATTAGGATAATAATTAATAGATTGATCGAACATTACCAAAAAAATATGCAATTATTGGTTTACAAAGATTTTTTTAGCTTATAAAGGGATTGTTTAAAACTACAAGTAGTCGATGGTCACGTGTAAGAGTTACGTGACTTCTTTCTCTTTTTACCTTTCTTGTGTTCATTCGTTTATTCTTTCTTTTCTTCTTTCTTTCTTAATAAGACAATATAAATATTCTTCCTTTCTTAGTTAGATCATAAAAGCACATTTATAAATACATAAACAAAACACGAATACCAAGAAATGAAGTGGTGTAAGCCTTTGAGCAATATAGGCGGATATGGACTTAAACTATTTGAAACTATTATGAGCGAGGTTGTTTCGAAACGCGACTTTCTGTATGTTTAGAGATCGATGGAAGAAACATATAATATACTTATTTTATAATGAATTACATCAATGTAAACCTTGTACAAATCTCTAAGTGGTGATAACTTATAAAAGTTTTATAGGAAATCCGATCATTTTCAAATTTTAGGCTGAACATAGCTTCTTAGGCATTTTCGACATTATTCTTATACAATTCCATGAGATTGAAGCTTCAATCTTCAGAAGCCGATGGAAGAATCAAAACATGAAGTTAATTTGTATATTTTTATACCATATAAACGGACAAAGACTGAAGTTTATGATCATAACTTATAAAAAATTGTCGTAAAATCATATATGTATTTAATTTCACATTTTACATTATATTCCTATGTAATTGCATATAACACTTGACATTATTTGCACAGGTAAGCTCTCGGATAAATCCGTAAATCGCTATCGGTAGTTTCCGCCATATTGAAGCATTAAGTTCCCTATGAAAAACTGGTTTCCGTACGATATCTTTTGAAAGCATTGGTGTATTGAATTTAAATTTTAGACACCGGTAAAGAGTCATAAAATACAGGTCAAGTTCGATGTTGGGCAAAATCTGTCGATTATTGTGGGAGTTATGGCCGTTTTTCGACTATATTTTGTATGAAAAACAAACTGGTTTCCGTTCGATATCTTTTGAAAGCATTGGTGTATTGAATTCATATATTATACATAAAATACAGGTCAAGTTTGATGTTGGGCAAAATCTGTCGATTATTGTGGGAGTTATGGCCGTTTTTCGACTTCATTTTGTATGAAGAAATGGTTTCCGTTCGATATCTTTTGAAGACACTAGAAAAGAGCCCGCGCAAGCGCGGAAATATTTCATGATGGTCAAGTTTATATAAAAAAAAGCGAGTTTTAATTTTTCAATGTAAATGGCCTTAGGCCCAGGTGAAGATATGGCCTTTACCATGAATACTCACTAAAGCTTCATTTACCTAATTAGTTGTCTGCATCTACAAACTTTCAAGAAGCAGACTGCATTGTTTCTAAAAAAATCAACTTTTTTCACTTTTTCCTAAAGAAAAACCTAAAGGACTCAAAAGTTGACCTTGCCGTAAAACAGATCAAGGTCATCCCAGGGTCATCATTTATATAAATTTTGTTGAGCTTTTGAGTCCTTGATGCGACATGCTAAGTTTCAAGATCATAGGATTTGTGGTTCTGGGGAAGAATTGGTTGATTTGATGCTTAATGTCCACGGTAAACAGCTAAGGTCATGTCGGGACGGTAACCTAACCACAGTATTCCTGGGCAGGCTTAGACCTCCTAAGCGGTTAACCAGTACTAAGTGCACATACTATCGCCAGTAACTGACAACTGCCCTTCTTGAATCAGCGGAAGGAGAAACGAAAGTATGTGGCCAGACCGGGTTTCGAACCCAGGACCTCTGACTTATGAGTCAGGTGCCCTACCGATTGCGCTACGCGGCCCAGCGTGGTTCTGGGGGAGAAGATTTTTGAATTTTTTTACCATAATAAATGTTTGCCATCTTGGTTATGTGACCTGTCCTGGGTATTTTTTTCTGGAAAAATTGGGTCCTGTAACGTTTTGGGGGAAAATATTCAAGCCCTCTGAAGACTAAAGGCTTATTTAGCTTCGTTGAATCATTGAAATTGATTTGTCTGCTTCGCTGGGAAAAATGCCCTTTCTTACCTGGCGCATGTGTGTTAACCTTAGACATTTTTTATTTTTGTCTTTTCGAAAGTTCAGTTCTGTTTGAATTCTCCTAACGACGTTCCCCAAGTGGCTCAGCGGTACGTAACCATAGCCGCACACACTTGGCGCCGTGTGTCCGTCCAACTTTTCGAAAGCCGACCATGTGCGTTGAGCTTTATTCTTCAATGGGCGAGTTCGATTGGCTACTCGTATTGACTATCGTTCTGGAAGAAAATGGGTCGTTTCGAGCCAGGGCCGTCTATGACCATTTGGTTCTTCATCCGTTTAGCCGACCATGTGCGTTGAGCTTTATTCTTCAATGGGCGAGTTCGATTGGCTACTCGTATTGACTATCGTTCTGGAAGAAAATGGGTCGTTTCGAGCCAGGGCCGTCTATGACCATTTGGTTCTTCATCCGTTTAGACATATGAGCAAAAATACAAAAATAAATCGTTATTTATGGGGAATGACGTACGTTCATGGGTCGGATTTTTGCATTAGAACCTGCTAAATTTGGACTTGCTAAGCAGCGCGCCGATATAACGACGCAGAACCGAAACAACCGGATTAATTTAAAACGTGTATTCGAGTACACGATAATTTCACTCGAACGCACCCATTGTTGACAAAAAACCAATAGTCGAAGTTTCTAGAAAAATACTTGGGAGAATTTAAAATGAAAGACGAATTTAATTCCCAAATTCTTTAAGTCTACATGAAACTAAAACACACGCTAACCGAAATTATCAATGATAGCAATATGCGAAAGAACCAGTATAGAAATTACGCTTGAAAATGCCACCAATTTTGCAGTTTATGCGTTACTTCGTTTATTTAGTATTATAGATAGGTGTATTGAATTCATATTTTATACACAGGTATATAATCATAAAATACAGGTCAAGTTCGATGTTGGGCAAAATCCGTCGATTATTGTGGGAGTTATGACCCTTTTTCGATTTCATTTCATACAATAATGGTTTTCGTTTGTTAGTTTTTGAAAAGTTACTTGTTGCTAGGCTATTTCTTTTGGAAAGTTGCATGGCATCCATTTCTGCGATAAGATACAGAATGTCATCACATATCAGTCATGACACCCCCCTCTAAGCCCCCCCCTCCCCCCCCCCCCCCCCCCCCCACACACACACACACACTTCTCTTGATCCAAGAAGCAGAATACATCTGCCCAAGGAAAACAATAAAACATGAAAACATGTACCACAGAAGTCTGCCTTTGTGAACCTAGTTATGCTACAAGTGCCTGTACCTTAAACAAGGTGCCATCTTACTTAGGGCACTAGGCGGGGGCATCCGTGTCGTATGGACACATTTCTAGTTTGTCTATTAAGTTTATAGTCACTTGTATATTTTTGAACATGCGCTTTGCAAATAAGTATGTCAGTCACTCTCAGTCTTCTTCACAGCTACCACGTTTATATGTGTGCTGTTTTCTCGTTGGTTCATGCCCCTTATTATATTTTGCCTGCTTTTGTGAGAAATTTGGGAACCTGTAAACTGATTTTGCACTCAAAAACTGCAAATAAGCCTCTGACAGCATATCAGGTTATTAAACTTGTGTGAATTTTCATTTTGACTATAAAATAGGACACTTCTTTAAACTACCCCTCGGAGCAATATGGAGAAAAAAAATCTTAATGAATTATGCCCAAGAAACAACAGTTAAATTTTTAAAAGGATTTTATCAGTCTGGGAATTTTTAAACATACAAAGACTATTACACACTACACGCATTTTTAAATAAAACAGGCAGTTTTAATGGCATGATATTTCATATAAAAAGCTGGGAAGGATTTTCTTTGGGATCACTGAAAATGTTAAAGACATTTTTTTTTTTAAAAATCTAACCACACTTTTATTTGATACTGACAACCAGGTTTTTGACACATAAATAATGTTTTTTGTTGTTTTTTCAACCTTTCTCATCAAAAGAGTTGATGAATTTAATTGCAGTCCTCAACAAATCATCGGAATGAATCTATGAGAAGCGAATCCATGAGAAACGAACGTACAAGTTGAAAAGGCCGTTCGAAGACATTTTATTACATAATGCACATTTATATAAAGAGCTAAAAGAAGAGTTTCAGCATAACATCATGTTATATACGCTTTGATACCTAAGGTTCGCCTATCTAAAATTTTCTTAATTTATACTGGGTCCCATGTTCTTTTTGCAAAGAGTGGCTGGGGAATAAATACACTGGAGAGTAGCTAAAGAAATCTCGATGCTTCTCTGTACTTGTCTGAAAACTAATTGGCAGAAAGCATGCAACTTTTATGTCGCAAACTTGTATTGATTTTTACAACATTGATTGATTTCAATCATTTTCGAAGTAATCTACAAACAGACAAACTAATTTCTGTTTCATCGGATGAAATGAAAGTTGTGTCAGATGCATATTTTTGGTTGTCAGTTTTGACAAGCATTTAATGTAGAAAATGAAAAGTGTTAAAGAAAGCAACAGAATGACAGCCAAATCAATATATTGTTTAATTTGTGAAGTCTGAAACAGTTATTCGAAGTGCACTTCATAGCAGACAGCAATATATTGCTACCACTGTAGAAATCTCAAAGCATCCGTGGCCTAGTGGCCCCATCATTCTCTAAGGAATACTAATTCATGTATTATCATGTTGCTAGATATATTCTTTGGAGAACTGCTTTTTCTGACACTGCAGCTCATCTCATTTCACTTGGCCGGTATTGTCGATATTAAACTTGCGCTTGTTAAAGGCACGCGCCCTCAACGTCACCCTTGGTTGTCTTCTTGCAATTCTTGTTTAACAAAATTACAGTCTGTCAGGACGATAGATGGGTGGTAATGAATAGCTGTATTGCAAGAGCAATGGAATCCCGTTTGCGGTTGGAGAGATTTTCGCTTTCACTGGTTCTCGAACCCTGGAACTACTAGACCACTGGCCAGCGCTCAACCTACTGAGCAACAGAAGCTCCTAGATGCTTAGAAAAATAGGAACATTTAGCATAGACAAACGTAAGGTCGATTTTAACGTCGTAAAATTGCGATTTATCTCTGAACAAAAAGTATTTTGCATTGTGTTGTATTTTTGATAATTCATGGTTTATACCAAAGATAGTGATTTAAATGCAACATGACATTGTCCGTTAGTCTACGTAGGTATGTTTGTCAGCCGCGACACGAGAAAACCAACAAAGTGGCATGTGCGCCCAGCGCAAACTCAGATCAGCCTGGGCATCCGCCCAGTCTGATCAGAGTCTTCGCTGTCCGCTTGGAGCTAGCTTAGACCCTTAGCTACACTTTAAGCGCTTAGCGAATAGTCTGATCAGACTTGGCAGATGCCCAGGCTGATCTGAGTCTGCGCTGGGCGCACCACCACTTTGTTGGTTTTCTCGTGTCACGGCTCATATGTATTGTGTGCACGAACAACTAAACCTCTGACAATATTTCATGGCTGCGGAGGTTGAAATTGAACATGTCAAATGGTCCTTTTTGCGGCTCATAGTCGTGCACTTCTATCTCGTAAAAAGATTGATGCCTAATGAACGAAGATAATGGTTGATGAATCCAATTGATTTGCCGCTAGAGAATAATAATTACAATGCTTTTACACGAAAAAAGCCTAAGCAATGTTTTTTTCTCAAAATAGTGGGACACTGAAACCAGTTAGGGTGAATAAATATGACACGAGAAAACCAACAAAGTGGTTGTGCAGCCAGCGCAAACTCAGATCAGCCTGGGCATCCTCCCAATCTGGTCAGTCTCTTTGCTAATCGCTTAAAGAGTAGCTAAAGGGTCTGAACTATTTTCATGCGGACAAAGAAGACTCTGATCGGACTGGGCGGATGCCCAGGCTGAGCTGAGTTTGCGTTGGGCGCACAACCACTTTGTTGGTTTTCTCGTGTCGCGGCTCAATTATATTTTCAGGTTATGCAACTCTGTAATTTCGGTTTTGCCTCCATGCTTAATGGAGTCAACTCTGAATGGGAAGACATTGCTCCTTCCCACTGGGCCCACAACGTGGAATCAATATTGCATCAACCTTGATTCAACGTTATGACGTTGAATCAAGGTTTGTTCAATATTCAACGTTGTGCGCCTACTGGTTTAAGAGTAGATCCACAGAGGTATTTCTGTCATTCAAGAGGGGGTTCTGTCGTAGAAAGCCACTAATATTGCACTCAATCGCTTTGCTAAAATGGCGGAAAACATTAAAGTGTATCCACACACCATAGTGTTAGCCGTATAAGCCTTAACGCCTGGCGTCCCATAAATGGAACAAAGGCAAACAGCGTAGACCCGGACCAGACGCCGCAATACGCGGCGTCTGATCAGAAGTGTACGCAGTTTGCACAAAATGCGCAGCAATTTCTGTTCAAATAAACCTGACATCCCTAACATGACGAATGGCCACATCCTATTTATGAGGGTAGAACATTCCACTTGGAATAAATAGGTCAGCTTTGAAAAGGCTGATTACAATACCAGTAGAGGTATTAAAGTTGCTTGTTTAGGTTGCCTCTTTAGGGACATTTTGATCTAGGTCTGCGTTGTTCGCTAATGTACATATCATGTGATGTTTTTTTTTTTGTTTTTTTTTTTTTTTTTTTGGGGGGGGGGGGGTGGTATTTTGGTTTAACGGCTCTTTGAGACAGTATTTCCGTCTTCCAGAGAGCGAGAGAAAGAAACAAAAAGAGAAACGACAGAAGAGAAAAAAATGTTCAAACAACCCCAATCCGCACCTACTGCAAGCACAATAGGCCCTTGCTCTACTACTATCCAAACCAGCAGGACGCCCGGCACTGAAAGTTACCCAGCACCACCGCAACACACAACCACCCCTACTTATTATTTGATACTTAGAATCATTGGGGAAGAGAACTCTTCAAAATAAGAAATATTTAGGGAATTGGAAAAACTATTTTCAGACTGTCCATTTCTGGAGCCGCAGTAAACTTAAACAGAATAAGAAGTTACCCAGCACCACCGCAACACACAACCACCCCTACTTATTATTTGATACTTAGAATCATTGGGGAAGAGAACTCTTCAAAATAAGAAATATTTAGGGAATTGGAAAAACTATTTTCAGACTGTCCATTTCTGGAGCCGCAGTAAACTTAAACAGAAGCTATTGTTTCGTCAAACGACATATGCCACAAAGACATTATCGCCTAAAATGAAGCAATTGCAACACGGAATCAAATGACATGAGAACAATTACAGGTATTTGTTTGAGAAAATCTGAAAACTCTGTTGAAAGAATATCAAATTGGGACGTCATTGAAAAAATTGCGGAGCATGGAATACATTGTTTGCCATGCTCCAACACCAATGACATCCTAAATCTGTTACCATAGCAACTAAGTGTTCATGTTGACATCTAAATGACGTCATCCGAAGGTACCAAGAACAACATCTGGTTATTCCAAAGTTGCTATGGAACCATATCTATGGCGTCATCTCACTTAAAATTCGTGAGGAGCATGGCATACACTGTATGCCATGCTCTTGAATTCTAAGTGGCATGCTACCTGAAAATCTTTCAGTGGAAAGGTCTGATTTTCTGACCTAAAGGGAATAGAGTTGAAACGACCCGGAGGTCGAACGGGAATAGGAACGAAACGACTCTCAAATAATTAATTTTCTGTTTTACTAGTTTGTTTAAGTGGGCTAAAGCGGCGACACTTGTTGCATGTAAACACTCCTAAACATATGTTTCCTGACACAAATCTGTTGCATGCAACGCGCATGATCGTCCAGACATAACCTAAATGGCTGAATGATACGTGTTTCATTCAACATGAAACCTAACGTAAACCCGCCTTTAAAGTTTTGTAAATTTCAAATGGTCGTACTCATAACGCTTAAAGAAAGGAAAGTAACCAATAACATAAAGTTCAGTTCTGCAATTACATCTGCTCAACTCATGAAATTCAGACATGTTTCACAGGCCAGTTCCCTAATTTACACTAAGCCAACATGATTGATTACCCTGGGGTCTTTAAGCGACGGCATATGGCTCTCGTTAATATAGACTTATTCAATGTGGAGCTGTTAACCTATTGAGACGTGATTAAGTAGGGCATAACAAGTGAAAATTCCTTATTTTTTCAATTCTGGTAGCCTGTTTCTATCTAATTATGATTCTGTCGATTGGCCTAGTTTTTTTTATTGCTTCTCTAAGGTTCACAGCATTTCAGTGCGACAAAACTAAGCTTTTATATATACAAATGTCTATACTTTTGATAATAGACATTATCAACACATTGTAGCGTTACGGTGCGTTGCTCAGTACTTTTCAAATGCTCCTCGTAAATGTTTCGAACCACTGCAGAAGCAGAGGGCGAGGGTTTGGATCCAGTCCCGCAACGGCCCCCTCCTCGACCAACCCCGCCCCCCCTCCCCCGTTCAATGCGGTACTTATGTTGCGGTTCCTCAATGTTGCATATTGTTATGTCCGCTTATTTATGGTCGGGAAAGAGCTTTAAATTCGGTTTACCGTGATTGTCATTCGTGAACCTTTCTCAGTTTGTGATTTTGCTTCTTTCCCTTTTGGTTTTGAGGGCGGGATATGAATGTATAAATTCCTGATCATTTCCTATCTTAATTCGGCCATGGCTTATTCTGTTATTATTATTGGTATTATTATTACGGTTATATATATGCTTAAGGACAAAAGGACGATCCGTGCAGAACTTTTGTCCTTAAGAATATTATAATTATTCATTCCCATGTAAAGGTAGGGTGTAGACTTCTTTTTCGTATGGTATTATATTTATCAATTTAATTATCATTATTCATTGTGATATAGAGGTAGAATATACATTTCGTTTTCGTATGCTAATTTATTTATACAAAATTTTATGTCAGTACAGTATATAGCCTATACATACATAAAATATACATACATACGAGGGATGATAAAAAGATACGTGGAGTTTTGCTGTATATTTTTTTCTTATTGACAGTAAACTCATTAAATTTGCAGTAAATACAGATTCATCTTTCATTTATCCAGTAATGTATTTAATTTACCGGCCCAACCTCGGTAAGTTGTCTTAATGGATCGTCACAGTAACCTTATTACTGTCTGCGGAGCACGGGGAAAGATTCCCTTATTATTTCGAATTGTTTGTTTTTTATCTTTGGCTATACATATATAATATCTAATACTTGCAGTAGATTAAAATGCTTGACATTTGGTATGCTATTTTGTTATCGTTTCCGCTTTTCACTGTGAGGGAATCATTGACGTCACAATTGTCATGATTGCATAAGCAGCGTAAAATATGGTCTGCGGGTTATACATGTGCGACAAAATGACGTCAAACATTAGACCGTTTATTCAATGCAAGTTCCAGATTTTGTACATGTTGTATACAATTGTAACAAAAATGAGGGCGATATCAAAGAAATGATTTATATGATTTAATTTAATATTATTTAATCCTTGTATGAGTTTTATTTCATGATGGCACTGATTTGAGGGCTGTAGTCCTGCATTTAGACATACACCGCAAAAATAATAAATGTTGCCATGATACTGAAAGCAAACGTTTGGCTTGGATTTATGAACCGATAAGTATGAGAAGAGTATGCTAAATTATATTGCATGCAGATGTGTCAAAAATTGGTCAAAATCATGAAAAATCTGCAAAGAGGGTGTTACTGTGTGAAAACAGAGAAGCAAAAGAACCAGGGCAATGTTAAAACAGGACAAATTGGCAAACGTAATTAATGTGGTGCTCCGCTGTAGCTGTACCGGCCTATAAAATGGAAGAAAATACATATTTTTCATTGAAACTTCTTCAAAACTTCACATTACGTAGCTAAAAGATCGAGTCTTTTTGTGGTATGAGAAAAATTACTATAACTGCATTACCTTTACCGCCACATCAAAAGTCCACATATTTTTATCACCCCTCGTACATAATATATACATACATATTCACATGTGTCATAGGACTGGGCTTTAGGCTAGCCTATTTTTGCCCTCTCCTAAATGGCATGGCACTGTACACCAATACAAAAACAGTAACACGTAACTTATATATATAATTTAATATATTTTATAATATAACTTCGTGATCTATTATTAATAACAATGATAATAACAGAAACAAACAATTAACAATAAGTGTTCCTTCCTTTGCTTTGTGTACACCGGCTGTAATTTGAAGGTTACTGGCGGGGAAAAATGCATAACTAAACCTCCCCAGTGTCATACATACATGTAATTGCAACAAAGACAATGCATTTAAGTATAGAACAGCATGTACATGAAATATATTGTAACTTTCTGACTGCAAACACAAATTGTAAATAGTTCCATAATAATATAGTAAACTGACAGCGGAGGTGCTTTACAAAACATATTAGGTACTACTATGTCATCTTTTGTACACAGAGCAGTTGCATGTTTGTTTTGCAACAAGCTAATACATTATGATGCAGTTACTATTAATCGTTTTGATTATTCAAGAAAAACAGCAAGAAATAAACATTGGTTTGTTGGTTTGTAGGATTAGTTACATCATATATTCAGCCCTAGCAAGCAAGTCTTACTTTTATCACAGGGGATGCTAATACTTCCCGAGTTAGTAAAGCCTTGAAACAAAATGCGCAACAGTTATATAGCTGCCTGAGAATAGCTCTGCTTCCCATTGTCCTTAGCTGAAACACTGAGTCATTTACATGATTTGCAGTCTTTTTGGTGTAAACTTTTTATACTTATGTCTAGACTAGCTTTAATAGTTAGGTTTCTTCTATGCTCTTGAGACAGCTCTAACGAGCTTTGAAAGATATTTTCAAGAAAATGGACGACTTTGCCATTGTTCTTTTCTAGCAGTGTTTGTATATTACAAAGTCGACTAGCCCCGACTGAGCTGCATCAGGCAACAAGGCTGCTTAAAATTTCTTCGAACATACAAAGCTCAATCCAACTTTTAATTCCGTTAATTCATTACTGACGAATGGATTCTTCTACCCTTATGAAATGGATGAGTTCGTTCATCATTTTAGGGGTATATGGTAAATTTTCACTTCTGACTCTTTTACAGAAATGCTTGAATTTTAAACAAATACTGGAGACCCTGATCAGACGCCGCCGGTTATGCGGCGTCTGATTATTGATCTAGGTCTGCACTGTTTGCATGTGTCCCATTTATGAGACGGTTAATTCTAGATACAACCTCCGTTTTGGTGTCTGCAGAGTCTGTAGAGCCCTTCGGGTCCTCATATTATGAGGAAATAGCAAGGTTCCGATCAGGCATGTGCATGAATGTTCACCCTTTTTGCGCGTAGCGGCAGTCTTGATATTCCCTAAAGCAACCATTCCTATTTTCTAAAGGTGGTTTAAGTATACACTATATTAAAAGACAGCTAATTATTTATAGAATTTTATCTGAGAGTCATTGATAAGAAATTTATTTTCGTTTTGGGGCTAGATTTCAGACAATACTGCTTAATTACACGTGACATATCGTCTGGTGCCTCAGTATGCACTTTTAAGATTCGATTATTTATAGGTAGCACGTATTTCCTCGTCAGACATTTTAAGGGTCCATTCTTTTGCCATTTTTACGAAGTTAAAATACTTGTGCAACTTCATGTTTGCTTTAAGGCCTAGGTGGACTATAAAAGGCAGAATTAGGTAGCTTATCCTGGTATTTATCTAGCACCTAAAGGTGAACAGCTCTAGCAGGTCATATAACTCCAATAACTGATATGATTGGTTGCTTCTTGTGTAGAGTAATCTACCTGGGAAATGACTGACAGTTTATTGGGATCCATTTTTATCAATAAAACAATCGATCGAACGGACTTTAATCCTTTGCCGGTGGGTGATGAATATATGCCTTTAACCTGGGCAATAAATCCGTACAAAAAAATCTACGCTTAAAAAATGCTCAAACAGGTGCAATATTTTTTAACAAGAAAGGACTTCTCTGCCGGGGGTCTGGTTCCTAGTACAAAGCTATCTTATCTGTACAGGTAAAGGTGTGAAAATTTATTCAACCAATCAGTGAATTAGAATTACCATACATGATCATTTCATTGGCTAACTGGAGGTGTTGACACTATATGATCAAGAGAAAGACTTTGAGAAGGGGAAAATAAAATTGGCAGGGGTTTGGTCTCTTAAAGTGTACCCATTCGCCTGTAAAGAGAGTAATTATGCTGAAAAGGCTACGGTACCCAAAAACACTACAGAAGAGGAAATATGGTAAAATAAAATGAAAAAAGAAGAGAAAAGCACATGTGCGAAAATAGACACAATTAGTAACAATTAGTTGCGTGGCCGTTTCTAAACTACTTTCCGATTTGATGGAGGCCAAGTAAAGAGTAACTACACTTCAGGAACTGACTGAATCAGATCCCAAACCCATATCCCCAACATCAAAGGGAAAGATTGACAAAGACATCCCAACAAACAATAAATTACAAGTGATAAGCCGAGTCAGCAGCTCTTTCCCCAATAGGTGGCAACTCAGCTATCTTTATTGAACTACAATTTAGACCAACAGAAGGGATAGAACAGACTGAGCAAATTATACGAAAAACATTTAACAACTAGTTTTACCTATTTTCTATTTTTATCATAGAAGGGTTAAAATGAGAACACAATAAATTAAACTGCACCGAACATAAAACAAATGCAACCGCAACGAATACTTTAAAACTTTACTTTTGGGTACTTTACTTTTAAACTTTCAAATACCGGACTTTCTTTTTCACCGACTTTTTCCACGGAGACATAGGTATGGCGGGCGTATACAATAGGCAGGTGATGCTTACTACTCGCAAGCACCTGATCACATCTCAATTTTGGGGCTCATATCTGTGTATCTAAAATATTCCGGAGTTGTCAATGCTAAAATGACTTACGAGTTCGGATTTATGATTTGGGTACTTTGACCACTTTTATTTTCGTCTGCAGAAAGACTGAAGATCTGACCTGTTTTGTGCATGCAACATACCCTCATTTTCATATGCACGTCCATCTGACATGTAAGTGTTCGGTCTGGGTAGGGGCCGGGCCAACCGTAGTCAAACTCACTGAATCCTCAACACTTTTTTATGACAGTCTGTTTCATATTATTTGTTTTTACACCAAATTCTCATTGATGTGCCATAGGGCATTGGGCAGACCGAAATAACAGAAACTAACGACCTAGAGCAGGCAACAAATACACAGCACATCTAAGCCAATCTCTGCTGAAAACAATGTTGTAAAATATTAGATTTATTTGTTTCATGTCTACATGGTGCAAACTCTTGGATTCACTAATTATGAAATCCGTCTTAATAAGCAGGTCCTTTACAAATGCTATTTTAAAAGTCGCAATATTGGTTATAAACATATAATTGTTTATGTTTGCTTATGAGTTGTCGTTCTTGAGTGAGTTGGTCGTGTTTATGACTTATGAGAAAAATATATAAAAAACTTGGTTTTCTGTTACATATTGGTGAATTTTTGGATATAATTCGGATGGACAATGATTAATTTTGATGTTGGGTCGAAAATCTGGTAAAAAACAAGCCCACAGAACGTTCAATCGAAGCGCAAAAAACGTCGAGTGAAATCAAAAGGGGACAATGAAAAGAATGTGTATCAGTGTAATGGGGTGAGTATTTCTCAGCTATTGACTACTAGCGCAAACAGTACAAATATGAATACACAAAACTCTAATATGCCTGGTTTACAGAATATGCAGGGCCAATTTATGCCTATGCAAGGTGCTTCTAACAATATGCAGAGCCAACCGTCAGCGCCAATGATGTTCTCGTACTCACCCCCACCGCAGCCACCCCCCCCCCCCCCCCCCCCACACACACACAGATGGGTAGCCAAATGGGCAGCCAAATGACAATTAATTCGAACTATCGACCTGATTGGGCAAATGAAATTTTACAAAGCATGACAGAAATGAAAAGGGATCTAAGCAAGCTCAGCAGCATGGAGAAAACTCTAAATACTATACACAGGAAGGTAGAAACTCTTGAGACAAAAGTTAACCAAGTAGAACATGTTGCGAAAAGTTGCGAAAAAAGCTGTGAATGTCTCCATTCTTCATTTGAAGATCAAAAGAGTGAGCTGAGGGGAGCTAAAAGCTCTATAAGTTCGTTAAAGAAACAGTGTTCGGTTTTGGAAAAGAAGGTTTCAGAATGTGTAGCACAAAAGCAAAAAGTCCAAGATAAATATAATGACTTAGAAGCTTGAAGTATGCGCGAAAATTTGCTTTTCCTCGGATTAGAGGAAACACAAGCCGAAGATTGTTCTGCGAAAGTAAAGCAGTTCTGCGAAGATGAGCTGCAGTTACCTCATGATACTGTCGACAGCATCGTGATCGACAGAGCCCACAGGATAGGAAAAGTCAAGGTCGGATCTGTCAGGCCGATAGTAGTGAAATTCAACAGATACGGTGATGGAGAAAAGATAAGAATCAAAGCCAACGAGCTGAAAGCAACTCTTAGAAATAAACACTACACGGTTAAACCACAAATTCCATATGGTGTGATGGAAAAACGTAAATCGTTATATTCAGTTTTCGAGGCTGAGCTGGCCAAAGGTAATAGATGCAAGTTTGTTTTGGACAAATTAGACGCCAACGGCCGACTGTATGAGACGCCAAATCCGTCTAATCCACCTAACCCAACCGACCCGTCTACATAGTGGGGTCACGAGGAGCAACTAGCCTTACTATCATCGAATGTAATGGGCCTTAAACGGAAATTAACTGATATAGATTTCATCAATTATATCAATGGTTTCGATATTATTTTTCTTGGTGAGACATGGTTAAGCAAAAATGATTTGACAAATTTTGACATTGAAGGTTATTGTTGTGACCATGTGTTTGCGAATAAATCCTTGGGCACAAGAAAGGGTAGATACAGTGGAGGTATTTCTGTTAACTACAAATCAGAGCTGAAAGACTACGTGTCAGTTGTCGAAAAAAATGATTATGGTTTACTTTGGTTAAAAATAAGTAAAGAATTTCTGAAATCGAATGTGGATACTTTCATTTGCTATATGTATGCAAGAGATAAAAATTCTAGAATTTATAGGCATGAAGACATTGACTATTTTGAATTATTAGAACAGGACATTGCAAAATATCAAAATTTTGTAAAATTTATTTCTCCGGGGATTTCAACGGTCGAACGGGGTGTAACAGCGATTTCATTTTGTACGATCATTATATCGAGGCGGGACTCGATGACAGTATACGATATAAAGATATTCCAACGCGAGTCAATAAAGATCACGTGACTGATGCCTACGGTAGGCGACTACTAGAATTATGTAAAACAACGAATATGCTAATTGCAAATGGACGATTAGGTCTGGAAAAGACGCTGTGGACTTCAAGTTTTACGGAGAAAAAGGCTGCAGTGTCGTTGATTACCTGCTACTACCGTTGATTGACTTTGAAACTATTTCGAACTTTAATATATGCGACGTTACGGAGTTCTCCGACCATGCCGGAATCTCGTTAAGGTTGAACTGTAAACCGAGGACGAGTAGTACTTACGACTCTATTCCTGAGCGAACATATTTTAGACAGTTAAAATGGAATAATGATAATGTTGAAGACTTTAGAAATAGTATTTCTAATCTCAGTGGTATATTTGAATCTTAAGTTTATCCTTACAGCGAGACAGTAGCGAAGATAACATCAACGAAGTTTTGGAAAAAAATTCAGATTCACTGTACAGTTGCTCACATAAATATTTTGGGAAAAATGTATGTACAGACAACTCTTCAAGACCGATTAAAGAAATCAAAAATGGTTTGACGAAGAGTGACATTCAGCTAAAACAGACCTCCATGCGAGCCGAGCTGCCAACTAGTTGTGTGCACCGCGGCGGGGGTGGGGGTGGGGGTTTGGGCCCAGTGGAACCGGTTTGAACCCCCAGTGGTTGTCGCTGACCGTCCCAGGGCGGTGCTTTTGCTGCGGTTGCATTTGTTTTATGTTCGGTGCTGTTTGGTTTATTGTGTTCTCAGTTTAATCCTGCTATCATGGAAATAGAAAATAGGTAAAAATGATTGTGGGGTGTTTTTCATATAATTTGCTTAGTCCGTTGTAACCCGTCTGTTGGTCTAGGTTGTTTGGTTCGGTAGGGATAGCTGGGTTGCCATCTGTTTGGCAGGGGGCTGCTGGCTCGGCTTGTCGCTTGTGATTTGTTGTTTGTTGGGATGTCTTTGTCGGTCTTTCCCTTTGGTGTTGGGGATGGGGTTTGGGAGCTGGTTCGGTCAGTTCCTGAAGTGTAGTTGCTCTTTAAAATTTCAATCGTGCAAAACGTTTGTTTTCTCATAATCGATCTGATTAGAACAGAACTAATTTTACAAAATGCAGGTCAAAATTTAACGAGATAAAACGCAGAGCGAAAACCAAATATAAACGAAATGAAGGTCAAAAGACCTCAAATATGGCTAAATCTAATCCGAAAGCTTTTTGGAAAAACTTAAAGAAATATACTGCTAGAAATAAAACCGGTTCTGAAAAACTGTCGGCAAATGACTTTTTTCGAGCATTTTTCTGAAGTTTTTGGAGATGATGAAAATCAGGAAAATAGAATTCTTAATCTAAATTTTCAGTTTAAGTCAAACGAAACTTTGGATTCGGAAATTTTACAAAATCAGGTTAAAACTGTTATACTGTCGCTTGCATCTAACAAATCGCCGGGCTTAGACGGCCTTATCTCAGAAATTTTTAAAACTAGCGCTGATCTTATAACACCTTTTATTACGAAAGTCTTTAACACAATATTCCAGTCAGGTTCATATCCTCAGTCATGGACTGAAAGCTACATTACCCCAATTTTCAAAAAAGGGGACGTCGATGATACTAATAACTATTGTGGAATTGCACTTATAAACATACTCTCTAAACTGTACTCAAAACTTTTACATGATCGTTTAATGAAATGAGCATCTGAAAACGAAAAGATTATAAATAACCAGTTTGGGTTTAAAAAAAAAACAAGTCTACGGTAGACTGCATATTTATATTTCATTCATTAATAACTAAACTGCTTAGAAATAGTGATAAGCTTTACTGTACGTTTGTTGATTATCAAAAGGCGTTTGATACGGTTGACAGAAGGTTATTATGGTATAAATTACTACGCGATGGATGCAGTACAATGATGGTCAACGCGTTAAAAGCTATGTACGAGTCAGTTAAACTTTGCGTAAAATATAGAAATAAATATTCGGAGTTCTTCTCTTCCCATAACGGTGTCAAGTAGGGGGACCCTTGTCTCCAATTCTTTTCATCTTTTTTATTAACGACCTAGCTATAAATTTAAATATTGATGAAAAAATTGTGTGAAAATTAATGATATTAATATATTTCTGCTTTTGTTCGCAGATGATGCCGTTCTATTTTCAAAATCACCAGATTCGTTACAATCTATGTTAGATAAGCTACAAGAGTATAGTTCAGTTTGGAACCTTAATGTTAATACACAAAAAACAAAAGTAATGATATTCGAAAAAGGCAAAACTGTTAACAAACGATTTTACTATGGCAATCATGAGTTAGAGCTCGTAGAATCAGTCAAGTACTTAGGTGTTATTCTATAAAAACGGAATTTTTTATAGAACTCAAAAATGTATAGCTGAATACGGCACATATTCCTTGCATAATTAAACAAAACGCTGTCAAATATCAAATTACCTGTCATGGACAAATTCAAGCTATTTCACTCTCTCATAGGTACTGTTCTAAGTTACGCTTCCGAGATATGGGGTTACAACAAAGCAGATGATATAGAACGAGTGCATACTCGTTTCTGTCGATCAATACTAGGTGTTAAACGCTCAACTAATCTTTCTGCTCTCTATATGGAATTAGGCAGAAAACCGCTTATTAGTTTTCGTCAGCTTAGAATGATAAACTATTGGACGAAACTTATTAATTCACAAGACCCATTATTACGTTCCGTATACGGTATGCTGCGAAACGACGCAGATCAAGGTATTACATATCATAATCTTAACTGGATGTTTCATATAAAGTCTTTGCTTTACCAACTTGGCTTCTCAAATATATGGCTCGATCAAGATCATCTAGTCGGTATTCCAATGCCTCAAATTCGCCAACGTTTACTTGACCAATGTAACCAATCTATCATTAGTTTTGTAAACGAGGCTCATAAACTAAATCTCTATCGAAGGTATAAAAAAGAATGTCGGATTGAGCAATATTTCGATTCTGTGAAATTAAGTATAAAATATCCCTTAGATTAAGTTCGCATAACCTTTTCATCGAAACAGGACGATATAATGGTGTACCCAAAGAAGAACGTCTCTGTACTTGTTGTAACATGCGAAAAATAACGGACGAATTTCACTTTTTGTTGGTATGTCCTCATTATACTGAACTGTGCAGAAAATATTTCAAAAACTACTTCTGTAACTGGCCGACACTTAATAAATTTGATCAGCTAATGTCGAGCTCCTATGCAATCTTAGCAAGTTTATTTATTTTGCATTTAGAAAACGAAACTCTTCACAGATTATACGAACCTATATTTACATGTATTATATGTTACACTGTGTATTTTGCCATTGATGTCATACACTATTGCTTCTCAGCTAAATGTTGTACTACTTGCACTCACTCATGTGTTCGTTATGGCTAAAAGCATTGTATTATGTTTAATGTTGATAAAATATATTGTATTGTATTGTATTTTTCATGTCTGCAATCCTTTTAGCTTGTCTTTTGGTACATGTAGAATGGGACAATATATCTGTAAATAGAGTACTGGCAAAAGTTAAAGCCATTTATATTCTGATTTTGTAGTCTCTGTTTTCTTAATGCTAAAACAATTGTTGTTCTCCCAGGCTCAAGTTCTAAAGCTGCACTAATTTGCTCACGTGCGTCCATGGTGTTGTTTTATAAAAATTTCATTTTAACATTCTTTTCTTTGAAATGATTAAACTATTCTCTTCAGCGCTGATTAGCTAACTAATACATGTAAGTGTTGCCTCTTGGGGAGAAACGATGTAATTGTTCGAACACGTATAGTGGAATCATAGCGTTTAGCTTCTCGAAGCAGTACGCTCAAATGGATAAAGGTGGGATATATTCTTCTTTTCAATTCAACAAACACCTGTATTAAATATGTTGTTTCGTTGTTTAGCCTTCTGTTCCTTTTCAAAGTTAATAATTCCAAAAGCCTCTCTTTAGCACTAATCCCGAACAAATGATTGGTCTGCAGAGAACAGTTTATACATCGATAAATCCTGCATGCTGACTTTGTATTCATACGCGGCATTCTCTTCGGACTAATTTTTTCATCTTTATCCAAAACAAATCGGCAATTTTGAGAAATTTCTAATTGCAATTCAAGTTGAAAAACAAACTTTGTCTTGAGACGACTCCAGCAAGCGCGTGTATGACGTAATTTATGACGTAACGACAGCATCATAGCAAACGTCAGCTGGTTAGTTCGTTTTCAAAATGGCGGCACCCTCGATAGTGTTTTTGTTTAATCATTGACTATTTTGGAATGTTTTTGACTTTTCATGCATAGAAACGAGTTAAAAAAGGAAAGGTAGGACAAACTCGTGTGTAATTTCAAATAGAATTTATTTGTAATTTCTAAGGGAATTATGCTTGAAATGCTTACAGATAATAGTTTTCAGAATATTTCAAACACTGTGGGACTAAACCCTCCAGTGTAATATACCAATGGACACTGCAGCCGAAGAAAAACTTTAGGACGGACAAAGTTGGAATTATTAGACATAAATTCCTTTTTGGGGATTTTATCAATGTGTAAACGCCGATGAATACCTCACAAACCTCACATAAAGCCATTCGGGATTTATTCAGTTTGTGACTGATTCGCCGGCGTTAATATATAGCTTAGTGTACGCAGCGGTTAGATATGCACAAACTGCCTATTTTAAGACAGGATGCATCCTGTCAGAATGTAAGCAGTTTGTGCATGTATAATCCAAATACACTGCATACTTACCAACATGATTGATTACCCAGAGTCCTTTTGGCGCCGAAGAGCATTTTCTGGTACGGAGTCATCAATATGTATGATAGATGTTTAGCATGAACGTCAAATTAAAGATGCAAGATGGGATTATTTTTGATAACGTTTTATCAATTTTGTAAAGCAGCATTTTCCTTGAAAGTTCGTTTTAGTTCGCATTTTATTGATGTTATTTTGTATAATTGATGTTAAGGACACTTATTTGAAATGATAAAAAATGAAAATCTAATGCCAAAATGGAGAATAGCGAGACATTGTTTCCTTTTTTTTGTAGTTGCATAATCTCGAGTAGCTTTTTTTATTTAAGACATATGCCAAGCTGAGCGTCTTAGAAAAAAATGATGTCATCATTTGAAGTTGCTTATATTCATTTTCAAGCGACAGCAAAATATAATAATACATGTAGGTGACTGTTTTGCGTCTCATGTCATTTTCGTTTGAGTCTGTTCTCTTGTACATATTTCCGACCACCTGTTACATTTTGTCTCCGTAGGTCTGAAGCGAATGTATCAAACATGACTACCCCTGAGTCAGGGTTTCGGCCTATATCGACATAGGAGAAGAGTCAAATTAAAATCTATAAAAGTTCCTTCGAGAGCATATATGACATTCCAAACAAGGAAAATAGGCCATACTTAGAAGTTTCGGATATTCAAGCCTTATCATGGACCCTGTAAAGTCTCAGCTCAGCAGGCGACTATGTTCTGGCTGAGAAGGACATTGACAGTCGACACTAACAGATGAAATACTAATCATATTGCATGAACACGGAGGCACATCCGAGTGCTCTCTGTTCTCATGTTCCAAAAAAGTCGTTAAACCCACTATAGTGTCATTTTATCGCAAATTTTGCCTTTGCTAATATTTCCTTTCTTTATTTGTAAAAATGGGACCCACGTGGGTAAATATCTTATGAGTTTAATCCAGCGAAACTTGGATCGCCACATTTTATTAACTATTTGTTTGGATGTCTGACTAGGTCTTACTTTATCTGATAATATTAACAACCACAAGATTTCGTAGGTTCTTGTGTAGGTGACATGGACTCTTATGAGACGCTGCAAGCTGTAGCGTCTGATCTGAGTCTACGCCGTTGTTGTATTCAATACGCTGATGTTTAGTCATAAGTGATTTTTAACAAGTCCAATGCCAATGCAGGGATGTCTTATCATGTCAATATATTATATTCATTACCATTTTTCGTAGGTTCCTGTGTAGGCGGTGTGGATCCAGGTGGGGCGCTTCAAGTTGTAGAGCCTGATCTGGATCTACACCGCTCGCGGAGAACCCCGTTGTACTTAATCCGGTGATGTCCAGTTACTAGTGGTTTTGGCACGTCCACTGCTAATGTGGAGAAGTCTGAGTCGGTCTTGATATATTATACTTACCATTACTATTGTACTACTTTTCGTAGGTCTCTATGTCGGTATAAGCGTGCAGACCCTGGTCAGACGCTATTATAGACGCATAATGCCAAAAGAAGAGTGCCAATTTTATTTTTCTCTCCAGCTATCCATTCGTCTGAATGAATTGCTGGAGAGGATCTGTACTTTTGGCCGAGAATCCTGTTGGTAGGTTAACTGACATTAACTAGTCTTGTCCCCATCCAGTGACGTCGCGGGATCATTTCAATTTAAGGGTGGTTGAAGCTATTGGTAAATTGAACGAGTTTACTTTAAAAATAAATAAAAGTCTGATATTCTATGTTTTATTTGAATGTTACTGATAAAATCGGCTACGTTTACAGTCATGATTTTATTAAGTAAATGGGCAAAATCGGCACACAACTGTGCTCCTTGCATCCTTACCTGAAATACATGTTATCCAATTTAGTTAGATGTGATGAGTTGCACGTGCGACGCCTAAATATGACTTATGGCAAGAGCAATGTTGTGGAACTCAATCAATGCTATGTCTGTCAAATACACATAATGCCAAAAGAAGAGTGCCAATTTTATTTTTCTCTCCAGCTATCCATTCGTCTGAATGAATTGCTGGAGAGGGAAATAACTGGAATGAGTCATTCACAACAGTGAATATATACGGCCAACTATATAAAAATGTATTTTTAGACTGAAACAAAAAAGAATCGAGGGTTGTAAACATCTCAAAATAACTACAAGACTCCTCTGCTACCGGTTTCTTTCTTCAGTGGGGCCAGTACTCAAATTCAGGTGTTTCCATACGTCGTTTTGAAGGTTATATAATTGGGTCGCCGTCTAGAAACCGGTAGAATCGGACTGTTTTCTTTTCTAATCTGCAATCGATAACAGTAAACAATTGTGCTCTTGTTTGACAGCCTTTCAGATATAGAAATCGAATTATTATGATACTACAGATGTATATGTATTGCAATTTTAGTTACTTTGTACACGCCTCAATTTACTACCTACAGTATGATTATTTCAATGTCATAAAATGTTGGCGTTGTTCTAAGCTTGCTACCATGTTTACAGTTGCTGTATTTTTTCTGTTATGCCACCTGTGAGTGGCCTGAGATTTATTGCTGAATAAAAGGTTTGTTCTGTTCTGTTCAGTAAAATTATTTCTTGTTCTTCACCATGGCAGCAACGGATACATAGTGGTTCTATTGTTTACAATTAAAACTGTTTTACATTAGCCCGAAAAATCTAGAAGGAATCTGAAAGAATGCAAAGGCGAACGAAATACACAAACACGTTGCAAAGTCAAGATTAAATATGTACGCCGGGCTGATGCTAAACGTAAATAAACTATTTGAATTATAGAATGATTTTCATGGTTAAGTATTTGCTTCCCTGTAGGAAGAGCTACACTGAAAACGGGGCTAATTTTAAAGAAAAAAGTTTGCTCCAAGGAGGGTGGATTAATTCTTTTCTATGAGAGTTGATCAAGAGTCAGAACGATGTTAAAATGAAAACGACAATTGTTTTGTGACAGTGTATCCATAAACCGTACACACATTTCTGAAAATGACCGACTTTTAAAGCTGTGGAATCATCATGACACAACTTTGTAAACAAGGTATCTGTTTCTGCTGGAGGCGGCTCATCTCTTTAATCTCTTCACGCTATTCTTATGTTTACTAGATCACATTCTTATTTCTTAAAGGTCAATTACGAAGAAATTGTATAAATGATTAATTTTGAAGCAAATTGATAGTGGACAGAGAGAGGATTATATTGCTACAAACGGCATAGAAAAATTCCTATCCGTTCAAAAGTTATGCCAGTTTAAAAATCCCACGGCTGTTTTTTTCTACATGACTTATCTCCCTTACTTTTTAAAGTATTTCTAACCACAATGCACTATTCTGTGATGTCATTGATGATTTTAATTTTTTAAATGAATTTTTAAACTAGTTAACAACCTTTATTCTAAAGAGTATATGATTGTTATCTTGCAGTTTTGAATATTTTAATCTTTGTTTATAAGCTGGGTAATTTATTGGGAATGTTCATCCACAAATTTTAATTTTATTCAAAATTTAAATTAAATTTAAATAAATTTTTAAAAAATTTAAAAACAGATTTTAAAAGATTTTCTTTTACTTCAGTACACAAAAGTCATTGTCAGAGACCTAATTAAACAAATCTAAAACTACTATGTTCAATTATATCTACTGATAAGCATGTAAATTGAAATTTAACAAATTTTAATTAAATATTTAAATTTGAAAATTTAACTGCTTAAATTGCAAATATAGGCAATATTTTGAATTTGGGCAGTTGATTTTAGTGTCACCAATAATACAATTCAACTTTTGTACCATTTTAGAATGTTCAACAAGAAAATATTTGACAATTTAAAAATTTTGAATAAATTTAAAATTTCAGTGTTCAGCGATGACATCATCGAAGGCCTCATGTATAATAATGAGACAGCTCAAAATGATTGTCAGATGTCATAAAATTTACAAATTCAACTCTTTATATCTCGAAAACTATTAATGATAATTTGATGCGGTTTTCGATACTCAGTTGCTTAGAGAAAACTGCTTTCATTTCTATAATGAAAAAGCACCTTAATAATTGACCTTTAAGGGCAAGATCACTTCATAATGGCAGCATCTATTTCGGTATCAGCGTTAAGATAGAAAACAAATTATTGTCTTTTCACTGATTCTGTCTGAGCAATTTTGAATTAATACTTCATTTGGTACTTTCAGTCTTTCAAGTCAAAGGAATGTAGAGGATCCTACACGAGTGATTATTTCATATGAAATTTATGAAACGAGCCTTCGGCGAGTTTCATAAATTTCATATTAAATGACCACGAGTGTACGATTCTGTATATCATATGACCCTTTAAAATGGGATTTTAACGCCTTCAAAGTGAACATTTTTTCGAAAAAAAAAAAAAAAAAAAAAAAAAACGCATTGTTGACATGGACGTTGTCAGCGACGTTACGTGTACGCGTAAGTGTTATTACACGTGTGGTCATACGATTTTTATGACACGACGTTATCCACTGAATAACAGCGACGTCCTATGATAAAAACGTTAACTTCATAAAGGTTTCACAAAATTAGTTATTCAATCACAGAGGCTCATTTTGGAAATACACGGAATAGGTTCATACTTCATAATTCAGAAAAGCTTCGCGTCTTGGCTGCTCTACACCTGCAGAAAAAATCTGCAGGATATGGTCTCGCTATTTCTGTCTATGGTAAAAAGCTACGCCACGGTATAGGCTAAAATATCCTCATATCTATTCTGGCCACGTTTCTCGCATTATTCAAGTGAAATCCCAAAATAATTAGATTGAAATACTGGCGTAAATCGAAAAAAAAAACTCTCGAAAACATTATTATGACTAGTCATGCCTTGTTTATCACGTGACGTCACTGTTATTCAGTGGATAATGTCGTGTCATAAAAATCGTATGACCACACGTGTAATAAAACGTTGGCGCGTACACGGAACGTCATTGACAACGTCCGTATCAGCAATGCGTTTAGTTTCATTGAAATAATGCTCATTTTGAAGGCTATAAAATCCCATTTTAAAGGGCAATATGATAAACAGAATCTTACACTCGTGGTCATTTCATATGAAATTTATGAAACTCGCCGAAGGCTTGCTTCAAAAATTTCATATGAAATGACCACTCATGTAAGATCCTCTTTACATGCACTTTTCCATTCCCGCCTGGAAATAAAAAAGTCATTCTTCTGTAAATGTATGGCAAAATACATATTACAATGCGCATATTTACAAGTTAAAAATACACAACAAGATTATGAACTTGTGGAATTCTCACAATACTCCATTGAGAGTGGCCAAACCGAACCTTCGGTTTGGCCACTCTCAATGGAGTATTGTGAGAATTCCACAAGTTTCAGGAGAATTGCACTAACTCACTAGTCTATTTACTTCAAGGCTACAGCTGTGCACAAATACGCTTGACATATATCGAAATTGCTTCCCATAGGAGAAACATCTTTGAGTGAAGAGTGGGCACCATTTTGGTAGGGCTCTTCTTCCAGGGTGGCACATAGGAAATCATAAACTGACTGACTGATTTGTTGCTTTACGTCCACGGTAAACAGATATGGTCATGTCAGGACGGTCAGTTAAACTCACCACACTATTCCTGGGCAGGCTTAGAGCTCCCAAGCGGTTAACCAGTACTACATGCACATACTTTCGCCAGTAACTAAGAACTGCCCTTCTTGAATCAGCGGAAGGAGAAACGAAAGTATGTGGCCAGACCAGGTATCGAACCCAGGACCTCTGACTTATGAGTCAGGTGTCCTACCGATTGCGCTACGCAGCCAGGCTGGAAATCATGAAAGTTGTGTATAAATGGAGGAAATACAAGGGAGTGCACGCAATGACCTAAAATCAAACTGTCCACAAAACGAATTTCGCAAATATGAGCCGCGACACAGAAAACCAACAAAGGGGATATGCGCCCGTCGCAAACTCAGATCAGCCTGGGCATCCGCCCGGTCTGATCAGAGTCTTTGCTGTCCGCATGGTGGTAGCTTAGACCGTTAGCTACCCTTTAAGCGCTTAGCAAAGAGTCTGATCAGACTGGGCGGATGCCCAGACTTATCTGATTTTTCGCTTGGCGCACAGCCACTTTGTTGGTTTTCTCGTACCGCGGCTCAATTCTTAATTTGATATTGTCATGACAAAAGCAAATTATGTTATGTCTGAGTTTCATTTTATTATTCTAGCTTTGTCATTATTGTCATAAAATAACGTTCCTGTTTTATAGATATTTATGTTCCTTCATTTGCAGATGTTGCCTTGATGCATTTTTAAAGAGAAGCTGGATTAGGTTACTACTTGCTTTGACATTTAAGATCTTTTGGAATTTAAGTGTAAAAGGGTCACCAGAAAGGCAGATACAAAATAATACACACTTGTTCTTACCTTACAATTATTGTTTACACAGTGGCATGCTGGTAGCATTTCATTTCAAGCTTCAGCAAAATAGTAAGAAAAATATAATAATGCAATTGGACTCAAAGCTATGTAAATTAAAATCTTAAACAGTTCCTTCAAGAGCAGAGAACACATTCAAAGATGGAACATGGGCCATACTTCGAAGTGTCGTTTCTCCTTCCGCTGATTCAAGAAGGGCAGTTGTCAGTTACTGGCGAAAGTATATGCACTTAGTACTGGTTAACCGCTTAGGAGGTCTAAGCCTGCCCAGGAATAATGTGGTTAGGTTAACTGACCGTCCCGACATGACCTTAGTTGTTTACCGTGGACGTTAAGCATCAAATCAACCAACCAAAAAAATCGAAGTGTCGGCTATCCAAGCCTCCTCAGTGACCGTGACAATATCTGGCGACGAGTGAGTGAGTGAACTCGGGTTTAACGTCTCACCAACAACTAGGTCATATGGAGACGGGACCTCGGTTAAAAATCTCATCCGAAAGACAGGAGAAGCGGGGGATCGATCTTGCGACCCCTGGATTGGTAGTCCGGAGTGTTATCCACTACGCTAGAGCCGCTCCTATCTGGCAACGAAAGCCAAAGATAAGCATACTGTAATTTCTGAATTTTAATAAAGCAGTCGATTCAAAGACTGATTAGTATCGAATAGGGTCCAAATGATTAAAAACGATGGTCTAGAATGCAAGTCTAAACCTATCAAACATTTCTGAATTCTCAGAATATATCCTCTGATATCAAAGGGCATATTTATGCACATCTTCCCCGATAATTCGAATATCTGGTATCTTGCAATCATGTTATCACAAAACTCCTTAAAATGATCAGATCGAAATTTTGTTTAAACTTTAAACGAAAAATAGAAACAAAAAAGTGAATGCTTACTCGTACTGACCTTTCCAAAATAATTAACAATAACCACAATTTACACATGTACATGGATATGTAAAGCATTTTTGTTTACACGTTTTTCTTTGAAGTAAGAGAAATGGTGGAGGTGTCAGAAAACTCCTGAAGTGGTCAAACGAAATTTCGGTTTTGACCACTTTCAAAAGTTTTGTGACAATTCAACCGAAATTTCGGTGTGGCCTATTTCAGTTTCTTTCTCCTTGTAAAAACCGGGGTGGGGGATAAACATGGAAGTTGTTTTGTCCTGACAAGATCATATGACTTAACTGAGTTTTATTTTGTTATTTTAGCTTTGCCATTTTGTCATAAAATGTCATTTCTCTTTTGAAGATATTTATGATCCGTCATTTGCAGCTGCTGTTTAAATGCATTTTTGAACTGAAGATGGATTAGATTGCAATTTGATTTGACATTACAGAAGATTTTTCCAAATATGAAATATAAGTGTGAAAGAGTCATCAAAGGCACATACAAAATTTAACGCACACAAAAGGTATCTCGCTGTCAAACTCGCAATTTCATTCTGTTTCAAGGTTCATACTCATATGCGTGGAAAGCGTCTTTATGCGCATACTTTCTTAAACTTATCGCAAAATGCATGAAAGTTTTTTTTTAAATTAAGATAGAAAAGAAAACCAAAAAAAAGATACAAAATCATACGCACGCTTGTCTTGATCTTTTAGATTGTTAAAACAGTAGCAAGTCTGTTTAAACGCAAAATTCCATTCAAACGTGGAAGTTAAGACTTAGCCACAATATGTAACAATACGATGGATTCATATATATGTTAAGCTTATTCGAGCACAATGTTTTAAAAGACAAAATATCACAGAGCTCATGAAAGTGATGAAGGATTGGCAACGCAAATAGAGGAAGTTCTGATCAGACTGCGTCAACACGCAGGCTCACCTTAGTGCTCGCTGTTCTAATGGTGTCTCTGATAATGCGAATCGAACGGTGATCTTGAGGAAAATACATGTTTATAAAGGGCACAAAAATACAGACAAAGTACGTATAAGATATTTAAATTGTAGCTGATAAATTACCTCGACTGTAGAAATATCGAACAATCATGAAACCGGAGGCTTTCGCAACTATGAAAACAACATATCTTTTTCCTGGCGGTGCTCTTCTCTTTAATCTCGTCTTCAGACGTTAAACTTTGTTTACAAGCTCATATTCTTATTTATTAAGGACAAGGTCGCTTCATAATGGCAGCATCAAATATGAGCAGCGACACGACAAAACCAACAATGTGGTTGTGCGCCCAGCGAAGACTCAGGTCAGCCTGGGCATCCGCCTAGTTCGACCAGACTCTTCGTTAAGTGCTCAAAGAGTAGCTAAGGGTCTAAGCTACCTCCATACGGGCAGCGAAGATTCTGATCAGACTGGGCGGATGCCCAGGCTGATCAAAGTTTGCGCTGGACGCACAACCACGTTGTTGGTTTTGTCGTGTCGCGGCTCATATGATTTAGATTTCTTAGGATTGTTTAAGCACAAAGTCATAAGTTGTTTTCTTGTAAGTTTTGCTTTAACAATATTTATTTCTATAAATTATCACAAAGAAATTTACAGAATAAATAATCAGGATTTGGTCGGAAATGCTAATCTTGTAAAGACCATCTCCTCATCTTGCAAGTTTTACCAAATTAACTATGCCTTCACATTTTGCCAGAACATTTATGCAAAAAGGTACATATTGCATATACGATTAACAAAATTTCTGAGCAGCATTGCACCTACAGACAAATATGTTCTGAAAGGAAAATAAACACTGAGAAGAATCAACACATTCATAAGACTAGAGCAGCTAGCGTGATGATACGTAGACATCTCTCACTTGACGTCTGCATCAAATGTCTCACGGAATCCGTCAGTGAGTGTGGCTCGGAGAGGAATGTTCATTGTCCGCAAAGACTTGCCCATCACCTTTTTGGTTGGGGTGAAGTGAGGCTTAAGAAGTTATATACAGAAAGGCGCGTCTGTCGCACAAAATTCGGTAAAATTAAGTTAAAACTTTGTATTTATAATAGTCATCGGAAAGACATCGAAGAAAAAAAACTGCAAGGTGAATTAGATCAGGTTTTTTTATTGGAAAAACATGAAACCCAAACTTTTGCTCCACTTGTGTTAATGTGTTTGTCCACCGAAGCTTGTTCGGTATTCTTAAGCACTGCTCTGACAATAAAAATTAGTTGTGATCACAGAAGGGAAGAAAATGAGACTTACATTTTGGAGCAAATTTCTGAAACCATTTGAGGAAATGAATGACAGTGAAAGTAAGATCAAAACGAAGGATAGCAATCTATAACCTACACTATGCTATGGTTTCGGCCGTAACGAGCCACTTTACACCAGCTGTAAAATAGGTTTATAAGTTTTTATTAAAAATTGATCATTTTTAATAGTGTATTAAATTTATTTGTAGGAACAGCAATTTAGTTTCATTTTATGTATCATGCAAGCTGGATTTGGCTATAAAAGCCTCATCAGTGACATTTAGGACTGACCTGACAATGAAAGTCAGAAGTGGTAACAGATGTAAAGAAAATGTGACTGGAAATTTAGAGCAAGTATCAAGAATTGTTAGTAAGTGTTGCTCAAAGAGGGATGCAGGGGGTGCTCATTGCCTGCAGAGACCTGTCCGTCACTTTTTTTCTTTCAAACATTTGGGAAAAGGCGACATTGAAGACTTTAAATACCGAAATGCGCATCTGTCACACTAAATTCCGTATATGTAGTTTTATATTGAGGCTTGAGTAGCCGAAACTTCGAAGAATGGCCAATGTTCCTTCTTTCGAATGTGTTCTCTGCTCTTGAAGGTTCAGATTTTAATCTTATTGAAACCAATCGGCCGATTTCACTGCTGGTGGACAATTTGTCCCCGGGGATTAGTCAATGTTGACTCTGGTTCTAGTAAGCATTAGGGGCAATACTTAAATACTGAATGTGTTAAACAATTTTTATGAACCAAATTTAGTACAGAGTTTGGAAAATATGGACCAGGATTTGTCCGAATGCGTAGGCTTATGAGGACCATCTCTTGATAAACACTAATAAACATAGCCTTATTCAGTTTGACACATGTCTGGTAAACTTTCTAAAATAATTCTAAATCAAAGACTGACTTGTCATAGCGACATGAATCTCACGCGTGTTTGGCTTCCATTCTTTTGAAATATTTTAACTTTTTCCAGGTATAATTCTCGCTTCTTCGGACATTTCTTTCTTGATGCCCTTGTCTGTCGCCTTCCTCGAGACGCAGGAGTTGAAATGGCTCCATAGGGGACGCCTGCTCTAGCGTGATAAAACGTAGGCATCTCTCACTTAACGTCTGCATCAAATGTCTCACGGAATCCTGAAGAAGTTAAATACAGCAATGCTCGTCTGTCGTACAAAATTCAGTATTGTTACGTTTATATTTATTATAGTCATCGGTAAGACATCGAAGAAAAAAACTACAAAACTACAAGGTGAATTTAGATCAGGTCTTTTTTTTTTTATCTCAACCATAATTTCTGATATCCTGATTTTTTTTTCAGAATAAGACCAATGATCCTACAGGATTAAAAATTAAAATTTTAATCCTCATGCACTATATATCCGCCTTGTCACGCATCATGCAGATGTTCCTGTAAAACTCTCTTTGCAATTTCTGATAGGCTCAACTCTTCCCGGATCACTTGGGTCGAAACCACGGTATACCATAGGTGTTAGAGAGAGAGCCAGCTTAGGCCAGACCTGCCCCCCCCCCCCCATTACTTGGGGTTGCTTGTAAAATGATCTGAAAGGTTTATCGTCCCCCGCTCCCCCATCTCACAGACACACGCACAATTACACAAATTACCATCATTGGGGTGCGGACCTTCCTACCCCACTCAACAATATGATCTAATTTACTGGTGAAGAATCAAAAAGCGTTAAATGTAAATACATACGGAAATATTACTCCCCACCTTATGTTCAACCATGCCTCGATCAGATTTACATTCTAATGTGGAACCTGTGGGCAGGAATGACTAATTTACAAAGAAAGACATGATGATCCTAAGTTTTGCAAACATCAAACTATTTACAGGCGCTAATTTCAAATATCTATTAGTCACATTTTAATGATTGAAGTTTATTATGTTTTGTCTCTCAGCAATATTTTAAATTTCAATTTATTATTCTAGCTTCGTCATTGTTGCCGTTAAATTCTATTTGGTAATATTGGCAGTTTTTGAACTGGTGCTGGATTAAGTTGCAATGTGAAGCTGCTTTGGCATTTAAGACATGTTTGTCGAAATCGAATGGAAATAAGTCATTGAAAGGCAAATGCAGATTTGAGTGCACACATTTCTTATGGGCTTTTGATGTTTTTCTGTATCAAAACTTCTTCGGTGCCGCTTCACCCCAAAGTTGAGCGTAGTTGCATGACAGGACTTGGCCTTCTATGGATATCTGTAAAATGCATTGATTGGTTTACATATTTATCACTCTTCAAATGATTGAAACCCGCAATTTCATTATCAGCAAAGAAGATCTATGCTACCTCGAATGAAATATTGTCCTGACATACTGAAGCATATACATGCATTGTGTAACTCAATCCGTTTCTCCTGATTATGAGAAAATAGGAGAAGAACTATATAAGCATTTGAGCCGCGACGCGACAAAACCAACAATGTGGTTGTGCGCCAAGCGCAGACTCAGATCAGCCTGGGCATCCGCCCAGTCTGATCAGAGTCTTCGCTGTCCGCATGGTGGTAGCTTAGACACTTAGCTACCTTTTGAGCACTTAACGAAGAATCTAGTCAAACTTGGCGGATGCCCAGGCTGATCTGAGTCTGTGCAGGGCGCACAACCACATTGTTGGTTTTCTCGTGTCGCGGCTCAAATATGTTTAAACCAGCCCGTTTGCACATTAAATAAGCAGCTTTCATATGCCAAAACATTTGAGCCGCGACACGACAAAACCAACAATGTGGTCGTGCGCCCAGCGCAGACTCAGATCAGCCTGGGCATTCGCTCAGTTTGACTAGACTCTTTGTTAAGTGCTCAAAGAGTAGCTAAGGGTCTGAGCTACCGCCATGCGGACAGCGAAGACTCTGATCAGACTGGGCGGATACCCAGGCTGATCTTAGTCTGCGATGGGTGCACAACCACATTGTTGGTTTTGTCGTGTCGCGGCTCATTTATTGAAAGATCTATCCAGAAATCAAATTGACATCATTCTATTTTCAGTACATTTCTGTTCAGATTTTTGCCTTTATGAAGTACAAACAGTGATTGTACGAGTTCCCAATTTCCCCTCTAACACCTTCAAGGCACTGACGTCTAATCATATGGCTTCTGCGTGTTAAATCTTCCTCTTTTTCATGCGTTTGTGACAAATTTAAATTGCTCCGTGTTAATGGATCAAACGCAATTTACGAAAATCCGTTTCATCTTACACAACACAAGCATTTTGAGCACGAATCTGCTGTTCAAACAATGTGAAAAGTCGGCTATGTAGATGGATTATTAATTGCAGAAGATGGGCAGTAATATTCTCAATAGAATGAGTTTTAGTGCTTTCGTGTCTAAATGCTGCACAAACAGTCTGATTCAAAAAGTCTGTCACAGATGCATTAAAGAGTTAGGTGGCGTGTAACAGGTGTCCTCACATTTAACCGAAATTGAAATAGATACTCGTTCTAAAGGCGAATGGATACACTTTCAGGGATAGCAACTGAGGTATTTTCTTTTTGCCTTCCGACTAAATGGGGTTCAACCCTTAAACGAAAAAAACCTTCTCTATAGGGTAGAGTCGGGTAACTTCGGACATGGGGGTAAACTCGGACATACCATTGCAAACAGTGAAAATCCAGATGAGACGGCTCATAATGAGCCGGCTTATCAGGATTTTCACCGTTTGCCCAGTTAATTTTGTTTTAGTTCCAATAAGCTGACATATAAAGGAAACAATGTCACAGTCCGAATTTACCCGCTGTCCGAAGTTACCCGACTGTCACCTATGCAATTTCTTTTCTGTGAGAGTAGATCTATTTTTAGAAGGGCTTTGTCCTCCAGGAAAGTAAACAGGAAGACACAAAAGTTGTTCTTCTTTGTAAATGGCGAAAAATCATAAATCTTACTACATGTATATGACATTAATGTCCACTCATTCTAATTTTATTCTGCTCGCTTTGTCTTTATCAATTAATGAGGTCGTCCGTTTCTCTGTATGGAACTGATTGCTGCAATATATATAATTTATTCAATAAGTATTCATCAACTTTCAAGTTACGAGGGGCATTTCAGAAATAATGTAAATGAGCTTAGGGTATCCTATCGGTTAATATTTAGCTCTGGTTCTATTATATTATCGGAAACAAAATTCAAGTGCTATGGAATGGTACGAGTATGTAATAAAAAAACTTCTAAGTCACTCATACGTGACAGCATTTGGTTATACGTCACAAGGGTGTGGATACAGGAAACTGTACATTTTCATTGAAAATCTGTTGTGTTCTTTTGCCATTTGCTCAATTAGACAAAAGAAAGTTATACAGAAATCATTTCAAGATTCTACACAAGTAACATAATAAACCAGCCTTTTCCTCTGCTGTGCGGTTATAAATGAAAAATTATCATAAATGCATGATACCAATAAATTGCGGGTTTTGACTTATGCACGTCAAATTTTAACATATGACAGGCATTTTATTACTGAAATGATTAGGCCAGTATGTTTAATTACGATTAGAATCATATGACTCTTGAAACTGGATGATACAAGTGCAAACTCCTCGCCGGAAGTTGCAAAGCAGCAGCAATTCATGTAAAATACAAAGCAATAAAATGAAATTATCTTCTTATAAAAAGACACCGGCTAAATATATTTAATGTTGTCTAATGTCAAAAGTTAGAGGGACATTGAAAACAACATGTATACATAAAACTAGAAAGAGTGTTATTTTTATATGAAATACTGACATTGAAATATGTGGATGGATGGGATAACTTATCATAAAAATTCAGGTAGGGCACTGACAAGAGAGCATAAGGTGCCGTAAAAGCTTATTTTTTTTACAGAAAACAAGCATGACGAATTAAAATTTTAATCTTTTTTTGTTTCACAGATGCCATCAAATAATCACTTTCACTTTAATTGACCTCTAAACCGAAGTTTAAAAAGTTTACTTTACAGTTCAATTTAGCACAGGAAATGACGTCATAAGAAAGGCACATTGTTCCATGATAAGCATATCTTGCAAAAGAAATATAGGGTTTTAGTAAAGCTGATATACTGTGTTTTTTTAATATACTGGAAAAAATTCAGTATAACAGATATCAATTCAGAGCGGTTTGTATATAGAGTTAGAAAAATATGAACTTGTTTTCACATAAATATTTCGTCCATTTCAACTCAGTGTCAACTGTCAAAGCACATTTTGAAGAAAACACTAGTGACTGATATTTTAAGTGAAGGTTATTGGGTAATGTTAAGGCATAAATTTAAAAAATCAGTCAAGATTCCTAGGAATTGCATACTCATTTACACTGTTTGCGAAATGCCCCTCGTACATAGGGATTTTTGATCGTTTAGAAAAGTTATTTATTTACCTTTATTGGAAAGCAGCGGTCGAGTTTCATCTAAAGCAACTAAATTAAATGAGCCATTAGTTTCGACTGCTTTTTTATACATTTTATTGCATGCCGACAGCGATGACTCTGATCAGACTGGGTGGATGTCCAGGCCATTTTGCGTGGTGCACATGCCACTATGTTGGTTTTGTCATGTCACGGCTCAACTTAAGATAATGCAATTATATCAACGTACATTGTATACTTTTCTCTCTCTTTTTTTTTTTGTTTTGTATATTTACTTAAAACATTACTTTCTACAGAGTTTATGCACCAAAGGTGGCTCATCATGAGCCGCCACATCTGGGTCAACACCGTTTGCCATCTAGTCTTGAAATTTTCATTGTGATATTACTTGAGCAAAACATTTTTTAGAAATTTGCAAACACAAATTTTGTCGTCTGCTGTATGGCGCTTTAAGAGATAAATACCGTTGAGTCTGAAAAGATAAATCCTTTGAAAGCAAGGAACAAATGCAAAGGAACAACAATACTGACATATGAAAATATGAATCTGAACGGACATTATTTTTGGACTGACTATATCACCAGACGGACAAATGATGGTTGAGTGAACTTATACTTAGCAGCGACTAGCGCAAAAATGTTTGTAACATTTGCGAACAGCAAACGCTCAGATCATCCTTTGCATTCGTGCTTTCTCATTAGAGCCATTACCGAGATCATGTATAGAACCTAAGGGATTTGCAAACACATGGTAGACAACACGAATTCAAAGAGTGGCGTGAGTCTTTGCTGCTCGCAGAAATGCTCAGCGGCCTTTTTTGTGTTGCGCCGCTCATTACTAGTTGTAGTCCATCCAGACAGAAAGCATTTGATCAATGTCATTATAAGGGAAACTATAAAACACTGAAAACATGGGACGTCTGTATTAATAATGGCAGGAATATTATTACCGTTTAGAATAATGATGAACATTTTATTTCGTAATGACTGTATAATCATGCTTATTACAGCTTGGATGCATACTAAAAAATCAGTGCAGAGACCACTGTCTGCATAAACTACAAGCTTTGAGATTAAGGGCGTTGGACGGTTTTGTTAGCCTCCCCACCCAGCAGGGATACTAGCTTAGAATTCCACATCGCTATTATTAACCAGTATTGACTTCATGTCCAGCATAAAAATACCATGAGCCCGATGTGCTTCGAAAATATTTTTTCCTTTATGGCGGCCGTTACGACCTTACAAAGACATTAAGCGTACGTTTTTTTGTTTTTTTTTTTTCAGAGAAAGCTAGGCTTATTATGGAGAGTTACGCTTAATGCCAGTGCTTTTGCTGGATGTATTTCTCTTTGAACGTTACATGAAGTTTGTGAGAAAAATACAAAAACAAAAAAAACAAAAAACAACATAAAAGACAGTACAATTCACACAAGCGCGACAAGACTGAAGCTGATACTGCAAGAAATATTGGCCAGATCAGTATAATTAACCTCAGATTATATATGTTACTGCTTCGAATGGACTAATAGAATGAGTTTGAGTGCTTTAACGGTGCCGACATAGTGTACATATCTAATCCTTCGCCGCTAAGAAACATAACATTAAGCTATTTCCGTCCTTTCTTTAGCTAAGCAACTACTCAAGGGCATTGCCGCTGCCATGCGAATGTTTTATAAAGCAGCGACAATGCCCTTGAATGGTTAACATCTGCTTTTATTTAATGCTCCTTCCTTTCTTTCTTTCAGCACGAACTTGCACTTTCAACAGACCACATTTCAGCAGCTTAATAAACCAACTTTCTAATGAGCACAATTCAATAGAACTAATTGGTGTCTTCGAACGTGTCACGAATATCAAACACATTTCTTCAAAGGAGTAGATTTTGTCAAGCTCATTCAAGATCTCACTAGCTTTGATAGCAAGGTATAGAATTTAGAATCGTGTTAATCTGTATAAAATACAAACTTGAGCATAGAGTAATGGCGATTTTGCAGCTTCAAACGAAAACTAGGCTGCCATTGTAATGATACTGAAAGGAATTTGACAGTAAGATAAAATTTGTATTTGGTTCATTTGAGAAATCTGAAAAAATAAAGAATGAACAGTTATAAAAATATTTCCTGTTTTGAACATTAGCCTAAAGATGTGTCGTATAGTTTAATAACTGTGTAATGAATAGAATAAGCCTGTGATATAATTCAACATTACATTACCATATTTGTGTTTATTTGTTAACTATTAAAGGAAAATAGATTGCTATAATTCCATTTGTTCTTCACTTGTTTCTGTAAGAAGCACCTCATGGAAATAACGAACATCAGGGTGTAAAGCATCTTTTTTTCTGTCGAAGTACTTACGTACAGTTACCGTGGGTTTCAAATCAATTCTATGAGGTTTGTTTCCGAGCACCAGACTAATCAAAACATCGAATAACTCAGCATGATTTTTCATTCAGTCCGCTGTTTGATTCTGCATACAAATTAAAAATCTTATCATTTAAAACTATATTCGTTTTACCAACAGTTCCAATAAGATTCTTATTCATTTTAGATGCAAAATCAAGTTTTCTAAGATTCTTAAACTAATCTGTTTGGATAGGGTTTAAAACGTTATATGCGATAATCGATTAAATCTCTCGGAGGTATAGACTTTGGCAACCGTTATAAAATTTCAAAGTGTTATCAAAGAAATACAGATGGTGCCAGACAATTTAAATGCTAATGCTCTAGATTTGAAGAAAGAGGAAACAGGTTTCGTAACTGAGATGTCAACCAACAGAAAATGAGTCTTAGATACCCTGTAGTATATACACTTATACCTCACCTGTCCCATTTCTTCAACTTACATCTCACCTGTCTCATTACTTCAACTGTTTTGAAAGTGTCTTAACGTTATTAAGTGACTACCATTCGTTTCACATATGAGCCGCGACACGATAAAACCAACAATGTGGCTGTGCGCCCCGCGCAGACTCAGATCAGCCTGGGTATCCTCCAAGTTAGACCAGACTCTTCATTAAGTGCTCAAAGGGTAGCTAAGGGTCTAAGCTACCTCCATGCGGACAGCAAAGACTCTGATCAGACTGGGCGGATGCCCAGGCTGATCTGAGTCTGCGCTGGGCGCACAACCACATTGTTGGTTTTGTCGTGTCGCGGCACATATATTTAAGTTATAGCATAGGCGCTCCGATATCTGAGTAAGTTCAGCGCTAGCCTGCTGATTTAGCGACCTCGGGCTCCATTCCGGCTGGAGGCAATATTCGAAATCTCATGGAAACTCATGCCTAGTGAAATGTTCTACTCGTATCCGAGTAGTTCTCGTCATTTTTTTCTAACAGTTTCCTGTTTTCTCCCAAACAAGCAGGTTTTCTTTCAGTTTGCGGTAGTTGTGCATTGTGTACCTAATTACTCTGGTTTCGACACACACGTCATGAATTTATTTATAGAAACGAACCTCAGGGAGCGACCATTATTTGATATGCCATCACGCACAGGCAACGTCACGTCCAGAAGCAGTTCTCGTCATGTTCCTTTTGAGCTCGATTTTAAAATAAATATGAAACCCATTTTGCTGTTCTTCCTATATAATGATTTTTGACATCTTATTCATGTAACAAAGTCCGTTCGTATGCCCAATGCGCTCATTTTTTTTTAACGAGGTGACAGCAGACGAAAACAAACACAAAACTGAGACGAAGAGTTTGTCTTGTTCACGAGGCTGCTGAAAACGTTAAGTGATGACTGGGTCAGGTTTGCTATTTTAATATTTTTGTGTTTTTCCTGAAATGTTGACTTACATTCGGAATTTGTTTGCAAAATAGACACAATATTGGAAAACCTGACCCAATTAAGAGAGGTCAGCACGTGGCTTGAACGTGCTCACGTGAATGCCCCTGACGTAATCACGCGACTTTGCGAATCCATAAGAGAAAAAACGGCATTTATATATACACAGCTCGATATCTTGATGAGTTTTTGCACTAGTTTGACCAAATGTATCATAAGCTTAGGATTAAGGCAGCTGAAGTGAAGAAAAAATACGCGAAAAACTCGTTTTAAGCAGAATGACGAGAACTACTAGCTGACGAGATCTACTCGGATACGAGTATCCTTATCAAACGGATGATTTCATTTGTGAATTAAGGGGTGTCTGGTTTAGTTTATATTTATCATTTGTATTTTATCTTCAAAAGAATTTTCAATTTATCTATTGAAAATAGTGTAGACCCTGATCAGACTCAGTGTGTTATAGCGCCTGGTCTTGATCTGGATTATTTGCCTATAAATGGGACACTAGGCATTACTGGAATAATCGAAACAACCAAGATTGTGTGTAAGGTTTTTTTATCCAGATCTCATAACGATGTTCCAACATCGGCTCAACGGAAGGAATCCATAAGGTGCACCATCTTGCACCGAGTCTGTCCATGCTCGTTCCTCTCCAATATATGAGCCTCGACACGAGAAAACCAACAAGTGGTTGTGCGCCCAGCGCAGACTCAGATCAGCCTGGGCATCCGCCCAGTCTGATCAGACTCTTTGCTAAGCGCTTAAAGGGTAGCCAAGTGCCTAAGCTACCGCAATGTGGAAAGCGAAGACTTTGATCAGACTGGGCGGATGCCCAGGCTGATCTGAGTCTGTGCCGGGCGCACCACTTTGTTTGTTTTCTCGTGTCGCGGCTCAGTTATAGAGGAGGGGATATGCCATAATTGTGCAATTTACCCTCTTACCCTCGTTTCATAAACCCTGACAATGATGGCATCGACGGAAAAGTGCTTCTATCATTGATACTAATAAATCAAGACATTACTGACGTATGCCTATTGTTTGCTTTGAATTCGATCTTGTACTTGCACCAAATAATATCAGAGCGTCTTGGTGATAAAATTTCCTGAACCGCAATATTACAGTTGTCTGATTACTGCCTACCAACGTGCAATGAATATTAAACAAAGATTTTTTGAAAGAACTGCGAAATTTGTCTAGCTCATTTCATCGATAAATCCGCATAAAAGTGGAAGAAACAGTAGTATATTACAAGCTCCCCCATGCAGTTCCCTCACAGATAAGTATTGGAGTGATAGAAAACTGCGAGTTTTCTACGTAGGGTAAGGAAACCAGCTGGGAGAACACAGGTCGTCACGCCGTTATAAACGCGCCTCGTTATAATTACTGTAATTATTCTAGGTGTTGCAAATATTAGCCAACATTGACTCCTGTTAGTATTAAGTGACTTAGGGTAATAAATGAAAATGTGTAAGCATTTAGGGTGATAGTACCGTATATGTGGTTATTTTTGCAGGGATCCATTTTCACGGTATTTCACGATCAAACTCACTTCCAGTTTTTTTTTTGTTTTTTTTTTTATTATTAAAATTGTCCCATTAAAAAAGAAAAAATAAATCAATAAATAAAATGAAATAAATAAACACTACTTCTCAGACTAGCGCCTCAAGCTAACTTTCCTTTCTCCGCGTTCAGTGGCTAACTGACTAGTGGTCAGCAAGTTGCAGCACTTATCTGCTCGGGGCCCCATAGGGGTAACTTGGAATAGTAGTATATTACAAGCTCCCCCATGCAGTTCCCTCACAGATAAGTATTGGAGTGATAGAAAACTGCGATATTCGTCCGGTGTTTAAGCAATTGTGGTATCGAATAACTATAATCATTATATCTCTAGTTCATGTACGGCGATTGTAAAATAGATTTCTATCATTATCATTATATCCCTGATCTATATCCAATACTCACAAATACATCGTAGATGTATGGAAATGAACTCTCATAGGCACTCGACATGCGTCTATATGCCGCATGAACAGTTCATTTTCAGCAATTCTACAGTCCTATACTTTCCCCAGCTCAGCTTCCAAACTGTGGAAGTAAACAAACACATGTGCCTGTTAATCCACATTTGATTATTGGTATTTGAGGTCATAGATTATGTTTATGCTGGGAAATGTGAAGTACTGAGTTGCTTATGGCGCCTCACTCGAAATAAAACGTTTTAGGCTGCCTATACCCGTATAAAAACTTGATATTTCAGATAACTGAAACTTCTGTGCCCCTTGGTTAGTGGCGGCGGCTGCATATACTAGTTCAAAGCATATAGATAAAGCATTCACCTCGCTATTTGGACCACACAATGTACCAATATTCGCATAATGATCCAGTATCTTAGGGTAGCCCCAGCCCACGTGTTGATTGATTGATAAATCATTGACCCCTAGCATTCTCAATGTAATCGCGCAACCTCGTCTCATACTATGCCCTGATTCTCCCTGGTACATATTAATAGCCAATAAATGTATCTTTAGCCTTTCTGACATGGAGCTAGATGAAAACGGCTAGTCTGTTATTAAGCCGTTACGCAAATTTATCCCAATTCCTGATGCGAACTCTAGATAGCTTTTGAGATTCTTGACCGGACATATGTCACGGTCTTTAGAAATCAACACCACGTAGCTTTTTGGGCTGTGCAAGATGCTGTTTTTCCCTCAGTTTCAGAAATGAAAATGCCCTGTGACTGAGGCAGATAAAAAAATCTCTCGCATTTTAGCAGACCTAGATCGGACGCTCTGTCGCCGGAATGACACAATAAAGAAAAATAGGCTCTATCTATGTAAAAGTAATTCGGTTGCTGTATCCTTTTCAACCGAAATTTTGTACGACAGATAGCCTCCCTAACTTTGGAACAGCTTGCTTTTTAACAATACCGCTGGCCGCCTGTTCCAGTGAAATTGCCTTCAAATATCGCTTTATAATGATAGAGGACGCTAGATTGCCAGTACAGACTACCGAATTCCATTCCCCTGACCTGCCAGCATCCCGAAAAATAGCTCTTAATTTACCAATTAAACTGTCGCCTGACTTTGCTGCCAATGTGACAGGGCACTTACACTTCTGTTTTCCAACCGAACCACGGAATACACATGACGCTGCATGTAATTGTGTGCGCCCGCTAGTCTCTTTGAACACTAAAAACCCTTTGATGTCATCAGGCAATGCATTCATTAAGTTCTTGCGTGTTCCTTGTTGCGCGAGAAATTCTGTAAACTCCTCTTTCAAGCTACAAATTTGCCTGGAATAAGTAGCAGAGTCTATGATATTATCTAGATGCGATATTCTAGAATTTATTTTATCAAAAATTTTTGGGCTGATCAATTTTTCAGCAGAAACACCAGATGCCGATATATTTTTTGCAGTTCCACATAATTTGCAAAACTGGAAATCTGGGTCATTCACTGCCTCACATGCTGTGCATTTGTAAACGAACCCTGAGCTTGCCACAAACAACTCTTTCTGCAAAATAAAAAATCGTAAAAAAAAACACAACATGATAAAAACAATTATCATTAGTATTATAACAAAATTGATAATCATAATAATAGCACAGTTGCACGTGTCGGAACAGAGGGACTCAGACATTATTAAAGATTTGACAAAAAATTTAATCTTAATGTATTGATTTAACTAAATTCTCTGAATAGTTCATTAAACCCGTGACCTATCTTTTTTTTTTTTTTTTTTTTTGGCAGAAACCGTTGTTTGCTCAAACAACTTCGTTTGTCTATCACTGCTTCAATGACCTACTCACGTTGTCTTACACAAAATATCCAAGTTCCAGGCATAGGCCACCCAGGGTGACATAACAAGTGTAAGTTACCAGCTTACCATACATTGATTGAGACAAGATTTAAATGATTAATCCACGGAGGAGATGAAGTAATAAATAGTGGCTAACTGACACCTAGTCTTTGAAAGTTTTCATAAGAAAACGAGATACCATCAGTCCGTTGCAGGCAAAAGTGAAAAGAAATTGAAATAGATGATTCAATTTTGACAATAATGCCTGCACAAACATGCGCTATTTTGATCCCTTGCAAATGAACCATATGCCCACTACAAAATGTTTCAACTGTCTAGAACATTGCCTAGCACATGCGCATTAACATGGTATGTGCATATTAGTCAACACCTATATCGTGTCTAATAACCACCTTGTTGATATCATAAAACATCCATAAACACATTATGTCTTCCAAATATTTATTGATTAATATCATCGTGTTTATTTTGAAATCATGAGTTTATGCATCAAACACAGCATCTTTTCAGCTAACATCTGCTGACCTAAGTCATAAGGATGGACGGTATCTCTAAGCATGTCCCCAGAAATGTCATCATTGTTCATAAAACACCACGCATTCCGTTCACAACATTGTTCTATCTTAGAGTTCAACATTTTTGCCGTTGCATTTTTGACCCTCAGACCTTACACACCGTCCCCAAAATTCTCAAATAACTTTCAAGCGCGGTTATTTCCTGGAAAGTGCTAGCCATCTTCTCGTATTCGTTTTCATATAAGAATGTTTTAGACAAATTATTAACACCTGTATGCACCACCGCAATGCACGGGAGTACTTTTGGGCTAATCGCCGCAAATGCCTATGTGTCTGACTAACTATGGACCCTCCTATCGAATAAATATGTATTAGAGGGGACTGGAACCTTGGATCATCCAAAAGAAATCTAACAATGGAGTCGCCTATACACAACATGCTGCAAACGTGACCAACGTTTTGGCGTGTCAAAAACAATGCATTGCCAAATGTCAGACAAGGAACATCTCTTTCGTCCCCTATTAGCCTTACTGCCCATAAATTTTCTCTCAACCCAATCTTATCAGGTACAAAGCCGCTCTTTGATGGATATTTCAAAATTCCAGCATCGCCTTTTTGACCCACTAAGAACGCATCCGCGATATGAGAACTGACAGCCGGAACCCATAACTGAGTGACATGTGATGCTGGTATCAGACGGTACCACTAAGCCTGTTCTCTATCAGACATTTGATGACAGGGAGAGCTAGATTGAAAGTGAGAAAACATAAACATTCTCACATGCATCGATATCATGAGCAAACATATTCACGCCGCTTGAAAGGGGGTCGCGAAGGGGGTTAATGTCTGAGAAGCATTCCTGATGAATCCCTCATACAATTAGAATCAAGAGACATCATATTGATTGCATGACCGCGATGGCCGCCAAACTTTTTTCAACCAATCTCCAGACGTCATCCGACAACATGGCGTCACTTTTGCGAAGTGTCCGCGATGGGTTGTCAGCTAAATTCGCAGATGTCGGCGTAAAATAAAGCTAAGGCTGATGTTATTGTCCAGAAGGAAAACATGTATGTCCTTCAAAACCAATTCCACTTCTCTGGACTTGCACCCCTGGTTTTCAAACGCGTGTATAAGAGGTTTACTGTCAACATGCGCGTCAACCCTATGATCCCTCAGTTTCGTACCTAGAGATTTCAGAACGTTTAAGAGTGCATATGCCTCAAGGACCATTATAGGTAAAGTTCTTTTTTGCTCATCCAAAAAAAAAAAAAAAAAAAAAACCGATATCTCAATTCTCTCTTCATCAATACAAACGGTCCCTCCCCATTTATACAGCGACGCGCCCGAATAAAACTTAAGACTCAAATGTTTCTCTTCCATCCATGCTAATTTACCCGTCCAATTATCCAAGAATCGCCATGATTCAAGCTCTTCTCTGATACTCTCAGTAACGGGCACTCTAGATCTAGTCTTTACTCCCAAAGAAATCCCAGCATTAACCTCACGCGTATAAAGCCTTGCTGCAGGCACAGCGATCATAAATGATATGCATTTCCCCGCAAAAATCTGAAGCTCCAAAACTGACAATGTCTCCTTCTGCATGCAACTCTCCCTGATTACAATATATTTTTTTTTTTCCAATCAGTTATCCTGAAACACCCCTCTACCGAATCAACGATGAATCCCCAAAATGTCGGGCTTTGCGTTGGTTCAAAAACTGACTTCCCCAGATTTAAACAAAACCCTAACCTAACTGATATTTCACAAACTATGTAATTTGCCAGCAAAGCTCTGGCGAAACCCCGATTATTTCCAATTTCCAGCTTCGTATCTCTTCAATTAATCTGTCATCTATATATAAGAAAATTGGGATAGAAAACACCCTCCTAATATAAGAAACCGGCTGCAAGTTTAACGTATGATAACAGAACCTTGAGAGCTTAAACCCGAATGGAAGTGTTCTCATTTGATAGTAATAACCTCCCCACTGAAACACGACAAGAGGGGGGTCCCGTTCTCTAAGCAACACATGATCGAATCCCGATTAATCATCCAATGACGTAAATATGCGTTTGATTTAACGACTCTGGGCACATCTTTCGGCGTATCCAAAGTAAATGACATGTCTTTTATTCAATTATTAACGTACATAAGATTAATACACAGCCGAGGTTTCGATTCCTCAACTGTGTGTGAGTGGTGATATTATATCTGGTCTTGGGACTTCCCCAATTTTCCCCAGACATAAAATAGAACCATTTCGGAGACGCTCAAAAATTGTAGAATTAATGAACGGAATAATTTTTTTTACATTTGCCCGCGTTATTAAAGAACAGGGGGGGGGGGGGGGGGGGTACGCGCAGTCATGGCTTTGACCTTGCAATTCCCGCCTTAAAATTGGTTATATTGTAAGTCATATCAACACCATATTTCACCCAACTTATAATTTCCTCAGCCATGGGAGAACCCTCAACAATTGCCTCCCATTCCTTCAAATTATTATGTATCTCTCCAGCGACGAAAGCGCCCGGGTCTCAGACTGCATATTTGACAGGTCAGGAATATTCCCGTCCTCAGAAACTTGAAGGACTTCCTCGGCCGGGAAGGCACCTTCCTTTTGGTCGAAAGGTTCCCCTTTGAAATTGATTTTCCGATCTGCTCTAACACCCACTTGCCGCGGATCGAAATCCATCTGTATATCCCGCTCCCACTGACGAAGCCTTATAGAATCCTGATTTTTTATTTTTATTTATTTTTTGTTTTTTTTCTTAACAAAGCACGAAGACATGTACATGTCCACCTGAAATTTTTCTAGCAGAATCAACATTTGCATGCGTATATAAATCACCTTCTGGGGAAAGCCACATAAATCATCAAACAGTTTATTTCCAGGCAGTCATTAATTACCCAATTACCAGACCCTTAAAAGCGTGATTATCAGCATGAAATTGTTGATTTCTACAGATCATAAATAAGCGATAAAATCCACTAGTTAATCAGCAATTATCGTAAACCAGTACACAAACTTTTCGGCTTGACCCCAACTTTCCCTTGCTCGGTTTCAAAACAAATAAACCAACGCTAAATTATCAGAGCATTAACACTGGAATTTCTTGTGAACCTTTAATATTATCACACAAATAAATGACTGGTAAACTAAGCTTCTAAATATGTAACATATCTTTATTATTATTTTTTTTTTCTCATCAATGTAATTAATTTGAATTCAAGGAACAGTCACGGACTAGGTGTCCAACCTTCTGACACTTAAAGCAGGCTTGCTTAGCAGGCGATTGTGCTCGAACCCTAGGACGCACGTATCCGGGCCGCTGTTGGTAACCCACTCGCGGCGGTCGTGTTGTCGGCATCCAGGGAAACATCATCCCCATAGGATTCCAGCCCCACTCATACATGTTAGGAGGAGTAATAAATGAAGGTTGCTGGGTGTTAACATTCTGACTTTCCTCTCTTTCTCCCTTAATTTTGCCTATCCCCATATGCTTCATTTGCTTTTGCTCTTTTTCAAGCACACTCTCTTCATCCTTAGTGCTGAGTAACTTTAGAACTAACGCAGCGACTAAAGATGGCGTTTGTTTATGCACATGAAAACGTGACAACAACATAGACACTTTCTCCTTGCTGGCGTGATTATTTCTCCTTGCCAGCGTGTCAACCTGCATTAACTTCTCATGTAATATGTCACCATTCACCTCCTTCTTAGACGCCTCCTCTTTTGTTTCTCGGATAGCTCTGTCAACTTCCTTGGCCTTGTCAACCTCTTTCTATTCTTTAATCTGTTTCTCAAGGGTAGCGACCTTCACTACCAAGTCATCAGTTTATAAAATAGAGGCACATATCCACTATTCATGACAATATTGACAACACGTCCGTTAAATGGACCACATATTTACCCTAACTATCATTCACACCACTTGGCTATTGCATAACAAGCATAAGATACGGATTTTCCGTAGATCGTTTCTGATTCTTTTATGCTTACACCCTCTCCAAGTGATATTTGGTTTCAAGCCGACGCCCATCCTTTAAAGGGATTAAAATGTTAAAAGAGCAGAGCAATTTATTTATACGTATATTTATTTATTTTTTCCATAAATATTGTTAGTCCGCTATATCAGTTATCAGCGGACATGCCTCATCTTTGTACTTGTAAAAAAATGCATCTAAATTTTTCTTATAGAGGTAGACAGTCAACCGCATTTGTGCCATGCGTAAACTGCAGTCTTTACCACCCCTCGACAAGGGGTAACCAACAACATTCCCTTGCACTCAATTTTACCACACTGGCATAACAACCTCTTTACGCATGCACGTCCATGAAAATCCTGCATTATTTTGCCCCCATCTTTTTATTCATTCAATTATTTATTTATTCATTTGTTATTAAGGACCACCATGTTAGTATCTTGTGATCCAGCCAATGAAGCGTATAACAAGTGCGTAAGTCAAATAAATAAATATCTTTAAGAAATATTACACATATAAAAGAACTCTTTTCACAATGCGAAACCTCCCTTGTTACTCAGTTAGACACCTACCACCAACATTGCAGGTATTATGACTATTATTGTTCGATCATCATTTTGTAGGCCGAATCCGAAAAAAAAAATATGATAATAATAATAATAATAATATACGATACTCCAGGTAGCAGGGCATGCAGTTTTCTTTATATTATCCTATTCATTTATTTGTTACTTATTTATTTATTTATCTTTTATTATCCTTTTTATTTCACTTTGAAATTATCAAGCATGAGATATCAAAATAAAGTTATATGGCTTTGATTCTGAGGTTGTTTCGTCTTATGACATTGCCATTATTCATAGTATTATTCACAATGTTATTCATAACGACATTTAACCTCCAAACCGGGGAGCCATCTCAGAGCATATGCAACCTAACACTACGCATGTAGCCTTGTTCAAGGTTATTAGACCACCAAGTATCTTCCTAACTCATTGACCAACATCATTAACAATGTAATTATTTCACAACCCACGAGTCGAATACGACAGCCAAAAGTTTCTGTTTCACTCACTTCATAATATACACCGACGGGCATACGTACTATATGCTCCCGTCTCTGGAATATCCCTTGAAAATAGGATCAGATAAATTTGCTATAGCTATTTGTTAACTAGCCTCTGATAGCATAAAAACAGAATGTTCTGATACAGCTCGTAAAATCCTATTCACCAAACAGTTTAACCACTGTTTCACAGCACGATGCCACTTAAGTAACAGTTACAGCTGCCTATCAGCCATCTACATAAACAATTCAATGCTGAAAAATCCAATAGAATCTGAACTTGTGGGCTGTGGACAGAGGTGTACGTTATCTCACATTATTTATTATCTATAAACCCATAAGTAAATAAACAAACAAAAAACAAATCTTCTCACAAAGATAATAAAATGGCATTTTCATTTCTAAACAAAATTCTGTAGAAAACTTTTGTCCTGCTTCTGTAACAAGCAAATAATATGGTTTTATCTACTTACACCATAAACTCCTAAACCACTACTTTTCAAAATACATGTTTAAATCCTTATATCGCTCACGTAAATACTTTAATTACACACACCGACGAACACGTACTATTCCCATAGTACTCACCCTGTCAATATATCTTATTATTATTATTATTGTTATTATTATTATGCATAGATCCTTGATCTTGAAATGCCACTAACGTGTACTTGTACTTGTACACACCCCTTTTTTATGCAACAGACTTTAATAGCTCTCCTTTCTTTATTTTCATTTACGAGCAAATATTATTTAATGTTATTTTCTAAATTAGCATTTTCATTCGTATCACGCCTCGCTTGCTTTCTCGCGAGACAGTCTTTTCATACACAAGCAACAACAACAGCAACAAGAACTCCAGTAATTGAGGTATCATTCCTTTTTTCCGTTATTCATCTATCTGCCGTAACGTCTCGCTTCTCGCACGAGACAACGTAAAATAAAATATATGCATATATATTAATGATGCGACCATGATATGTTTATCCATATGCTTATTTATTGTTTATCCATATACTTATTTAACTCCACGTCTCGCCAAAGACAATTCCTTCGTACCTTCTAGGCGGGACACTTTATCAGAAAACGAAATATTTCTCAATGATGCAAACATAACATGTTTTTCCATTTTCTATAAAGTAACATCACGTCTCACGAAAGATTCAATTAAATCTTCTCACGCGAGACAGCTTAAAGCTTAATCTTGTAAATAAGACATACTTACATGTATCCACATATTCATTTATTTAGCACCACGTCTCGCCAAAAATTCAATTAACTTTTTTTTTTTTTTTTTTTTTTTTTTTTTTTGCACGAGACAAATACATTATGCCAACAAAGCATATCTATCCACATATTTATTTATTTAGCTCCACGTCTCGCCAAAAATCCTTTTTTTTTTTTTTTTTCTTTTCTGCGCGAGACAAATTAATTACGCAAACAAAGCATATCTATGCACATATTTATTTATTTAGCTCCACGTCTCGCCAAAAATTAATTTTTCTTCTTTTTTTTTTTGCGCGCGAGACAAATTAATTATGCAAACAAAGCATATCTATCCACATATTTATTTATTTAGCTCCACGTCTCGCCAAAAATCTTTTTTTTTTTTTTTTTTCTTTTCTGCGCGAGACAAATTAATTACGCAAACAAAGCATACATGTATCTATGCACATATTTATTTGTTTAGCTCCACGTCTCGCCAAAAATTCATTTTTTTTTTTTTTTTTTTTTTTTTTGCGCGAGACAAATCAATTATGCAAACAAAGCATATCTATTCACATATTTATTTATTTAGCTCCACGTCTCGCCAAAAATTAATTTTTTTTTTCTTGCGCGAGACAAATTAAATATGCACAGAAAGCATATCTATTCACATATTTATTTTTTAGCAACACGTCTCGCCAAAAATTCATTTTTTTTTTCGCGAGACAAATTGATTATGCAAACCAAGCACATCTATCCATATATTTATTTATTAAGCACCACGTCTCGCCAAAAAATCATTTTTTTTCTTTTTTGCGCGAGACAAATTCATTATGCAAACAAAGCATCATATCTATCCACATATTTATTTATTTAGCTCCACGTCTCGCCAGTTTTTTTTTTTTTTTTTTTTTTTTTTCTTTTTTCTTTTTTGCGCGAGACAAATTGATTATTCAAACAAAGCATATCTATCCACATATTTATTTATTTAGCTCCACGTCTCGCCAAAAATTCATTTATTTTTTTTGCGCGCGAGACAAATTAATTATGCAAACAAAGCATATCTATCCGCATATTTATTTATTTAGCACCACGTCTCGCCAGTTTTTTTCTTTCTTTTTTGCGCGAGACAAATTAATTATTCAAACAAAGCAAATCTATCCACATATTTATATATTGAGCACCACGTCTCGCCACAAATTCATTTTTCCCTTTTTACGCGAGACAAATTTATTATGCAAACAAAGTATATCTATCCACATATTTATTTATTTAGCACCACTTCTCGCTAAAAATTCAATCAAGCATTATCGCGCGAGACAGCCTAACCATGCAATTGAAATATTACTATAAAAGCAAATAAAACATGTTCGTTCTTATGCAGCTGATTCAACAAAAATATGAAATTCTAGTCATGCGTCCTCACAGAAGACAGCTTAATTATACAACGACAAGCTTTCTATAAAACATATTAGCCTTACATCACATCCTGTTAACCTTTTCTTACATTTTTTTCTTATTCTTTCAAACTAAGACATGACTAAACACAACAAATTACACATCTACTCACCGATTTCGTTTTCTTCGCATTCTTTTCATCTTTATCTCCGTCCCCCGTACATTTCTGGGCGGATTTCTCAGAAGAAGAACCCGCTTTTGGGCTTACCTTTGGGCGGGCCGCCTTTTTCTTTAATTCCATGGCGAAAAATAACAATTTTACCAAATTTTCTGGCAGGGGCTCAATGCCACCTGCCAGCGCAACCTCCCCTAAGTCAACTTTTAGTTCCTTCCTTTTCCGAATTATTTCTTCTTTGCTCAAAGCACAGATTGGAACATCTTTACTTATAACAGAATCCAGTTCTGGATCTTCAGTCTCTCTGTATTTTTGCAACAGCCTAAATAGAGCCATTGCGCTTAAGCAAGTGCACGCGTCCTCGTTCAGTGGCTAACTGACTAGTGGTCAGCAAGTTGCAGCACTTATCTGCTCGGGGCCCCATAGGGGTAACTTGGAATAGTAAGACAGAGTGAACACTTTCCGCCAATCGTTCAAGAACGTGAAAAATAAAAATCTTATAGAGTTCCTTCAAGAGCAAAGCACATATTCAAAAGAAGGAACATGGGCCACACTTCGAAGTTGCGGCTATTCAAGCCTCATCAGTGACCCTTACAATACCAGGTTACAAAAAGCAGAAAAAAGCATACTGTGATTTCTTAATTTAATTAGGTCAGTTTTCGCCAATTCCCGATACGACAAAAAAAAAACACGAAGGGAACGCCGCGATAAACTTTGCACCCTTTTTGATACTCATCAGTCTTTGAATCGACTGCATTATTAAAATTTAGAAATTACAGTATGTTTTTCTCTGGCTTTCGTCACCAGGTCATGTCAGGCTTTTGAAGTACGAACCATGTTTGTTCTTTCTGTTGAACGTGTTTTCTGCCTTTACGTTCTAATTTCCATAAACAACAAATTTGAACCGAATAGACCGGGTAACTGGAGATCGTCGTAAGCTGAGTTTTCATGGACGGTCAATGAACTGTATGGATGATGAGGAATTCGTTGAATTATTGTCTGAGTTTCACATGTATTTTAAGCTAATTCTAGCAAAGAGAAAGTACATGTATAAATAGGTCTACGTCGTTGACTTTTATCTCATATCGTCATTTAGTATTACTGGTTTGTTTCAACATGAACTTCACAAAGTAACCACCTATATTAACATAAGGGCAATAAACCTGTTTTGAAATATGAATTGACAGAAATAAAGACAGTAGAAGAATTTTCCACGTTTCTGATAAAGCTTTTAGATACATGTATGTAACTGCCGCTTCACTTAAGAACAAACTGATTCCTCTATTGGTTTGAGCCCTAGTTGGAGCCAGAAGTGGAAAACCATTGGCATTCTAGTAGTTTAAAAGCGAACACTGGCGAACGAAGTTTTCCTAGTCAATAAAGTTTACTCTACATATTGTCATTGGGTTTTTCAATTTTGTTCATAAACATGCTTTTGAGATTTTACCGACTGCCGTTGAAGACTTACCATTTCATGCTGGCCGTCCCAAGTCGGCATTCTGTTTTTGTCCTCTTAGTTGCTCTGTATGTGGTTTGTTGCTATGTCTGGTGTTAATAGCGAGCATCGCGAGCGGGCCCGAAGGGCCCGCTAGCCCGAAGGGCGAGCTCTTATGGTAGGACATTAGTCAATAGAAAATGTAGATGATGTTGTATATGTTGCTTCAGAAAACCATCGTTCGATTTCTCGACCGAAATTTTCCTCCATATGGGGGCTGCCATTATGATTTAACAGGAAGTTTGATCGATTTATTTCAACAAAATGTGTCTCTGTTTCGTCTCTGACCACTACTCATGGTTGCTATTCTCCGTAGACACAAAGGTAAGCACGTTCTTCGGCACAAAACCTGATGTGTATGTAAATAATTTTAACGTTCGACCGGAAGTTGAAAAATAAGCTGTAATGCAATCGTAACACTTCGGTCAATTCCATAAGCGAGGATGTCCGATTGCTGCGATCTTGACGGGTTACCATCAAAGAAATCCTGCATCAACAGAGAACAGAATAGAATATACGGCCCTTCATTCAAACATTGTTTTATTTAAATCGATATATATATACTACTTTTACAGGATTCTTCAAATTTGGAAAACGAAAAAATTAATATTCAAATGGAATTGTTCCACTCATTTTGCCGTCGACATGAAGGACGCTCTTAGAAGTTTTCGATAACCCGGCAGTGCCGGTCGGTTCTTACCAAAAAATATATAGAAAAATATTCAGAAAATTGTATTTTCTTCTTCTAAATTATCGAGATAAACATGAATTCTAAATGTCTTTCTTTTCAAATTACCAATTTTTGCATCGAGATTTTGTTGTCGTCTGCTAGCGGACACGTTCGACCATAACCATAGGGGCACCTATGCCCGGATAAAACCCCGTACCGTACCACAGCGCGTAAACTGAAATCACGAAACACCGCACCTCAGTTAGAGTGCGACAGGAACAGTAGTGTGAAACTAATTTTGGTTGATTGCTGAAAGCCAGTCCTAAAATGCCATGCCCGTTTCTAGGCTGTGCCTTAATACATATTATACTACTTTTACAGTATTCTTCGGTCTTAAAGTATAACAGATGACAGTAAAATTGAATTTGATATGCCTCTGAGTAATTCAAGCCTACGGTTTAGCAAGAAATAGGAATATCGATTCGATATGTTCTTCGGTCAGGTGCAGGAGCGTTTATGGTTTTTGTTGTTGTTGTTCCCGTAGATTTGTTGACCAGTTTGACTTTCGTACATGTGTCCATTCAGGGTTAGTAAGGCTACAGCGATGCTCGCCAATAGGCAGTGCCTATTTTCATATTATATTGTTTTTGATATCATGACTAGCCCGATGATCACGTACATGGAAAATGGCTGTTCACCTGGCTGTCGCTGATGATGTCTTTGATGGTGTCTGCTTTTGTGTTGTCTTTTCCCACTCGGTGTTGGGATTGAATTGTATCAGTTCCTGGGAATTTTCCTACTTAATTTTACCAATAAGATACACTGTACTCAATTCAAAACCTATACACGAGAGCTGTGATTTTTCTTAACAAACAGTCATTGTTTTCAAAACGTCCACGGAAAACCTGTAAGCAAACAAAGAGCAATCTTCAGAATTATATACCCTTCCCACCCACTGCATACACAGATTAAGCTGAATAGGTACACTTTCAGCCTTTCTAATTTTTGTTTCTCTTCTCAAGATGGATCGACTCTTGAAGGATTTTTTTTCTCCTGAAGGAAATTCTGTCCCTTAGGTATTGACCACGTTTTAAAAGGGTATGTTTGTCAGGGAAGCAAACTTTGTTCAGCAGACAAATATGATTATATATCCACACACTTTAATACAATTTAGAGTAACCCACACAAGGACTTTGACATTGCTAAAAAGCATATATTTCAAATGGATTGTATATACTGAACAAAACAAGAAACGTTACATCATCACTCAAATCTAAACTTGCCAGGTATTCTCTCAAATATCAACAGATGTAGGTACACTACCAAATAGTCAACTTCTTCGCATCTTGTTATTTAGAAAAGTATAAGCGTAAATATAAGAATTTAGTGAACCTGCCGATTTAAGCCATGTATGCAAGTGGATTTTTCTATGTTTATCAAATGAATGGGTCCATTTGTCGATCTAGTTTAGTTTGTTTTTTATCAATTTTATTTTATCTTAAGGCGAAATTGCAAATAGTGTAAATAAGCGAGCCGTGACACGACAAAACCAACAATGTGGTTGTGCGCCCAGCGCAGCCTCAGATCAACCTGGGCATCCGCCCAGTCTGATCAGAGTCTTCGCTGTCCGCATGGAGGTAGCTTATACTCGTAGCTACGCTTTGAGCGCTTAGAGAAGAGTCTGATCGTACTGGTTTGATGTCCAGGCTGATCTGAGTCTGCGTTGGGCGCACAGCCACATTGTTGGTTTTATAGTGTCGCGGCTCAAATAAGCAATGATTAGAGGCCGCGTGTTGCGGCGCCTGATCTGTTTTGCACTGTTTGCCTATGACCCACTTTATGGACGCTAGGCATTATAGGGCTAATGCCGGACGATAAGACTGTTTTTCCTAGATCTGCATTGTTTCCTCCGTAGCTTTAGGAAGAGAGAGTGTCATTAAATACCGTATATTGGGGAAGATTGGTTTGAGCAAAACAGTGCAGGTCCAGATAAGTCTGTTTAGGGCCGTTGTTTGCCATTCAAGTTGCATCTTTTGGACTCATTACTGCATGTTCCCTTTTTAGATCGATTACAGTAATTTTAGGTGTCCCAGTTTTCAGAAGTTCTACGGTAATGTGTATGCCTCGGCTGTGAATACAACTGACTTAGAAAATAGAATATAATATGTAATCATCGCGTCTTTTGTCAAGATTTCCTTATGCATAAAAGCAGATAAGCATTACGTGACACTGATTTATTGTGGCTGATGGTGAGTTGTTAGAATAGTTTATCAATCGATTTTGCTCGCACGGATAAAATAGAATTATCATAGATTTTTTTTAATTTGAAAATAACTGAAAATAACTAAAACGTACAATTTTATTCTGGTTTAAATATACGTGGCATTTCCCAGGAAATGCAAAAAATGCACTACCCACCAAGACACCTAAAGAAGAAGAGACAAAGACAAACCACAGAAACTAAACAGTAAATTTCCAATAATAGGCACATTTTGCCTATCACGAAAGAAATGCAACAGGAAAACCGCCTTGAAACGATCAGCTGTACACTAAATGCGCGGTTTTAACATATTGTAAGCATGCAACTGACCCTTATTTCCTGTGAAGCTCTAAAACAAGTAGGCGATCGGTCACACTTTGCATAGGATCTCCAGTGAACCAGCTAGTGAAGCATATAAGATCGTCAGTAATTTACCCTTTGTTCCAATGGGCCCCATCGGAGAAGTGTTTTAATGACAAAGTTATACGTATTTGGATATAGTCCGCTGGCTCCCGTATGCAAACGTTTCTCAAAATTGGCCAGAGATACTAGTTTTTTGAATTGCTCACTTTTAGTTTTTATCTTATACATAACCAAATCATTTTTTATTTCAGAAATCCGAATTTTTGCATAAAAAAGTTTCTTTACGAAACATTCCTAAAACATGTCATTTTTGCCTCTTTATTACTGGGAAGTGAAACTTGGCAGTTGTAATTCCGTTTACATTGACGTATTGCATCGTGTGTGTACTAAATTTCATAATTAACTGAGTTGTTATGCCAAATTTATTTTTCTACTATTTATTTTACCCATATTGTCAGATTTAAAACAAACTTTAGTTTCAGAAAACCATAAATATTCAAAAGTTTATTTACAACATAAAATGACCTGACTAGGAACACCATGCTTTAGGCCCGCGGATACTTGAACACAATTGTATTATTTCATTCATATACGCCTCAACTGTAGTAAACAACGATGTCACATAAGCTTGCTAATAATATTTTTGCTGTTCTCACAAGCAAACGACACCCTTCAGTGAAATTGTTTATTTTTTACATTACTAAACCACTCAAGAAAAGGATATTTCTTAGTCTGTTATGGTTATGAGAACCATAAGGACATTAAAACATTAAATGGCAGTTGCTGCGCTTTCGAGAAAATTTGCAAAATCCCGCTTGCATTTAGGAAGCAAACGGACTATCTCACTTTCAATGCCTGTAATTAAACTTTGCAACAAAATTTGAAGGGCTTATAACAGTTTTGCAGCCGCTTTGAAGAAGTTTAGCAATTAAAAGCTTATACTAGTTCGGGCATACAAGTCATCATGATTGTAAGTCGATGCTCTTGAAAAATGAACACGCTGAGAAATATATACACCGTTTGCCAATGTACGTGAAATATTTCCATCTAAAACTGAAATTAACTAATTCGAAGTTGAAATGAAGCCATAATCAAATGTAAATGCCTAACTGGGAATTCGGGAGATGAGAAGATTTTGCAATTTCAACGTTGAAATTCTGCGAGATAATTTGTCGTATTATACTATGCCGGCATTTTTGAAGAAAGACACTATCAGTATTTGACAGGTCCACTCAATCTAAGAATATATTGTTTTTTAAAAGAGAATTGAAATGCACGTATTTTGACGCAAAGTACCTTTTTGTGCTGGTACTGAACCGCTTCTGTAGATAGGCGATTCCATCTTCGACTGCGTTTTTGTCCATTTGCGTACACAGCGGTGACTCGTAAAACTGATACCATCATAAGACCTGTACTGTTGGTCTGTACTATTTGCACAGACAGGCCTGTCCTGATATATATAGAGTAAATTTGGCATTTATATTACTTTACTCCTTTTTTTCAAGACATTTATAACATGTTAATGGACATAAGCAATTATTCCGATTCAATAACAACATTACTTGATGTCCTTTTTCAAAATAACTTTTCATTTTATCTGCAAATGACAACATGTGACAAGCAATGCATCACAACAAATAGATATGTAAAAGGTTTCCTATTATATCAAATGTCAAAATCTTGTTTATGTCTCTTATAATCTTGTTTATATCTCTTACAAAGCACGGCATTAGAAGAGCCATGACAAGCCGCAAGCAGAAACTGCTTTTAGCAAAGGCTGAGACTAGCCTGAGCTTAATTTTTTCTCCAACTCTCAGCATGACTTTTCTAGGATGCTGATGAATGCTTCTGTAAGTCCGGAAGAGCTTGAGATGGTCCTATTCAGAGAGTATAATTATCAGCAACTGATCCAATGGGATAGCCATTCTCTTGTTATCCTGATCTTGTTACAGATCTTTGTTAAAACATCAGTCACGATCTATCCGCCTGCTAGAATAAGATCTGCTGGCCTGTAATAAACTCTGCCAATTTGATATCCTCCTTTTCAGAGCTGCTTCTGCAATCTCAACTTCCTCACTAAGGGTTAGATAAAGGTTTTTCAAGTTGGTCCTGATTGCAATCGAGAGCTGCATTGTCCCCCCATCTCATAATGCTTATTTAATTCCGTCCCTCGCTTAAGAATTTCTTGTTATTCTGTTACACATTTCACAGACTTGTTCCGAAGTCAGATTCTTCTAGGTGATGTACTCTCGTTTGTGTACAGGCAAGTTACTGAAACTTTCACTTCTTCAGAGATTTCTTTATCCTCTTTGTAGCTTCCCTCGATTCTTCCGCTAATTCTTGGAATCTTTGTATTCCAATTCCTCTTCCCATCGCAGACGCATAGATCGTGTCTGGTCATCCAGGATTTTTTCTGCGATTCTTCGTTCCTAATACCTCGCTGGCTAAGTCAGTCACTGTTGCGTCTTGACGGTGATAGTGATGATATTCGACATTTTTACCCTCTTACTGATGAGTGATAGGAATTCCACACCTTGATTCGTGCTCGCCAAATCCGGGTTCCTTAACTTTTTAAGATCAGATCTCATTATTTGCTGGGTTGACTTTCTGGCTTTCTTCAGACGAGCTCGAAATTATCACCGGGTACTTTCTCTGTCTTTTCCAGGACAGCTTCTTGTGTGTTTACCCATTATAGATCTGTAGATACCGGAACGATTAGTATACCTATTTAGCTTTTGAAGTTTCCAAAATACTGCCTAACTCTATAGGCTTTGAAGTATTTGTGACCGAAGAAAACAGAAAATATATATCGTATATCGGACAATAAATCTTCATAACAGACTAATCAGAGAGGCAATCAATATAGTATGTAATGAGTGTTTTCGACCCGATTTTGTCTAGACAAGCAGTATATAACGGTTGCTAAATATGTAGATAATGAAACATAGAACGACGATTTAGTTGTGTTTCCGTCCGTCCGCCTGTCCGACCTTTAACATTTGCGTAAAAGTTGTCTTTGCTTATATTTCCAATATTCTTTGATGAAACCTTTTGATATGTCACTAGTTATACTTGTAGTTTCCTGCAGACTATTTTACAGCATTTGAATTCTGCTGCTGACCTAAGGTCAAGGTCACATACCTAAACATTTGCGATAGAGTTTTGCGTTAAATTTATTGTCTTCGGTTATATTTCCAATATCCTTAGATGAACATTTTTGATGTATGAATAGGTTACTATTCAGAAACTGAGGGTGAGGTTGGGCCTGTAAAATCGATTTAAGCCCCCCAGTAATTCTTTACTGACCGTTCCAAGGCGGTAGTTCTGTTGTGGTTCTCTGTTGCCTGTTTTTGGTGTCAGAGTTTCTGTGATGTTTTACCTTATGTTTGTTCTTATTATTTTTGGTTCGGTTTGGGTTGCTGAGTGGCCACCTTTTGGGAACAAGCTGCTCACTCGGTTGGCCATATGTTCTCTGTATCTTGATTATTTGTAATCTTAGTTGTTTCCAACTATGGCTTGAGGGCTGGATTTGGATTTTGATTGTTTCAGTTCCTGGTCTTTGCTTACTTTTTACTTTTACTATTAGTTTCATATAGAGTAGTTGACATGATCTGAATGCTGCTGATTATATAAGTCAAGGTCACAGACTTACAAATTTATGTTAAACTTTTGCACTTAGTTTATATTCTTAGCTTACACTGCCAGTATCCTTTGATGGAACCTGTTGATATGTGTTTAGGTTTACTTGTAGGTTCATGCAGATTAGCTGACATCTTCTGGACGCTGCTGCTGACCAAGGTCAATGTCACAGAGTTATATAGTTGCATTAAAAATTTGTGTTAAGTTTGTATTCTTTGTTGATATTTGTAATGTATTTTGATCATATTTGTAATGTATTTTGATGAAACCTTTTGATTTTGACTAGGTTTAATTCTCGGTTCATACCTTTTATTAAAATTGGTTTTTATCAGGCAGTGGTATCATTAGGCACTGGTCAGTGGTATACGTGAGCCCCAGCTTACCAGCTGTAGTTTATTTATTGGTTTTAGATGGACTAATGAAAATGTTATCTAATAAACTATGTAAAGTGAATGTACAATTCGTTTTACCCTTTGCTGCTGCTTATCTTCCAGATAATACAGCCAGCAAGGCTTACTCAGTGATTAACGCAAATGAAACCTCACAATCAAACAAATTTGTCGGGATCCTCCCCAATATTTCACATGTAAGCTCAAACTATCTTTAGTGTTTTTGAAAGTGTCCCCAATAGATTGCAAAACGTAAAACCCTTGGCAACAAGGAGCACAGCAAAGAGCTGATTCTATGAACACATCGAAACATACTTCTTTATGGTTAACAATGACAAACTATATTATCAGACAGACAAATTGGGGTTGAATGAACTGATAGCTGACCATAAAACTGATGGCATATGCAAACAGCAAAGGTTCAGATCAGATTGCGCATCAGATCAGATACATTGCTGGTTGCAGGCTCAATGCATAGACCCTGATGGATATACAAACATGAAACAAGACCCTAGCCAAACTGTACGAATTCACAGACTTGTCTGATTCTTCGCTGATACCTTCAGCATTCTTTTAGAAAGACGCGGCTCAGCTGACTAGCAACGATCCATCCAGACATAGACCAGTTAATCAATGTCATAACAACGTAAGCCATAAAACAACGGAAATACAGGACCTCTGTATTAATAACGACATGACCATTATTATTGTTGTTTTGAATATTGATAAGCACTTCATTTCGTAAATAATATACTTCATTACCAAGCTCTTTACGCGTTGGTTACTCGCATTTAAAGTCTCACACAGACCGTCGTCATATGAAGGTTAACAACAGTTCGCTGTTCACTTTACAGAGTTACCGTAATAGCTAAGATTTCACCATCAGCCACTTTAACGATATGCAGGAGCACGAATAATTTTGAACTTACTCTCGTTCTTTACAATTACAATTTTTTCTTGTGCTAGTGACATGACCTGATAGTATAAGTATCTTTCATGGGTGTGAGGTGAGGATAGAAAAATCCGTCACGAGGGTCACTGTTCGGCATCACGAGGCTTGCCGAGTGATGCCGAACAGTGATCCCGAGTGACGGATTTTTCTATCCGCACCTCACACCCATGACAGATACTTTTTGTTGCACATCACATTTAACTTTTTAACTTTAGAACTTGTTAAAATACGTAATTCTAGTGCTTGAGAGGTTTAAATTTGATTTTGTAAGAAGGCACCGCTTTCAACGACCGTCATTCGGCTCTTTACGTCAACGACTGGCGTGCATAAACTGACGTCATTTTTGCCATCTTCGTGACGTTATCACCTTAAACGTCAACGTCACTTAACGACGCAGATACGTGACCTCCAATACAACCAATGCATTGAATGCTCGTGATTTTTTTCCGGTCCTGGGTGAGATAACATGGGTGACATAAGATTTGTAGGTACAGGGGAAGCACGTGGATATCCTTATCTGGTGTGCAAGAATTGACTATCCTGTCCACTAAGTCACAAGAAGCGCCTATCATTTTAACCAGATGTGGGTTTGTTTTTGCCGCTACAGTACAAAGTTTCCAGCAAACGGTCCAAAATATCAGTATAATCACAACTAAAGCATTATTAAGAATTAGTTTTACGTCCCTTTCAGCAGTATCTCGTCATATTGAGACGACGGTAGTATAAATGATTGACTATGTTCAGTGGAGCCCCTTTTACGGTGCGGATAATTCTGCAGGTTTTCACCCAGTACCGCTAGTGCAGTAAACCAGCGCTACACTAGGTTCTACAAAAATGTAATCGCTAGCACTTTTAGTAGCAAAATTATAGTTTAAGGTACCAGGAGACTTTAATAAAAGGAAACTTTAAGTAACTATGTTTCGAGACTGAATTTTCAACTTTTTTCTAGTCCTTTAATTGAAAGATAAGATGTTAAGAATGTCTACTAGACCTATGGAATTGAATTATTTAAAATCTTAAAGTGTACTCAAAGAAATTGCAGACGTTTTAACGTAATTTAAATGTAAATTTCAGTCATGTAAGACTTCGTTGTGTTGATGAGAATTGCTTGCATAATGTCTTCTCAATACATTTCTTCCATTTAAACATGACAAACATCAGCACGAGCAAATTAATTTGGCTTGACAGGGACATGGGTTAAGATAAGACCTTATTTCATTTCTTTTAGCAATACGCTTTGTTCCTCGTCACTGGCGCATCGCATTTTTACATTTGAGCCGCGACACGGGAGAACCAACAAAGTGGTTGTGCGCCCAGCGAAGACTCAGATCAGCCTGGGCATCCGCCCAGTATGATCAGAGTCTTCGCTCTCCGCATGGAGCTGGCTTAGACTCTTAGCTACCCTTTAAGCGCATAGCGAAAACTCTGCTCAGATTGGACGGATGTCCAGGCCGATCTGAGTCTGAGCTGGGCACAAAACCACATTGTTGGTTTTCTCGTGTCGCGGCTCATTTGTTTGCTTTATGCAGGTTGTGGCTCCGAAAAAACTAGTCGCGTTGTGAAATCAACTGTTCAAAATTTCACTGATTTTAATTTTCATAAGTCTCTACAAAACCTCTTCATTATCAAAGCTAATAAATAGGATAGGTATCAACGTCTAATGGTAGACATTGATGTTAAACCTATATATTAGTTCTTATGCAGAAGAGTTTTATATTTACAGAAATTATATACAATGTTCTTTTATAAATTTTTAGAAGTATAGCTGTATGAAAATATGTGCTGGCAAGGGGATGCTTAATCTGCAGCCTGCATATCCCCAAAACAGTTTTCCAGAACTAGACTCAGATCATACCGAAAAAAATTTGGGACACATAAAATAATAATCAAAACTGTCCTAAAACTGAAACCATTTCACGGCCCGAGGTTATAAAACTTGAGTACATTCTCAAACTCAAAATAAAGCACACTGATTGGCTGCTTCCGAGCACATGCTCGGAAGCAGCCAATCAGTGTGCTTTATTTTGGGTTTGAGATTATTTTCAAGGTTTGTAACCTCCAACCCAGTTTAAAATGCAGTAACGCGTCCAAAAGAGGCAGATGGAATAGAAAACCCTGTTGACCTTGAACAGTCTGGGGCTGTACTTGTTCTTTTGATCTGATTCAATAAATACTTAATTGTTTTATATATATATATCTTACTTTTTATTTAAATATTTTTTTTTTAAGTAAAGACCTTTGCCTTCGTAATTGATGCTGCGATACGTATGTCTTATTCTCGGCTTAAAACAAATATATTTCGGTATATCTTCTATTAAGCCTCTTTTTACGGCCATTGTTATGGCATACAAATGCTCAGGGGTAGTTTACATTTGCTTTCAGAAAATGCTCTTTCCTTTCTTCTAGCACGATCTTGTTCTTTCAAACCATATCCGCGCTTCTTAATTTGTTTTTGAACGCTTACTAGTTAATAGAACTAATTGCTGTTTTCGAACGTATCAAGAATGTAAAACCCATATATTTAAAGGCTATTGATTTTTGTCAAGCTTATTAAAGGTCTGATAAGCTTCAATGACAAGAAAATATATTATTAGATCTGTAAACAGTTATACTGAATTCAAGTTAAGGCATGAAACTGAGAGTTCCTGCAGCACTAATTAAACCTGGGGCCGTATTCATAAAACGACTTAAGTGGTTGCTATGCTGTCGCTAAGGCTAAATTTCTTTGAAGGAGATTCCCTACAACTATGAAATTTGCTCTGGAGGAACAGTCTTACAAAGACTGTTCCTCCAGACCAAATTTCATAGTTGTAGGGAATCTCCTTTATAGATATTCAGCCTTAGCAACAGCATAGCAACGACTTAAGTGGCTTTATGAATACGGCCCCTGGGTCTTAAACTTACCAAATGCTCTAGATAATATAAGAAAAGTACTTGGCTCTTTTGAAAAAGCTAAAAAGTGATCAAGTCTGTACAACTCAGCAGGCATACAATGTTGAACCAATATTGAATCTTCCTTGATTCAACGTTGTAGCGTTGAATCAATGTTGATTCAACGTTTTGTGTCCAGTGGGAAAGTTTTGTTTACACACCAAACTTTAAGTATAACACTAGTTACGTAGCATCGTAGCATCGTATTGCACTAAAATCCTCGGAAGATACCATCTTCGATCAAAGAAATATGTTTCATATTTTAACTCCACGTATTTCATCCGTCCAGCATGTTACGTTCCAGCGTTTCATGTCGTCAGTTTTTTTTGTTTCTTTCAGTGGCTGGGGAGGGGGTAGGGGTGTGGCGTGGTAGTAGTGGTGGTGGTGGGGGGGGGGGGTCGAGAATACAATTTTGAGTCAGCATTGGAATTCTAGGAGATCATTCGCACTTTTAACAGCATTATATATTTCAAGGTTATACGATTTGTTTCTGAGCATCAGACTTACGAAAACAATTGGATAATTCAGCATTCAGTTCGATGTTTTAGCCTGCACACAAAATTGAAAATCTTATCAATCCAAACTATCAGTTTTATCAGCAGGTCTCAAATACGCTCGTAATCCATTTTTATTTTAAACCAACTTTTCAAAGATTCTTCGCGTATTTATTTTGATAAGAGTTTTAAAACTAAATGTTGCATATACAGTTAAATCTCTCGGGGCTATAGACTTTGGCAACCGTTACTGCATTTTGAAGTGTTTTTGGGAAAATACCGTTGATGTCATTTTATCAGTGCACTTGAGGGAACGGGGGCCGTATTCATAAAACGACTTAAGTGGTTGCTATGCTGTTGCTAAGGCTAAATTTCTTTGAAGGAGATTCCCTACAACTATGAAATTTGCTCTGGAGGAACAGTCTTACAAAGACTGTTCCTCCAGAGAAAATTTCTTAGTTGTAGGGAATCTCCTTTATAGATATTTGGCCTTAGCAACAGCATAGCAACGACTTAAGTGGCTTTATGAATACGGCCCCGGGTTTCATAACTAAGATACTGAGATAAGAGCCTAAAATAAATGTGTCTTTGGGTCCCAAGTTATGTACCTATGTACTTCGAGTCAGCATCAACCTCAAATCATACGGTTTTACAAAGTCCATCCAAATCTAAATCACTTTGTGCCAGGGCGGTATGTTGCTTCTATCGCTGATACAAAAAAAACACATGAAAAACGAGTTACATGAAATTTTAACGTATTCCCATTGTTTGCTTTGAATTCTATCTTGTACTTGCACCAAATAAAACCACGGAGTGATAGTGATTGCATTTCTAGGACCGCAATATTACTGCTGTCTGATTACTGCCTTCAAACGTGCAATGTATATTAAACAAAGATTTGTTCAAGGAAGTGCAGAATACGTCCAGCTCGCTTCATCAGTAAATCCTCATTAATACTGATAAGGTGTGATGATTAGAAGATAACGCGGGATTTTCCACAATTCGTTTGAAAACCAACCGACAAAAATAAAGAATGTCTTGTCGTGGTGAATGGACTACATTACTCTAGTGTTGTAAGTCCAGCTATGATTCCAGCAGCGGTTCACTGGTCATACAAGTGTATTGTATTTAAAAAGCTCCGCCACTTTTTGCTGAAAAAATACCAAGAGCTTTTTTGCAGTGCAAAAGATCCTCACATTTTTTCAGCAAATAATATTACCGCAAGACTTAACGATCATCGACTAACGACTTCGATAAGCTAACAATGCTTTTAAGAACTGGGCCTTGATAATTAAATGCAATGCTAATTGACTCATTTATAAATCGACTCATTTACTCATTTATAAACAGGCATAATGGTGTCTTTCTTGTGCGCCTGAAACTGCTTTAAGCATTCAGTAGCTTAGGCTAATGTTCATTCCAAGGCGGAAACGACTGATGCCTTTCATTGCGGTGATCTGTATACTTTGTGATGCTTTAGTATATCTTCTAGATAACATTTTCATCAGATTCGGTACTAAGTTACACAGACAGATTATAGCAATTCCGATGGGTACTAACTGCGCTCCTCTTGTAGCAGATTTGTTTCTACTTTGCTATGAAAGAGACTTTATGATGTCTCTTTCTGATGATACTCAAGCTCATGTCATTGAAGCATTCAACTCAACGTCTAGATACTTGGACGACCTTTTAAATATTGACAATCCTTATTTTGAAGGAATGGTTAGTCAAATTTATCCTGAATTGCAGTTAAATAAAGCAAATACTTCTGATACCGAGGCCCCATTTTTGGATTTACATTTATCAATTTTAGATGGATTTGTTTCATCTAAAATTTATGACAAACGCAATGATTTTGATTTCGACATTGTTAATTTTCCGTGTTTGGATGGTGATGTTCCCCGCACCACTTCTTATGGTGTTTATATTTCTCAGCTTATTCGCTTCGCTAGGGTGTCTAGTCATTTGGCTGATTTCAATGCTCGTAATAAAAGTTTGACTGCCAAGCTTTTACATCAGGGGTATCGGTATCATAAACTTCGGAAAGCTTTTGTAACGTGGGCCGACCTGCAAACAAACCCCGTCAGTGGAAAAGCATGCTCACCCACCAAGGGCGGTTTATTTGCTTATATACCCCAACATTTACTCGACCACAAACTACCGAGTTTGTAATTTGCATATCTATTTATATCTGTGACCTTCTACCGTCACATTACTTTCCCCTCCGAGAAGTCTCGTCCCGAGACTTGGCCTGGGAATTACATGGGTAAAGCAACTCCGGTCTGGCAGTTGTCATTATCCCACCGCTGCCACCAAATGTAACGTGGGCCGACCTGCAAACAAACCCCGTCAGTGGAAAAGCATGCTCACCCACCAAGGGCGGTTTATTTGCTTATATACCCCAATATTTACTCGACCACAAACTACCGAGTTTGTAATTTGCATATCTATTTATATCTGTGACCTTCTACCGACACATTTTTTCTAAATTTTATCGTAGACGCTTTGAATTGGTTTCTAAATATAATACAGGGTTAAGGTCACTTTTGCAACAAGGCCTATCGGAACCTGAATTTTATGGTGACTTAGTATATAAATTACGCAAAATCGTAGGTAAAACAGAATTTCCTGATCAATTTAAAAAAATTATCATACGATTTAAACGCATTGGCTATAACATAGATGTAATGCGACAGTCTGCATGCTTAGTGGTTAACCCAATCACGGTTGACAACTTTGCTGTCCTCTTTAATTGCACGCCGGTGGGTGGGGGTTCAGACTCTATGATAGCCCTACATAAAGCTATATATTAGTTGGTTGGGGCCGGATGTTTGTCTGTTTCTTGGCCCACCGGGGTTCAACTGCTGGTCTTCTTTTGCTCCAGTGGTGTTGCTGACGCCCCAGGGATCTCCAGGTGTCTCAACACGTTTTGGCTGTCGCGTCCTCATCCTTGCTTCATCACGGTCTTTTCTTGATTTTAATTGTTGACCGTGATGACTCTCTGATGAGTTAGGGGACCTCCATACGAACCGAACTACCAACTAATTGTGTGCACCGCGGCGGAGGGTGAGGGTGAAGGTTTGGGCCCAGTAAAACCGGTTTAACCCCCCTCCTCCCACTAGTTATTACTGACCGTCCCAAGGCGGTACTTTCGTTGCGGTTGCATTTGTTTTATGCTCGGTGCTGTTTAATTTATTGTGTTCTCATTTTAACCCATCTTTAATAAAAATAGAAAATAGGTAAAAATAATTGTTAAATGTTTTTCGTATAATTTGCTTAGTCTGTTGTAACCCTTCTGTTGGTCTAAATTTTTTAGTTCAATAAAGATAACTGAGTTGCCACCTATTTGGGAAAGAGCTGCTGACTCGGCTTACCACTTGTAATTTATTGTTTGTTGGGATGTCTTTGTCAATCTTTCCTTTTGATGTTGGGGATAGGGTTTGGGATCTGATTCAGTCAGTTCCTGAAGTGTAGTTACTCTTTAAATTTGTCCACTTTGCTTTCTTTTTTGTTTTCTGTTTAACCAGAAAATAGTACTTTTTATACGTGTTCACGTATTTGGCATTTTCACTGTTCTTTTCATTTTGTTTTATTAAATGTACGAGCATACCCTGTTAGTTGGACATGTGGGTATAAGGGCAGTTGTCAGTGACTGGCGAAAGTCACGATGATGTGAACTTAGTAGTGGTTAACCACTTTAAAAGGTCTAAGCCTGTTCAGGAATAGTATGGTTAGGGCAACTGACCGTACCGACATGATCATACCTGTTTACCGTAGACGTAACACACAAAAAGCGAATATATCCCGCTCCAGTTTATCGTGTGGGCCTCTACCATCTTCTTTCGTTGTCCTGGATGGGTGTGTTTTATGATTGTGACCTTTCCTGTAAAAATTCATTTGAACCACATCATGGTGTCTCTAGCGATGAGGCAATCTTATCATGTGATATTCAGCTCACCCTTCTCATTTATACAAGGTAATAAGAAATCTCACCGCTGCCTCTATGGGTTGTGCCACGTCGATAGAAGGCTGAGCTGACAAGGAAAGGCTCTGATCAGACTGCACTCAGATACAGTCTGATCAGAGCCTTTGTTTGTCACCAAAGTGTAGTCTGATCCAAATAATAGCCGAGAGGGGTTTTTGGGTCATAGATAGATAGATAGATAGCTAGATAGATAGATAGATCAGAGCCTTTGCTTGTCACTAATGCCACATTATTGGTAATCACATGATGAGGCTAAATTTTTGAAGCAAATATACTGAGTTAACACAATGCTACTATCATATAAAGACTTACCCAAAACTTTCGTTTGGGCATTTTCGAACTCAGCTAGCTTATCATTTTCAAAGCTGCATTTTTATACTTATAACTTTTTACATGAGTCGAATGCATCACTCAGGCCATTCAAGCGAAAGTGTTGCATTTTGATCATTTACACAGTTATAGTTAACCAGCAAACCCAATCCAGTCAAATGTATTTGCAAGGCTTCTTTGGAGCAAAACAACTCTTACCTCAGTTATTTGTCTGTCTTTGGTTTCGGTGAAATGAAAAAGAAGCCGGTAAAGTCAATGTTATTGATCGACTATTTTCTAACACTGTGGCTGGTTCATTGTTTTTAAATTAGATTTAATACTTTTATGACTAGTATCATTCATTAACAACTAATTAAAAAAAAGATTGAGTTGATAAGAACACCTCTTTTCATCTACCGCCGCAGAATAAAAAAGAAAACTAGAAAATGTGTTTATGAAACACTATGCCCCCAACCATATGCTTGTCTCTAGAGAAGGTTCATCCAATAATGCTTGTACCTTTGTACCATAGGCTTACAATGCACTAAGTCGAAAAAGGGGCTTAACTCAGTCAAAAATTTACGAATTGTTTTCGAAAGTTAATCAGGTCATCTACACCTTGGGCAATATCAACCTGCAAAAATCATGATCCTAGCATCAGGGGTTCTCCAGATATTTTGTTCACAAGCTTCCATAGGCAAATAATGCACTAAGTTGAAAAAGGGGCGCAACTCAATCCAAAATTTACAAATTATTTTCAAAAGTTAATCAGGTCATCTGCACCACAGGCAGTATCTTCCTGCATAAAATCATGCTCCTAGCATCAGGCGTTCTTGAGATATTTTGTTCACAAGGTTCCATAGGCTTACAATGCACTAAGTCGAAAAAGGGGCATAACTCAATCAAAAATTCATGATTTCTTTTCAAAAGTTAATCAGGTCATCTACACCATAGGCAGTATCTTCCTGCAAAAAATCATGCTCCTAACATCAGGGGTTCTTGAGATATTTAGTTCACAAGGTTCCATAGGCTTAAAATGCACTAAGTCGAAAAAGGGGCATAACTTTGTCAAAAATTCACGAATTTGTTTCAAATGTTAATCAGGTCATCTACACCTTGGGCATTCTCATCCTGCAAAACCTCATGATCCTAGCATCAGAGGTTCTTGAGATATTTTGTTCACAAGTTTCCACAGGCTAAGTCGAAAAGGGGGCATAACTCTGGAAATAACTGACCGGCGGAAAAATAAAAAAATATGGGTCTGCTTATTTTCCATACTGATCATGTGTATAAAGTTTCAAGTTCCTAGCTCTTATTGTTCTTGACTATATGTAAGGGTACCTTTGTACCATAGGCCTCAATGCACTAAGTCGAAAAAGGGGAATAACTTGATAAAAAATTCACGAATTTTTTTCAAAAGTAAATCAGGTCATCTACACCACAGGCAGTATCTTCCTGCAAAAAGTCATGCTCCTAGCTTCAGGGGTTCTTGAGATATTTTGTTCACAAGGTTCCATAGGCTTACAATGCACTGTCGAAAAAGGGGCATAACTTTGTCAAAAATTCACGAATTTGTTTCAAAAGTTAATCAGGTCATCTACACCTTGGACATTCTCATCTTGCAAAGCTTCATGATCCTAGCATCAGGGGTTCTTGAGATATTTTGTTCACAAGGTTCACAGGCTAAGTCGAAAAAGGGGCATAACTCTGGAAATACATTGCCGGCGGAAAAACAAAAAAAATACGGGTCTGCTTATTTTCCATACTGATCATGTGTATAAAGTTTCAAGTTCCTAGCTCTTATTGTTCTTGACTATATGTAAGGGTACCTTTGTACCATAGGCCTCAATGCACTAAGTCGAAAAAGGGGCATAACTCAATCAAAAATTCACGAATTTTTTTCAAAAGTTAATCAGGTCATCTACACTACAGGCAGTATCTTCCTGCAAAAAATCATGCTCCTAGCTTCAGGGATTCCTGAGATATTTCGTTCACAAGGTTCCATAGGCTTACAATGCACTAAGTCGAAAAAGGGGCATAACTCGGTCAAAAATTCACGAATTTGTTTCAAAAGTTAATCAGGTCATCTACACCTTGGACATTCTCATCTTGCAAAGCCTCATGATCCTAGCATCAGGGGTTCTTGAGATATTTTGTTCACAGGCTAAGTCGAAAAAGGGGCATAACTCTGGAAATACATTGCCGGCGGAAAAATAAAAAAATACGGGTCTGCTTATTTTCCATACTGATCATGTGTATTAAGTTTCAAGTTCCTAGCTCTTATTGTTCTTGACTATATGTAAGGGTACCTTTGTACCATAGGCCTCAATGCACTAAGTGGAAAAAGGGGAATAACTTGATAAAAAATTCACGAATTTTTTTCAAAAGTAAATCAGGTCATCTACACCACAGGCAGTATCTTCCTGCAAAAAGTCATGCTCCTAGCTTCAGGGGTTCTTGAGATATTTTGTTCACAAGGTTCCATAGGCTTACAATGCACTAAGTCGAAAAAGGGGCATAACTCTGTCAAAAATACACGAACTTGTTTCAAAAGTTAATCAGGTCATCTACACCTTGGGCATTCTCATCTTGCAAAGCCTCATGATCCTAGCATCAGGGGTTCTTGAGATATTTTGTTCACAAGGTTCCACAGGCTAAGTCAAAAAGGGGCATAACTCTGGAAAAACATTGCCGGCAGAAAAATAAAAAATTACCGGCAGAAAAATAAAAAGATACGGGTCTGCTTATTTTCCATACTGATCATGTGTATAAAGTTTCAAGTTCCTAGCTCTTATTGTTCTTGACTATATGTAAGGGTACCGTTGTACCATAGGCCTCAATGCACTAAGTCGAAAAAGGGGAATAACTTGATCAAAAATTCACGAATTCTTTTTCAAAAGTTAATCAGGTCATCTACACCACAGGCAGTATCTTCCTGCAAAAAGTCATGCTCCTAGCTTCAGGGGTTCTTGAGATATTTTGTTCACAAGGTTCCATAGGCTTACAATGCACTAAGTCGAAAAAGGGGCATAACTCTGTCAAAAATACACGAACTTGTTTCAAAAGTTAATCAGGTCATCTACACCTTGGGCATTCTCATCTTGCAAAGCCTCATGATCCTAGCATCAGGGGTTCTTGAGATATTTTGTTCACAAGGTTCCACCGGCTAAGTCAAAAAGGGGCATAACTCTGGAAAAACATTGCCGGCAGAAAAATAAAAAATTACCGGCAGAAAAATAAAAAGATACGGGTCTGCTTATTTTCCATACTGATCATGTGTATAAAGTTTCAAGTTCCTAGCTCTTATTGTTCTTGACTATATGTAAGGGTACCGTTGTACCATAGGCCTCAATGCACTAAGTCAAAAAAGGGGAATAACTTGATCAAAAATTCACGAATTTTTTTTCAAAAGTTAATCAGGTCATCTACACCACAGGCAGTATCTTCCTGCAAAAAGTCATGCTCCTAGCTTCAGGGGTTCTTGAGATATTTTGTTCACAAGGTTCCATAGGCTTACAATGCACTGTCGAAAAAGGGGCATAACTTTGTCAAAAATTCACGAATTTGTTTCAAAAGTTAATCAGGTCATCTACACCTTGGGCATTCTCATTTAGCAAAGCCTCATGATCCTAGCATCAGGGGTTCTTGAGATATTTTGTTCACAAGGTTCCACAGGCTAAGTCGAAAAAGGGGCATAACTCTGGAAATACATTGCCGGCGGAAAAATAAAAAAATACAGGTCTGCTTATTTTCCATACTGATCATGTGTATAAAGTTTCAAGTTCCTAGCTCTTATAGTTCTTGACTATATGTACGGGTACCTTTGTACCATAGGCCTCAATGCACTAAGTCGAAAAAAGGGGAATAACTCTATAAAAAATTCACAAATTTTTTTCAAAAGTTAATCAGGTCATCTACACCACAGGCAGTATCTTCCTGCAAAAAATCATGCTCCTAGCTTCAGGGGTTCTTGAGATATTTTGTTCACAAGGTTCCATAGGCTTACAATGCACTAAGTCGAAAAAGGGGCATAACTCGGACAAAAATTCACGAATTTGTTTCAAAAGTTAATCAGATCATCTACACCTTGGGCATTCTCATCCTTGAAAACCTCATGATCCTACCATCAGGGGTTCTTCAGATATATTGTTCACAAGGTTCCACAGGCTAAGTCGAAAAAGGGGCATAACTCTTGAAATATGTGACCCGGAGAAAAAAGAAACTAGAAAATGTGTTTATGAAACACTATGCCCCCAACCATATGCTTGCCTCTAAAGAAGGTTCATCCAATAATGCTTGTACCTTTGTACCATAGGCTTCAATGTACTAAGTCGAAAAAGGGGCTTAACTCAGTCAAAAATTTAAGAATTGCTTTTGAAAGTTAATCAGGTCATCTACACCTTGGGCAATATCAACCTGCAAAAATCATGATCCTAGCATCAGGGGTTCTCCAGGTATTTTGTTCACAAGGTTCAACAGGCAAATAATGCACTAAGTTGAAAAAGGGGCATAACTCGATCAAAAATTCAAGAATTTTTTTCAAAAGTTAATCAGGACATCTACACCATAGGCAGTATCATCCTGCAAAAAATCATGCTCCTAGCATCAGGGGTTCCTGAGATATTTTGTTCACAAGGTTCCATAGGCTTACAATGCACTAAGTCTCAAAGGGGCATAACTCGGTCAATAATTCACAAATTTGTTTCAAAAGTTAATCAGGTCATCTACACCTTCGGCATTGTCATCCTGCAAAACCTAATGATCCTAGCGTCAGGGGCTCTTGAGATATTTTGTTCACAAGGTTCCACAGGCTAAGTCGAAAAAGGGGCATAACTCTAAAAAATATGTGACCCACGGAAAAAAGAAAAACACGTGTTCGCTTATTTTTCATACTGATCATGTGTTTAAAGTTTCAAGTTCCTAGCTCTTACGGTTCTTGACAGGATGTAAAGGTACCTTTGTACCATAGGCTTCAATGCATTAAGTCGAAAAAGGGGCATAACTCAATAAAAAATTTAAGATTTTTTTTCTAAAGTTAATCAGGTCATTTACACCTTAGGGAGTATCTTCCTCCAAAATATCATGATCCTAGCATCAGGGGTTCTTGAGATATTTTGTTCACAAGGTTCCATAGGCTTACAATGCACTAAGTATAAAAAGGGGCATAACTCGATCAACAAGAATTTAAGAAATATGCTCAAAAGTAAATCAGTTCATCTACATCTTGGTCTGTAACTGTATGCCAAATATAAATGTGCTAGCTTAAGCGGTTCTTCAGATATTTTGTTCACAAGGTTATTCCTATATAAAATGCCCAAGGCCTGAAAAGGGGAATAACTCAACCAAAAAATTACGACATATGCTCAAAAGTTAATCAGTTCATCTACACCTTAGTCCAAACCAGCATGCTAAATTTAAGGACCCTAGCTTATGCGGTTCTTTAGATATTTTGTTCACAAGGTTGTTCCTATACAAATGCCTATGTCCGAAAAAGGGGAATAACTCAACTGAGAATTATTGAAATAGGCTCAAAAGTTAATCAGTTCATTTAACCCTTAGTCTGTAACTGTATGCCAAATATCAGGATCCTAGCTTAAGGGGTTCTTCAGATATTTTGTTCACAAGGTTCCATAGGCTTACAATGCACTAAGCTGAAAAAGGGGCATAACTCGGTCAAAAATTTATAAAAAAATTTCACAAGTTAATCAGGTCTTCTACACCTTGAGCAATGTTATCCTGCAAAAAATCATGATCCTAGCAGCAGGGGTTCTCAAGATATTTTGTTCACAAGGTTCCATAGGCTAAGTCGAAAAAGGGGCATAACTCTGGAAATACCTGACCGGCGGAAAAAAGAAAAAATACGGGTCCGCTTATTTTTCATGTACATACCACATATGAAATTTCAAGATCCTAGCATAAGCGGTTCTTGAGTTTCCTACCTGCCATAAAGCGTTACGGACGGACGGACATACGGACAGACGGACAGACGGATGGACAGGCCCAAACCAATATGCCCCCTCAACTTCTCCGAAGTTGGGGGCATAATTAGGTGTCATATATTTGGCATTTTTAGATAGACTTGTCTGTCCGCAAGTGGTTCCTAGTACCCTAAAACTAAGTAATGTATGAGTTTTCATATACATTTACTCATTTTAGTCTCAATTTGTGTAAATACTGAGAGTAGTAAGAAATATTCTGGATTCTTTTGTCACAATTCAGTCAGTTGCTATTGACTTGTAAAAGTTTTCAAGTTGATTTTGGTCGGATGTAAAGGAGATTCTAACATGACATTAACGTTTTCCCCATTGAGCATATAAGAAGCGGCGCCGTGTGAAAATTTGTGATAAATCACGTTGTTAAATTGAGATTTTTTCGCATCACACGCCGCTAAATAATTAGCTCGCCTCAGAACAAAACCAAGCCAAGTGACATTTACATACGATTCTGTGCACATAGTATTAGGTAAATGACATGCCATCAAATATTCTGTTTTCATTTAATCCCTCAAACAACAGATAAACATCGAGAAACGCCAGGCTTACCTATTGCTACAACTTAGAGCCGCACATAACGCAGAAGTTCCCCATAAGGTTTTCGGTGAGAAGCATTTTGTCTCAGAAATAAATAATATCGTTGTAATGCGCAGTAAGTTACTCTTCTGTATCACCAATTTAACGTTTTGCAACGCCAAATAGTTTTGGCGAATATGAATTATAGTCATTAAAACTAAGCATTATTTTCTTTCGAACATGTAAATTTTTAGGATCTTTAGCCATTTGTTTCTGTGCTTCCTTTGTACAGTGCTGATACAAATCCAATTTTGTGTTTTTACAATGCTTAAGCTTTGGTGTTGACGGCAAAACGCATTTATCGTCATACTGAAAGCTAGAGCTAGGGTAAAATGATTTCTAATAATAATATTGGTAAAGTTTATTTTAGAATATGCTTAATTCTGGTTGAGGAGCATAGACGTTTATGTCCTAATATAAAGGATACATATGATATTTACTTTATAACGCCTTTATGTCCCAAGACATTAATAACAATCTAATAGACATTAGCGCTGCTTTTGATTCAATAACGTCATTGATGATGTCCTTTTAGAGAATGACATTTCAGTTTAACGGCCAATGACAATATCTGACAAGCAACGCATCAAAACAAATACAGACATAAAAGGTTTCTTATTATATTAAATGTCAACATGCTTGTTTTCGTCGACAGACTTTCTCTTTCTAAAGGCGGCATGACCAGTAGAATGGTTTTGTATTTCACTCTCAGGAGACCGCTTAGCAGCAAAATATGTTTCTTTTACACCAGTCAAACAAAAATATTTGTTTACACAGAACAAGTATAAATTTAAAGTAATCAGTCATTTGCATTACATGCTTTTCGCAGAACTAACATGAGCACTTCTATTTCGTATTCTCTTTATTTGTATTAGAAATACTTTTACTCAAAGGTAGCTTATTTCTCTCAGTCTTCTAATAGAACAGTATGCACTTTTGTCCACAGCCTACAAGTTCAGATTTTGGTGAACTTTTCAGCATGAAAGTGTTTGTTTACATAGATGGCTGATAAGCAGCTGTAACGGTTGCTTAAGTGGCGTCTGCTGCCAAACAGTGATCAAACTGTTTGATGTTAAACATTTTACAAGCTGTATAAGAGCTTTCTGTTTTATTTATTCATTTTATTTACACAATATTTTAAGAGGGTGACACATTTAGCTAAAATAGCCATTCTACCAAGTGGCCCTCTACAAACATGATACATACATATACAATAAAACACAAACATATTTACAGAATAAAAGAGCACAAATATTCCTCAAAACACATATATACATAAACATCAGACATACATTCTAAAATGCAATTGTTAGTTAAAATTAAGAGATCAAGGCATTAAGAAACTAAGAGCATTGGCATTTTAATAAGAACACTTAAAAAGTTTTCTTATGCTATTAGAGGCTAGTTAACAAATAACTATATAACAAATTTATCTGATCCTATTTTCAAGGGACATTCCAGAGGCTGTAGCCTATAGGATATGCACTTCTTTCGAACCGCCGTTGATTAACTATCTAGGTTGTCTTAGCACATACTTCTTTATTTGAGCCGCGAAGCGACAAAACCAATAAATGGATGTGCGCCCAGCGGAGACTCAGATCAGCATAGGCATTTGCCTAGTCTGATCAGAGTCTTTGCTGTCCGCGTGGAGGTAACTTCGACTCTCAGCTACTTATAAGCGCTTAGCGAAGAGTCTGATCAGACTGGGTGGACCCCAGGCTGATCTGAGTCTGCGCTGGGCGCACATACCACTTTGTTGGTTTGTCGTGTCGCGGCTCATGTTTTGATTCAATGTAAGAAAAGAATTTATCTTATTTTGTTATACTTTGACGCCAGTACTACCGGGGGGGAGGGGGGAGGGGGGCGGCAGTGTTGCAACATTATCACGAACCCTCTGACCGCCGTGAAGAAACGGAAATTGAGATGGTTTGATCACATCTCAAAGCCTTCCGGCTTAGCAAAGACGATTTGACAGTGCGGTGTGACAGAGAACAGAAGACGTAGACAGAACAGATTGGAAGACAATGTTAAGAAGTGGACGGGGATGGACTTTGCCTGTAGAATTAAGGGTCAGCTTATTACAGGACTAGGTGGAAAGAGTTTGTTGAAACCATATATGGTGCCCCAACGAGATTGTAAGGTTATGGGAAAAAACTAGTCTAGAATAAAACATATTTGATTATACCAGTCTGCTTATTTTATTTTTCGATGTGTTCTTTTGCTCCAGAGAATCTTATTTTAGTGAGAAAAAAAACACACACAAAAAAAAACGATTTAATCTCCAGAAAGACTGCATCAGTTTGGCCGGTATTTTGCGGGAAACATGATGCATACTTCGTGCGATAACAAGCCTAAAATCGATTCGGACGGATTGTAAACAAACGTTAAGCAGGTAGATGAATTTGGAAAAAAATGACAAAAACTATCAGATGATACAGATAAGTACCCAATCGTCTCCCCTTCGGGGAACACATTTACCTTCCCACATCTGCCTACTGTGTTATCATTTTTATGATTCATTCTGTTTGACTCCCTTATGTATTGAGATGTAAAATGTTTGTCTGTTTTGTATAGCGCTCTTTCAGGAAGCAAAAAAAAATGTAATAATATCTGATAATATCGTCAGACTAATTTAATAACGGTGCATTCCCTGCGACAGACTAATCTAATAACTGTGCATTCTTTATTAAATCCTTTCGTCCCTTGATGCGACGTTTTCAACATGTCTTACTTCACCTGTCTGACATTAACACGTCAGCTCAGTTGCGTCATAGCCCGCGGGTATTCGATTGAAATGCTAAGATAGGAAAAGTTCTTTTGTTATATTGTAAAATGCCAATAGTTTAGGTCATAGCACGAGTTCTATCTTCAAAGCTTGTACTGAAATTGCTTTGCATATTTTAAGTATTCCCCTGCAGTCAGCTCGATTCTTTTCGCTGTTTATGAATACAGTGTGGTTAAGATTTGAATGCTACAGAATACGAAGGAGCGTTCAAAAAGTTTTGCAAGTGACGTAATATCTTGGGAACAATTTAATTTCTGATAGCAAAAAAAGCACAAAACTATAATATGCCTATATTAATTTTCAAACGCAATTTACTCTGCTTAAAACACATTTTGAACTTCTTTGAAAGAGGTATACCCTAAGGGCACTGCATACTTTTACTTTCTGTATGAGCAGTCTTTGATTTTTTTATCATTGCTAAATAAACAATCCCCAGGCAATGACGTCCTGTAAATATCGCGGAAATTATATGTAGTTTAGGTTCCATACTGTCCTGAGAATTCAGATTATCCGAATTTTATGTAATGGCCAATTATCCCTTTCTACTTAAGTTTAAAATGATTTTATATTGAAAACAAGTGTCATAGCATTTTAAGATTTTGTCAGCAAGAGACTTTGAACTGGCCAATTGTAACCTGTCAAAAAATTAAAGTTAATGCAAAAACTGAAGCCGCTATAATCTTTCGAAAATGACGTTGAGGCAGATTTCAGTAACGTCATAAAACTGCGCACTGCTTTGCAGAATCGATAACAGTTGCCATCCTACTAACTTTTGAATGGATATCGTAGGTTACGATGGCAATTGACAAAGATTTTCTTTGTATTTACTATGAATTTGACTTGAATAATGCACACTGAAAAAACATTCACATATGAAATCAGCCCAGTGGTATGACTGAGGTCTTTTAAAGTGCATTATTACTCAATGCAGAAAAGTGTCTTTGTATAGTGTGTGGTATCATTGTAAAGGAAAAATATAGTGCTTCAATATAGCATAGCATAGCAATTGTCCCAAGGATTTCCCTGAACAAAGTTATGAATCTACTTGCAAAACTTTTCGCACTCTCCTCGTAACATGAAAAAGACGTTATCAAATAACCTGGAAAACAGTAACGCAGTAAAGATCTGTATTTCCCTACAAAGCACAGTATCTTCCATTTTGCCATATTTACATGTACCAATATCGATCATCACATTCGAAAAATTCTTGCAAATCATGGTATTTATCACCGGGATACTAAGTTGAATTCTAATTTCAGAACTTTAATTCTGATGTTTTTCGTCACGTCACTCTATGTCAGTTTTCAAATGTTGTGCTTTCACGATTAAGTATGACAAATGATTAAAGGTAACTTAGAAATGTGTGGTACGTATCAGGTAATTTTTGAGCGGCTCTACATTTAGTGTTGAGTAATATGTCAATATGTAAAGTTCTGTTAACCTTTTTAATAAGTTACTACTTGCGTTGCCAGATGAAAGAAACACAAATGAGCCGCGACACGACAAAACCAACAATGTGGTTGTGCGCCCAGTGCAGACTCAGATCAGCCTGGGCATCCGCCCAGTCTGATCAGAGTCTTCGCTGTCCGCATACAGGTAGCTTAGACCCTTAGCTACCCTGTAAGCGCTTAAGAAAGACTCTGATCAGACTGAGCGGATGCTCAGGCTGATCTGAGCCTGTGATGGGCGCACAACCACATTGTTGGTTTTCTCGTGTCGCGGCACAAATGTGAACAGACCTTTGTCACCGTGAAAGTAACGCACTTTTTTTTTAATTCAAAACAATGGTCTATAGTATAGGCTCAGTCTTTCTTTCTTTTTTTTGTGACAATATTTTACATTTATCGGTTGCAGTTTTTACGAAATAGTAAATAGTCAACTAGTTCACGATCTAAAACTAGACTTCTAGCCAAACTATGCATTTTTTTAACTAAATAATTTTAAAATATTTCTATTCTTTTGTTATTTCACTTGCACTAAATAACATCTTCCACAGAAAACCCATTCCTCATTTCTTAGATTGCAGTTATCGCACCGGGTAAGCGGCTATCGAAAACGCTCCTAACAATCGTTTAACGCGGATCAAAAACTGTTAGAAACAGCGACAATTTGCAATTGAAAACGCTGTTTCTAAAGGTTTTTGATCCGCGTTGGTCGACTGCATGAGCGTTTTCGATTGCCGCCTACCCGGTGTGGTTATAAAATGTTCTTAAACTTAATCAGTTACGGTCTAAAACAGCATTACATGTCAGTAAAGTAAAAGCTGGTGTACATTTAATATCTGCTTTGTATCAAGCGCCTTTAACTCTTTGCCTGATTCTGTTTAATGATACGTAAAGATAACGTGCTATGGAATATATGACTGATCGATTTCTCTCTTATGAATGGCAGAGAAAAAGTTAGTAAGGGATTAATTCTCTAACAGATCACTGCTACTTTAAATATGAAGATGAGGTTTTGATTTCTTTTGCATCACGCAATAATATGCAGTTTGTATTGACTGGAAATACTTACATCCTCGCAGTGTCCTGAGAGTTTGTTATGTGCGCTTTAACCCTTTTATGTCTGGCGTCCCATAAATGAGCCGCGACACGACAAAATCAAAAAAGTGGTTGTGCGCCCAGCGCAGACTCAGATCAGCCTGGGCATCCGCCCAGTCTGATAAGAGTCTTCGCTGTCCGCATGGAGGTAGCTTAGACCCTAAGCTACCTTTTAAGCGCTTTGCAAGGAGTCTGGTCAGACTGGGTGGATGCCCAGACTGATCTGAGTCTGCGCTGTGCGCACAACCACTTTGTTGGTTTTCTCGTGTCGTCGCTCACTTCTTTTACTACTTCCCATTTGGTACAAGTAGCAAGCAATACGAGCAGATAGCATTTAGCAGTGTGATATCCCAGTTGTGCCTGAAACTTTCAATCAGCCCTCATTTTTTCCCGAGAATTTAACGATTGTTGATTGTCTAGACCTAAAGCAAGATTAACAGGAAATGCAGTTAAACACAGACATTCAATAAAGCAATGGCATGCTGTCATCTTTAGCATACGATAAATATCACACAGCATGTTAGGTTTCTATTAATCCTTAATGTGACAAAAAGCAGACGACAAAATTTACGTCTGCAGAATTTCAAAAAAAGTTTCGTCCAGGAGATATTATATTGAGAATTCGAACACGAGAGGGCAGACATTGTTGATTCAGATGAGATGGCTAATCATGAGCCACCTCATCTGGATCCACACTGTTTGCAAATTTAACTATTTTAATTTTTGGCACCGCTTTAAGGGTTAATCTGCACCAACTCGCGGGCTTAAATAACAGGGCTTATTTTATTACGGAAGTGTTCCTTCATGCATTGTTGTAAACAAAGGTCGTGGCTGGCTAGAAAAAACGTGTAGGCGTATACTATTAATTATTATTTATTGCATTCAAAGTGTCATCGTCGTAATATTCAGATCGGCAAAGTTCTAAAACAAATCTGGATCCTTTGGAAGTATTAAACATACCAAAGAAAACGAAAAAAACAAGCAGACTCTATTTAATTGAGAGTATTCAAGTGCAACACTACTGACAGCCTCAAGTATTGGTCTGAAAGAACTTAGTGATTTCAAAAGAGCTGAAAATATAAACGCCACATAGAGCCTAACATCATTTGTGGCGAAGATAAATTCTATAGAGACAGGTTCTTTGAAAGCAATGATACGAAAGACACAAATCTTTCAGACTCGATTTTGTAGACAATACATATTAAAGGCCCCATTGCTCTATCAGCAAGAAAATTTTTATCATGAGGTATCGCTGCAAGCTTCTCACTATACACTGTAAAAAATGTGTTTAGAATCAATGGAAAAAATGCAGTCCGATTTTTTATGTGTTTAAATCGTAACATGTTCAATTTGCAACATGTTTAGGTTTATGTTTAGAAATTAAACATGTACAAAACTGGTTATATTTACCTTTTATTTTGAAACTTTTCTATGTCAACATTTTCGTCTCTTTTTTTCGTTCTTCAAAGGGGAAAAGAGAGAATGGATTCATCCGAAACGCGTAACAGAATAAAACGTATTTAGCAGACTTTGTCCGAGAAAATAATAGAAAAGGCGTACATGTTTAGCTATATTACATATTCCTAAACATGTTAACACCTAAACATGTAACCACTTGTGTTTTATAGCTAAGCGCGATTTTATAGTGTAGTTTCGTCATTGTAAATGACCGTGATTAGCCAGCTTTAAACAAATAAAACTTCCTTGAGTTTTAAATGAAAACTGTTTGAAAATTTATTTGGGCCATTTTATTTGGCAACTAAAATGACCTACTTTCGATTTCAATCAGTTGAATAAAATGGTAAAATTACAATGTACAGGCGTGGAGTCACAGTCACTATCCCGCCTTAGTTTATATAGCGTTGAAACCAGACCACGAAACTGTATTTTGTGGAGTGAATTGTCACAAGTATTTTTCAACAACTTTTTTTCTTTCTTTTTCGCCAGTTATATGACTTAATATATGCACGTCAACCCATATTTTATTACCAAACGCGAAGGCTGAACCGTTTTTTACAATGAGTTGAGTTTAGACGTTTTTACCACTGATCGGACTATGGATACTTTAAGATAACCAGGCAGTGCCACAGCTGCAGATCAGAGTCTTCAATGTTGGCAAGAGGGAGCGTAAATATATAAAGATTTGTACATAAACCATGGAACGAAATAACGAAAAGCAAAGCAACCCAGACGAGGTCATTTCAGTGCTGAACAGAATCTAATACACGGGACAACAAGGCACGAAATTAGACACAACGCAAAAAGGAGGCCATAGCGTCTATGAGCCACCACACGACTAAACCAACAAAGTGGCATGTGCGCCCAGCAAAGTCTTCCCTGAGCGCAAAAAAGGGTAGCTTAGGGTCCAAGCTACCTCCGTGCCAACAGCGAAGACTCTGATCAGACTGGGCGGATGCCCAGGCTGAAATGCGTCTTTGCCGGGCCCACATGCCACTTTGTTAGTTTTCTCGTATCGCGGCTCAAATGAAGAAGGAACAGCCTTAAAACCACCGCATTAAAACGGTTAGCAGCAAAACCTATAGAGACTGTTTGACTGATTTACAGGGTTTTAGGCGCAACCCTATGAGCTGTATGCTGGAACAAAGTAGCAAGTAAATATAACTAAAAACTTGTGTCTGTAGGACAGGAATAGTGCCCCCCTCCCTCGTCCCCACACCCCACTTCCCATACAGCGCCTGCCACAGGCAGCGTACATCCTCAAACCAGCTTTTAAGAAGAAAGAATATCTTAAATAACTATCCATTTGACCAGATTCTCAAAATGGCTTAGCTCATATATTCAGTGTTGTACAGTGTTGGATCAATCTATTTGAAATAAAATGGCTGAGTTGAATAAAAGCCATGTAAAAAATGTTTCTATCAAAAACTTGCATCCACATCTTTATTATGTCAACAGTGCTTATGCAAATGCGCAGGAAATGTCTTAAATTCTGGGAAAGGTATGGCTTTACAGCCTCCAAATCTTATAGCACCAAAAATGCCCAAACAGACCCATTTAAAAAAATCTGTAAAAATTATATTTGCCTGTTTCAAAAAGTCATACGCAAATGTTTATGTCAACAACATGCGTATAAAGTTTAAAAGAGTGCAGAAAACTGTAGGAAGTGTTGATTATATAAACATCATACCCTATAATGCAAAAATTTGCCAGGAATGTCTAAAATCAAACGGCTCTTATTTTGTCAAAGATAAATTATATTTCAGTCAAAAAATCATGTGCATACCCAAACATGTCCCAAAGAAATATACAAAATTTAAGAAGAAAAACTGAACACCGAAGTAGAAGTTGGTTTTCATACCCTATAATGCAAAAGATGATTATGTTCATAATGCCATGATTCTGTCAGAAATAATTCTATTTTCATCATAAAAGAAAAAAATCCATATGCTCAGTGTTTCAGTGTGTACAAATCGATCCATTGAAAACTGTGGGGTGGAGCTGATTACACAAACGCCATACCCTTTTGTGCAAACCAGTTCTACAATACATTTATTTCATTAGGTTCACATTTGCTGTTCAACTGTGGCGGGAAGTCTGGGTTCATTTTCTCCTTCAGTTTAAAAGATTAAATCTACATTCAGTCTATTTTAGTATTATTATTTAAGGGCGAGACATTTTTTATTTTTGCTTTAAGATGCTGACCTTATATTAGAAGTTGTTTAAGTTGTCTTCCTCTTTTCAGACACCACCCACAAAACTTAATTAAGGAGTCTATTCAATTTCTGGGACATTGTTCTCTTTTATAGTACCATAATCGCTTTTCAATATAAATTGATGCACAAGTTTGGATTCCTCTGATTGTTATTAGGATTCCTCTGATTGTTATTAATTACAGTCAATTGATAGTTCGTACTGGGTCGCACGTAGACGGTTTGAATTAATTGTCATACTATTTGCCAGGAAACAATATCATTTAGTTTTCCATCCATTTCCTATCATGTTAAAACTGAGCTACTTTGAAAGGTTTCCTCTGGTATGAGCTGCCTTTGGTTCATTCCAACTTTTGTTGTCCTTATGCGCATAAGTATGTTGTTATTTAGCTATCTACATGTAGATCGTTACCTGAGCGGTTGCTAAACTAAGCGTTTGCGGAGGATTTTAAAGGGCTTTAACATAGAAATAGCAGTTGCAACAATTTATAGTTTTAACATCATACTTACATGTGCGAACAGCAAATGCTCGGATCAGCCTGGACACTCATATAGTTTTTCATGTGTGGGGCAGAAATATAAGAATCCTTGTGTCAAAACCAAGACTTCTCGGAAGTTTCCATATAAACGCACTTTGATCGTAGCGCTATTCCATATCTCGGCGAGACGTGTACGTACTGGAGAATATTGACTTCCCATAAATACAACTGTAATCTAAGTTTTACTGCAGCCTTTGTCTAGTTTTCTTAGGGCGTAAACGTAGATAAGCATTTCCAAGTGATTTATGAGGTTTATGCAGGGTCGTAAGAATGTTTTACGAGTCGAAGGATATTTAGATAAGAATGCTGAGTTATATATGAAGCAAAATTGCACCGGAATACCGTGCAGTCGGCATTGCAAGAGCAGCACATAAATCCCAGATTTAAACGTATTTTTTGGTTTTCACGTATTTTTTGGTTTTCTTGTTATTCGATCTGTAACCTTCTTGCATAGACATGTCTTTGCAGCTCGTATATATGATACATCGGACAATAACATGTCTACATCATGTGCTCTAGTGGTTAATGGTTTTTGAGATGTGTGTTTACCATTATGTTCTGTGGTTTTGAAGAGTATGTATTAAAATGCTTCCTTTTTGAAAAAAAAAAAAAAAAACACGACCATGACGACTATCTTGTTTTTATAAGTTTATCGTTCATTTTATTTTATTTTACTGTATTAATTACTGTTTCAGTCCCCTATTATAGGTGTGCTAGCAAACTGGAACAATTTTTTCTTTCACGTTATGCATGTAAACCAGAGGCTTATAACTATACTCAATTCATAAGCCTCTGATGTAAACGCATTTTGGAATGTGTGTTTTATACTATGCATGTAGAAGCACTTTGGAATATGGCCGCTTTGATACCATGCGTGTACAAGCATTTACGTATATGGTTTCCTTTGAGAATAAGCGTGTAAGAGCATTTGGCATATGATCGCTTTGATACTATGCGTGTAAAAGCATGTTGAATATGGTCGCTTTGATACCATGCGTGTAAAAGCATTTTGATTTTGAATATGGTCACTTTAACACTATGCATGTTAAAGCATTTTAGACTATCTTTATATTTTTTTATAAGTATGCGCGTAAAAGCATTTGGAGCAGGGTTTCTTTGATACCCGTCAACAGCCAGCATATTTCTAATTCAAGAACATTGCTGAGCAGCGAATTACCAATAAGTGTCATATTCGTCGTATTGATTAGTCTGTGCTGACGAGATAGAGAATTTGTTGTTTTCTTTGGCAGTGCGTATAATCATTTAGAATTGTGGTAGAGTTATCAAAGGATTTCAGTGTGCTATCTCTGTGCTTACCGTAAAACTCTAAAAATTGGGACACCCTGAATAGGTTTAATAGTAATTGTTTTAAAGATATATCAGTTCTGTTATACACTATCGTGATGGATCCAAAGATGCGCATGAAATAGGATCAAGTCAGGGAAATTCGGACAGCAGGTAAAATCGGACAGTGACATTGTTTCCTTTATATGTCAGTTGTGTGGAATTAAAGCAAAATTAGCTGGGTAAACAGTGAAACTCCTGATGAGACGGCTCATGATGAGCCGTCTCATCTGGATTTTCACTGTTTGCAAGGATATGTCCGAATTTAACCGCTGCCCGAAGCTATCAGACTCGACCTTAGCAAACCATGTAGACACTGTTAAGGAGCAGTCTGATCTAAGCTGCAGTGTTTGCTAAGGTCTGTCTGTTCCAATTTTTTTTTAAAAAATTTACGATAATTAATTTCAGAATGACCATCCTCATTTAAAGTTCTGTTCTGCGTCGAGAATCGAATGGCATGCATTTGGGGAGACATATACGTGTAGTTAATTTCTGTTAATTGTCATGATTGTAGTTTGTATAAATATTTTCTAGGATGTGAATATTTCATTCATTTGAGCTTAAAGTGACTATTTGACTTTAAAAGAGAGGATCTAATTGGTATGTAAACTATCTGTATTATTTTATCTATCTTTTGGAAAAGTTTCTTAACTTCAGCGCTATCGCTGTCTGTCAAAATATGCTTCCAATAGGCCAACTGCGGAAGACGCTAATTTTGAAAGCTTTACAGTTTTGGTTTTCAGTTTTCCATCATTTTAAAATATTCGATAAGAATAGAAAAAATTGAATGAAATATCCGAATGGGTTTGAGAGATATAGCTGTTTAAATTTCGACAATGACGCGAGAAAATCATTAGTATTTTCATAAAAGAATTCAAACTTGTAAACGTTACAGCATAGTCATATAGATAAACTGTCAAAATACAAGTCTGCCAAATATCAAAGCATTTGAATAAAAATAAAAAAAAATGCAGTATTTATTACCGTATTTATTATGGTAACCCAGTACAATAAAGTACGAGAAAATAAATTGCTCATTTATACCCACCGTTGTACATTCTTATCATTTCGCTATATGTTTTACATATTTTAAAGTCGCTATAACTCCAGAATTATTCAAGATACCAATATCATTTCTTAAATATCGAAAAACAAGTAAAAGTTATAGTTTACTATAAAAGTCTTTCATAGACAAAAACTAAAGTGAATGTTGTGTATTTGCTTATAAATTTAACATATACTCGAATTTCAGTTTTATCTAGACGTTCCGAATACGGTAAATGAACAATATTATTTCGGATTATATTTAACTTTTAACTTGTTAATATCAAAGAATTTGAAATTGGCCGATACCAGAATGGGTGCAGTTCTTTATAAACAAATTCTGAAGGAAGAAAATGCAGAAACTTTATTTGAGCCGTCACACAAGAAAACCAACAATGTGGTTGTGCGCCCAGCGCAGACTCAGATCAGGCTGGGCATCCGCCCAGTCTGATAAGAGTCCTCGCTGTACGCATGGATGTAGCTTAGACCCTATTTAGCTAGCTACCTTTTGAGCACTTAACGAAATGTCTGATCAAACTGGGCGGATGCCCAGGCTGATCTGAGTATGCGCTGGGCGTACAACCACATTGTTGGTTTGTCGTGTCGCGGCTCATTTACGGTTGCTTCAAGCATAAAAGATTGCCTGGCAGCTGAACACAAGTTGTAGACAACCGAATTTTTAGTATAGTTGAAAAAAGCAATTACATCCACTGTCCTCATAGCTGAGACGTTTCTAAACCTCAGACATTATTAAAAGCGATTTGGCTGTTTTAATGTATCTTGGGAGTTTTAACAATGTGCAAAAGTTCAACAAGAAATTGTTGGTTTGGATCTTGTCTTCCAAAAGAAAACTCTTATACGACAGCTTGACCTAGTTGTGAGGTTTACTGATTAGAACTTTACAAAACGTTTCAAAGATGATGGCTTTTATTCAAGTACATTCTAACTCGTGGACAGGAAGATTGATGAAATTTTCGGAGTAAATAATTAAAATTTTCAAACTGCAATGCATTTCCTGTCTTTCGTTGATGTATTTAATTTCGTGAGAATTATTTATTTCGGTATTGGCGACGGCAGTATGCCACGCCGACAATACGCTCAGTTAAATTAAATTCAAACGTGTAAGGCTTCTTCATTTTCAACAATTTGCATGCCTGGAGTTTGCTTTTGAATGTCTAAACAGCTTGCAGAAAGATTTATGTCATTAGTCCTTGTTTACATAAAAAGTTTATTTGAGTCGCGACTCGACAAAACCAACAATAAGGTTGTGCGCCCAACGCAGACTCAGATCAGCCTGGGCATCCGCCCAATCTGATCAGAGTCTTCACTGTTCGCATGGAGGTAGCTGAGGCCCTTAGCTACCAGTTACGCTTAGCAAAGATTCTGATCCGACTTGGTGGATGCCCTGGCTGATCTGCATCTGCAATGGGCACACAACCACTTTGTTGGTTTTCTCGTGTCGCGGCTCATTTCTGCTGACACGTGGAATAATTGTTGGCCAGAGAAGACGGAAAAGGTTTGAAACAGGTGTTGAGGTAAATTTTATGAACATTGAGATACAGAAATATATTCACCTAAAAAAACATACTATCAAAACATTTATGTATAACAAACTAAAACATGCGTGGTACAACCTTTTAGAACATTTTGCTAGCTTATGGCATACCGCCGGCCCTCCTCATAATTTCAATGTTGAAACGTAGCCTCTAGAAGAATTCTTGAGTTTTACCACTTTTATTTTGACTTGGTCAGTAGAATGGATTTGCGTTTAGTTTTCTTTCATAAGCTCTGCAAGCGGGTCTTTCAGCTTGTTCCGCACCATTACTGTGCTTTTAGATAGCCCTTCAACTCTGGTAAGGAGTAGTGGATTAGATATTTACAGCATGTGCAGTCGTTTCTTACTGAACAGTTCTGACAACGTGTAACATCTGCATAATACAGTCAAACCTGTCTTAAGAGGTCACCCATGGGAAGGACAAAACGTGGCTGCTTAAGGTAGGTGGCCCCTTGATACAGGTCATTTGCACTGTATTGTGGTTCAAGGGACCAGAAAAGGTGGCTGCTTTTAAAGTCTCCATATGCCTACGAGCGGTAAAACGTATAAACACAAGTCATTGTGACAGGGGCTTCAACCTCCACGTTTAGTGATAAAATGACGTTAGATGTGCATAAACTGAGTCATGTAACTGGAAAAAGGTAGTAGGAACATGTTTTTGAAAAACGCAAAACGCTTTACAAAATACAGTTTTCCTTGTCTGGTTCCCCATCGAGCGATGTAATATAAACGCTAGCGGCATACGAAATAGGACCCCACTCTTGTACATTGTATTTTTACCATTTTATTCAAGTTAATGATATCGAAAGTAGGTCATTCTAGTTGGTAACTAAAATGACCCAATTCATTTTTCAAACCTGTTTTATGTGAGACTCAATGATCTTTTATATGTTTAAAGCTGGCTATTCACGGTCATTTACAGTGACGAAACTATGGTGAGAAGTTTGCAGCGATACCTCATGATAAAAATTTTCACGCCAATAGAGCAATGGGGCCTTTAAGACAGATTATCCCTTAATACAGGTGACCACATAAGCAGGTTTTTTCTATAATTGGAGCCACATTATGTGACTTCAAACAATCTTTCCGTCTTGTCATGTGATATTAAGATCATCATCCGGTCTACAAAGGCCTCACTGTTGACTGTATGTTTTGGGCCAGTTCCATAGAAAGCTGATGTGACAAGCGAAGGCGCTGATCAGACTGCACTCAAGTGAAGTCTGATCAGAGCCTTTCTTTGTCACCAATGGCGAATTGTTCGGGATCACATGATGTGGCTCATTACATGCATATACCTTCTTAAAAATGACATTTGGAACATGAATTTGATTTTTTATGATTGATCTGTTGCAAGCTATAAGCAATTACGCAATGCATTGCACTGGTCGCAAGGCAGTACATCGTATTCTGTCTAGCAAAAAAGAGCGGAGAGTGAAACTGTCAAATTGAAATTATATAAGGGACAGTGCTCATCAAGGTTTGATAATGTGACAACTCCTTTTCTTGATATTTATTAGTGGCATCATTACAGACAAAAGTTCCAAAGTTTGCCTGTATGTAAGTGTCAAAAATCCTACTGCTACTGCTAAACTTCTTTATCCAGACCTTATGAAAATCATTAATAGGGCTAAACATGGCTTGTAAGTTTTAATCCTCTAAAAATTGAAGCTGCAACCTAATAAAGCCAAACCAGCCGCCTGGTAATATGAAAAACCAAATTATTGCTGAAGTTGATACTCATAGGCATCTTAGGATTTTTAAAACTATCGAATTATTGTGCCTGGCACACACACATCGACTCGACGGCGTTAATGATAGGGTTAAAATTAACGTCATGCGCAATTTTAAGGTTCTTCACTCAAAATTAACGCACAAAATTTACATTGTAGTCCCCTGAACAATGATCGGTATCTTTAAAGTATGTCCGAATCCTTTCTCTGTTTCTGTGGTAATGAAAAATACTGAGCGCTTGAGAGACCACTGAACGCAATTTTCACACGCGTGTGATGAATGCGGCAGCCAGCGTGACAAATGCGTTCGGATTTTATAGCAATTTCTAATAGAAACACATTTTGCACACAAACGACAAGGGAAGCTTGAGAATAAATGATTTGTTATCCCTTTCTAACTACAACTATGCGTTTGAGCCCTAACTGCGCTGAGCCATCGGCTCTTGGGGAGTTTATAAGAAAGGCAGTATCCGCTGTCCGTAGTCCGTTGCCTGACGTCGTCTGTCAACACCTTCGAGCTACTATTCAGACTTGGAACCATACACAAACACGCAACTGAATATACCAATACCTTTAACCTTGATGAGCATGAGGGATTGTTAAGTGGAAATGCCTAATATTGCACTGTCATACCGCAAGGCCTCCTCCCGCTGGATTATGGCACCGCCCAACAGTTAGTACATATACTAGAGCCTTGCACTTCAGCCCACGTCATCAGCATATATGCGAATTAAAACAGACAAGGTAAAGGTTTTCCATAGTCTTGTGGCCGTAGAGACAGTTGTTGGAGTGTCTTAGGCACGGGTATTGAAATAGGGAGCATATCCCTCTTTTTTCTTTGCCTTAAAACCGTCCCTGCTTCAAAACAGGTACCCATTTACTGCTTGGATGACAGAGTCAGTTTTTCAGTCGTTGACCCGGCTGGCGACTTGAACCTGCGACCTTCTGCGCGGAAGAGCAGAGCAGATTTCTAGTCTTCTTTTTTTTTTTTTTCTTTTTTTTTCCTGTACCGGGTTTTTCGTCCACTATAACTTTCATAACTTCATAAATGTCAAGAAGTGAAAAATGCGTTTTTGTGATATTTTGTCATATATTGGGGGTGTTGGGTTTAAAAAACTGTCAAGAAGTGAAAACTGCTTTTTCGTGATATTTTGTCATATTTTATGGGTGTTGCATATGACTGGAAAATTATATGGTCCATATCAAACACAGATATGTGAAAAATACATCATAACTTATCCGCCATTTCCTTTGTGATATCTTTATGTAAGATAAGAAACTTTAAGGTAACGGTTTCCGTAGGGAAACTTGGGGTAAGCGCGTACATAACTGTTTTGTATCAATGCGACATTTATAGACAAAGCACTCTTGATACCAATAAAGACGTATCTTAATGTATATTGAAACGTGAGGTCAAAACTGGCTTTGGGTTTCTTCAAATTTATTCATTTAAAGTGTTACCATAAAATTTCTGAATATTAGGACAGGTGAGTTTGAGCCAACAGCGCAGGAAATTGTTCACCATCCATCTGCGTCTTATGGATGCATTGATGCACTTTAAACCCAAATATCGAGGTGTTGTAACATTGGGCGTGTTCGATTAGGTGTTCGTGTTTCATAATTCTTAGCGTGAAACACTTTTTCTATAGATCATGAAGCACGAAAAGCCCAGTCGAATACGCCCATTCTTTTTCATCACAACAAGAATGACAGATATGAGCCGCGACACGAAAAAACCAACAAAGTGGCTGTGCGCCCAGCGCAGACTGAGATCAGCCTGGGCATCCGCCCAGTCTGATCAGAGTCTTTGCTGTCCGTATGGAGGTAGCTTGGACCCTTAGCTACCCTTAAAGCGCATAGCGAAGAGTCTGATCGGCTTGGGCGAATGCCCACGCTGATCTGAGTCTGCGCTGGGCGCACTTCCACTTCGTGTCGCGGCTCAATTATCGGAGAGAGAATCTAAGTATCGTGACAGATAGGTCTGTTCAAACAGTGAAGATCTAGGTCTGTGCAAACAGTAAAGACTGCTCTTACAGTCTTATTAGGATCTACACTGTAAGCCACTAAAGCTGTATCCTTTGGACGCATACCTGCGTTGTATCAGTAAAGTGTACTATCATTGCACTAGGGTCGTCAGGTAAATTCGGACAGCGGGTAAATTCGGACAGTGACATTATTTCCTTTATATGTCAGTTGTTTGGAATTACAATAAAAATAACTGAGCAAACAGTGAAGATCCTGCTGAGGCGGCTCAATATAAGCTGTCTCATCTGGATTTTCACTGTTTGCAATGGTATGTCCGAATTTACCTGCTGTCCGAATTTACCCGACTTGATCCTATTTTAGGAGAATTATGGTAATTGTTTTAAGTTTTTAGACTTTTTATGATAGAGAACTGTCGTAAAAGTTTTGTCCACCTTCAAATATTTGGCCAAGTAACAATTAGTTAGAATCGCATTATTTATTTCAGTTTTGCCGAAAAAGTTCTAGCAAATTGGAAAATCGAAGAGCTTTATTCCCGATTCCCAGCAACTTCAGATTCACAGTTACTCTGAATTTGAAATAAAGCTCTATGACTTCCCAAACTTTGGCTCCGCCTTTGGTAAAAAAAATTGATTGACACCTTAAAAGGACAAAGGTCTTTCTTATGGCAGAAATTTTGTTTGCGCTTACTTCAAGTGTAAAACGTTGTCTTCTGATTGTAAGGCTGGGACCAGCCCGTGACATCAAGAGTTTTAATATAGTTGAAAAACCAATAACATCCATGAGATGGTTCTTATACAGAGAAAAATAGTATAACGATTTTGCATTTTCAATGTATCAAGGTGGTTGAAAAAGGTAAAATTACCTTAAATTGAAAGGACTTCTATGATTAAGGCGAGGATTTTCCCCATTAGACCGGCGAGACAGGTCCGAATTTTCAAAAGTATAAAGAGGCCAAATTTTTCTTAGCAGAGCTTCCACAAATATGTAAACCGTATGAAATCAGATCATTTGTGATTCAGACCCAAAGACATGGGGAGATAATCCAGTTTGACCCTGCCTACATTTTTTGAGGTAATAAAAATATTGAAATCAGTCATTCATTCCTTAAATTTTTGTCATAAATGCATGCTAAATACACGCATATTACAATACAAAGCAATAATGTTCTTCTTGTTACGCTTGATTGGCATTTAAACGTGCAAAACCATAGTTATACTTCCGGCCAAAGCGGCCAAAAGAGAACGCTTCACTATAACTAAAATACAAGTACTCCCCCCCCCCCCATCCCCCCGTGACCCAGCATTTCCTTCATGCAGCAGACTTATGTGATGCAAATACGCAATATATATGAGTGGGAAGCTGGGTCACGGTGGAGACGATACTCAGTAAGCCAAAGAAGAGGAATGACAACAGTAGCACTGTGATCTTCAAGGATTATATTGTGTACCATGACCTTGAAATGAGGTCAAGCTCACATACATATAGTCAAAACTATCCAGTGTTGTCTGTTATCTAAGTAATGTGAGTCAAAAAGGGTGAAATGTATACAATAAATCATTATTTCAACGATCAGTTAGAGGATTATTTACAATTTATCTCAACAATGACGTCAACGTTAACGTATGTTTAACGTACTTTACATAGACACAAACACTTGAAAATTCATTTGTCATGCAAGTTACATGTCATAGTCATAAATGCAAAGCAAAAGTTAGTGATCCGTATAACTTTTTAATCATTGGGGAAAGTTCATGCCTTAAGCATAGAAGTCCTTATGTTGCACACACCACCATGTCACAGGTATACAGGCAGCCACATAGCTCGGTACTTCTTTGCGTAACTTAAAACGTCAGCACATCGGAAACGCTAATAAAAGTAACACTTTGACTTCAGAGTCATGTACATGAGACAAAAATAAATAAATAGATAAAAACATTTAAATATTAAGTTACTAAAAACAACAATAGAAAATACGAAAATCTGCAGAGCAGAACAAATGCCACTATGGTAGAAGGAAATAATCAAGGGTTACTGAAAAAAAAAGTTTTTTTCTTCTTATCCAATCAAGGCGTCAAAACTCGCTTTGCAGTATCACAAATTGATCTATTTACGGACAAATTTCCATGACAACCAAAAGATTTGTATCATGCTGATTTGGCTTCAAACAGTCAATCATTAAAGAAAACTCCGCGCGGGAAACCCACACGTGTATGTGCTTGCAGAAGCGAAAGCTCAAACCAGTCTGCGCATTAGCGCAGTCTGGCCAGAGCTTTCGGTTTAGCAAGCTATTTTAACCATTCAAACAAAACAACACAGACCACAATCTGCTTATACGCATGCTAGTCTGGGCTTCTATAATTAGCACATGGCAATGTGTGGGCATTTTCCGAGCGTAGGCTAAAAGAACTTTTCTGTTGCTATGAATTTCAATCTGATTGTGTTCGTTAGTAATCCATTCAAATAAGGAATGATTTGCAACTTGATGTAATCTGAATGGAAATAATTTGCAATTCTTTACTGTGCACATTATGTTTTCTGAGAATTCTGCTGAGAATACGTAGGTTGTTTTGGAGATATAATGGAATAAAGAAATGATGGAATATGAGAGATAATCAGATTGTGGTTCGTTTTTCAAGGCAAAAATATTGTTTCTTATATGCATCATCTGAAATACTTTTCAAAAGATCTTTTTTAGAATATGCGAACAACGAAAACTCAAATTAGCATGTGTATTTGCGAAGTGTGTACAGTCCTGTCTTGTTTGCATCAAACTGCCATTTACAGTAAAACTATAAAAATTGGTACACCAAAAAAAAAACACAACCATAATTTCTAATAAATGGAATAGGTATGCTACATCTGTAGCTGGAATGACAAACAGTGAAGAACCTTAACAGACAGCTCCAGTAGGAGCATAATGATATGGGACTGCCCTGTTTGCTCAGAACTGTCTGTTCCAATACATATAGAACTTTTACGGTAAACAAACAGCAAGAATCTTATCAGTCAGTGCGGATCCGCTGGATTAATATTTTATACATAAAGGCTCATTTCTTGTTCGTCGCCCAGGTAGGAAGCAACAGAAGTAGTCTCTAATCTTAAAATCATGGCTGTATCCATACACCTTAACGCTAATGAGATTCATTTATTTCTTTCAGACATGAAAATCCTCTATTTTTCTCCTCGGCTTCAATATCACACCTGAGTAAAACGTGACGCTTAGATGCTATGTCAGCGACCAGAACTTTGTGAAATTTGACAACAATCTACGACGAATGAACGCACAATTCGACAACAAAAGTGAACATTTGTTCTAAAATTTGACGATAACCAACCTTGACTAATGTGAAATTTGACTAAACAACCATAAATGTGTTTCGACGGCTATGAAATGGCAAGGAGAGAAAATCGTGAAAACTGATAAACAACACCATTTGTGCGTAGCAAATTAACAACAAAATGTCCTGTCATGAATACGAAATTTCATTTTACATCGAATGAATATATCTTGGAATTTGAAATTGGAACATCCTTTCCTGGAGACATCTGATGATAATGGTATTTCTGAGCCAGACATCAAGTACATTACGGACCAAAAATATGACTGTTTTCTCAGATAATGTTACCACTAGCTGGTCTAATGGGACCTCAGGCAACGCCACAGAGGGAATCTGCGTAGACTGGCTGGATGCACAGCATGCTTTATTCCAGCTTGCCAATTTGTGTATGGTGATATCATTCCTGACACCAAGTAACTTCAGACACCATTCCTTCTTTCTTCGACTCATGCTCAATTTTGGTTTTCTCTTCACAGTCATCTGGTCATCTTTGTTCATTTGCATGCCCGATGTGCTCACCTGGAATCTCGTGTTTATGTTTGTCAACACATGTCATTTAGCCTACCTTGGCTACCAAATAGTTCCGTCGAGATTCAGTAAAACTTGTGAAGATTTGTACTTAAAAACGTTTAAGCCTTTGAAAGTGTCTAGAAAACAGTTTCAGAAGATTGCGGAGTTTGGAAATATTTTGGTGCTAGCTAAAGGTGCGGTTTATGCCAAAGAAGGAAACAGTAGATGTGGCCAGAAATTATCAATGTTACTAAAAGGCAGGTGAGATTTATATATGTGCATCGTTTGAATGTAGTAACTTGAAATTAGTGCAGTTTAGTTTGTAAGTTTAACCCACAGCGACATGTCTATAATTTTAACCCATAGCGATATGGTTATTATTTTATCCCCCTTGCGAAATGTCTGTAATTTGTGGCGACATGTCTGTAACTTGAACCCATAGCGAAATGTCTGTAAACTTGAACCCATAGCGAGATGTCTGTAATCTTGAGCCATAGCGACATGTCTGTAAGTTTAATCAAAAGTGATATAATAGTAATTTTACCCCAAAGCGACATGTCAGTCATTTTAATCCATAGCAAAATGCTTGTAATTTTATGTTGGTCAAATGTAAGTAATATTACTCACGCTTATGATGTATTTTTTTTTGTACAAAAGACCCCGAAACAATGACGTGTTACTGTCAGAGAGTGTTTTTTTTTTCCCTTTCCCCCCGGAAAAATGGCTATAGGAAGGAGGACTATATAGTGGATTGTCCGGACCTCATAGAGCCACCTTTCCCCATAGTCCTTTTTCCCCCACCGGGAAATTGGCTATTAGTGAATTTTGTATGGCTGTTGGTATTTTACGGAACGGAACGAACGGAGAGGAATGAAACAGAGCCATTACACGTAATTAATCGCATTAGAAATGCATCAGTTTTTCAACGAAGGTAATAAACATGATTAATTCCAAAAAATCAATATGCAAATTTAGCGACTATATTTTAATAATAATCAATAATTACTTATTTAAGAAACGTGGAAGGTGTGATTTTCTTCCCATCGCAGATATTTATATAGGTATACGCATGCAAGCTTTCAGGAAGATGTATACGAATTGGTGCTTTGTCATGTTTGATTTAGCTGGCAGCATTACATTGAAAATAATAATCGGACGTGTGTCCCGATGGGAGTCGAGCCCAAGACTCCAGCATGAAAGGCGAACACTAGTCCAGGCACTCCGCTGCGCGCACGCACAAACGCTTGTACAAACACAAAATTATACTAGTTGATGCACACAACCACGTACACTCATATCCGTTTTAGGTAACATGGAAAAGCAAAATGCCTGCCTGTTTTCCCCAAAACAAAAATAACAGACTGATGGACACATGCATGCGGTTCTAGCATCTGTTATCCATCGATATTATATGGACAGATACTCGTGTTTCTATTTCACCTCACTATTATGATTGGAGAAGGAGCAAATTCCACAATGTAGCGTGTATTCCTGCAATTATATTACCAGGGGGAAAATCTACACTAGAGGGGAAAAACGGCTATGCAAAAACACCTATAGTAGGTTTTCCCCGGGGAAAATTGGCTATATAGTCATATTTCCGGGGGGAAATTCTCCTATATAGCCATTTTTCCGGTGGGAAATTCTACTATGCAAAAATCATAGTCATTTTTCCGGGGGGAAAGACTAGTAGGGGGGAAAAGCTACTCTCTGACAGTTACTAAAAAATGACTATTACAGCTGATCTGTTTCTTGAGATGAATGAGTACTCTTTCAGGGGAAGCAACTATACCCTTTCCTTTTTTGTCTTTCTTCTAAATCCGGGTCAGCTATTAAATTAACTTATTCTTTACTTTATAGTAGACCCCCATTTTGAAGGGCTTCTCAATATAGAGAACGCACATGGAATTCACAAATGCTGTCTCCCTTGGAAAAACAATTTTGAGAAAACGTAGAGGTGTACCCATACATCTTAAGTAATGATCATGCCCAAGGACTGCAAGACCATAGATCAAAGCACACCGACGGCATAAAACGGAGAAGTCAATAAACAAACAATGACGCACGCAAAAATAACGAAAACTAAACCACCAGCTCTCTTTTCGCCAACGAGCTGATCACAGAGGTAGATGGGATTATTTAATGTAGCAAGGCACCAAATAGAAAATAAAGTGATATAGCCCTGTGGAAAGGGCCACAAAGCCATCCACAGAATTAACAACATCAGAAAATGCAGGGAAAGTACATGCTTATGCAGACAGACCGTTTCAAGTCTGTCTGTGAACCATCGCCTTAAAACTGTCTGCGTAAGGCTGTGTTTTCCTGGTGTAGTCAGTCTATAAATCTGTATTATCTAATTCGTTCTGCACTATGTATTGCAGGTTAAAAGTGACATACGAAGGATTATTTCTTCATTTCATAGAAGTAAACCAGTTTGTTGATTCGCCAGAATATGATTCAGTAAAACACTTTGACGTCGAAGAAAAATTCCAGGTAGGTTAAGGTGGTGATAATCACTGATTTGGGACAAAGACAAAAATCTGCATAAAATACTCAAAATAACACTGATCTTTCCAAAACTTAGCAGATGCCTTCTTTATGTTGTTCCTCATAATTTAGAATCCCAAAATGCAGCATTTGTTAATGTTAAAAAGTGTTTTAATAAGAGAAGATCAAAGGGTAATTTTCTGCGAATAAATCTGAAAAAATAATATCATTATTGAAAATATACTTAGTGCTTAGAGTACCTTGTTGCATAATGGAGAGCGTCCTAGCAATTATTTTTTCCATCTCTTTCACACATTATCAGGCTGAGCAGTTGAAAAAAGATGCAGTCTGTGTCCAAATTTTTTTGTCAAAACACACTGGTGAGACAGGTGATACTATTTTAACAAGGTTGAACAATTTCATCTACACACCACTGATCATGTCAGTAATGTATTATTTATATTGTAGGTGTTAACATAGGTATGCTTGCCTACCCTATATTTAATAAATGCGTCCAGTGTACATTGACTTTGTACATGGCTGAACACTTAGAAAAAGCTACCGTTTTCATCTGGTCTACATTACAATTTGAGAAAGAGTTGGAATAAATAATTGCTAGGACGCTCTTCATTATGCAATAATGCACCTTCAGCACTACGTAAATTTTCAATAACGATATTCTTTTTTCAGATTTATTCGCAGAAAATTACCCTTTGATCTTTCCTTATAAAAACACTTTTTTAAGCAGCATGTATGTCTATTTTGTATTCTAAACTGTAAAGAACAACGAAAATAAGAAGTCTGCTAACTTTCAGGGAGATACGTTCCTTTTTTATGGTTTTATGCAGATTTTTACATTTACCATAAATCACCACCTTAAATGATACGCTAAGAAACCATGTTATTTAATTCAGCAACAGTGTTAAATTGGAGCCAAAGTAACATCAATTGTACATTGATATACACCTATATATGAGCCGCGACACGAGAAAACCAACAATGTGGTTGTGCGGCCAGCCCAGACTCAGATCAGCCTGGGCATCCGCCCAGTCTGATCATAGTCTTCGCTGTCCGCATGGTGCTAGCTTAGACCCTTAGCTACCCTTTAAGCGCTCAGCGAAGAGTCTGCTTAGACTAGTTTGATTGCAAGGCTGATCTGAGTCTGCACTGGGCGGACAACCACATTGTTGGTTTTGTCGTGTCGCGGCTCATATTTGTTTGAATGTAAACGTGCCAAGTCAGTTCCGTCAATAGAAGCCATGCATTTTCTTTCTGATGAAACATAAGTGAAATAAACGCAAATACAAAACGCTAAAACAACAAAAATAATTATGATTGAACAAATAACGTGAAGCAGCAATCGAGTTCAAATAACATTTTCATTAAAGTAAGTAAGTAACGACTTTATTTATTGAGGCCGAAAACAATCTTCCCTGAGGCCCTCAAAAAGTTATATGAATATGTACAAACACAAAGTAATGCATATACGAAGTAGTAGTATTTGTACAGGAAATGCCACAAATCAATGAGCATGAATTTCAGGAAACATATTATGTATCATGTGAATTTACGTGATTATTGCGATGGAAGTATATGAAATACAAATAATTGAGATCATTGTCTTAAGAAACATGTTCACCTTTAATCCATTTTAAACACTTTTTCGTAGAGAGAGCATATTCTAGGGTCCTTCGTAGTATAGTGATGTAGCTACCAATTCAATTGTACTGAACCTTTATCATGATGTGGCAAATAATACCGAACTCGTAGATTAACAGGTAGCAAAAATGGGGAGATTCGAACGTTGCTTGCATATCTTTCTTGTGCTTGCCAAATATGCTTTGTGGTTTATATACTTCAGACACTTTGCAAAAGGATGGTTAACCTATGTTTAAACAAACAAGAAATTTTTTTCTTACAATAAATTTTGACAAAAGATCCGCTTGACGCAAGGAACACAACTGAGAAACGAAAATAGCAGGCTCGGTTTAATTAAGTCTGTTTACATGCAGAAACGAAACGTAGTGTTGCAACACTGCACCGGCCCCAGCAGACCTCTATTTTCAATCTGACTCAGAATGAGTTCAGTAAGCCCAAAAGAATTGCGAAATCGAAGTTTTCGTAAAATCTTCAGAATGTGAGTAAGACGGTTATACGTTATGAATAGCATATGGTTATTTGTTTAAGACAAAATTGAGCGGCGACATGACAAAACCAACACAATTTCTAGTTTCTTATGTTCTAATGATAAAGAGCTCAAGGCGTCGGTAAATTTATCTTCATGTTTGCTCCTTGCAGCGCAGTCGTTTCCCTATTGTTTCCAAAATAAGATTTTACAGCTTATAAATTCCATGGATAAAATGATACTACTATTGATTCCGGTTTTCTAGAGATACTAAAACTGTTGTAAAATAAGCATTAGACTCCTCAGGGCTTAATAACATGTGAACTGAAACTCCGACTGAGATTATCAGAACACAAACTATGTCTTAATGTGTCTTAATATGGAAGCTTAATATCAGGTACAAATCGGTAAATAAGAAGCTGACTCACTTATTACGTAGTCAAAGGTTGTACCGCTTTAAGCAGCAACAAAACAGTGTGACATTTGAGCCGCGACAAAAGAAACCAACAAAGTGGTTGTGCGCCAAGCGCAGACTCAGATCAGCCTAGGCATCATGTCGGTCTGATCAAAGTCTTTATATCCGCATGGAGGTAGCTTAGGCCCTTAGCTACCCTTTAAGCGTTTAGCGAAGAGTCTGATTAGACTGGGCGCGTGCCCAGGCTTGAGTCTGCGCTGGACGCACAACCGCTTTGTTGGTTTTCTTGTGTCCGGCTCAAATGTCACACTGCTTTGTTGCTGCTTAAAGCGGTACAACCTTTGACTACGTAAGTGAGTCAGCTTCTTATTAACCGATTTGTACCTGATATTAAGCTTCCATATTAAGACATAATTTGTGTTCTGAGAATCTCAGTCGAAGTTTCTGTTCACATGTTATTAAGCCCTGAGGAGTCTAATGCTTATTTTACAACAGTTTTAGTATCTCTAGAAAACCGGAATCAATAGTAGTATCATTTTATCCATGAAATTTAGAAGCTATAAAATCTTATTTTAGAAACAATAGAGAAACGACTGCGATGCAAGGAGCAAACTTTAAGATAAATTTACCAACGCCTTGAGCTCTTTATCATTAGGACATAAGAAAAACTGTGTATGCATTTTGAACAACCTATCAGGAGAATATGGCATGCGATGGCTAGACTGGCTAAGTGTAGCTGGTTTCAACCGCATTGTATTTTAGCTGCATTTTATACCAGTAGAAGATATACAACCTTTCACAGAAAGTAACCTAAACTAGCACTCTCTATTCTCATTTTATATTTCACAGTTTTACTTAGATATGTAATGGCTTCGTAAAACAAACAAAAAATAAATAAATAATAAAGATTTATTTTTTTGGCGTATTTACTGAAAGGCCCTTTAAAACCATTGGAGCGTAAAGTACATGTAGTTTATATTCTAATAATAACACTGAGCCATGCGACATCACATGATTTTAAATGACGACAGAATAATCTATGGCTCTCTATAATCTGACTGGACGGTGGCGACGTCATGGCGTCATTGAAGCTGTTAGCACAAAAACTGCGTGAAATACATGAATAAACGTATCTATACCAAATTTAGTGCGACAGACGCGTGTTTCTGAAATTTCTTCTGTGTTGCTACACCCCGAAAGGTCGTAAGAAAGGAGACAAGTCTTGACAGGCAACGAACCTCTCTCTCCATGCCACACTTACTGTCGCAATCTGCGGGACACATTAGTTGCAGACATCAGGTACGACCAATGCAGACAGCATTGGTTTTGTCGTGTCGCGGCTCAATTTTGTTTACATATTTGTTTTATATTGCTATATATCCGAGCATGGCCTTGCTGCCGACAAGATTTACGTATTTCAGAGAATATTTATGTCGGAAACAACGCATTTTACATTCTGCCTTTTAGCTGTATCTTTAGGGTTATTAGCAGTTCCTGATGACTGTGCAATTTTATTCCCGACAATGAATAAGACAATGGCAGACTTTTAAAAAATCTTATTAATAAAATATGCAATTATAATGTGAAATGGCAATAAAAATGGATATCATTACATTATCATGCGGATCTCTGTCTGTTTTCTTCAGCAGTCTGTAAAAGTTGTCATTTGATTTGACAGCTGTTGTAGTTTTCTTGCTTTACCTCCGCGGTAAAAAGCTATGGTCATGTCGGGACGGTCAGTTAACCTAACCCCACTATTCATGGGCAGGCTTAGACCTCCTAAGCGATTAACTAGAGTAATAAGTGCACATGCTTTCGCCAGGAACTAACAACTGCCCTTCTTGAATCAGCAGAAGGAGAAACGAAAGTATTTGGCCGGACCGGGTATCGAACCCGGAACCTATGGCTCTTGAGTCAGACGCGCTACCGACTGCGCTACGCGGCCCGGCTTGATTTGACAGTTTCGTGTTGATTTGACAGTCACACGTCAACAATATTTCAGAAGACACGAAATTGATTTGACAGTTTCGTGTCTTTTTAATTTTGTCGACTTGTGGACATCTCCAAGATAGTTCTGGACTTAGTGGCAGAAACTCCTAGAGCTTTCAAGAAAAAAAATCAGCTGATTTGGATCGTAATCTATTCTTGAATTGCGATGTAACATAGGCGAAGTAGTATTATTTGATCAGCGTCTCCTCATCTCTTGTCAGCGCTAATCAAACAATGAATTGTTTTATAGAAATCATTAATATTCATTGTTTTTCGGTTTTGTATTTCCTCACATCGGAAACTCAGTTCCTACAAAAGCATAATGTTTGTTGAAATTCGTAAACAACATGCAATTTACATTTAAAGCTGCTTTTTGCGCAGAGCTTTTGCCATTACACCATGCAGTTTTGTTAAATAATTGCAGGCGGGCATGCATTACTTGCAGCTTGCATATAAATCCCTTGATAATTTGTAGAAATCGAAATCTGCACAAGGAGAAAACAAGAAAACAAGCCTTGAAGGACGAATGAGTAAACTGTCGGGAGATGCATATAATAATGCCTTTTTTGCCTCCCTTCTTAAGTCTTAAGGGAAAACAAATTGTACTTCTAGGAGCAAATTTATTCATGTTAAAGCGGACATCATTTCTGTTGAACTTCCTCGTAAAAGACGCAATCAGAAAGTCACAATAGTTTTTCCTTTATAACAATGGCGAAAATAACACATGGCGGGTACCATTAAACCTTAAGACATAAGTGACTATTTAAGATAAATATGTTTTCCGCCATTATTCAGAGGTCCTGGGTTCGAATCCCGGTCTGGCCACATACTTTCGTTTCTCCTTCCGCTGATTCAAGAAGGGCAGTTGTCAGTAACTGGCGAAAGTGTGTGCACTTAGTACTGGTTAACCGCTTAGGAGGTCTAAGCCTGCCCAGGAATAGTGTGGTTAGGTTAACTGACCGTCCCGACATGACCTTAGTTGTTTACCGTGGACGTTAAGCATCAAATCAACCAACCAACCAAATCCGCCATTATTACAAATGAATGAAACCCTTTAGTCTGGCCCCAGACCCTTTCTTTATTCTTATTTTTTTCTATAAGGGAAACAAATCTTGCACGACCTATCAAAAATTGCTCACTTCACTCCCTTGTCTGGAAAGAAAGGGTCTGGATACAAATGTCAAAAGGCATTGGCAAAGGGTACTTCTGTGCGCATAAATCTAAAAAATGACCATCATTATTGAAAATGAAACTAGGTCTGGCCTGTGTCCAAATATTTGTCTAAAATACACAGTAGAGTCTATCTTTAAGGTTGAATAATTTCAATAACACACCTGTAATGGTCATTGTAATGTATTATTTATACTGTGAGTATGATACAGGTATAACTGACCTACCTGTATTTCATGAATGCAATAAGTATACATGCACTATATTATGGTCAGACATTTGAGAAAAAGCTACTGTTTTTATCTGGTCTATCTTACAATTTGAGAAAGTGTTGGAACAAATAATTGCTAGGACGCTCTTTTTAACTCATCAAAGTATCTTCAGAGCTAAATACATTTTCAAAACAAGAGGGCCAAGAGGCCCTGAATCGCTCACCTGACCAAAAAGGTTAAAGGTCAAACAAGGGTCATTATTTAACAAACCTGATAGTTTGCAACCACTTCCAAATGGTTTTGAAGAAGAGTTTTGAATATTTTTCTATGTATTGCTATGGTACTAACCCTGGACCCCCTGGGGCCGGGCCATTTTGGACCCTGTGGCTCATTTGAATAATTTTGGTAAAGGACCACTAGGCAATGCTACATACTAAATTTCAAGCATCTGAGCCAAGTGGTTCTGAAGAAGAAGATTTTTGAATATTTTTCTATGTATTTCTATGGTTCAAACCCAGGACCCCCTAGGGTGGGGCCATTTTAGACCCTGGGGTCATCATATGAACAAACTTGGTAAAAGACTTCTAGGCAAAGCTACATACCAAATTTCAAGCATCTGAGCCCTGCGGTTCTGAAGTAGATGATTTTTTAATATTTTTCTATGTATTTCTATGGTTAAAACCTGGGACTCCCTGCCCCGGGGCCATGTTGGACCCTGGGGCCACCATTTGAACAAACTCGGTAGAGGGCCACTTGGCAATGTAACATACCAAATTTCAAGCATCTGAGGCTGGTGAAGAAGATTTTTAAGTATTTTTTAGTTTCGAACCAAATTTCAAGCATCTGAGCTGAGCAGTTCTGGAGATTAAGATTTTTAAGTATTTTTTTAGTTCCGAAACCCAAGACCCCCTGACCCAGGGCCAATTTGGACCCTGGGGCCACTATTTAAACAAACTTGGTAGAGGACCACTAGGCCATGTTCCATACCAAATTTCAAGCATCTGAGCCAAGCAGTTCTGGAGAAGAAGATTTTTAAGTATTTTTTAGTTTCGAACACAAGACCCCCTGCCCCAGGGCCATTTTGGACCCTGGGGCCACCATTTGAACAAACTTGGTAGAGGACCACTAGACAATGCTTCATACCAAATTTCAAGCCTCTGAGCCAAGCAGTTCTGGAGAAGAAGATTTTTAAGTATTTTTAAGTTTCGAACCCAAGACCCCCTGCCCCAGGGCCATTTTGGACCCTGGGGCCACCATTTGAACAAATTTGGTAGAGGACCACTAGACAATGCTACATACCAAATTTCGAGCAACTGAGCTGAGCAGTTCTGAAGAAGAAGATTTTTTAGTATTTTTTAGTTCCGAAACCCAAGACCCCCTGCCCCAGGGCCAATTTGGACCCTGGGGCCACCATTTAAACAAACTTGGTAGAGGGCCACTAGGCAATGTTCCATACCAAATTTCAAGCCTCTGAGCCAAGCAGTTCTGGAGAAGAAGATTTTTAAGTATCTTTTAGTTTCGAACCCAAGACCCCCTGCCCCAGGGCCATTTCGGACCCTGGGGCCACCATTTGAACAAACTTGGTAGAGGACCACTAGACAATGCTTCATACCAAATTTCAAGCCTCTGAGCCAAGCAGTTCTGGAGAAGAAGATTTTTAAGTATTTTTTAGTTTCGAACCCAAGACCCCCCGCCCCAGGGCCATTTTGGACCCTGGGGCCACCATTTGAACAAACTTGGTAGAGGACCACTAGGCAATGCTTCATACCAAATATCAAAGCCCTAGGCCTAGCGGTTTCAGAGAAGATGTCATTTAAAGCAAATTGTTGACGACGCACGACGGACGACGGACGACGCACGACGGACGACGGACGACGGACACTGGGTGATCACAATAGCTCACCCTGAGCCTATGGCTCAGGTGAGCTAAAAAGATTTTGTTTTTTCAGATTTCTGCGCAGAAAAATTACCATTTGCTATTTCCATGTAAAAACACTTTTTTAAACAGCATGTCCCTATATTTTGTATTTCAAACTGTAGAGAACAACAAAAATAAGAAGTCTGCTAACTTTCAGGGAGATACAATATTTTTTTATGGTTTTATTAAGATTTTTGTATATACACTACAAATCACCACCTTAATGATTTATAGCAATTACCAGTCTTCTCTTAACATCCAAAGAGAAAACACACACAGATTTTCTAGTGCTGCTCAGGGTAGAAATGCTTTGCGGAGAACTTTTCCAGGGAAGCGGATATCCAGTCTCTAATGTCTTCCATGTTCATGGTGAATGGATTTGGTGTCACTGAAGGAAAAGCTTCATGCCTGCGTCCGGGAACTCTCTTAAAAACATTGCTTTGGAGTAACTGATTAACAATTAGTTCAATATCAGCACTTAAATCTGCACTGGTGTGTACACCAGATGCCTCATGTACATCCGTCTGTTTGTCATAGTTTTTCACAACCTGGTATGTACTCAGTGCACTTCTACTAACTCTTGGTATTGTTTTTTCGGTGAATATGCCTCTGTAGCTGTGGGCTTCATCTTTGAAGATTTTATTGCAGTGTTCAATATCAAGGTCGTTGGGGTGGTTTGTGTCCTTCTTTCCCCTATGGTTTACGGTTCTGTTCCATTTTAGTCTATGTGCCAGTCTTGGAGTCAATAGTATCTTCGACTGGCAAATAGTCTCTAGCATCCCAAAGGCATACTTAGGACAGTTGTTCTTTTTATGTTTGTATAGTAAGAAAAGGTACTGATTAACTAGCATGATCCTGTCACTATCTCCCATTGCAATGGCAACGTTATGGTTCAGTCGGAGCAGTCCTAATGTAAGAGTCAGTTTTGTGTAGTTAAAGACCATGTCATTATTTGTCCCAAATGACTCTTAATCTGCCACCCAATCATTGCTGTACTTTGGATCTCTGTGTCCATGAGCTGTATGTTCGTGTTTTCGTAGCGGTAAGCGTCCCTTGTAGGTTTTTTCACAATAGCGGCATTTCATGGTATTGGACTGTAGGCCATAGGCTGGCAGAGGACGAACACATATTTCCACCATACATTCAACAAAAGTTCTTGCTTGTTGCAAAATGTAATCCTTCATAACACTGGCATTGCCGATTTCACCACCATATTTATTTTGTTTAGGTTCGCTGTTCATCTGCATATCAAAATGTTCCAAAGCCCCAGCAACTAAATAAGCATCTGTGAATTTGTCCGCCATAAGTGCTGAAGCATAATAGTTGCCAGACGGATCAGCACCGACGTTCTTCGAATTTGTCACATTTCTTGCTGCATACATGGTACCTATATCTCTGGAGGATACAGTGGAATATAGATTCAGCCAGATGACCTGTAAATGTATACAAAATAGAGACTTGTAAAGACTTTAGCAAGGCACATCTATGTTGATTCTTAATGATTTATGCCAGCTCATGTGATAAAAGAACTTCTATGCCTAACTTAAGGCGGGGAATTTCCCTATAAGATAGTCATGTATAGGACCGGCATGACAGGTTTCAATTTTCAGAAGTATAAAATGTGTATATTTTCCATATAAGATCCCCCAAAAATATGCAAACTCTGAAGTATGTTCTTACCATGTTTTTCGCCAAAGGCACTCTCTCTCTGTCTCTGACTTTAAATGGAATTGTGCATATACCTGTAGCTCCATTTTCATGTGATGAAAACTGAACATACAGCAGATGTCTAGTTATATTTCTGAGTTTATATTTCAGCAGATGATTAGTTTCTCCAGATTTTTTTTACATGTATTTAAAGAATAAAAGATGGCTTTCACATTACCTTAAGAAGTTCAGCCTGGTTGTGAAACTCCTCCATTTTGGGCACCAGTCCTTCTAAGCACAAAGACGGTGTTTCATCGTCCCGCACAGACATCTGCGCTTGTTTATGTCTTTCGAATGTCAAATAGTCTCCTCCACTAAGGGTCTTCAGCGGCACACTATTCGAGTCATTGTCATGTCCGGGGACGTACTGATGCATGAATTTGGCAATATCGGCCATATCTTCATTCTTGGATTCGTTCTTTTTAGCACTCCCATATTTATCTGAAACATATTAACCAAGGAAATTAATTATCACATCATCTTTTGTCAAATATATATTATGTTTTAATCTTAGAAGAATTTGGCACAAACTCTGTAATCCTTCTTGAAATAAACCTATGAATGAAAGAATTTTCTGACATGTCAACATAAGCTTTAATTTCAAGCTACCATTTGTAATTCATTTCTTTTAATGAACAGCAATGCTTTATATAGTATCTGTATAGATATCCATATGTCAAATTATGGATATCAGTTATTCTGTTTACAGATATCCATATGCCAGTTCGTATGTATTTTTTTTTTGAGCTGGGACACAATGCTTCCTACAACTTACTATTACACTTATGCATGCATGCAGTAAAAACTAAGATCACCCTGCGCATATGCGCAGTCTGATCAGAGTCTTTGCTGATGACATGAAGATGCTTTTGGGTCTTTAGCTATTCATAGAGTGCACAGCTAAGAATCTGATGAGACCGCACGTATGTGCAAGCTGACCTGAGTCTTTGCTGAGTCATATTTAGTGCAGGAAATGCTGCTCCCCAGCTCATGTCTTTCATAAAGAAAATGAGCCGCGACACGAGAAAACCAACAATGTGGTTGTGCGCCCTGCGCAGACTCAGATCAGCCTGGGCATCCAGACAATCTCATCAGAGTCTTCGCTTTGCGCTTAAAGGATAGCTGAGGGTCTAGGCTACCTTCATGCGGACAGCGAAGACTCTGATCAGTCTGGGCGGATGCCCAGGCTGATCTGAGTCTGCGCTGGGCGCACAACCACTTTGTTGGTTTTGTCACGTCGCGGCTCAAATATGTGTAAATAAATTAGAATATTGGATATCCGTAATATCTATAAATGTACAAAAATGATAAATTTCATTTCCCTGGTGGGCATTCGAGTTGCACCAATCAATAGAAAATAAATGGTAAAATTGCAGCTTTTACAAACTGAAGTAGTTTGGTCGCTGAATAGAAACTTTATGTTATGCTTACCCTTTTTGTTTTTTTCTGGGTTTCTTTCATAAATGGATGGTCAATGAATTCTGGTAACACAGCGTTAAATGGAACAAAATATGGTATATATTTACACCAACGTTTTGCTGTTAAGAAGGCGAAGTTTTCCATCATCTTTTCATGTTCAGCTTCACTTGGTATTGGCTGAGAAAATGGGGCTGTTTTAACATTTTGAAGAGGCTGTGTGTTATCCAAACTATTTCCACCAACTCTATTGAGATAGGCACAAATTTGATACATATGTTGATCCTTGTTTTGGTTTGACACTGTCATTTGTCTTACTTTTGTAAACATGTCAACATTGTCCCCTACGAAGTAATAGCCAGGCTGCATTTCCTTTCGATAATTTTTCAGTTCATTCTCAAGAGCAACTTGCTCCAGTACCAGATCATTTGGTTCTACCCCTGCATTCCTAAGCAACTGCACTATATCTTTTATGTACTGAATTTGAACTGTGAGTTCCTGTTCCATGTCATTCGCATGTTTGTTCTTTTCTTGCCACAACAATAGTTCCTCGTCCCACTGACCAGCAAGTTTGTCTGCCATCTCTAGAGCAGACTTATAGCTATGGCAATCTCCCGTTGCCTGCAAACGGTTGAATGCAGACTTTTTCAGTTCTGTTGTGGTTCTCTGTTGCCTGTTTTTGGTGTCAGAGTTTCTGTGATGTTTTACCTTATGTATGTTCTTATTATTTTTGGTTCGGTTTGGGTTGCTGAGTTGGTAGTTCTGTTGTGGTTCTCTGTTGCCTGTTTTTGGTGTCAGAGTTTCTGTGATGTTTTACCTTATGTATGTTCTTATTATTTTTGGTTCGGTTTGGGTTGCTGAGTGGCCACCTTTTGGGAACAAGCTGCTCGCTCGGTTGGCCATATGTTCTCTGTATCTTGATTATTTGTAATCTTAGTTGTTTCCAACTATGGTTTGAGGGCTGGATTTGGATTTTGATTGTTTCAGTTCCTGGTCTTTGCTTACTTTTTACTTTTTCAACCCACCTTTTTGAAAGATCAAGTCATTGACACTTTGCAGGGCTTTCATTTCGCGGTTGAATAAATTGAGTAGTTTACACCCGGCTGAAACTTGTCCAGGAAGAATTCCTTCTCCCTTTTTGAATTTGTTTCTTTCTTGAGATAGTGGGTTTACAGTTGCAGTCACCAGAAATTTGTGGAACAAGGGTGCCTTTTCTTTCCATTCCTCCTCAACACGCTTAAAGGAAAAGGATATAAGACTCTCTTTATCATTGTGGCGTAAAATGCTGTTGGTTTTTACTGAGCACAAGTTTCTTACTTCTTCATGTAATGTTTTAAATAGAGAAATTTTTATACACTCTACTAGATTTGGCAGTTTTAGAACCTCTTCTTCTATTTCCATATCTGTGCTGTACATCAGGGCTTGTAGCAAGCTGTCATATTTTGGATCCACAGCTCGTGTCTGTATACTGCATTCGTCCTGAAATTCAAGTAAAGTATGCCAAATGGACTCTTCTAGGAAGAGTTATTTGTCATTTCATGAGTGTCAGCTAAATTTGATCTATATTATTTTAAATAAATACATGTAGATGTCTGTTTCAAGCAAATAATGTAGACTCTGTCGAAACGCTTCTCATGCAGGCCTGCACTGTTTGCCTATGTCCTTTTCATGGACGCTAGGCTTGATGTGTTTATACATTATGTTTAAAACTCAAAAACATGTAATTAATGGGGTGGTATTAACTTTCATATAAGTTTTGCAATCATGCACCTTCATCAATTCCCACTATACAATATGTAGATAGCTTGTTAGCCCAGACCTTCTTCTTGCTGCCCTTGAAGACTGAAAACCGACTATGTGGATGTGCAGTCGGTCTTCTTTGAGCCCCGTTTTAAATTATACTACTATTGCCCCCCCCCCCCTCCCCCTCCCCTTGGGCATTATTTTAGAGACTGCACAGTGGGAGCAATTTGTTTCGACAATTTGTACCTGTAACAGATACATAATACCGGGATTGGTGAATTAATTTTCAGTTTAAGGTTTATAGTTTTGGGTCCAAGTTTTGTCTCAAGAAAGTCATTTACAGCTTCAGCAATATTTAATATTTATTAGGGTCATTGATAACACTGCTATTAAAATTGGGCAGAACAGTCTGCACCATTTAAACACATTCGAAAAAGATTGTATAAATCTGGTCTAGGTAAATAGTTAAAGCCATGGCATCTAAATTTTAATATATCGTAAAACTTCAAAAATGTGGACACCAGAAAAAATATAGTTATTATCCTAACATTTAAACAACATTGAATGGCAAATACTGAAGATCTTTAGGAACATTCAGATCTGGGTCCGCAGTGTTTGCTTTCACCTACCCATCTGAAAAACTTGCCAATGATTATTGTAATTAATTCCAAAATAGTACATGTTGTAGTGCAAATATATCTTGAATTTACCTCCAGTAAATATCTAGGCGGCTCCTGACTGTCAGTATCTTCACATCTCAAACTAGTTGTATCCTCACTGGTGAAAAGTGCCTTTCTTTTGCTGCTGCCAGTGTTGTCAGAGGAAGAAAGTCGCTTTGTTGTTCTATGCCCATGAGTTAATTTTAGTTTATTTCTGGCCTCCTCATATGCTATTTTAAACTGGGATAAATGCTTATCAATTGTTGTAAGCCTCCGTTGACAACTTCTGCATACAATATCACTATGTTCATCTTCTGTAATTTTGATTTGCAGAAGTTTTTCAATCAGTAAATACTGTTCAGACTTTACCCCTTTATATACTAAAAGCCGCTTTTCTTTAGGGTTTCTATCACCACATAAAATACAAACACTCTGTTTTGTGGTAGGTGTAAGTTTTATTTTGATTGATTGATTTATTGCTTAACGTCCGCGGTAAACAACTATGGTCATGTCGGGACGGTCAGTTAACCTAACCACACTATTCCTGGGCAGGCTTAGACCTCCTAAGCGGTTAACCAGTACTAAGTGCACATACTTTCGTCAGTAACTGACAACTGCCCTTCTTGAATCAGCGGAAGGGGAAGCGAAAGTATGTGGCCAGACCGGGTTTCGAACCCAGGACCTCTGACTTATGAGTCAGGTGCCCTACCGATTGCGCTACGCGGCCCGGCAAGTTTTATTTTGATTTCTACTTTTGTTGGGGTTTTAAACTGTGACTCCATTGACTCCATTGTAGGAGTGTATTAATAATACATCGAATTCTCAAACATCATATTTATATAATTTTTATCTAATACTTTATTCACTTTTAAACCAATAAAATCCACTGTAATGTTTATTTAGCAGATGACAAAACTATTAAAAAGAATAACTCATGCAAGTGAATAGCACAAAGAAACACTCAGTCCTTGTTCAGTTCTGGGGAGTAATTTCAAGCAGTAAATACACATTCACAGATAAGCAGCAACCAAAACAAATTGATTTTAGGGAACCGCTAGCGATAAGGATCTGTGTATACAAACTGGCTGTTTTATAGGACCCTAATTGCTTGCAGATAGCATCTAAATTTATTGGTGGTTGTATCATGTTTCACAGCTTTCTCATTTGTAGCCAGTCGTTTTTGTTCAGCCACAGATAACATAAACTTGGATTAAAGAGGCATATGAGAAAAAAAAAACAAAAAAAAAACATGCAACATGTATGCAACAAAGAAACAAAAACGACTGGGGCCAGTCTAGAAACCCTTCAAAAATGAGTTCTACTGTTATAGGAATGTATTCACTCCGCAACAAACATTTTTCCTAAAAGAGTTGAGCCTTTATCGAGAAAAGAGGCAAACATGGAAGTCACCTTAATTTTAGGATCACTACAGTAATTGACTGCTGTGCAATGGGTAGGGTGTCTGACTTGTAAGCCAGAGGTCTTGGGTTCGATACCCGCTCCGGCCACTTACTTTCATTTCTCCTTCCGCTGATTCAAGAAGGGCAGTGGTCGGTTACTGGCGAAAGTTTATATGCACTTTCAGTACTGGTTAACCGCTTAGGAGGTCTAAGCCTGTCCAGGAATAGTGTGGTTAGGTAAACTGACCGTCCCGACATGACCATAGCTGTTTACCGTGGACGTTAAGCAATAACACAACAACAACAACGACTGCTGCTGTGTCTCAATATTTAGAGTAAATACTGTTCTACCTATATCTGCTCTTGTCAGCAAATATCTTCCATAAATCACCCTTAAACACTGCCTGCTGACTTTGGAACTTTTGGAAATATCCCAATTTCATCAGGATCACGTTGTCCCAACGGATTCGTGAATAATATTAATGCTGTATCTTTAGGGTTATTGGCAGCTTAAAATAATTTGCAAACAAAATTCGTTGCCAACTTTTTTAGATTACCATTCAGCGTTTGGCGGATGATGTAAATTTGATGGCATTATTGCCTTAGGGTGTATTTTCCAGTAGACAGTATGGCATAATATCAAAAGGTTTCCTTTGTTATGTCCATACGAGAACGCATATTTGGGCAGGAACAGAGCTATTTATCAAATACAAGTACGTTAGGTCTACATTCATTAACCGAGAACTCTTACTGACTGCCTTTGAAATGCAACAGAAGAACTCGGACAATTTTAAATCATTCTATTAATTTCAAAACACATAATGTGCCATATTATCAAAAGTTTTCCTAATTGTCCATTCAGGAACGCACCTTTTGCAAGAAGAGAGATACATATCGAATACCAGCACGTGAAGTCCCAATTCATTGACAGAGACATTCGAAATTTATCAGGAGAATGCTGCTCAAGCTATCGAACAAATAATCATTCTATCTTTATACCTGTGATTTTGAAAACTTTACAATTTTTCGCTGTCTTCAGCTCGGTTTTGTAGACACAACTGCAGCGCTCATGACATGCTATGTAATGCATGCTCGTGGCAATTAGATATCAAACTACATACTTGATGTATTTAATGTCAAGTCGACGTTAAAACTCACAACCGAATAAATGTGTTTTTCCTCTTTCTTATCTGTATTATTTGGGTTCTTGGGATACGGCCCTCAAAACTAAAAATTCACGAAAGGCACGCACGATCAATATGAAACTGTTCATCAACAAAACTAATAAATGGGTAAAGTATCAATGTCTAAAAATAGACATTGATGCTTAACCTGTTTATTAGTTTTGTAGATGCAGCTGCAGAAGCAGAGGGCGAGGTTTGGATCCAGTATAGCTAGTTAACATATTGTGTATTGCCCCAGCAATCTTTTGCTGACCGTTCCAAGGCGGTACTTCTGTTATGGTTTTCTCAGTTTTACGTTTGTTATGTCCGCTTGTCTATGGTCTCTAGCAGTCTGGTCGCCTGAATAGCTGCCAATTCTGCTTTCTATTTTGTTTTGTTTTGTAATGTAAAATAAAACAAATAGGTAAAAATATATGTTGCTGTTGTTTTTAATTAAGAGCTGCTTGTTTGATTTACCGTGCGTGTCTTTCGTGAGCTTTTGTCAGTTTTTGTGTGGGTGTGTTTCTTTCTCGTTTGGTTTCGAAAGCGGGATGTGGGATTTGGTTGTATTAATTCCTGATTATTGCCCCTTTTTACTTGTTATATGGAGACTTATGAAAAGGATATACAGCGCCTCTTTAAATAGTTAGAGGAAGATATTGTGTATCAACTTAAAATATGCTGCTTCATTTCATCTACTTCCAGGTGACCATTAGCGCCACAGAAGACAGTTTATTAATATCCTGGCCACATCGTCGACTGAAAAACCACATCGCAACCGATGCCATCTTTGAACACATATTCCATCAACTTGTTGGCAAGGATATAAGTCACAAGTTATATCAGATACAGGAGAAACTATTGTCTAATCCAGATTACATGGAAACATTGGCCAGTAGACATTCGTCCATGGTAAACGTCAGAAATAGCATTGTCTCCATGTCCACCGCCAACTTACAGAAGTTAAATTGTCTTCAAGGTATAATATACGAGCTTTCGTACATGTTAGATTGTGTAATTAGCGCTCTTAATTCTAACATTCTTTTCTCAAATACAGAAACGTTCTACTTGCTTTATCCGTTGACCTAAACGTTACGATGAAAGGCCTTCTTCCTGCTGTAGAAAAGCTTTAAAGTTTGAAAAGCATGGTATAAAGGGTTTTACATTTTAAAAGAGGAACTTGGTTTATTTTTTTTTATTGCAACAGTTTAATTTTCATATTTATGCGTCGATGTCTTGAACTTGCGAGAGTATAAATCGATCTTTAGGGGAGAGTCGGGTAACTTCGGACAGGGGTAAATTCGGACACTGACATTGTTTCCTTTATATGTCAGTTGTTTGGAACTAAAACAAAAATTAACTGGCCAAACAGTGAAAATCCTGATGAGACGGCTCATCTGGATTTTCACTGTTTGCAAAGGTATGTCCGAATTTACCCGCCTGTCCGAAGTTACCCTACTCTCCCCTAGTCAGTGAATTGGAGTCTCCCTCTTACTATCTGTCCACATGCCCGCCCGATCCCTCGCTAATATTATGTACAAATTATAAAGGCTACACGACTCATTCAAATGTATTATAATTTTACGAGCACGGGTATGTTATAACTATTTATTTATTTTTTCCAGGTTGTCGGGATAAGACGGACCAACCAAGTACAGGAACATATGAAAGCTGTGTATAGCAGACCTCCAGATTAGTGGGAACTCTTGAATACTGGAGTTCACAACATACTTTTAAAAAAAGGTCCACAGGAACACCTCAATGTTTTCCGCTATTTTTACAATCGGGAACAAAGTCTGTGCTTTCTGTTTGCTTTCCTGGGGGAAAAGCCCTTCAAAAATGAGATCTACTCATAAAGAAAAGAATTTGCTCCCAGAGGAGCAAATTAATTTCCTTAAGAGTTGGCTCCCATTGATATGTAAGCCTAAAATGAAAATGGAAAAGTCACTTTACCTGTAGGTGTATTCACTCGAATGAAATGAAATACATTCAATTCTCGATACCTCAAAGTCGAACTTCAGCCCAAACTACTGATATCTCATAGTCAATTTTCTGGTACCAGAAAATTTACTTTGAGATATCAGTAGTTTGAGATAACAGGAGTTGAAATGTAAATAAAAACTAGAAAATGTATTCTTTAATATAAGAAGACACTTTGAGTTATCAGTGTACGAGTTATCGGGAGTTGACTGTGACTAGAACCAAAAAAGAAAATGGAATAGTTACTTTTCCTGTAAGTGTATACATTCGAATAAAGGAGAAGAAAGAGAAATGAACTGACCAGAAGTAAAAATGAAAGTGGAATAGTTGCTTTCCATTCGAGTAAAGGGGAATAAACAGAAAACCTATTTTTTTTCTTACTGTCGATCTATAAAGCCCCAGACTCAATGGCCTTTATTTAGGGATAGGTTTTACTGCGTTTCCCGCCCCTACGTTTGACCAAAAGTTTGTCCCGTTTTGTTAATGTTTAGGTTTAACAACGTTTCTAATAAGTTTCCAATATGTTTGAGGTGAGGAAAGGTAAAGGTTTCCCATAGCCTAGTGGCCTTAGGGGCAGCGGGGTTTAGAGGCTCACTGTATCTGTGGCACAGCATACGAACCTATGCCTCTCCTTCCGCCGCCTTATCCTTCCCCGATTCGAAAAAAGTACCCCTTTACTGCCGGGTTGACAGAGAGACTTTTCCAGTCTCCAGTTGGCCCGAGCCCGGATTCAAACCAGCGACCTTCTGCACAGCAACCAAATCGCTCTAACCTCTCGACCACAGTGCCTCTTAACTTTAAAAACGTTTAACTACGACAAACCATTCGTATAATCCGGTTATCCGTCTCACTGTCACGCACTGGTTGGTTGATAAGTGTTTTGGGGCCCTTTGAGACAGTCTTTCAGTCTATGACGAGCCGTCTCCTACAGACATAAACTAAATTTTGTCAAGATACAGCATAAACTTTGAGAGCAGTAAGTTTCCAGCGACAACAGTGGCTATGTTTTCAGAAACTGCAAAAAATAATATCGTGCCGTTAAAACATAGAGTAAACAACTGAAATGAAATAATTATGCTGCTCGCAGTCGTCATTCAACATTCTACCAATTCCAACATATCTTTAACAAATTGTACAGAAGAGCCACAAATTTATTTCTAGTAAACTTAAAATTACACAAACATCTGAGGTAAACACTTTTTAGAATTCTTTTGACATTGACTGTAAATTCCCAGCCCTTTGTCCAAAATAGTTTCAATTTTTTTTTGTTTTCAGTGGGGAAAATTCATGGAGTACAAGTGACTTTTAATATTCAGTTTGTCCTAAGCAGCTTAGCACTTGATAAGTCCTGACTCGTTTAGGGTAAGTGGTCTATTCAAAATCCATTTGCCCTGAGCGATACAGCATTCGGACAAGTGCTGAAGCATTCAGGATAAAAACGGATTTTTATGAGTTACTTGTCCTAGACAAGTGAAGAACACATTGGCTCGAGCCAGTGTACACCTTAGCAAAAGTTAAACAACGTTTCATTTACATTCTACATGTTCTATACAAGTTAATTTTTATATGTGTACAACCTTGAGCACAAACACGAGATAGGACCATGCGATGCCAACGGAAAACGGAAGCACAGAGCATTGAAAATTTGGAAACAAGGCAAGCCAGCATTTGGTAAAAAATATATTAGAAACAATGTTACAATGTTTTTTTGGAAAAACCCAACTTTAGATTATACCGGTTTGCCAAGCACAACGATTGGCGTTTGGAACCCGTTGCAAGTTATTTTTACCGTAATATTCCCACCTGCAGTCACAATCATAAATTCTAACACTAACTCTTTAAGCCGCGCACAGCCTTTGCACAGGTGTATATTGGTTGATTATGAGCTTGTTTCTGAAATAAAACATACAAGTATTCTTATTAAATATGATTATGATATATGAGACCATGCGTTTTATATCTCCATGTACCTGCACCAAATTTAGTGTGGCAGCAGCGCATTTCTGTATTTGAGCCGCGCCACGACAAAACCAACAATTAGCATGTGCGCACAGCAAAGACTCAGATCAGCCTGGGCATCCGCCAAGACTGATCAGTCTTCGTTGTCTGCATGGAGCTAGCTTAGATCCTTTGCTACCCTTTAAGCGTAAAGTGAATGCTCTGATCAGATTGGGCGGATACCCAGGCTGAACTGAGTCTACGCTGGGCGCAAATGCTACTTCGATGGTTTTGTCGTGTCGCGGCTCATTGAATGACGTGTTCCGCGAGACACAGCAGCCGCAAACATCATGTAAGACACGCCTGCCTAGTCCCTTCATGAAACAGGCGTCTTCAACCAAGCAACCTCAAACCCCACGGCCCGAGAAAGACATGGACATTAGGAAAGCGATGCCTGATGCAGCGAGAACCCTGAACATGCCAAAACAATCCGAAAGAATAGACTAACATTAACGTCGCTACTACAAGTCAGTCTTAGTTTAAGAACAATTTGAACAATTTTGCGCTAGAAATAGGTAAATAAGCTTATTCTTAATCAGTATTTAAGTACTGACTTCAATACTAAAGAACTAGAATCAACACTGACTAATGGCACACGAAAAATTAAATGGCAAGCCCGACTAAAAGGTTTCCCATAGCCTAATAGCCGTAGGGGGCAGTGGGGGGTTAGAGATCCACTGTATCTTGGGCACAGCTGATGAAAGGCGGAGCCCATCCCTCTCCTTTCGCTGCCTTATCCTTCCCTGATTCGAAAAAGGTACCCATTTACTGCTGGGTTGACAGAGAGAGTTTTCCAGTCATCGCATGGCGACAGTGAGCCGCGAACTCACGACCTTACGGTGACTTTCTGCACAATAGCCAAGCCACTCTAACCACTCCACTACGGCGCCTCTCTGTATTTGGAATAAATCGCAAACAAAAGTTCTCTTTGCTCTCTTCGAGGCTTTGCATTAACGTTGAGACTGCTCTTTATCTCTTGAAAATTATTTTGATGTTCGTGAAAGGTTCCACAAATGGATATAATCAATGCCTTAGAAGCGTCTGTAGGATGCTGAAGTAAAATTAACGGCACAAAATCGTCACTGGTTTCGACAAACCTTAGCTATAATTTTTGTTTAAGATCGTTATATCGAGAGCATGTCAACGGAAAACGCATTCCATTTACTATTTTATCGATATTACAGCGATGACCAACTCTAACTCCCTGTTCGAGCTTAAGCTGTAAACTTCCACAAATAAGCTGGGGCTAATGATTAATTAAACAATAATATGTTTTGGCAAAAATATTCACCTTTAAATTGTCTTTAGACACTTAAATTTTGGGACATTTTTTACTTTGTTGACGCAAGTCAAGTTGTTTCTGGATGTTTAACAATTTATCCTCCACTTGCTTAAGATTCACAGGAGCATAATCATAGAAACTGGTTAGAACTGAACTTGCCCGCAGTCTGGTATTGCCTTAGTACCTGAAAATTATAATCATACTGAATAATGCATGAATGCCTCGTTCTATCCATGTAAGGTGTGTGGGTTTTTCGCCATTTTTACAAAAGGGGACACATTTAAAAACTTCCCTGGAAATCGTAGCCCTTCCAGCTCCTAGTGGAGCAAATTTGTTTCTTTTAAGAGTTGCCTGCACAAAGAAGGAAGGCAAAATGAAAATGGTAAAGTTGTTCCTCATGCAAGTGTACTCATTCAACTTAATAGACATATATTTTTCCTGTTAGAATTGGGGTAAATGTGTGTGTACTCTCCAAAACTATCGGAACCGCTTGGTTGTGCAAACACGTTAATATATCAAAATTTAAATACGAGAATGCAAGGGGAATAACCTACATATTAGCAGTAATATCGTTATTGTCTAATCTTGACATATATAAGGTAAATATTTTGCTTAATCAAAGTGTTGCAAACATTAAAGCCATCAAATGTTTAGTCGGTATGGTGCCGATATTTGTTTTGGACGCAGAATTACCAGAATTAAGCACAACAAACTTGCTAAATCTAAAACACTTCAGTACGGTAATCTGCAATGATGCTGCCTAATACGGGTTTATCACAGATGTTCACATCCAAAACTGTCGTGAGTCTCACCTTTTGAAAAGTCATGAACTAGATTTGGACCATATATGCTTATAGGCACCACATTGACCCCTTTTCTTGAGTTACAATCCTATCTATTGTTTTTTACTTCATAATTTCTTCAAAATGGCCGTCGAATGAATAGATCCAACATCTGCGCTATGATGTAAGTGTAACCCCCGTCCAAGATTCTCTGCAGAAACGCCGTTAATCAATCAATGAACAATTTTAATCAGATCAAGCCGGCAGTTCAACCATGTATATATAGTCTACCCACCACGTATAGGACTCATTATGGAAAACATCGGTCTTCGCGTATACATTGTACATTTGCGAAGGCTGCACATTTGCGAAGACTGTTTTCAGCATGTGCAGTTCTCGTTTTGAAATCCACAAAGTGCAGTCATTGTGCAGGAGAACGGCACATGTTCTCACCAGACGTCGAAGATGCAAAAATTAAAAAAATAAATCTTAACGGCTCAACTCGTGTGTTCCAAAGGAGAAAGTGTCCTTAAGTAGACAAAGTAGAGCAGATAGTATGAAGCAGTCAATTGGGCCATTTGCTCGTTTAACTTTAATAGCACATTCCAAAAATCAGCCGCTAATCGCCACATTTATATTATTTACTAAAACAATGACTTAATCAGTCAACTTATAAACGTGTTCAAAATATTTCATTCCTTTATGAAAGTATGCTCTCTAAGCTTGAATTCAAATAATTCGTAATTTGCCATTTTTTATATTCTTCTAAATGTTATAATACTAGAGATTGGGACTGATTCATTTTCATTAGCCGCACCAAAACTATATATACTACCTTCCATTCTTCATTTAAAAAAAAATACAACCACATTTAACACGGACTGAAATGACTTGAAAACAATTATTTGTTTGAGAAAATCTGCAGTTTCTGTAGAAAGATCTGCCGTTTCAATTTGTAATGCCATTAAAAAATTGACTCAGCATGGCAATCACCGTTTGCTCTTGCAGATATTAAGGCTCCAATACAATAGCAACTAGGAGTTCAGATTGATGTTAGAGTGACGTCATCAAGACGTCATTCTGCCAATGTACTAAGCACATAAGGTAGTAATGGTAACATATCTATTTTGTCCTTGGTACATTTGTATCTGCCAGGGCAAATAGCGTATGCCGTGTTCGGCCCGAATTATAAAGGAAAAGTGTGATTTTCTCAAAGCTGTTATTCATTCTCAAATAATCAAATTCTCTGTTATATATAAAGATTAGCAATTTTGAAGATCTTCAGATGCGCAATAGTAAATGGTTCTGCGAATTATCGCAGAGACAAGACCATGAGTCTGTATATCGTGAACTTGCCTCCATGCAGCTGCGCTCTGGTATACTTATGCGCCAAACGACACAATGAACTTTTGCCCTGCACTTTTGTTTTCTTCTAAGTTAGACAGTTTCTATATTACAAAGTTTTCATATATAGAATCTTAATAGAAATAACATCCAGTTCTTACAATACACACTGGAGTCATTTTCTTCATTTTATGGTATTTTACAACATGGAAATCGAAAACCAATTACAAAATCGTTTTATACATAAACACGTTTGTATTATATTGCCTCGATGGCATAAATGATGGATTAAATGCACTAAGCATTTAATTTGAATTACTCCGCCTGATTTCTTAGAAATAATTTGTTGTGAAAGAAAAGCGTGATTGGCATGCAAAATGTGCCAACTGCATCTCTACAATATTGATTGTTTCTATGTCTGGTTATAAGGAACGTGAAACAGCAAGTCATATACTAATCTAATCGTTTATACATGTATATGTATTTTTCAATGTTAAACAAAAAAACTCACGCTGTACAGGTTCAAAAGTTAAAATGAAGCTACATAGGACAGATCACAAAGCATAACCCAACCAGAAATGAGAAAACATTTAGCATAATAGATGCACCCAGTCCAACATTTGTACAGAGGAATTATAGAAGATACCATGCATCTACTGCAAAATTCACCTGATAACAGGGTATGATTACATAATAAGTTATCATGTCACTTAAGGAATGCGCTTGCGCAAATGAAATTAGGCAGTGCCTTTAGAAACGATCTCTGAAGACGATTATCTACAAACTGATGTCGACCATTAGAACAACGTTTGATTAAATTACATCACCGACTTTTATCAAAACGGAATTGCAACGTCAAGTTCTGACAAATCTGCATTCGCATTTCATTTGTTTGACGCCTTTTGCGCTTAAATATTTTAATGATGTATGATATATAGAAAACCTTGTTAGTGTCTTTTGATATCACGTTTATCAAACTCGACCAGAAACACGTCGGATGGCTGAGCAAACCCCGCCCTCCCTACGCTGTTTCTGACCTCGCCTTATAAACCCTAGTTACACCAAAAGACATTAACATGGCTTTCCTCGTATCACATCAAAATCCATAATAAACATCTGTTGTTACCTATTTTCTATTTAAAATCACACTTAACGAAACAGGAAGCAATTTGTACAGCTTTTCAGGTGACCACAATTCTAGAAATACTACAAACAGCAAGGCAAGAAGGTAACAAAATATTTCACAGGTTCACATATTGCGAAAAGAAGCACAAACAGTTAGACTTCTAGTCATAACAAGAAAGACGACAGCCACGGGTATCAGGAAGAAGATGGCCGATGCAGCAGCCAGCACAACCCAAAAGAATTGAAACCAAAGTCTACTAAGATTCGTGTCGCAATGGGATGTCTGATTTAGTTTAAGAATATGAATAGTTTACAATATACTTTAGGCAACATAAAATCAGTTCTTAAGTACCGAGCACAGCATAAAAGTAGTACATGGAAAAGCACTAAAGCAGTGATTACTGGGCTGGCAATATCCTCATGGACAAATTGTACGACGCTCTATACATTTTCCTATGCAAATGACCCACACACTTCCACTGTTAATCAAATAAATGAAATCAAATAAACACAGAGCGTGGGTGAGTATACAGGAAGAACAGATTTTCAATGAAAGTGACCAAGTCAAACATGAAATTCGAGGCAGTCGACCGGCGCCAGTACTACTATGCTTGGGGGGGGGGGGGGTTTTGCCTAGAAAATTTGACAAAATATTGAAGAGTCAAATTCCACTTAAAAAGGTAAATGCCAAACTTGAGTCTAACTCTGCCCAAAAATTCTTTTTAAAAATTGACTTTTAGAAGAAGCTATTAAAGTTGTCTAGTTAGATAATTGTAGCCTCCCCTAAATTGGACGCAAAAAGGGTTCTTAACGTTGTAGTATCTGCAAACAGCGAAGACTCAAATCAGAGTCCGAGGTTATAAAACTTGAGTATAATCTCAAATTCATGTGCTCGGAAGCAGTGCTTTATTTTGAATTTGAGAATGTACTCAAGTTTTATAATCTCGGGGCCAGTATGTATATCCGTACAGACAGTTTAGTTACACATCCTATATTTTGGGACTATAGACTACTCAGGATACACACTAGTCCTTCAGATTCAATATCTTGGTAAAGATTCTCATATACAGTATATTTTAACCAGAATGATATCGCAAGCTTCTCACCATAGTTTCATCATTGTAAATGACCGCCATTAGCAAACTTCAAACAATTAAAACATCATTGAGTTTCGAATAAAAGAAAAGTTTGAAAATTAATTTGGGCCATTTTAGTTGCTAACTAATGACCTACTTTCGATTTCATAAACAATGAATAAACTGGTAAAAATATTGTGTACAGGCATGAGACCTTGTTCTTGATTGGCTGACTGGGGACCAAGAAAGGAAAACTGTATTTTATGGAAGGTCTGTCGTCATTCAAAAACATGTACCCAATACTGTCTGCCAGGTATATGGGTCAGCATATGCAGATCAACCTACATTTTATCACAAAACTTGAAGACTGAAGCTCTTTTCATTATGATTTACGTTTATACGCTCTTTCTACTTATACAAGTATGACTATAGAGCCTTTAAGAATCTGAAAAAAGCTGATACTTCTTTGGGAAAAGTGCCTGTTAACAAGATGTCCTCTACTTCTTGTCTGTGTGGCAGCCAGGATGTGGCGACAGTATCCAAAATCTCGTATACCGTCTCGGTGTATGTTTTAAAATTCGAATAACAAAATCAATGATAGGCTATTTCGATTGCTCACGGTGTTCTCATTAATGAGCCGCGACACGAGAAAATCAACAAAGTGGTTGGCGCGCAGCGCAGACTCAAATCAGCCTGGGCTTCCGCCCAGTCTTATCAGAGTCTTCGCTGTCCGCAGAGAGCTAGCTTGGACTCTTAGCTACCCTTTAAGCGCTTAGTGAAGAGTATGATCGGACTGGGCGGATGCCCAGGCTGATCTGAAGCGCTTAAAGGTTACCCTTTAAGCGCTTAGTAAAGAGTATGATCGGACTGGGCCCAGGCTAATCTGAAGCGCTTAAAGGGCAGCTAAAGGTTTAAGCTAGCTCCATGCGGACAGCGAAGACTCTGATCAGACTTGGCGGATGTCCAGGGTGATCTGAGTCTGCGCTTGGCGCACGACCGCTTTGTTGGTTTTCTCGTGTCGCGGCTCATTTGATTCTGCTGCTTTTGGCACTGTACTTGCCTTAGATCACTGTTGGTCGGTTGGTTGGTTGTTTTGGGGTTAACGGTTCTTGAGACAGTATTTCAGTCTGTATCGAGCCGTCTCCTAGAGTCCTAGAGAGGGGGAGAAAGAAAAGAGATATGATAGGGGAGAGAAAAAATGTTCAAACACCCCCCACCCGCAACTGCTGCAAGCACAGTAGTCCCTTGCCCTACTTAGGACGCCCCGGTACTGATAATTACCAAGCACCATCGGCCGACCGCACCACCCCAAGTAATAAATTCCCATGGAATAATATAAGAAATTTCCGTGAATACCATAAACTGTAATCATTATAGTGGTTTAAAACGGTTTTCTAAATGTTTGAAATGTCGTGACTAGAATGTATATTAATAAAATGAAATAGTCAACATTAAAAAATACCTTTAAAAGGCTATGTTTTAAAAAAATAAAGTTGTATTCCATACAAAAAGCATGTATATAACAAAAAACAAAATTGGAAAATTCATATTTATAAACATATAAATTATATAATAATCATATAGTTCTACCGTCATTAGCTGTGAAGTGAACTACATAGGCACTGTTTAAATTGTTGCAAGACGTTTGATGCACTTTTGTGGTAATAATTGTAATTAATTGAAATGGTATTTACATATGAATGAGCAAATATTTCAAATTTTGTACGAATTAAAACGTTCCAAAGAAACTGCAGTTACACCAACTGCTTTTGGCCACAAATTCATAATGTTCAATGCTCCGTTTAAGCAGTACAACTAATAGCATGTAAAACCATGTAAAAGCCCAAGTTTCTTATGCTTATAAATTCTTTTCATTAGTTTTAAGCTAAAAACTGTTTTCAGAAAGTTTTAAATAGGTTTCGAGACTAAAGCATTTGTAAGCATCCCATTTATAAACCTTCTTTGTTTAACAAGTAGTACTCGTAGTACTGTCCATTCCTTCGTTGTGACTTTCTGGGTTTTCTTCTGTCTGTTTTTGCGTCTGGTTACTCTTCAGTTCAGGCTACGACATAAAAACCGATAATCATACCATTTCTGCCTCTGTCCGCAGTTGTGGCAGCTCACCGCACAATGAGGTCTTTTTGAAAACAACGACTGCCTAAGACTATTATTACCACTTGGCAAACTATGCTGCCAGTTTTAGCTACTGAATATGGCAATTTTCATTTAATCGAAAAATCTGACTGTCTGAAATGTTTCTCTTTTTAGACTGTATTAGACAGGATAACGGTTTTCTCCGCTACTAAAGTGCAGGTGTACAACGGTATTTTAGCTTCAAAGCAAACCGTCTTGTCACAAACTTAACGGTACCTGTCAGCGGTATTATTAACACATAAATCACCAAACACGTGGCAATGCTCTCCAACATACAGTGAAATCAATAGAATAACAAGAAACATCTTTAAAAAAGATAATTGTCGAAGATGAAATTCCTTTTTAAAGAACAACTTTTTAGTCATGTCAGGACGGATCCACCGCTTCCTGGGTATTATCAGTACTTTTGTAAAGTAAATGTGTCTTGTTCAAGGACAAAACATGAATTCCCGAGTGAGGATTATCGTGATCAGCCTTGGTCGAGTTCGATTACAACTATTGTCTGACGATAGTATGTCATGGAAGAAGCGGGTCAACTCGGCCTGCTTTCTGTAAGCCTGGGGTCTTCACGGCTCCTGGGTCAACTCGGCCTCCATTCACCTCGTCCGGGTCAATACGGCCTGCTGTCATTTGCATCCTCGCCCCAACCTACGAAGATGGGCTGCGCCAGGAATGAACGGAAACACAATAAACGAATAGAGTTTGTTGGGTTGTTGATTTAATAAAAAGTCCTTCAAAATGGTGGACAAAACATGAATTAATATAAAGGGCAACCCAATAATCCCTCAACGGATAACTGCAACTGCAGCTAGACTATGGTAACGGGACGTTCCGGGCCTAAAATAATACAATGGCGCAGGGATAGCCGGGCCAACCCAGACATGTATCGGGTAGATGAAACAAAAGCTTTAGTCAATCGTTAGTGGTTTTACAAAAACCCAAAAATAACCTTGTCATTTACAAGTAGCACGTGACTTTCCCGACATTGCTCTGTCTAAAAATATGAAAAGTACATATTAATCGTATTTTGTTCGTTGATGAGATTGTTTCAAACATTATTGTCGAAAAGTGTTCATTCAGAAACTCTTCTGAAATCGCTGAGTGTATAATTTCAACTGTACTACGGAAAGTGCGAACGGCAAAGACTCAGATCAGCCTGGCCATTCGCGCAGTCTGATCGGAGCCTCCTCCATTCGCATGAACAATCTATTGAAATATCTGTACGCAAAAGCGAGGGATGCTTCTCATACCTTTCCGCAAGAAATTTTTCACACCAAAGATAAAGTAACCATGAAGGCATTCTTTAAAATGAAGCCTTGCATAATTATGTCATAAGAAATTTACATCCGACTCTTCAAATAATCACAACCAAAGTCAACATTTATTGTAGATATCTAGATTAGGAAATCTGTTGGCGGTCAAGTGTTTCAATCATATTTACTACCCGAAGAAAATTGATCTTGAATGAAAAATATCAATTGAAAATATCAAAGAACCTGTAATCTTCAAACGATCAAAGGCATAAAGGTACAGCCTCTACTTCAAACTGCCCATTAAAAATTTGCATTAATTTAGTATTAAGACGTGCTATCATTTGTAGATTTTAGACCTGTAATAAGTAATAGTAATTCTGAGGTAATTTATTTCATTTTTACAAAACATACGTTGAGGAATCACTAGATTTGTCTGAGATACCACGACATGTGTTTTCATAGAGAGTGAATTAGCAGCTGTTTTGTGGAGAAATACTACTACTACTAATGCTAATATTAATAAAGTTAATCAAAATTGATAATTGCCTCTTGAAACAACTAATCGACGTGGCTTGTTAGTGTCAAAATAAAGAATATCCACAATGACGCCAGAGAAGACTCGGATTAGCACAAAATCGGGATTACTTAATGTAAGGTAAAAAAAAAAAAAAAAAAAAAACTAATTCTAATTACTGGAGACCTTTGCGATGCTATAAGCTTTATTCAGTGTTGACAACTTCTTTGCTGCCTTAGGTGATGAAACGCTTCTTAAATGTGTTTCCTCTTTATGCAAAAATTGGCTGTTTAAGGATCAAATTCTTTCCTTTAAAATTTGACCCGGTGGCGAAATTGAAAAGGGAATAAAGTGTACTCAGTGACCTAAATAAATCAAATCTTCAGTTGTGTCTGGTCTTCGACTAGTAGAAGCGAACCATAAAACATAGACGGCTTCGTCGTCGGTCACATAACTCTTTCGGCAAGTTTTCTGGTTTAGCCGAATGCATTCGCGGTTTTGAATTCTTCCCAAACTCAATTCTTTGAGAACACAAACATATTTCACTAGCTTCAGAAAGGGATGTAAAAATGAAAATGGCCGTGTTGCTTCCCCGAAAAGTGTGCCCATTCACCTTAAGACAGGTCGTTCCCGATATCGACCAATACGGGACATACTTTGTATCCATTTCACTTCTAACGTTTGATCAAATACATATACAATATTACAAGATCAACTCTTAACCAAAACAAACTGGCCAAATAATGTGGATCCAGACAATACGGCTCTTCCCAAATGGATTTGAAGTCTAGTTCTTTTGTTGTGTGCAAAGAACACTTACTGACCGTTCCAAGGCGGTTCTTCCGTTGTGGTTCTTCAATTTTACGTGTTCTTAGGTCCGCTTGTCTGTGGTCTCCACCTGTCAGACGGCCCGTTGTATCTGTTGAGTCCTCGTCTTTGCTTCTTCATGGTGTTGAAATTTGATTTATGTGTTTACCGTGATGATTCATTGACGAGTTAGAGGGTTATCGTGCGAACCGAACAACCAACTAAATGTTTCGTACCACTTCAGTAACTGAGGGTGAGGTTGGGCCTGTAAAATCGATTTAAGCCCCCCAGTAATTCATTACTGACCGTTCCAAGGCGGTAGTTCTGTTGTGGTTCTCTGTTGCCTGTTTTTGGTGTCAGAGTTTCTGTGATGTTTTACCTTATGTATGTTCTTATTATTTTTGGTTCGGTTTGGGTTGCTGAGTGGCCACCTTTTGGGAACAAGCTGCTCACTCGGTTGACCATATGTTCTCTGTATCTTGATTATTTGTAATCTTAATTGTTTCCAACTATGGTTTGAGGGCTGGATTTGGATTTTGATTGTTTCAGTTCCTGGTCTTTGCATACTTTTTACTTTTCTAGCAATATGGGCACCTGTAAAGCTGCCCACATTGCTCTCTCTCTCTCTCTCTCTCTCTCTCTCTGTGTGATTTATAATAGAAAGTAGGTAAAAATAAATGTTACTGTTGTTTTTGATGACCACCTGTTTGGGAAAGAGCTGTTCAAATGAAATCAAAAACTGTAAGTTAGTGTAAAGAAACCATAATAATAAGACGAAGCAACACTGGGCATAACATCACCTGAAACTGAACCTTAAAACAAATGGGGTGAATAGGGAAGGTAAAGATCAGCCTGCGCCTCCGCGTAGTCTGATTGCTTAGATAATCTGATTCTGGGGAATAAAAGTGAGGATTCAGTTTGATCACTTCACACAGATGTGAACGCCGGGCTGCATACCGTGATGGCATGTCTGCATTTTCAGCCCAGGCCTATCATATTGCGACTGTGTTGTCCATAGTCGAGGTCATCAGCTAATATGCATACAGTCATGCATCAAGAGGTTAATCTTTTACTGCTGGGTTGACAAAATTTTTCAGTTGTTGTCCGGGCCGGGTTTCTGAGCCGCGACTTTCTGTGCGATAGCTAGGCGCTCTAACAAATGGACTACGGTGTGACACACAAATCACTAGAAAACTGTACAGTCCAAAAGTCTGTAACTGTGGTAACACACGTTGGTTGGTTGTTTTGAGTTTAACGGCCCTTTGAGACAGTATTTCAGTCTATATCGGGCCGTCTCCAAAAGAAAGGGAGAAAGAAGAGATATGTGATAGCGAGAGAAAAAATGTCCAAACAGCCCCACCCGCACCTACTGCAAGCACAGTAGGCCCTACCCCCACCATTACCAAATCAGTGGGACGCCACGGAATCGGATAGTTATACCCAGCACCATCGCACCACCCAACCACCCCGGTAACACACGTGAGAGTCGTCAGGCTAACAGTAATTCCATAGCTGTTGTGCACAAAACACAGGTTGGTCTGAGTCACCAATGCCCACATATGCCCTAACGCCCTTTTACGCGTCGGTAAAAGGGACGATGGGAAATTAACGAGCTGCCCAGTCTGGGACTAGACTCTGCATTCGTACATAAATCCCGGGCTCGAGACGCGTTGGAAGCGGGTATCTTTTGAGTCATAAAAAGCTTTTCATTATCTCCAACCCATCGTCCTGATATGGCTGAAATTATGTTAAAAAGGGCGTAAAATCTTGATTCATCCACCATCGACATTAATTCATAGGTTTGATTTTTAACACATTAATCTAATAAAGGAAGAAGATCCGAATTTGTCAGCCAGTCAAAGCAGCTTACACATCTTTTCAAGCGCAGAAATTAATTGGCACTTCCGGCTACTGATTACATCATCAATGGGCTGCCCGGTGTCTCTCTACCGTTATATTGTCACATGTACTCAATACAAAAGTCACAGGTCTTTGAGTTGTTACAGTTATGTCTGTCACTGACCCGTTAAATCGTCTAGAGAAAGTAAACGTTGTAGACGCTAAGATTCCACGAAAATTTGAAAACTGCCATATCTTTATGTACAAATTTGCTAATATAAAACACCACTGTAAACCTTTCTTTGACAGAGTGGAGCGGTATGCATTTTGTCCATACATAGCGCCAAGATCATGGCGCAGTATAGTCAAGTCAGGCAAATTCGGATAGCGGTTAAATTCGGACAGTGACATTGTTTCCTTTATATGTCAGTTGTTTTGAATTAAAACAAAATTAACTGGGCAAACAGTGAAAATCCTGATGAGACGGCTCATTATGAGCCGTCTCATCTGGATTTTCACTGTTTGCAACGGTATGTCCGAATTAACCTGCTGTCCGAAGTTACCAGACCAGAGGCATGCCACAGGAAAAGACAAGATACAGCACAGATGATCTGAAAAGACAAGATACAGCATAGAAGATCTGAAAAGACAAGATACAGCATACTAGATGATCTGAAAAGACACGATACAGCATAGGTGATCTGAAAAGACAAGACACAGCACAGATGATCTGAAAAGACACGATACAGCACTGATGATCTGAAAAGACAAGATACAGCACGGATGATCTGAAAAGACATGATACAGCACAGATGATCTGAAAAGACAAGATACAGATGATCTGAAAAGACAACACACAGCACAGATGATCTGAAAAGACAAGATACAGCACAGACAATCTAATCAGACAAGATAAAACACGGATCATATGAAAAGACAAGATACAGCATAGATGATCTGAAAAGACGAGATACAGCATAGATGGTCTGAAAAGACAAGATACAGCACAGATGATCTGAAAAGACAAGATACAGCATAGATGATCTGAAAAGACAAGATACAGCATAGATGATCTGAAAAGACAAGACACAGCATTGATGATCTGAAAAAAAAACAAGGTACAGCACAGATGATCATAAAAGACAAGATGCATAATAATTTTAAATTAGCTGAAAATACTTGGAACATATATTTTCACTCTTAACTGTGTTTGTGTATGTATAATGACGAATATTACGCAATTAACCGCAATTAATCATGCATTCACGCAGCTAGAAATCATGAATAAAAGACAAAAAGCTAATTTTATGAGTATTTACTTGTCTAACGCCCATTCGTCTCTATCAGGGGTGGTCAGAAAAGTCTGAAGACGTTGGCAGAAGAATAACATAAGCTGGTGAAAGCGTCTCGTACTGTTTCAATGAGTTTATGAAAGAGAGCTATTCTACACTATTTGATCTGGTGCAATAGCAATTACTTCTATACAGTCGCAGGCCATCCATTCTTCTTGCTAAAATCGCTGGTCATTCATCCTTCTTGCCTTATTATGGTTCCTTCGTAGATTTTTCTGTCTTATCCAGCCGTTTGACGGAGTATAAGGAAGTTTGAACGCTTGTTTTGAATATTTTGCTTTTTTTTTTTTTTTTTTTTTTTTTTGATGGTGCAGAAGGCGAGTGACTGGTTGTGTCGGCTTAAACGCCCCTTCCAACTATTATCCAGCCTCAACTCGAAAGGTCGTTTATGGACCTAAATAATCTTTAATTATGTTCTCCTTCGACTCCGTCTCATCCGAACATAAATCATTTATATGTTATTGCCTTGAGAGCCCCTCACCTCACTTCTCTTATAAAGAAGGATCCACAACTCACTACCGCAACCACTTTGTTGTCCAGCACGAGCCTGGAAACTTACTAATCAATGACAACAAAAATACAAGTATAGGATGTGCCAACAGCCAGCTGCTTGACTAGTGTATTGATTCAATGACAGTGACAAGAAATTAGCAATAGAGTGATTGTTGAAAGACAATCTCTGCCCACAGAACATCCTGTCATCCCAACGAACCACCCGATCATCTCGTAAACCAGAGCAACAGCTAGATAGTGAAACTGTGTGACGACATTTGACTCTTAAACAGACTAAAATTACTTAAGTATCTTGTATACATGGTTGATCTGTTTTCTAAAATGAATTTTAACTGAACTGCAAAATCTGCACTGTCAGCACGGTATTCGAATTCTAAACACTATTCTGTCTATATTTATCATAAGTAGTAGCAGTATCAGTAGAAATAAAACATATTCATAAAGAAAATTCCTGCTCTATATTAAAATACCTTACGTTATAAAATGAAAATATTACCCTCCTGTGTATGGATTGTAGAACAGATGCCTCTGTCAGTCATAATTACCACTTCGCACGGATTTGGGTATTACCCTCCTGTAGCCATGATAAGTTATAGCTCCTATGGCTTCTCTTTGCTATAAATATTAAATTATTAACATTAATGAACATACATGTATGTTATTCAGTAACTATACAAAACGGTTAACAATTGTTTTGGCCTTTCACATGCTGATATTTTAATGCAAATGAGTGTGTTATGATAAATTTACGAAACTTCAAATCGCTTGAACTGATCCTACCTTTTAAAACACTCAGAATGCCAGAAATAGTATGCACTCTAGGTTTCTAATGCTTTTTCCTCAGAACTCACCCACTGCTCGGGGTGGGTGGGTGTGGGAAATGTATTTGTTTCTTTGTCGCTGGCTTTGGCTCGAATGATTCAGTACTATAATTCAACTTCGTTTTCCACGTGAAAATTGCCATCATGTGATTACATACCTTGACAAAACCAGTTTATAACTTAGTAAGCCTACTATATATTATACCGTATACCCTCTAATAAACCCTCATACTACCACGATTACATACTCAGAAATTTCAAGAGCAAACAAATATAAATTTCATTATGTTCTCCTTCGACTCCGTCTCATCCGAACATAAATCATTTATATTTTATTGCCTTGAGAGCCCCTCACCTCACTTCTCTTATAAAGAAGGATCCACGACTCACTACCGCAACCACTTTGTTGTTCCAGCACGAGCCTGGAAACTTCTTAATCAATGACAACAAAAATACAAGTATAGGATGTGCCAACAGCCAGCTGCTCGAAACAAAGAACGGGCAGTAAACAGAATTGTTAAATGTTTATAAATTATATTTTCGAAACATTAATTTAACTCTCAATGTTTGAAAATTAGACTCATTTATTAAGAGCGTACTTCGAAAATTCACACTTCCACCTGCCCTGCATTTCAAAGAATACGGAGGACCCGCAGTTCCTGCTGGCGTGGCACAATCTTATTGAACAAAAACAGATATACAGTATTAACTTCCGCAAACCAGATAACTCTATCGTTTTTTTTTTTTTTTTTTTTAAATAATTAAAAACTGCTATTAAACTAATTTCCATAAACCTCAGATTTAATACATTTTTGATATCTCTTGCTAACTGTAACATTATTATGTGCGCTTTTAATGCATGCAGTGTGTTCAAAAACATCACCTGATACCGAAATTCTGTAAACATCTAATCTAGACTTTTAAATTGTTTAGAAGAAATGTATTGTTGAAATGTTAAATAATCCAAGACTTCATATTTTCATGAGGAAAATCAGTTATTTTATCATTTTTAAACCGCATCAAAAATAATAAGCTCTCAAGCTCTCTTTATCTCAAAACTCGCATTAATACTGTCTAGAAACCAACTCGCAAAAGAACCACCTACGCTCGCGTCACAGCCAACACGATAAACACAAGCCCTCGATTGTATCACAACTGCAGCAAACGGGCGGCCTCGCATCTTCCCCGCTTCTGGCAAAACTACACCCTGACGCCGTGCCATCACATTCTGCACAAAACTACCACCTAACAGCAACTCAACCATCTCCAATAACCTAAGCACTACTTAAGTTGGCATTACAGATAACACCGAACTGCAATCACTCCAATCTGTTGACAAGTCAGCACAAACTGAAATTATACCCTTTGACCCCAAAACATACTGTACACAGTGTACCCCTTTCTTCCTCGAAAAGCTGCCATCATGCTGAGAATTGCCAAATGATAGGAATGACGTATGTACTCCGAAATGAAAAATAAATTAGACTTTACGGCTGATTTACAAGTTAAGAAATGAAACGCGCGTACCAAAAGAATCGCATAATTAAGTTTCCTGTCCTAAAAGGCTGGGACAACAGAGATGAGGATCAAAATTATACAAATTATATTAAAACTGTTTGAAATCAAGGCCATAGCAATTTGAAGATATTTATAGTTCCACTACTGCGGAGATATATCAACAGTCTGCTTTCGCAAATGTTAAAAGCTGTGACCTCCCAAACAATTATAATAAGTTAATGAAAGACCTAAAATAAACACCGATTAACACATCCAAGCAGGCTATGCCCTGGCCTTGAATACCTGCAAATTATATGCAACTTAAATTTCAAATTGACTCATCCAAGCAGCCCTATACTAATGCCTGAAAAAACTATTATATATGCAGACATTCCCATTCCGGTATCTTCTGACGGCGCTATGTCCATGCCTGGAATTATTAATATATACATATACAAGCATTCTTATTCCGGATTTTAAAATATACTCATCCATGTACCGCTATGCCCATACTTTAAATACTTCCATCTAACATCTACTCGTCCAAGTAGCGCTATACCCATATTTGGAATATTCTCATGTCAAATCTACTCGACAAAGTCGCGTACTTGTTATAATCCATCTCAAATCTACTCATCCAAGTAGGTCTATGCTATTCTCATCTCAAATCTACTCAACCAAGTAGCGCTATGCCCATACTTGGTATATTTCCATTTCAAATCTGCTCATCCAAGTAGCGCTATGCCCATACTTGGAAAATTCCCATCTCAAAACTGCTCATCCAAGTAGCGCTATGCCCATACTTGGAAAAGTTCCCATCTCAAACCTACTCAACCAAGTAGCGCTATTCCCATACTTGGTATATTCCCAACTCAAATCTACTCGTCTAGGTAGCGCTATGCCCATACTTGGAAAAAGTTACCATCTCAAATCTGCTCATTCAAGTGACCGTGTCAGTACCTTGAACACAAATTTTTATTTATTCAGTAGTGTTGCTATTTCGCAGTAAGCAGTATCAGGCAATGAGACAGGACAGGGCTCATGATACCGGGACATCGTCTCAGCCACATGCGCCCTTGCCATGAAATTTAATTGTCAAAACGCTTCGATGGACCGCTCACTTCCCGGAGCTGTCAAGGTGTGGGTGTGGTCAACCGGCAACTTGACAGTCCCGGGAGAGACGTCCTGCAAGTTGTGTTCATGTGAAATAATGTATATAATAGTTCTTATATTTGTATTGTTTACCTTTATTTGTTCATTTATTAATTACATCTTTTTTTATTTTTCTTTGAAATGTTTAAGAACATTATTTCTAAATCAGACGAAGACCTTTTCTGAATAGATTCTAAGCGTCAAAAATTTGAATGAATACAATTACAATAATCAGCTGCTTCGCCGGCAAATGAAATTCAGATGATACCGCAAGGATTCTAAGGGTTGGGACACCTAGGATGATCAGCTGATGATAATCGTAAGTGCCCTGAAAGTTGAACTGTTTGGTTTTGGTGGAACAGTGGAGGCCCAGATCAAACTGCTCCCGCAAGGACGGTCTGATCTGGGTCTGCCCTGTTTGCTCATACCTATTTGTTACGGCGTTTATAGTCATGTAGACAGTGAATGTCCCGATCAGACTGCACCTTTAGGGGCGGTCTGGTCTGGGCCTACCTCTACCTCTTTTTGCTCAGACCTATCTGTCCCGATCTTGATAACCTTGCGGTATATAACATGAAACAGTATATTAGATAAACAACAACAACAAATATTGATATAAAATCAAGAAATTAATAAATTTTACTTACAGCAGCGAAATCATAATTCCTGCGAAAACTTGTTAAAGAATTCGGTCAATGACAAGATTAAAAGCTTTCTTCGTGCACTATACCAGCAAGGACTCGTGCTGCCTACAGGTTTTCTTGTAGGTATGCACGGATTTTTGCTGCATATAGTGGACTCATTATGGGAGACTTTTATTGCCAGTCCTCCTGGTTAACATAGGGAAAATGATTTTTAAAAAATGGGAGAAGAAAAACATATCTTTGATATCAATTTGGCTACTGTCTAACTTAAATGTATGTATTTTCCCTGTTTAGCACGTATATGAAAATGTTTCTGTTGTATTATTGTACTCCACGCATGCTTATTCGTTTATATTTATATTTAAACCTCTGTTGCCATATTTTGTACGGAAAGAGTGAATAAAAGAATATATATATATATCTAAGTAGCGCTATGTCCATATTTGGAATATTTTCATATCAAATCTCTCAACCAAGTAGCGCTATGTCCATACTTTCTATATTCCTATTTAAAATTCATTTATCCAAGGAGCGCTTTGCACATTCTATATATTCAGACATGCCCATTCCGGGATTTTCAAAGTAACACATATAAGTGCCCAAGAATTTTGATTATAAACAAGCTTTTCACTAATCTAGAATATCATGTCTTGATTTAATTAACAGTATGCGGTAACACGTCCTGACTAATATGGTCAATGATCTTGGATATGCGAAAGAAGATCTGTATTTCCAGTTTATGCTATTTCGAATAAACTTTCCCTATACAATTCGATAACTTTGCACTGCTATTTTTTTTTTTTTTTTTTTTTTTTTTAATGTCTAAGTTCACACTCTTTTTTGTTTTTTTGAAAAGAACCTCGGTAAACTAAGACAATAACCAGAATTGTTTTCGTATTCTAAAATTCACTGTAGCCATGATTTTACATGATTTACCTCATGTAAGCAATTCTCGCTATCAAAATCAACATGCTTACAATTTGAACTCCATGCAGCTGAGGTGAATCACTAAAGGCCTTCATTAAAAATTCGCGAATGGTTTATCGGAATGTGTAGCTGCAATCTACTGACTAAAGTTTCGTCATTGTAAATGATCGTAATTAGCCCTGTTCAACAAATAAATAGTCTTAAATTTTGCATTCGGCTTGGAAAATTCATTTTTATGAATTTTTTTTTTATTACATAAATGACATACTCTCGATATCAAACCTGTTAAAAATGGTAAAACTACAATGTACAGGACCACATTTACTGTCCCATTTTATTTGTATTGCACCCCTGGTCGGGTAACCAGGAAATGAAACAATTTACATGAAGTACTCCTATCATTAACTTCGTAACCACCTTTTATTCAACATAGCATAACGTTACAAATAAATTATCTGAGAGCTTTGAAATCTGTCAAAACAAAGAAAATGGTCTTGCACGCAAACTTGGAACATTGTTGTCTACTTCAGATATTTTCTAGTTATGAAAATCAGGAAAACGCCTTTTCTTTATTTATTTAGCTATTTATTTATTTTATAAACTCAAATGTCATAGCGATTAATGTCTGTCCTCCAAATTTGGAAATTTTCGCCAGAAGAACACTCTAAATAACATATTAAGCTCCAACTTCTTAAACTCTTCAGTTGTGAAAAACCTAAAACCCAAAGCAAACGAAAACTCTTTTTGGCACACGGCATCCACTTTTAGTAATAATATAAGCGGCCAATGAAAACCGTAGTAGTAAATTACTTTTAATATGACATATCGATGTGGAAAGTGTCGACTGTGTGCAACAATGAGATGGGATGTAAATAATTATCTTTATAAGAGTCTATTTCTTACTCTTATTATTTTCAACCTCTCTGAAAAAGTTCTCAGCTACGAATCTAATAGCTCATAGGCTGAACTGATTTTCAAGTACTTTGAATTAAAATAATAACAATAACAATAATATGAAATCCCACTGAATAGCAAATGAACAAGCTGAAAAACTTTAAAGTTTACTCCCTCGTAATCATTTTGAAATAACCACAAAAGAACGAAACGGATTAGTTATATGCAACACAATAATACTTGTGCAACAAAACTTCAGCAAAAATATATTCATGATATATCAGTGCGGCCCTTTTGAATATTCACGAATATGTTGTCGTCAAAAACAGACTGACTCCCACATAGAAATAAAAAGGCGTTTCCGCAAGCATTTCTCCTACTTCTAGTGACCATCACGGATTATAAATCCACGGTGAACAGCTATGGTCATGTCGGGACGGTCATTTAACATTACCGCACTATTCCTGGGCAGGCTTAGACGCCCCAAGCCGTTAAGCAGTACTAAGTGCACATACTTTCGCCAGTAACTGACAACTGCCCTTCTTCAATAAGCGGAAGGAGACACGAAAGCGGCCAGACCAGTAATCGAACCTAGGACCTCTGACTTATGAGTCAGGTGCCCTACCGACTGCGCCACACGGCCCGGCGACATTTAATAGAAACAAATGAGAGCGTATATCTTTAAATCCGACTCAAAGAAATCATCCTGGATGGGACACGAAACACGACCATATATCGGAATGTATAAAAAGCAAAAGAGAAAGCCTGCTCTGCCCCTGAAACGAGGCTTACCTGACAAAAGAACCGCTGCAGTCTGCTCTTGGCATGTATTACATGTACATCCATAGTCAAAAGGAAATGTATGTGTTTCTTTAGTTTAAACGATATTTTATTAACTATAAATTACATGCATATACTACAATACAATTTCAAAAGTATCAGGATTTGACAGTAAGCAAGATGCTTATTTATAAAGTCATTTCCTGAAGTGTTTCTTTGTCGCTGGCTTTGGCTCGAATGATTCAGTACTATAATTCAACTTCGTTTTCCACGTGAAAATTGCCATTATGTGATTACATACCTTGACAAAACCAGTTTATAACTTAGTAAGCCTACTATATATTATACCGTATAGCTTCTAATAAACCCTCATACTACCACGATTACATACACAGAAATTTCAAGAGCAAACAAATATAAATTTCAATATGGTCAGTTTATCCCAACAAACCTGTCTGACTTGACACCGCAGCATGCAAACATCTATGCATAAATTCTGGTTGGGCAGGACTGGCCAACTGAGAAATTGCAGACTGTTAGATATTGGCCGGACGCTCGGCGCGAGGTGTGTACAACTATGGTTACGCGCCGCTGAGCCACTTGGGGAACGTCGTTACGAGAATTGAAACAGAACAATTTATCCCAACAATGCAGTTACGTGACCGAACGGATAAACTGTCTTTAGTAGGTGAGAAAATTCTGTTACTTTAATTAGTCAATTTTAGGCCCAAGTCATGAAAACAAACGGTCTGAGCAAAATGTATCTAGTTTATTGAATTTAAATTGATTGAAGAGCTACCCTACAGTGATTTAGGAAATGGCTATTGGCACGACAGAATCCTTGTGCATATGATGGTCGTAAAGATAACTCTGCCTTATGTTTAGGACCCCGCTTTAGCTAGTCTTATTTATTCATTACAGAGGAAACCCTGATGGTGCCGGCGGTGGAGTATACGGTTACTGCTGGATACACTCAGTTGTACTCAGTAAAGTCGTTGTGAAGTCCCAGGCAACTTTTGAATATGCAGTCACGCCCAGGCCAATTAGATTTAAATATTTAATAAAAATAATAAAGCGGCCATGAATAAGCGGTATTGTCAGAGAATTCAAAATGAATGTCAGTGCGGTGTTATCATTATTCCTTCCCCGAATCTTAAACCCATAACAAGAAACCTACTAACCTTATGTTCTGTTATATACAAAGGAACTTAGGATAATTGTAGTGACCTCACGCCGGTAGCCATATCGATCAAAAAGTTTCTATTTCAAGTTTTATAACTGACTTTTGAAGTCTGTGTACTCTCATTGTTTTTATTAAAGTAATTTCAATTTCTGTATTTTACTTTTTTTGTAGAAATTGATTTGTTTAGTTGATGCATATCGTCACCTATACGCGAAATTATTGTAATTGACATTTTGATTAAAATTACTTTTCTTCATAAAGTATACACGTCAGTTACTTATTGTCAATATCTGCCCCAAATATGAAACTTAATAATGAAAAAATAAAGTAATATAGCAAAATGTAGAAAGTATTGAAACTAATACTAGCAAACGTTCTATAAGCGAAACTATTGTAACTGCAGGGAAGCAGATGCATTAGTTTCGGCTGGAGAAAAAGAAAAGGTTTGCTGGCTTGTTAATATTGTGTCTTACATTTTTTGTATATTGCTGATTATTAAAGTTATACTTAAGGGTTTCCCAATGAACACAGGTGGGTGGGGTACATGAAAATATGTGCAAATGAATATTTTCAAAAATGCATTTTTTTCTAAATACACCATAGTCTGAACTTTGTTTCAGCACATTCTCGGCCTGTTCATGTATATTTTGAGAAATTTCTGCATAAAGAGACAGAACAATCTCACCTCATGTGGTTTGAATCCGTCTACGTCTGAACTGATTTTCCAGATTATAATTCCAAAATAAACCTTCATCACTATTTAGTCCAACTATCCTTCTACAATGTATGGGAGTATGCAGGCTCATTAATGAAACATAAAGGAATAACCAGCAGTGAAAATTCCATCTGTGTGTACAAAATCATGATTTTTCAGACATACTTTTTGTCTATAAAGTAGTCCCACAGAAAAGGTTTGGTGCACATATCTGCTATGTTAGAATATTTATATCAGTTGAGTTTTCTCCATTCTCAGAAGTCAGAAGGGATCAACTCTTAACAAGCAGACCCCGTTTGAAAGAGCTACATTCTCCAGAGAGCAAACAGGAACTCATGTTGTTCCCCTTTGTAAAACTGATTGATAAAATGGAGGTTGGCACGTCAGAATAACATCATTCCTGGTAAAAGAAGCAGGGGATTTTATTAGAGCGGGTGCGTTTTAGGATAGATGTTGGTCGGTTGGTTGTTTTGGGGTTAACGGCCCTTTTAGACACTATTTTAGTCTATAACGGGCCGTCTCCAAGAGAGAGGGAGAAAGAAGACAGAAGTAAAAGACGAGAGAAAAAATGTCCAAACAACCCCCACTCGCATCGGCTACTATTCAAATCAGTAGGACGCCCCGGCACTGGAAGTTACACGCAGCACCATCGCACCACCCGACCACACCCTTTTATGATTAATAGGATTAATATGGTACATTTCACACAGATGATTAATCAATGCAATCTTTCACTGAAGAAGTAAACAAAAACGATCAAATGATTTTGACCAGTATCGCAATGTTTTATTTTGACAGCTTTGAAACTGCCTGACCTTGGAGTAAGAATGAAACACTGCATTGCTTGACTGAAAAGTAGTACTTGTAGGCTTCCATCACGGAAAATGGGGTGGTCAACGTATTAAAATTTGCATTAAGGATCAGGTGTGACTACTGTAAGCAGAATAATTAGTCAAGCCTATCTAAAGCGGTCACCCAAGGGAAATCCAATAATTGGCTGCTTAAGGAAGGAAAGTGCATGTGATGTTTTAAAATTTTCCGGCGAAACATGCCCTCAGCCATCCCTGGCGGTCTCCCTCACTTCCCTCGATCGAGCCCTCGCTTCGCTCGGTCCCTTTGGCCACTAGAATAAAATTTGGGCCAAAAGGTTAAAACTTTAGTGGCCCAAAATTTTTCATTTGGCCAACCAACTCTTTTTCTTGAATTTCCAGCAATGATCCATCTGACAGCTTCTTTGTTTCGAGTTTTATTAATTGACTATTGAATTTTATTTTCAATAGTTATTTATTTCTGTTGATCATATGCAATATGAGCAATTCTAATTTCTTTATTATGTCGTTTCATAAAAATTCATTTTTCCATTTACTCCACGTGCAGTTTTAGATGATTTTTTTTTTTTTATGAATTTAGTTTTGATTTAATTGCAGTTGTGCGTAGGCTTCAACACGTTCTTTGCTCTTTCAAAGTCAAACGAAGGATTCAATTATACCCTTTTGTATGTGTTGAAAATCTCAAATCTAGAACGAATTTCTGAAAGATTTTATACGAAAAGAAACATTATAATCCTATAAACTTATATGTTGTACTATCTATGTATGTTGTAAAATAAGTGAAATAAATATGTTTAAACCAAAAGAAACATATCCTTTTGGCCTCGCAGTCTATTGAAATCATTTTAAATATCCCTAAATATTTGAAAAGCAAATACAAACTCCTGATAGTATCCAAAATATAGCACTTGTTAAAAAGCGTCTGAAGTAATACTAGTTTACGAATGAACGATATACAGACAACGAAAAGAAGAAAGGAGAAAATACGGGTTATTATCACTTTAAATACATCATACGAGGGGAATTCAACAAGTTCGTAGAACTCGGTATTTTTCTATACAATTCAATATTTCTTGTTTCATTTTTGTGCAGTGTAAACCTTTGTCAACGTACATATTTTGCTCTTACTTTTTATACCCATAGGCAAAAATGGAAAGTCAGAATATTGAGTTCAGAGCAGTCATAAAGTTCATCACTAAGGAGGGTGCAGACGCCAAAGAAATCCATCGGCGCATGGCTGATGTGTATGGTGATAGTAGCCCAAAGTATTCCACAGTGGCAAAGTGGTCAGCAGAATTTAAACGTAGGCGAGACTCCTTAGAAGATGACCCAAGGCCAGGTCGCCCTGCTGATGTCATCAGCCAGGAGATGATCGACCGTGTTGAGAGACTTGTGCTAAACGATCGCCGAATCAAAGTTGCCGAACTTGCTTCAGAATGTGGTATTTCTAATGGAAGTGTTTACACTATAATCCATGAACATTTAAGCATGTCAAAAGTATCTGCCAAGTGGGTACCCAGAAACCTTAACATGCAAGATCGTCAGCAAAGGATGGAGTCCATAGTTGCACAAGCGGCTATTCGTGAGTGCAACTTCGAGCAGTTGTATCACCCGCCATAAAGTCAAAACCTGGCCCCAAGTGATTATAATCTGTTTCGAAATTTGAAGTCCTACTTGCGTGGAACGAGATTTCGGGACGATGATGAGCTCAAGGACTCTACAGAGGCTTGGTTTGAGGACCAAACAGACGACTTTTATTTCAAAGGCATAGACTGCTTAACAGAAAAGTGGGCCAAATGCATTGAAGCAAAGGGGGATTATATTGAAAAATAATGTTGAAACTTATTGAACTCCGCTCGTATGTATGCAACGGGAGAGCAGGTAGATAAATTTGATATGTGTGCCATTAGAAACAAAATTCATGAATTTTATACGGTGAGACAGTAACTGCCCACTTTGAAGGATTTACATAGAAACCTTAAAGAAGATGTGAATTTTCTTAAAAGTGAAAATTATCTACGGTGGATGGAAACGTACTCAAAACAGTAGAAAACTTAGGATTGAAAGAATCTAGGTACAATACCTTTATCCAAGGATAGACTATCTCAGACAAACAAAAAAAAAATCGAAGGCAGGGTTCAAATTATGTCTTCATGAACAAAACTTGTACTGATACTTCATACACAGCCAAACAGTTCTGGCAAAGTGTTAACGAAGCTGGAATTCATGAGCCAATAAGTAGAGATCACAGACTTTAGACTTGTGATAAGACAGGGTTCAGTTCATAGACGGGGCATTGTTGATATATAAAGCCACCTCAGGCATTAGTGATTATCACACTGAGGTGAAATGTGAAACATTTCGTGAGTTATCTTATAATTTGACAGAAAAAGTATCATTGTTATGGAAAATGCATCCTACCATCCGCCTCAGTCGGAAAGTCAACCCACATCACAGCATACTTAAAGCCGAGTTACAAGAGTGCCTAGGGAAACATAATGTCCCCCTTTTTAAACACAATGCTCGCCCACAGATCCAGGCCCTTACCCCCATACCTTTCCGATTTTAATCATACAGAAATGTTTTGATCTCAAGTTGAACGAGCTGTAGTGTCAGAAATATAACATCTAGAGTTCTTATATTTTAAAATTCACTAATGAAGTCTTTAAGCAAATCGCAGTCAACGAATGGGAAAACAAACACCGCTACTTTGAAACATTGTGGCAAAGTACAGACGAAAAGACACTGACATAGACCTAGTGGTTGACAATGTCCTTATTAATCTAACCACAGGCGCTTGAAGTTCTATGCTATGAAACATATTTCAATGCCGCTAAACATCTAGGCTATGAGCCATTTTGAAGAAATGACCTATAGACTGCGCCAAGTATAAAAGGTTCTGAGGGGTTTTTGAGCATAGAACTTCAAGCGCCTGTGATCTAACTGACGGCAGAAGCGACAGTGATAGCAATACTTATAGCAGTAATCATGACAGCAACGCTGAAAGCGACAAATTTATATCTGAGCGGCGACACGACAAAACCAACAATGTGGTTGTGTGCCCAGCGCAGACTCAGATCAGCCTGGGCATCTGCCTAGTTTGATCAGACTCTTCGTTAAGAGCTCAAAGGGTAGCTAAGGGTCTAAGCTACCTTCACGCGGACAGCAAAGACTCTGATCAGACTGGGCAGATACCCAGGCTGATCTGAGTCTGCGCTGGGCGCACAACCAATTGTTGGTTTTGTCGTGTCGCGGCTCAATTATTATTATCTGTTTCAACTCGAACTAGGGGAGGTTCCAACTAATTCCCACGCTGAACAGCTTAAATCTGCGTATCAAATGTCCAGTCACACAACATACATTTACCACATAGCTGTACCAAATAGCGTAAAATTTCGAATATGCTACATACTCTTTAAATTATGTCACTTCCGTAAAGCCATCCCGCACCGTATCCCACCCAAAAGCCCTTTCACACTTTCATATCACACCAGCGCTTAAGTAGTAGCAAAATCAGCATGAGGTCATGGGGAATGCTCACTAAAGACGAAAGGTCATCAAGAATATGAAAAGCAAAAAGACGTACACATAGAAGCAAATCTTTTAATCTGGCCTATTTTCGGACCTAGGGCCCTTGTCACGTAGCTTGTATGTTCTGCAAGTGCACGTCTTCAACGGGTACAGCACGTGTAACGTGATGAGTACTTTTTGCCTATTAGAAATAGTCATTCAGACGCATTGGTTGTAATGCCATAAGGAATACGCACTACACACACCTTATTAAAGCTAATGACCATTAGAGTATTTTTAATCTACTTCTCTACTTTTAAACGAGGTTAAGAGCCTAAAAGGTATCCTAAGGTATCATCCTGATGGAATAGTCAAATATATAATCATTGATTGGTAGCAATAAATATGCCTCTTGAGGGTCAGTTTAAAGACACAAAGTTGTCTATTAACACGCACAGAAAATGGGTTGTAGTATCGGCCGCGAATAGAATAAAGAGTTGCTATTTATACGCCAGTAGTAAAGATACAGAAAAGTCTAGGTTTTGTGATTCATATGGACTCTATAGGCGCAAACTATATGTGATTCGACCGATTTGAGTCTCGCAGTTAGAATATGCTAGGTACCCTTTTTGAGAGTCAAACGAAATTATTTTGCAAAACATTTATCTACTTTAAATATGACCTAACCGGTAAATCTAAAGTATCAATCAGTGCTTACCTAGTGACCATAGGAGTCTCCTATAAGTTTTCATGGCGGCTTGTTGAATGGCGTACTTTCGTTGGTTCATCTTCGCTCGGCGTCTTTAAAGTGTTCACTCTTAACACCTTTTCGACTAATGTTTTTTAATATAAGCCGCGACACGGCAAAATCAACTAAATGGCATGTGCGCCCAGCGAAGACTCAGATCAGACTGGGCGGATCAGCCTGTGCATCCGCCCAGACTGAACAGAGTTTTTGCTGTGCCTTTTGAGAGGAGCTTAGGGTCCAAGCTTCCTCTATGCTAACAGCAAAGACTTTGATCAGACTAAGTTGATGCTCAGGATGATCTGAGTCTTAGCTGGGCGCACATGCCACTTTGTTGGTTTTGTCGTTTCGCCGCGACATGCAATAAGGATGCTTAAGGCGTATACGTTTCAATGCATTAAAATAGCAAAATAATATGAGCCGCGACACGAGAAAACCAACAAAGTTGTTGTGCACAGCCTGGGCATCCGCCCAGTCTTATCAGAGTCTTCGCTGTCCGCATGGATGTAGCTGAGACCCTAAGCTATCCTTTAAGTGCTTAGCGAAGAGTTTGATCGGGCTGTGCGGATGCCCAGGCTAATCTGAGTCTGCGCTGGGCGCACAACCACTTTGTTGGTGTTATCGTGTCGCGGCTCAATTATTATGAAGATAATATGCCGAGATGAAACGAGCTGAGTACTCAACAGCAAGAACAACTCTGAAATGCTGAACCAAAAGAAGTACAGTGGTTGAACCCTGATGTGGCCGACAAAAGACGGACACCAAGCCCCATCCGACTTCCCAACCAACTAAGTTTACATTTTTAAGACCATACGATGTTGCTTATGATATTTTATCATATAGGCCTACTTTCACTAGTATTGCCCTTGATACTAGACATTTGGCCCAACCATTATAGCCCTGTCAGAAAGCGCTGTCCAGCCCTGTTGTCCAAAAGTCAGGTGTAGGGCCGAGATCACCTCACGTGTAGGGCGGAACAGAAATATCTCAGCCCTTGTATCGGCCCTCAATTTTGGCGCCAACGTCAAGTATTGTCGACGACGTCATCCAGCTGAAAGAAAAATGGCGGCGCGGCTCACCAACCATGATCTACCGACTTGGTCATCTTCATGTAATTCCATACAGTCAAAAGAGAGAAAAAACCACACACACATTTTATTGGAACAAAAAATATTGTAATGTTTCTTACAGAAGTTTAATTTCTATAAGAAAGTATATGATAAAAAGATCATCACACGGTTGTTTTGATCCCATCCCTGATCTCAGCCCTCGGACCGTTTCAGCCCTCGCCCTTCGGGCTCGGGCCGATACGGTCAACTAGGGCTGAGATCAGGGCTGGGATCAAAACAACCGTGTAATAATCTCTATATCTTCAAATTCGTCAGCCAAATGTTCTACCCTTTTATAACCATTTCGTACTTTCATTGTCAGATAAGAACTGACTGTCACTAATGTGGGTGCGATGTCAAAACTAGCCAGTATGATCTGTAACGTAAACCGAAACTGCTGATTTTACTCGAATTTCAATGGCCATCAATCCCTTTAGACTTATATACCTTTGGTATCGCCCCCGTTTAGTGTCGTATGTCGCCAGTCAAATGTCTCACCGTACTTCATCATCGTGTAGATTCTATTTTCTGGTCCTTTGTGATCGTGTAGGTTATATTTTCTGGTTATTTGCGATCATAGAACCTAATTTGAAAAATTTAAACCAGTACATGTATACGACATGTTTGAAATCATAAAACCAGACCCGTAACTACTTTTATTTTTGTTGCGAAACACTCCTCCAAGTGTTCAGTCTAAAACGTTTAAATGGTTGGCGTCAAGAGAAAAATATCCTTCTGCCATGTGCATACATTCAGTACTAATATTAGTCTACGCATTAGCTCAGACTGACCAGTCTTATTCAATATGATTTTGGTACTTTGACAACTCTGCTTTACACGTTTTAGATTTCCCAGGATTAATAGAGTATGCGAGCAACAAGGTATCGCAAGCAATACAATCTCCTCGCACTGTACATGGTCCAGAAATGAGATTCTATAGCGATGACAAATTTTTCAATTAATGTAACAATGACTTCGTCCATAGCATCCAGAAATGCAAAAATTAATCAAAGGCGATCGGCCCAAAAAGGAAGTCTCTACGACGACTACTAAGTTTTTTTTTTCTAAAAAATAGCAACTGTGACCTGAACCTTGGACCTACAATGCTTAAAGGGAGCTTGTCTAATATATTTTCACAAAAAACATTTGTGTTGAATATCTAAATTTATTCATAATGAAGGGGCTAAAGCGATGACAAAGTTTTTCAAAAAATAAGCAACTGTGACCTTGACATTAGACCTACAGTGCTGAAACGTGAAGCTGATCATTATATTATCACACTAAAAATAATATGAAGTTATGACATAATTTTGTCACATCGTAGCGTGTGTGTGTGTGTTTGGCAGATATAAACGCGTCCTGCAGAGGGGAAATAAGCCAAACTTACTTGACTTGCTACAATGAGTAGAGATTATCCACCTTCATCTCCATCCCGAATATACACATATACATATATACGGATTTGTTTCACGTGATAAATAATACGCATTTAGTGGTAAGAAACCAAGAGCTTTGTACCATCAGGAAAAGAAATCTTGAACAGGCAGTTTCTCATTCATTGCCAAGGGTTTCTAGCTGTTGTTCGAATAATTTTCTCAACGATGGTCTCCAAGAGGGTCAAAAGAGCAGATCCACGGCTGTATCTCCTGTCACCGTCTGTCAGTGAGTGTGAAATGTCTAGCTCTGTATTTTTAGACAAGAAATATTTCAAGTATATTACATTAATAAAGTTTAAAGATCATACTAGACTTTCTAGGCGCTTCTTTTATTTATGAAAATATTTGAATTGATCAAAACAATAAAAAGAAAGTAAACAATGCTAGATCATACTAGAATTAAATGTTACGGCTTGCAATAATTTGTTGTCGTGTTGTTGCTTTACGTGCACAGTAAACAGTTATGATCATGTCGGGACGGTCAGTTATCCTGACCACTTTTCCTAGGCAGGCTGAGACATGTGCGGTTAACCAGTACCAAGTGCACATACTTTCGCCAGTAACTAACAACTGCCCTTCTTGAATCAGCGGCGGGAAAGAATCAATCTCCAAGAAAGTAAGTGGCCGGACCGGGTATCGAACTCGGGACCTCTGGCTCTATAGTCAGACGTGCTACCGACTGCGCTACGCAGCCCGGCACGTCTGGAAACAAATCAGTTGACACTGTAGAATTTTTGATAAATAATATATATATAAATAATGATTATTTTTCAAGGGAGGTAATAAACAAGTACCAGAAGCAAAGCACCTTCGCGCTGCATAAATCAATTTTTAAGTGTTCTGAACTACACTGCTGTTGCTGTTTTTAAGTTTTGTTTAAATATTTCAAGAATTCTTTGAGCGTTAACTTTAAGATTATTGAAAAACGCATGGAATATTAAATTCAGAAACGTTAACATACATCTAAATATTTTGGCAGATTATGACTACTTTCTGACATGTACTTTCTTCTTTAAAATGATTAGACATACAATGAAGTTATACGATAAAAATGTCTAGCATATTCATGACGTTAACCTGAAAAGACCACCAGCACAAAAAAGCCCAAGTACGACACCGTGTAGAAGAAACAGATCTGCTGTACTAAATATAGGAATTAACAGGAATCCTCACAGTGACGTCATCGGCTAATCACGTGGGTACCTTGGTTGCCTAAAATAAGAACGGCAGACAAAGTAATTGTATGAGACTTCGCTGAAAAAAAAAGAACTGCTAAAGTGCATAAAATCGCTTTGCAAATCTGTGAATAGATAGCAACCGATTAACAAAATGTCTGTCATACGAAAAAGAGAGTCAATTAATTATCTAAATTCATCTAATCGGGATACTCTGGCTCGGCAAATACACATGGACATACACTGACTCACTTCGGACTTAAAAACTAAACTAGACTGTCTCTCTTTTAAAGAAATTAAGCGAAGACCAGTATTTTAAACTTCTTCAACGATCAAGGGATTTTCAAGTTTAATGGGGCTAAAATGATGAAAGACAATAAGTATAGAATCGTGTATCTGACGAGAAATTAACACAAATTTTTACTCAGATCTATAAATAAGAAATTTTAAGACTTATAAAAGATAATGGTTTAGAGGCAGTAAATTGTCAGGATATTTGACAATATTTCATACATTCTCTCTTTCAAAGGGATATTAATTATGAATCGAAGCAGCTGATGAAGTCTAAACGAGAAATCCAAAACAATAAATTCTTGCTACGAAATGATAAAATAACTGAATAGTCTGATATAATGAAAAATATACGTCTTCTCTTACTGACTGAAATCATGTGCATGTGATCTTATATGAAGAAATAAACACATTATTCATACCGATTTCTATGTGATGTACATGTATAACGGAATAATTAAATCACAATGCTGAAACAATGCATCAAATTAAAATTATATGCACATATCCCTTAATGACTCATACATGTACTCACTCATCATTAAAATCTTTGGAAAAGGGATGCTAGAGTGCATAAGCAGTTCTGAAGCGAGTCTGACTGTTTCGGTCCTATTTTGTGTTCTTTGCTTAAAAAAACTCTATCGACAACAAATCTGCTTTAGTTTGTCTTGAAAAAGATTCAATCCGTCAGCAAGATTCATTCCGTCATCCGCAGTCAAAAGATGCTCCATCCGGTTGCCCTCTAGGAGATAACAGAACATCAGTGAAAATTTTGTCGTCGAGTTTGTCTTTCGTCATATTACTAGTGTTCTCTGTGCCTGACCCAAACATTTCATCATCAGTACAATCAAAACAAATGCTCAGTTTTTCTACTTGAAAAGCAGGATTGTCAATATAATTTTCATGCCCCATAATACATTTTTCTGAGCAACCAGTTTTCCCTTAAGGTGCCTCTAAAAAGGTTTTCCTATCTGATCTATCTTCCGTCCTCGGTAAACAGTATGTCTGTTGCATTGCCATTCTTTGAAAATCTTCACATAATTCTTTATTCGTTTCAACCGGTTTTGCTTTGCTCTTTTCATCGCTTTGCTTTCCGGCACTCGACGGTTGATGTTCAATTACAGCTTGATGCGGGTTGAGCTCTGCTCCTTCATATGATTTGATTTGAGTGACTGATCTATCGAATACATCCTCAGTTTGTTTTCTGGGTAAAGTAATCGACTTGAGAGGTTTGAGTTTTGGACTATCTTCTTTTCTTGCACTGTCAAGACATGACTGGGCATCGAGTAAAAAGCTTCCACCAGACACTGTAGTTTGATCACATTTTAAAATGTCTAAAACCTGTGCTTCAACAGGCATATTCGATAAATTACACAAATGAGCATCATCCTGTATAGCATTTTCCATCGACTCGCACTGGCTAATATATTCGCTCTGCTCCTGTAAAGTTTCCGTCACTTGCGGCTTCAGTCTTTTTATACAATGTTGAATCTCTGTGGCTTGAAATGAATATTCAACTTGATCTTGCTGTCTGTAAGTAACACTAAATGCAACACCTCTATTACAGTTATTCTCTAAATTGTGATTCTCCTTGCGCGTTGTTGACTGGTGCTGCAAATGTATTAGATTCTGCGACGTATATCTAGCTGACGACGATGTGCAATCGCCTCGAAATGTATCGTATTTTACAGTTTTCTTCTGTCTATTCTGTAACAATGTTTGGCTCCCAACATATGTTTGTTGCGGCACTGCAGCACAGGCTAAGTCATCTGCGTGTTTCCGTTTTGTTCTAAATGGGATGTCCGTCATTTCTTTCGAAGGACTTTTACATCCTGCAGTTTTTACTTGTCTCGCTACCAAAGCTTTGTCATCTGAGTTAATGCTACACCTACAGCCACCAAAACTGTTTCTATTGACTCTTTCAAAAATGTTCAATTCATACTCCCGAACATTTTTTGCCGATTTCTTGTATTGATGCATCTTGAGATTCTAATTGTTTTGCCTTTGTAATGTATATTTTGGCTAATTCCGGATCATGTGAGCATTCAGACAGTCTGCTCTTTACTAAAAAGTACAGAATTTCTGGCCTCTTTGAACTATTAGTATGCATCAGGGAATCAAGCTGGGCTAAAAGAACTTTGGCTTCTTGAAGAGCTTCTTTATTTACGTTATTGCTGTTGATACTTCCGTCGCTGCCAATGCCAAGTAGACATGAAACAATCTGCAGTATAAAGAGTCTCTTCCAAGCTGTCGTGCAGTGCCCGATAATTCTATCATCTCGAGGCCTATATAAGCCCACATCAGTAGCTCGTCTTTCAGACCACTATCATCATTTTCTACGCGTTCCAACTGAAGAATCTTAACGGAAACCTCTGTGTATAATAGATTAAGGTTTTCAATGACTGTCGCATCTGCATATTGTCTTAAATCTGCGGACACCCTCATCTGTTCAGCGAAAGCATGATGTCCTAATGTACTCGCTAGTTCAGCCATGCGTGTATAATAAGAAACATCTTCGGCTTTGTCACCAATTTCTGCCGTAGATAACTTTTGTATTTCTGTTTGTATGTCACAACATGGAACAGCGATTTCGCTGTTAGTTTTTACTTCGGGGACTACTTCAGTTCCTTGGATTTCAACCAGAGCGCTTGATATAAGCTCCCTTTGTCTTATGTCGGATGTTTTATGAACACTTGCCAAAGGAGACGCTGCTAATCTTCGGAGAGCCTGATACGGATGTGTAAAATTAAAATCGTTACTTGCCAGTGTGAGAACGTAGGGATGAACTGCTCTGCACGTTGATCCATTTCCACATACTTCTCTTATTTTCTCTTTGCTAATTTCCATAACAGTAATAAACAGTTTGCAAGCTAAGTTTTGATATCTACATTTAAACAAACACTGAATCAATCTCTGCATCGTCATTTGGTGCTGAAGGGCATCCAGAAGAGTGGAGCAAATCTGAGTACGCGGCATGTCTTTGTCAAACAGCTTGTAAATACGGGTTTTTAATTCTCCAGTAATACAGCCTTTGTTGCTGAACTCTAGAGCTAATGCTACCGGATCCACATATTTGCTTATTTCTGTTCCTATTCGTCTGAGGGCCAGCTTTTCAATTCTACTCATACATAGTGGCTCTTGTAGACGGTCTAGAACATCCATTGTAGCTTCCATGCTGAAAAACATGTTTTACACATACAATTAACGATGAACCAGCCTCAGCACGCGCAATCATGCAAACTAATCAATCTTCGGTTTCAATGGATTCATGATATTTTATTATTGCTGCAAACTGACAGACTTCGATTCAGACAGTGCAAATTCATATGCTGAGCTGTGTTTTACTCTTCGCAATGCCAAAGACACATTTTTATAACGCGGTTAATTTCAAACCAAAAACCTCTGCCGTCAATATTTCACACAAGCACTTTCTTTGTCATAGAAAATTTCGCAAATAAAGTTTGCCAAACATTCTGCGTTCATATAAAAATTTGCCAAATAAACTTTAGGTAAGAAATATTTGCTAAGATGTTCACACGAATATCATCAAAGTTACCTGGGCAATTAAACTTTATCTGTGTGAACGGCCAACCGTGTTGCATTTTCTTTGTTAAATAGGCTATACTTTGTTCAAAACCAAACTGATTATAGTTTGTGCAAAATCTTCTGGCTACTTTCTTTGTTACGGCATAGTCTATGACAAACTTTGGTTCACATGGACAAATATTGTTTGTCGAAGAAACTTTACTGCATTTTGGCATAGAAAATGTGGTAGATTTTCATTCTCAACAGCATTTTTAATACAAACCCAGCTTGTCAAAGAAATTTGAAAGAAGTTTTATCCTCTGCATTTCCTAGACTCAGAATATTAGAATGAACAGCTCTACAATCCGATTCATTTCCGCGTTTTTCTTATCTTCTGTCTGTTAATTCGAATTTATTCATTGTTTTTCTTTGCAAAAACGTCTTTGAAACACCTCCGCGGAATATATCAGATCAGCAGTCCCTTGCAGGAAGCAATCGTCATACCCTTCTTATCACGTTTGTTCACATCCTTACCGTTGTGTAACACATGCCCATGAAGCTGCGGTCAAAAGTGAAGCTGCCCCAAAATGTCCAAAAGGTGGTCTCTGAGTTAGAGATCCTACACTCTTTGGAATATCGAACAAAACTTTACAAAAGAAGTCAAAGTAATAGAAGCTCACCGTTACAATCAAAAGTTTGTGCCCAGGGTAAAAAACCTGTCAAATTATGAAATTGGCACAAAATATCCAAAAGGTGATGTTTACAATCCAAAGTTTGTTCCCATGTTAATGTGCCCTACCCAATGGCTATACGGATGCATAAAATCATGCCCAATTAAACCAAGTCTGCTATTTTCTTTGGTGTATTCCTTGTTTAGAAGGATCTTACTATTCAGAACCTAATTTTCTTCACTGCAACTGGTGTTGTGCCGTGTGGCGGTCGTAAAAAGTTCCCCCGTCCCTCATCATAGTTCAGTGAGGGTGTGGCTAGTGCTGCACATTTCATTACTGTCATGAACAGACTCAATCCGAGTCTACTATTTTCGTTTCTTCAGTCTATTACTGTTCCTAAAGGATCTTACTATTCAGAACTTAATTTAACATATGACGTCGCATCTGAGAATGTAATAAAGTCATGCATTTAAAAAAATAATCAACTAGTGGATTAAAGATGCAAATTATGTCGTAACCTCATGCGTTGACGTCCATAAAACGTCGTGTTTTCTTTCGGTCAAATCCACGGCCGCTTATCTCCGTCGGCACAACACCGTGTTGTGTATAGGAAAATGTGCAGGAGAATTCCGGTGGTTCTGCAGGCGATTCGAAAATAAAGGTCACGAAAGGTAGGTGTCTCGGTTTAAAGGGATATATTCTTTTCCAGTGTAAAACAAAAGAAAAGGAAAATGTCATGCAACCCTTCAATCGTTTTTCTATGAATACGAGTCTTGATCGAAGCCAGATTCTCAGTTATACAACAGATTTCCATTTTTCCCCGGAGCGAGGTCATGGAGGTGGCCGTTTTGTTGACATGCAAACATTTCAAATTTGCATTCCTGAAGTTGAGTATTTATGTTTTCATCTATCACCTGTATATTAAAGGTCTCTCATATAAGTACCAGTTTCGAGCCTAAACATAATTCGCTACCTTCCTTCAGCCCAGATAATGAAAGTTGTTGTTGAGTTCGTGATCCAGGAGATCGGTGGTGCTGAAGGCGATAGGTGGCGGTGCAGGAGATTGTTTTAAGTTGTGCAACCGATGACCGTTTTTAACTGTTTTATAACGTAAATAATGTAGTAGCATGGCATTGTACAGATTCGCACAGCTTTCAGATTCGTACACTTGGCTGTACAATGCCTCTGCTGCAATAAGCATGCTAATTAAAATGAAAATAACGACTCCAGCAATCAGGGGATTGAATTATCAGTCAATCATTTGAACTGCAAAGATTCTGTTAGAACTAAATGGTACGAAAGTAATGCTAGTTTGTCAATTGGGTACTTACATTCGTTCCACTTTCTTTGTTTAATTACAATGTCCCATCGCTTAACATAGCCTGTTTTATCGAATTTTGGTCTCAAAAATAAGGAACAGAAAGTTTTGCCCCATTGGTATATGCGATGAATGAGCTGGATTGGTGGCCGTGTGCACAATGTAATTAAACAAAGAAAGTGGGACGAATGTAAGTACACAATTGACAAACTAGCATTACTTTCGTACCATTTAGTTCTAACAGAAGCTTTGCGGTGCAAATGATTGACTGATAATTCATTCCCCTGATTGCTGGAGTCGTTATTTTCATTTTAATTAGCATGCTTAAAGTCTCCATAGTCCTATCAGTGCTAAAAACGTCTAAACTCAAATCATCGTAAAATGCGGTTCAACCTTCACGTTTGGTAATAAAATGTTGGTTGATGTGCATATACTGAGTCATATAACTAGCAAAATGTAGAGAAAACAAGTTTTTGAAAAGTAACAAATCGCTCAACAAAATACAATTTCTTGGTCTGGTTTCCCGTCTAGTAATGCTATATAAACATAGGCGGTATAGTGATTGGAGCTCCATACCTGTACATTGTATTTTTACCATTTCATTCAACTTAATGAAATCGAAAGTAGGTCATATTAATTGCCAACTAAAATGACCCAAATAAGTTTTCAAACCCTTTTTATGTGAAACTCAAAGATGTTTTATTTGTTTAAAGCTGGCTAATCACGGTCATTTACATTGACGAAACTATAGTGAAAAGCTTACGGCGATTCCTCCTGATAATTTTTTTCATGCTGATAGAGCTATAGGGCCTTTAATGCAGCAGAGGCATAGTACACCCAAGTGTACGAATCTGAAAGCTGTGCGAATCTGTACCATGCCATGCTACTACATTATTTATGTTATAAAACAGTTAAAAACGGTCATTGGTGGCACAACATAAAACAATCTCCTGCACCGCCACCTATCGCCTTCAGCACCACCGATCTCCTGGATCACGAACTCCACAACAACTTTCATTATCTGGGCTGAAGGAAGGTAGCAGATTCTGTTTAGGCTCGTAACTGGTACTTATATGAGAGACCTTTAATATACAGGTGATAGATGAAAGCATAAATACTCGGCAACTTCAGGAATATAAATTTGAAATGTTTGCATGTCAACAAAACGGCCACGTCCATGACCTCGCTCCGGGAAAAAATGGAAATCTGTTGTATAACTGAGAATCTGGCTTCGATCAAGACTCGCATTCACAGAAAAACGATTGAAGGGTTGCATGACATTTTCCTTTTCTTTTGTTTTACACAGGAAAAGAATATATCTCTCTTAAACCGAGACACCTACCTTTCGTGACCTTTATTTTCGAATCGCCTGCAGAACCACCGGAATTCTCCTGCACATTTCCCTATACACAACACGGTGTTGTGCTGACGGAGATAAGCGGCCGTGAAATCGTGACCTTTTAGTGCAAAATTTGCAAATAAAATGCGATTTTAGTGTCATATGGTAAATAGAATTTTGCTTTTGTGCTCATGTATTATTGAATTTATTAAACTCGTTGGGGAAAACCGATAAGATGCTCGGCATAGCCTCGCATCTTATCTTTTTCCCCAACGAGTTTAATAAATTCAATAATAAATGAGCACTCGTGTAAGATCCTCTGTATAAGTGGTTCTTCTGAGAATTACGGTCAAAACTACAGTATAGGAAGACTTTCTATTATGGTCAAGCATTTGGCCTTGACGAATGTTTGTCTCAGCCCTAGGTTAAATACATGGTTAAAATCCTGTCAAAATCTATATAATATCAGAGGTGAAAAACATTTGTCTGAAAGGTACAGGAAGTTGTTGCAGCAACAGAATCATTTGTTTCCTGTGAGGGGTGTCTGTCCCTATCCTGGTATTATTTATTTTTGCATAAAACTATCAAAAGCAGTTTAATAAAGTACTAACTTATTAAAACTCCTTAGCATGACGATTCAGTGAGCGCGTTAGGGTCTTCGTGACCCTCTTTTCACACTGTGATTATAGTCAGCGGAGTTATTAAAGCCCACTTGAGCCCAGTTTATACCCCACCTTCCATCCTGATTGTCGAATGAGCCGATATGACATTATAAGTAGCCTATAGTTCTTTATTGTGCTGTGTATGCTCAGCTGATATTTGAAAGTAAGGTAAAACAGAAGTCTCGGATGAGCAATACAGGACCAAAATAGTAATCGCGTGTCTTTAGACTCAAGAAAAAGCAAACAAAAACGGTCTTGTTGATGTTAAATGTTTTGAACATTACGCAAAACTTATCAGGAACTTCATAGGAATATCATAGATTGTCAGTGGGAACACTACAGATCCTTTCAAACACTGCTTTGTCTGCATGAAATATTTTATCGTGAGGTATCGCAGGAGGCCTCTCACCATAGTTTCGTCACTGTAAATGACCGTTACAAGCAAACTTTAAACATATAAAACATCCCTGAGTTGTTGTTTTTTTTAAATATAATTTGGGTAATCTTAGTCAGCAACTAAATTAGCCTTTTGATATCATAACTTGAATAAAATGGTAAACATACAATATACAGGCGTGGCAAACCATTCATTGTTCAGCTTTTGTTTATAATGCATCAAATAACTGGGACATGAAATACCAAATTATATTTTGTGTGACAATTTGTCGTGTGTGGGTGTGTTTGTCTGTGCGTGTGTTTTGATGCAATGTTATGCACATCAACCCATTAACCAACATATTATCACCAAACGTGGATTGTTTTCAAAGTGCTTTTTCACTGGTAGGAACATGTACTGAAAATAAACCAATATCTTATGGGAATTTTCTTCTTAATTTCTCAGCGGAAACTTTTGCATATACAAATATTCATGAAATTTATGCAAACAGGAAACAATCTGCAATTGTGTTACGTGAAAGGGGACTTAAAGCCATGTGTGTACTGTATATACAGTATGCAAATTAGCCTGCGCAAAGGTCAGTCTTCTCCGTTTATTTTTAGATTCGCCAGGATTCATAGATGGGATATACGAAAAGGGACGACTATGATCAGACTGCGCGAATACGCGGGCTAATCTGAGACATCCCTGTTTGCACATGCAATGAGATCCTTTTTTGGCGGCGACATCAATTATGTTCATTCCTGTAAATCAACAGTTTCTGTGATTTGGAAAGCTTATGATCAGAAAGCATGGACGCGCTATTTGATCTGAATATGTTATAAGGCCCATTTTCTCATCCCATCCGACACACAATGGCAAAATGACGTTGTATCAACGTCGGTGCGAGAAGCGGAAACTGCGTAATTTCGACATTGTGAGCATGCCGTGAGGTACATATCATTGGTGTCGCATATGGTGCAACGTAGCATACAGATATGACATTCTTAATGAATATAAAGCTAATCAATATAATTACGAACAGCATGTTTATATAATTATCGGCCTAGTGGTAAGCTAAAAAATATCAAATACGCAATAAGTTGTTGACACCGTGTAAACAAATCAGAAAACACACTAATATCTATCTATTATTTTCAAGGTGAAAGAGAAAACAACTTAAATTACATGTAATAACGGCTTTACACTCACCTAATACACTTGTCGAAGCATATAATGTAAATAGCCCACAATACATTAGTATGTTTAATTTAACATCCGGAAGTCATATTACTCGGAAAATAAGTGCTTATCTATAGTTGCGCGAATTGACTGACTAACAAAGAGAAATAAAAAAATATGTATGGACTCACCTATCAGCTTTCGTTTTCGTTAAGTACATGTACTGGTGTTTCCAGCAGCAAGATTCTATTTTGTCATAAAAGGGATTTTGTTTATTTGCTCAAGTACATTACTAGTTTCTATGTGACTAGTTTATGTTATAAATTCTGATTCTGTGAACTGACATGTTTCATGTCTCCATAGTCCTACCAGTGGTAAAAATCATCGACCCATAAATTATTTAATGTCTCCATAGTCCTATCAGTGGTAAAAACGTCTAAACTCAAATAATTGTAAAAGGCGGTTCAACCTTCACGTTTGGTAATAAAATGTGGGTTAATGTGCATATATTGAGTCATATAACAGTCAAAAAAGTAGAGAAAACAAGTTTTTGAAAAATAACAAATCGCTCCAGAAATTAAGATTCCCTGTTCTGGTTTCCCGTCTATAAACATAGGCGGGATAGTGATTGGGACTCCACGCCTGTACGTTGTATTTTTACCATTTTATTCAACTTAAAGGCCCCATAGCTCTATCAGCATAAAATATTTATCGTAAGGTATCGCTGCAAACTTCTCACTACCGTTTCGCCATTGATTATTATCGTGATTGACCGGCTTTGAAAAATCGAAACGGCCTTGAGTTTACCATAAAATAGATTTGAAAAAAACTAGGTCATTTTAGTTGCCACCAAAATGACCTACTTTCGATTTCACAAGCTTTATTTCATGATAAAAATACAACGTACATGCGGTAAAAATATAAGGTACAGGCGTTTAACAGATGATAAAAATACAACGTACAAAAAAATTAGGCAAGGATCCTATTGATTGTTCCGCTAATGCATTATTGCATTGCTTAAAGGGGAACCAGAGACGAAACCCGTATATTTATGGAGAGACTTATCATTTTTTAAAAATACCTTGTTCCTTCTCTTTTGTCAGTTATATGCTACAAAAAAGCATATCAACCGACGTATTTTCATCATTTCTGAGGGTTGTACAGGTTTCATAATGATTTGTATTTTGACGGTTTTTACCTTTGATAGGACTATGGAGACTTTAATGAAATCGAAAGTAGGCCAACTAAAATGAGCCAGATAAGTTTCAAACCCTTTTTTGTGAAACTCAAGGATGTTTTACTTGTTTAAAGCTGGCTAATCACGATCATTTACACTGACGAAGCTTGCAGCGATAGATTCTACATCATGATAAAAAAAAAATTCACGCTGATAGAGCAATGGGGCCTTTAATATTTAATAACTGGTTCAGCCTTCAGAATTGAAAATAATACACATTTCCGAGCCACATCCAGAATGTCAATTAAAGTCACCTGATAGTGTATATCTGACCAATGCAACGACAACTTAGCACGTGGCATAGTCTCACAAACTAAATCGCACTTGTGCGATGTCTTTCATATTTCCGTTATTTTACCTTACAGTTAAAGGCCCCATAGCTCTATCAGCATGAAATATTTTATCCTAAGGTATCACTGCAAACTTCTCACTACTATACAGTTTCGCCATTGATTATTATCGTGATTGGCCGGCTTTGAACAATCAAAACGTCCTTGAGTTTACCATGAAACAGATTTGAAAAAATAACTATGTCACTTTAGTTGCCAACTAAAATGACCTTCTTTCGATTTCACAAGCTTTATTTCATGGTAAAACACAAGGTACAGGATCTGGACAAAAATTTTAAGCAAGGACCCCATTGACTGTGCCGCTGTTGCATTATTTCATTGCTTAACGTGGAACCAGAAACCCGTATTTGTATGGACAGACTTTTTTTCAAAATACCTTGGTCATTCTCTTTTGCCAGTTATATAATACAAACAAGCACATCAACCGGCATATTTTCATCAATTCTGAAGGCTGTACAGGTTTCATAATGATTTGTATTTTGACGATTTTTACCACTGGTAGGAATATGGAGACTTTAAATTAGGGGTGTATGCCTGTTTACAGTACGCGTGGTTTTTGGAACTGAGAATATGCCGTTTACTATGCTTTTTGTGTCATATAACTGGCTTAAAAGAGGGAACAAGGTTTTTTGAAGAAAAGAAAAGAAGTGTCTCTCCACAAAAACACGATTTTTTTTGTTATTGGTTTCCCGTTGAATGAAATTACACACAGCGAGACAATAAATGGGTTCCTTGCCTGATCTTGTATTTACCTAATAGTTTTACTTCCTTACCATGTTACGAACTTTGTGAAATCGATAGGTCAATTTAGTTGCCAACTAAAATGACCTAGATATTTTTTCATGCCCCCGCCATTAAAAATAGGGGGGGGGGGGGGCATATAGTATCATCGCTGTCCGTACGTCCCGTACGAAATGGTTTCCTTTCGATATCTTTTATAAACATTGGTGTAATGAATTCATATTCTATACACAGGTATATAATCATAAAATACAGGTCAAGTTCGATGTTGGGTAAAACCCGTCTATTATTGTGGGAGATATGGCCCTTTTTCGGCTTCATTTTGTATGAAAAAAAAATGGTTTTCGTTCAATATCTTTTGAAACCATTGGTGTATTAAATTCATATTTCATACACAGGTATATACAGTCAAACCTGTCTTAAGGGGTCACCCAAGGGAAGCCCAAAAATTGGCTGCTTAATACAGGTGACCCCTTAATACAGGTTCATTTGCACTGTATTTTGGTTTTAGGGACCCAGAAAAGGTGGCTGCTAAAGGCAGGTGACCCCTTAATAGAGGTGACCACATAAGCAGGTTTGACTGTAATCATAAAATACAGGTCAAGTTCGATGTTGGGTAAAACCCGTCTATTATTGTGGGAGATATGGCCCTTTTTCGACTTCATTTTGTATGAAAAAAAAATGGTTTTCGTTCAATATCTTTTGAAACCATTGGTGTATTAAATTCATATTTCATACACAGGTATATAATCAGAAAATACAGGTCAAGTTCGATGTTGGGTAAAACCCGTCTATTATTGTAGGAGTTATGGCCCTTTTTCGACTTCATTTTGTATGAAAAAATGGTTTCTGTTCAATATCTTTTGAAAACATTGGTGTATTGAATTCGTATTTTATGCACAGGTATATAATCATAAAATACAGGTCAAGTTTGATTTAGGGTAAATTCTGTCAGTTATTATGGGAGTTATGGCCCTTTTCGACTTTATTTTGTACAAAAAATGGTTTTCGTTCATTATCTGTTGAAAAGATTGATGTATTGGATTCATACTTTATTTTGATTTTATTCTGTAATACACAATATTTTCTTTTTTGGCCATACAGTGACTGATACTTTCTAAAAGGCTGCAGTTTGTGTCACATTTCAAATGTTGGGCAATGTCTTTGGCCTTTTACATTATACAAGTCTGCCTCTATTCACTTAGTTATCATACCAGTATCAGTACCTTAATCAAGGCGCCATCTTACTCAGGGCACTAGGCGAGGGCATCTGTGTACTATGGACACATTTCTAGTTTCAAATCATTTTCATGAGCAACTCAAGGACGTTTTAATATTTAAAAGCCGGCCGATCATCATCATTTACAATGACGAAGCTGTAGGGAGGAGCTTGCAGCAATACCTCACGAGATTTTTTTTCATGCCGATAGAGCAATGGGGCCTTTAAAGGCCCCATTGCTCTATCAGTGATGAAATATTTCGTCATATAGTAACGCTGCAAACTCCTTACATCAGCTTCGTCATTGCAAACGACCGTGATTAGCCAACTTTAAAATGAATTTAATATTCCCAATTTTCACATAAAAAGTTTTTGAAAATTGTTTTGGGTCATTTTTGATTGATTGATTGTTTAGGGTTTAACGGCCCTTTGAGACAGTATTTCAGTCTATATCGGGCCGTCTCCCAGAGAGAGGGAGAAAGAAGAGGAATGATAGAGAGCAAAATGTCCAAACAACCCCCACCCGCACCTACTGCAAGCACAGTAGGCCTTTGCCTTACAATGTTCCAAATCAGTAGGACGCCAGGTGGCATTGGAAGTTACGTATACACAGCACCATCGCACCACTCGGCCACCCCCTGTTTTGGGTCAGTTTGGTTGGCAACTAATATGACCTGCATGTATAAATTGGTAAAAATACAATATACAAGAGTGGAAACCCATTCACAATCCCCCATATAATTCCGAAGAAACCAGAAAATGACAGTTGTATTTTATGGAGCATTTTGTCAGTTTCAAAAAGCCGCTCCCTCTACTTTTTGCTTGATGTATGACTCAATATATGCATAGCAAGCCACATTTTATCACCAAATGTGTAGGTTTAACCGCTTTTTACAATGATTTGTGTTTACCACCGATAGGACTATGGAGACTAAATCGTTCGCAGTCACACAGCGGCAATATGGCATATATAGTATTACAAAAAACGCACACTTTGTGTATCGAGAATTGTTTCTGTCTCTACATAAGCGCCTACAGCTTTATCAACCTCCTGTAACATTTTTAAAGCCATTTTATTTCACATTTCGTCTCATTCTCATTTTTTTTTTTTTTCAATTTTATTCAAAGAACTATATCAGGGCAATAAATCCTACATATCAAACGATCGGTCGTTTGGTTGTTGCGTCCCATGACCACAGTTCCTAACCAAGATATCGTATACATTCTAAACATTGGGACGCCCATAATAACTACCGTAATTGTCTTTAAAATGTAACAGTTTGGGTTTAAAATGCAGAGAATGCATCCAAAGATTGCTGGTGGAATGGTAAACAGTAGAGACCCTGATCAGACTGATCAGTTAAATCTGATCTCAGAGCGCGGAATCGAAATTCGATTATTTGCATACACCATTCGACAGACACATTTTCTCATGATGCAACACACACATACCTCTTCTCAAACTGGTTGTTCTTGTTTTGTTGCTTTACGTCCAAGGTAAACAGCTATGGTCATGTCGGGTCATTACCCTAACCACACTTTTCCTGGGCAGGCTTAGACCTCCTAAGCGGTTAATCAGTATTAAATGAACATATTTTCGCCAGTAACTGACGACCTCCCTTCTTGAATCAGCGGAAGGAGAAACGAAAGTATGTGGCCGGACAGGGGCCTCTGGCGCTACAGTCAGTTGCGTTACCGACTGAGCTACGCGGCCCGGCTCTGCTGAAAACTGGTAATAGTGTTTCTGATGCTAATGCAAAATATGAACTACTAGTACATGTATGTTATAAATACATTCTAAAATGCTACACCCTACTGAAGCACGAAATACGCCAAAAGAAGCGAAACTAGCAGACTCTGTTTGTGTCCAGTAATGAATCGGGCAACACTGACCACGCCTCTACCACCGGCTTAAACCGAACTCTATTTTCACCACAGCTCAAAATGATTCCAAAGGATTGAGAAACCGCGTCAGGACAAAACTAACAAAGTGGCATGTGCGCCCAGCGATGACTCAGATCAATCTGGGCATCCGCCCAGTCTGATCAGAGTCTTCTCTATCCGCATGGAGCCAGCTAAGACCCTAAAACTACCCTTTACGTGCATGGAGCTAGCTAAGACCCTAAAACTACCCTTTACGTGCACAGCGAACACTGATCAGACTGGGCGGATGCCCAGGCTGATCTGAGTCTCCGCTGGGCTCACATGCCACTTTGTAGGTTCTTTCATGTCGCGGCTCAATTATATAATCTGCATTATGATGAAGTACGATAATCTTTTCGGTCGCCACACGGCACTTAACACCAGTGAAAATATATGAGCTGCAAAACAAAACAAACAAAGTACTCAGATCAGTCTGGGCGTCCGCCCAGTTTGACCAGAGTCTTCGCTGTGTGCGGTATGACTAGCCAAGGGTCTTATTTCGCTCCATGCGGACAGCGAAGACTCTGATCGGTCTGGGCGGATGCCAAGCCTAATTTGAGTCTTCGCTTGGCGCATATGTTGGTTGTGTCGTGTTGCGGCTTCCATACATTCTGAAAGGCTAGATGGAATACACAAAAGAAGCAAAAATAGCACGCTCGATTCGATGTTTAGTAACGAAACGTGCAATATGACCCATGCCTTCTAGATAAACAAGCTCGATCGGGAGTCGTAGAATGATTTACAAAAGCTTAGGGGTGGACATTTTTTTCGATGGTATCTTTCATGGGTACCTTCGCTGTAATATAATTTTGATTACTTTAGCCGCCGACCGGATCAGGGCGGCAGAAAAAAAGCCGACGTGATTTTATGTCCTTTTCAATAGTTTTTCAGTCAAATCAGGACAACGGGAGGGTGATAATGAAAGTCTGTGTGCAGTGAGGCCCCGCCTACGGTTGAAATTATTTCCGCCTCAAGAGAGAAGCGATGCCATGATCACTAGCTACACAGACCAGGGCTTATCCCACTGAGCTATCGGGAATCCTAAACAAATTACGGCGAATGACCGACCATAGGTGATAATTTAAACACTTAAGACAAAGGAAAAACGCTAACTTTATTTAGTGCACATCCTTTGATGGCGCTGTGTGTAACTTCCAGTGCCGGGGCGTCCTACTGATTTGGAACATAGTAGGGCAAGGGCCTACTGTGCTTGCAGTAGGTGCGGGTGGGGGTTGTTTAGACATTTTTTCTCTCGTCTATCATTTCTCCTCTTTCTCCCTCTCTGGGAGACGGCCTGATATAGACTGAAATACTGTCTCAACGGGCCGTTAAACCCCAAAAAAATCAATCAATCAATAGAAAACATCCCTTTTCTCAGAGAAACTTGAACTTTGGACTAATCAATTAGTTGAGATGTGACACGCTCCTTGTCCCATGTGAATTAGTACTTTACAACAGTTTAACTAAAGTACAAGTTGTGTCAGAACAAACGGGAAGTTTTACGATAATTATCCTAATTATTATCATGTATATAGCGGTATACGATGTCAGTATAATGTGCTTAAGGGCAAGCTCTAATCACCCGCCCATCTGTGCAAACTGACCAAAGTGTATACCCAGCCGTAGGCACACAACGTTGACCGATCAACGTTGAAACATTTGGCGCCCAACCGATAGCTCAGCTCAGTCGGTAGCGAGGTATATCCTTAGACTGGCTACATATCTCTGCCGCGTTCGTTCGAACCCGCGCTGGCGAATATAAATAGTTGGCTGTTCCCTTCGGGATTGGTTCCACAGAGTACTTCCCATCCCCTATACAGTTGAGAACTACTTCTCTGCTCTTGAAGGAACTCTTAACGACTTTAACTCTGGCTTCCTTCGACCACAGAACTGTCTTCTGATTTAATGATCAGATATGATTTAATCGGAATATGAAGGGAGAAAAAAGACGTTTATTCAACGCCATGACGTCGAATCAACGTTGATTGAAAGCTTTGATTTATCATAGAAACGGGTAGGAAACAGGCGCTGTTCGTCAATGTCACGTCATCACGGTCTTGTTTTCTGTGTTAGGGTGTTTGTCTCTAACTAGAAATGTGTCCATACGACATGGATGCCCCCGCCCAGTGCCCTAGGTAAGATGGCGCCTTGTTTAAGGTACTGACACTTGTAGCATAACTAGGTTCACAAAGGCGGACTTCTGTGGTACATGTTTTATTGTTTTCCTTGGGCAGGTGTATTGTGCCTCTTGAATCAAGAGAAGTGTGTGTGTGGTGGGGGGAGGGGGGGGGGGTTGTCCTGACTGATATGTGATGACATTCTGTATCTTATCGCAGAAATGGATGCCATGCAACTTTCCAAAGGAAATAGCCCAGAAACAAGTAACTTTTCAAAAACTAACAAACGGAAACCATTATTGTATGAAATGAAGTCGAAAAAGGACCATAACTCCCACAATAATCGATGGATTTTGCCCAACATCGAACTTGACCTGTATTTTATGATTATATACTTGTGTATAAAATGTGAATTCAATACACCAATGCTTTCCTAATGCTTTCAAAAGGAATCGAACGGAAACCATTTCTTCATACAAAATAAAGTCGAAAAAGGGCCATAACTCCCACAATAGTCGACGGATTTTGCCCAACATCGAACCTGACCTGTATTTTATTATTATATACCTGTGTATAAAATATGAATTCAATATACCAATGCTTTCAAAAGATAATGAACGGAAACCAGCTTTTCATACAAAATGAAGTCGGAAAAGGGCCATAACTCCCACAATAACCTACGGATTTTACCCAACATCGAACATGACCTGGATTTTATGATTATATACCTGTGTATAGAATATGAATTCATTACACCAATGTTTATAAAAGATATCGAAAGGAAACCATTTCGTACGGGACGTACGGACAGCGATGATACTATATGCCCCCCCCCCCCCCCCCCCCTATTTTTAATGGCGGGGGCATGAAAAAATATCTAGGTCATTTTAGTTGGCAACTAAATTGACCTATCGATTTCACAAAGTTCGTAACATGGTAAGGAAGTAAAACTATTAGGTAAATACAAGATCAGGCAATATACCTGTGTATAAAATATGAATTCAATACACCAATGCTTTCAAAAGATATCGAACAGAAACCATTCTTTCATACAAAATCAAGTCGAAAAGGGCCATAACTCCCACAATAATCGACGGATTTTACCCAACATCAAACTTCACCTGAATTTTATGATTATATACCTGTGTATAAAATATGAATTCACTACACCAATGCTTTCAAAAGATATCGAACGGAAACCATTTTGTCATAGAAACAGAAGTTAAAAAGGGCCATAACTCCCACAATAATCGACGGATTTTGCCCAACATCAAATTTGACCTGTATTTTATGATTATATACCTGTGTATGAAATATGAATTCAATACACCAATGCTTTCAAAAGATATTGAACGGAAACCATTTTTTAATAGAAACAGAAGTCGAAAAAGGGCCATAACTCCCACAATAATCGACGGATTTTACCCAACATCGAACTTGACCTGTATTTTATGATTATACACCTGTGTATGAAATATGAATTCAATACACCAATGCTTTCAAAAGATATTGAACGGAAACCATTTTTTCATAGAAACAGAAGTCAAAAAAGGGCCATAACTCCCACAATAATCGACGGATTTTGCCTAACATCGAACTTGACCTGTATTTTATGATTATACAGCTGTGTAAGAAATATGAATTCAATACACCAATGCTTTCAAAAGATATTGAATGGAAACCATTTCGTACGTACGCGCGCTACACTACGCTACGTACGCTACGTGCGTACGGACAGGGGTGATACTATATGCCCCCCCCCCCCCATTTTAAACGGCGGGGGCATAAAAAGACAAAAGAGAGAAAGGTAGGACAGACAGGAGTGAAAATAAACATCAGCAGGGTGGAGCAAACTTTAGGCGCGAAGGTGTCCTACTGATATTGCCTTAAATCAGGACAAGGACCTGCATTGGCTGCAAGGGACGCGGGAGTCCGATTGTTTCTTTTCTGTTTTCCTACTTTTGTCTTACCTATTTTTTCTTCTCCCTGTCTATAGACTAAATAAATTTACTAATTATTGATCGATGAAAATATCCCATCCTCCCGCACCGGCTGCAACGACAAATGGGCCGCGACACGAGAAAACCAACAAAGTAGTTGTGCGCCATGTAAATGGTAGCCGAGGGTCTTAGCTATCTCCATGCGGTCAGCGCACGCTGTTCAGACTGGGCGGATGCCCAGGCTGATCTGAGTATGCGCTGGGCACACTATCACTTTGTTGGTTTTCTAGTGTCGCGGCTCAAATATGACCCCTTGCCCTAGCCTGCTGTAAACGATCTAAGCACTACTAAACCAACCATGGCTTCTTTTATCCTGGCACGTTTCTTGACGCGTTTAAATAAATAAAACTTCGGAACAACTTGTAAACATTTACTTCAACACGACACTGATACTTTAAACTTGCCCTTGCTCACCTTGCAAGTATACGATGAAGCAAAACAATGACCAGTACTAATGATACGGAGGTTACAGAGTCCTGGGCAAGTGCGTATTTGATGTTCAATAGTAACGAACTATCTGACAGAAATGTAAAAACCTACCTACCCTGATTCAAGACAAATAGCAAATCTGACCGAAATATACGCGGCTAACTGTAACAGGGTTAGTAGTGCTGACTGGCTGGTTTGCTGGTTGTTTTTGGTAAGACCAGTGAGTAAGACTGCCCTTTGAGTCACCATTTCAATCTATATCGAGTCGCCTCCGCAGAGAGAGAATATACTACTCAAAAGAAGTTTTGCATCAACAGATATTTTCCATAGACGTAGAGTAAGAGGACATGGCTTCGCACAGGGCATGGCTTCGCACACCTCCGAGATTTCTTTGTAAGTGTCAGTCATTAGTTGTCTTAACATCATTTTAATTTGCAAATACTACAAGGTTGGTGAATTAAGTTTTGTGACATCATTTACGCGTGCATTGCATCACGTGCATTTTGGCGCCAAAATGTTAAGTGACATTCAGATCAAAGTCGGCAAAGTTTAACATTTTTATAACAGACAATATAGTGGAGCAAATTTGATTGCATAAGTGGCCTAGAAAAGGGAGATAGTGGTCTACGGAGTGTAACATTTGTTTTTATGTATCAAAATGATCGTCTGGGTCTCTAGTTATCAAATTCAGCGTTTGCCACCTTGGCAAACCTTGCATAACTCTGTAGTGGCCAGTTATTTACGTTACCCCTTTAAATTTTGAATATCAAAAATATTTATTGAAGTCAATAAGAAAAGTGTTTTGACTATATAAATGTATCAAATCTAAATATTTTCTGTGAGAACAGTTAATATGCTATAAATTAGGCTGCTCAGAAAACAGTTCAGAGCTTTGTTGTTGTTACTTTCTTTACAATATATCATGTACCCCTTGAAAATTTAAAATTGGAACTTAAGTTGTTGCATTTCACGAAGACTCTATTACAAAAAGGCCCAAAATGATCATTTTACTTACTACTCCATTGGCCCGTTTCAGTGCGTTTCTAGCAAAACAAATATGAGACTTCTAGCTTTTATACTTTGCCAACCACGCCCTGTTGAACAGCTACACCTATTCCCTGTTTTTGGCTGAAAAGTCATTTTTCGTATAATTGTTCTTAAAAAAATGGCTAATAACCAATTTAAACTTGACAAATTGGGGCCTTTTGCAAAAAAATCATGTTAATCATGATATAACACAATAGCTTAAAAATTGTTTTGACCTTTCCACACATTTTAGCCAGAGTAACATACTTAACAGATTAAAATGTTTGCATAAAGCGTCCATCATTCCCGCCAGAAAAAAAACCTCTTTTCAAATTCTGACTTTTAAACAACGCAGTTGTGATATATATGTATATTATCTATTGTAAAATGAAATTTTAGTATTGTTTGATAAACTAATCGGGCAGCAAACAGTGTAATTTACATGACATGCAAAGATGAGATTGTCCTAAAACTAGAAAAGAAAACCTTCATGAATTAATCTATACATAGAACACTTTTATTTTTTTACCTCATTAATATCCAAATGACATTAAAAATATCACACCATTAGAAATTTACTAATCAGAACTTACTGTTTTATACTCAGAAAGGTAACGTTTATAACCATTATTTGAAAACAATCACTGAGATTATGTGTTGTTACTGAAAAATATGTCTAAAAGTAAAAAGTATGCAAAGACCAGGAACTGAAACAATCAAAATCCAAATCCAGCCCTTAAACCATAGTTGGAAACAACTAAGATTACAAATAATCAAGATACAGAGAACATATGGCCAACCGAGTGAGCAGCTTGTTCCCAAAAGGTGGCCACTCAGCAACCGAAACCGAACCAAAAATAATAAGAACATACATAAGGTAAAACATCACAGAAACTCTGACACCAGAAAACAGGCAACAGAGAACCACAACAGAACTACCGCCTTGGAACGGTCAGTAATAAATTACTGGGGGGCTTAAATCGATTTTACAGGCCCAACCTCACCCTCAGTTTCTGAAATGGTACAAAACATTTAGTTGGTTGTTCGGTTCGCATGATAACCCTCTAACTCGTCAATGAATCATCACGGTAAACACATAAATCAAATTTCAACACCATGAAGAAGCAAAGACGAGGACTCAACAGATACAACGGGCCGTCTGACAGGTGGAGATCCCTGGCCTGCCAAACAACCCCACTGGAAATCTGAAGCAAAAGAAGGTCACCAGTTGAGCCCCGGTGGACCAAGCAACAGACAAAAAGGCTCCGGTCCCAACCAACTAAAATATATAGCTTTAGGTCGGGGCCATCATAGAGTCTGACGCCCGATCCCCCGGTGTGCAATTAAAGAGTGCAGCAAAGTTATCAACCGTGATTAGGTTAATCACTAAGCATGCAGACTGTCGCATAACATTTAAATTATAGCCAATACGTTTGTGACGTATTATTATTTTTCGGAATTGATCAGAAAAATCAGTCCTATCCTTAATCTTTTTGAATTTGTATACTAAGTCACCATAAAATCTGGTTCCGATAGGCCTTGGTGTAAAAGAAATTTTAATCCGACATCAAATTTTGAAACCAATTCATGGTGTCTGCGATAGAATTTAGAAAAAAGCCTTTCTAAGCTTATGATACCGATAGCCCTGTTTAAGAAGTTTAGCAGTTAAACATTTATTACGAGCATTAAAGTCATCTACACGACTTCATTAGTTTTGTTGAAAATATTTTTAAAGCGGCACTTTGGACTGGTTAAAACCCACAATATGTAATTTATCAGTGAAATTTCCACGGCGATGCATCTGTTGTTGTTTAACGATGTTATAGTTTGTGTTGGCCACTTATCTGTAGAGTTCGAAAAATTGATTTGTTTTGTCTGTTTATTCGCCATCATTCTGATGTATGTAAAACAGAAAGAAAGAAGGTGAAAATATACATTTTGTGTGCCTTGGTATGCTTGATAAAAGCTAACTTGTGGACATCTGCATGGAATGGGCGCACATATATTTTGCTACCCACTAAAATCGTTTTAGTACTTGTTATATACGTTATAATACTATTTTTAGTTTGGTGTTGTGGGAGGGTTGTGGCCCTAGTTGAATCAGTTTCTGATCATTGTCCTTTTACACTTCTTTACCTGTAGTGACATTTTCCTATAAACGCAATATATGAAACCATAGTTTAATTACTTTTGGCCGAATAGAATATATTTAAACCGAAGTAACGAATATAACAGTTTAAAAAGAAAACGTAATTTTACCCCACTGCTGCTAGTATAAAGTGGCGTGTGGCTTAGGTGAAATGCTTCCTTGTACTTCATGTTCTGGTCATTGGGAATCATCTGGGCTTTTTCTGAGTCAGTTTGAAAAAGGAAATAGCCAGTGCTATGTGACATTGGCAGTGTCGCAACATTATATTCCTTAGTTAAACCGAGGTTGCTGTTATTTTTTGTGATTCATGCCTTGCTTCCAGAGACTCATCCTTCAGAATTTAATTAAGTTTTTATCAGTCTTAGAATTTAAGGTGAAGGGATACAATTTCACGTAAGTTATACTGCCAATTTTACTTGGCCTCCTTTCTTAATGGAGAAAACTTTAAAAAAATTGCTGCTGTAAAAAATGTTTCCTTTAAGAGCAGACCATTTTTGGAAAGGTTATAGCTTTCTCAGAAGCGAATAGGAAACATCTACGGAAATAATAAAATTGTTTCTTTCTAACAAATCGCAGTAAAATACTGAGGTGTGTCCTTTCATATTAATGCAGTATTATTGCAAAGACTTGCCAGAAGATCATGTTGAAGCGAGGAACACACACGAGAAAGAACATAGCAGACTCAGTTTAACTGATTCCCTTAAAAATTGGATGATATTGCCTGGAGGCACGGATAAGATGATTATGACATATTGTTATTACTTTAAAATCATTATCATAATGCCTTTTTAATTGAGTCAATGATAATTCACTTACTTTGACTTCTTGGTTTGGTATTTAAAAAGGTAATGTATACGACATTCAAATGTAAACGATTTGTCAGAATAGATTTATGATATTTAATGTTATTTTCGGTTTGATATCATGCAATAAGGTGTCCCTAGCACCAGCTTCAGCTTAACTGACTCAAATTGAGCCCAGATGATTCCAAACATAATTTTCAATATGATGAAATACGAGGAAGCTTTCCACAGTGGCCCAACGGTACTTTACTGTAGCTGCAGTATGAAAAAAAACACATACTTTTTAACCTGTTATATACGTTACTTTGGTGAAAATATATGCTACGAGGCAACTTTGGGTTTATACATTGTTTTTATAGAAAAGGTAAATTAGAGTAAAGGGGCAATGAGCAGGAATTATTGTTATCTGCGCAACAACCCTACCACGATACCAAACTGGATATGGCGGCATAAAGATATAAGACAAGTAGTAAGACGATACTAGCAGCTAGCCAGATAAAGATGCAGTCCCTTACAAGTTCATGGGTACAAAGCTAGCCTTAAACAAACAAAATTAGGCATACAAAATTTTCATCTATTTTCTTTCTTTTTCCATATATGCCAGTTATACATCAGAATGATGGCAAATATACATATGAAACAAATCGAGTTTTCGAACACGACAGATAAGTGGACAACACATATGATGACATAGATACACCAGAACTGATGCTCCACCTTGGGGCTGTCAATAATGAGTTACATGACTGGATTTAAACCGGCCGTTCTAATTTTTTTTACTCAAAATAATTAAGCTTACACATATTTGGCAGTAGCAATATTTAATCTCGGGGAGTTTTTTCAAATGTTACAAACGTTACCTTTCTGAATACAAAACTATACGTTTTTCAAGTTATTTGATATTTTGTGGTTTTGTTAAAACTTTTAAAGTTATTTGGATATTAATGAAAAACAAAATTCATGTACAGATTAACTCATGAAGGCTTCATTTGAACATCGGTGCAATCTGAGCATTGCATGTTATGTAAATAACATTGTTTTCCGTCCATGTAAGCGACTACTATGCAAAAATTTCATTTTACGATAAACAATAAACATATTTATCACAACTGCGTTATTTTAAAGTCAGAATTTGAAAAGAGTGTTTTCCTGATGTGAATGACAGAAGCTTTACGCAAACATTTTTATCTGTTAAGTACGTTACTCTGGCTAAAATGTGTTGTAAGGTCAAAAATGATTTTTAAACTATTGTGTTATATCATGGTTAACATAATCTTTTTGCAAAAGGCCCCAATTTGGCAAGTTTACATTGGTTATTAGCCATTTTTTTAAGAACAATTATACGAAAAATGACTTTTCAGCCAAAAACAGGGAATAGGTGTAACTGTTCAACAGGACGTGGTTGACAAAGTATAAAAGCTAGAGGTCTCATATTTGTTTTGCTAGAAACGCACTGAAACGGGCCAATGGAATTGTAAGTAAAATGATCATTTTGGGCCTTTCTGTAATAGAGTCTTCGTAAAATGCAACAACTTAAGTTCCAATTTTAAATTTTCAAGGGGTACATGATATATTGTAACGAAAGTAACAACACCAAAGTCCTGAACTGTTTTCTGAGCAGCCTAATTTATAGCATATTAACTGTTCTCACAGAAAATATTTAGATTTGATACATTTATATAGTTAAAACACTTTTCTTATTGACTTCAATAAATATTTTTGATATTCATAATTTAAAGGGGTAACGTAAATAACTAGCCACAACAGAGTTATGCAAGGTTTGCCAAGGTGGCAAACGCTGAATTTGATAACTAGAGACCCAGACAATCATTTTGATATATAAAAACAAATGTTACACTCCGTAGACCACCCCCTTGAAAGATAGCCCATCAAGTTTGCTCCACTAATATCATTGATAGTGCTTTGTCGAAATTTTGCTCCTGAAATGTTAAATGAAATTATCCTTTGCTTTCTTAAATATACAAAGTAGACAATCACCATAAACTATGCCGGTTATATCAACAGAAAATATTTTCCAAGCCACGGGGTGTGCATTTTGCCCCCACCTTTATGAGAAAAGTCTGCATATTATTTTCAGCTATCATCCTATCAAGTCGTAGGTCCACTGTAAGATTACACAGTCGAGATGTGATGGCTTCAACAACAAATTATCAGTCACTTTTTCACAAGTGTTTTAAAATCAAATAAAATTCTGAAAATCACTGATTTTCGTATTTCCATTAATGAAAGAAGCATTGACATTATACTTTAACCTCGCAAATTACAAATAGAAGTAGTTTAGTAATTCTCATTTAGTGGTCCCAAGGTGTTTGGCAGAATCGTCTAGAAAGCTTCTACGTCCTTCCAGAAGGGGTGTGCGAAGCCATGTCCTCATTTACCCAAAATAAGACGTAGAGGGGCAGTACATATTACTTACTGCACGTGCAACATATGACGTCAGAGCCTGAGACCAAATATTTTCATGCGTAATGTTCTGAAAGGGTCAGGGTATATTATAATATGAACGACCATGCATTATGTTAAAAGCTTTGTCAGTTAATGCTGCAAAAGTCATAAAAGTGTGCGAAGCCATGTCCCCTCACTCTAATGCTAAATGAACTTCTTTCCAAGAGGTAAACAAGAAGGAATGCCTCTGTTTTGCTTTATGGTTTCTGTTACTCACACACGTATGTCTCCGTAAACACGAGTGTAAAACAAAATCCAAATAACCCGAACCCCCACCTGCTGCAAGCACAGCTGACCCTTGCGCTATTAGTATCCAAAATAAGTGGATACCCCAAGCACTTGAAGTCATCCCGCCTGGCCTGGCCATCCAAAGAAGTGCCGAATGGTGAATGTTCGGCGCTTACTGAATCAGATACATGTACCATGCTCTTGTGCATATTTTCTCATGGCGTGGGTCAGTTTTGTTTCCACACTGGACAAACTTTGTTGTTCTTAAAGGCTCCATAGTCCTATTAGTGTAAAAAAGCGCCAAAACACAAATAATTACGAAAACCCTTTCCACCTTCACATTTGTTGTTAAAATGTAGGTTGATGTGCATAAATTGACCCAAATAGCTGGCAAGAAGTATGGAAAACAGGTTTTTGAAAAACTACACATCGCTCAACAAAATATGAATTTCCTTTTCTGGTTTCCAGTTGAGTGATGCAATATAAACAAAAGCGCCACACCCTTGTACATTGAGGCCTCACCCTTGTACATTGTATTTTTACCATTTTATTCAAGGGCATGAAATCGAAAGTAGGTCACTAAAATGACCCAAATAAGTTTTCGAACCCTTTTTATGTGAAACTCATGGATGTTTTATTTGTTTGAAGTCGACCGATCGCGGTCATGTACAATGAAGAAACTATGGCGAGAGGCTTGCAGCGATACCTCTTGATGAAAATATTCATGTTTATAGAGCAATAGGGCCTTTAAGTTATGCCGAAATTATACGAAAAACCTAAAAGGACAAGCAACATGTTTTACTTCTTTAGAGAGTTTAAGGTAAATGGATTGGTACATGTTCCTTTCACTTTAAACATCGGCCTCCCTTCTCAACAGGGATTAACTCTTAACGGAAAGAATTTGCTCGACTAGTAGTCGAGCAAATTCTGTCCGTTAAGAGTAAACCCCATTTTGGAAGGACTTCATTTTCCGAGGAAGCAAGCCATTCCCTTTGTGAAATTGGCAATGAAACATGACAGTGTACCCATACACTTTAATGAATTCAGAGCTCTAGATAAGAGGGGGTATTTGGTGATAATTAAGGATATTTTTTGTTATTTCTGCCTAAAAACTATGTTGTGACCCCTCATCTGAACCGTCTCGTTCAGATGAGGGGTCACAACATATGTTTTTATCCAGAATTAACAAAAATTATTCCTAATTATCATCAGATACTCCCGCTTATCTAGAGCTTTGCTTTAATGGTTTTAGGTTAACGTCATGGCGAAATAATGAAAATGTCACCCTGAAAACGATATAAAATACTATAAATGAGTCTCTCTCTCTCTCTCTCTTTGACTTGTCTGAATTTCAAGCATCTCTTTCTCTCTCTCTCTCTCTGTCTCCTCTCTCTCTCTCTGTGACAGTGTCTCTGTATATTTCGTTATCTAAGTCTGCTCTTAACCTATTTTGACTTGTCTGAATCCAAAGCAGTGTAAAACTTACATGGGTAGTAAAAAATTTAATGCCATCAATAAAATTACAGTAACTTTTTATCTCCGCTGGGGTACTTCCATTAATGAAGCGCCATGTTAAAATTTTACAATAATCTTTTTACGATCTTTTTATTGAACGCAGTTGACATTTTAATTTGAAAATTAATATTCTTTATTAATTTAGCAACTTATGAGGCAATTGTAACCTGTAGGGGGTACGAAACTAAAGTATTTGAATTACCTCTTCGAAGCAGCTTTGTTAACACTTTAAGCCCCAGTGACGAAAATAGCAGAATTTGCGAACAGCGTAGATCTTGAGCCGCCTCATCTAGATCTACACTGTTTGCCCTCTAGTCTTTGAATTCTCAATATGAAATGCCTTGGACAAGGTTTTTTTTTTAATTTTTGCAGACGTAAATTTTGTCGTCTGCTTTTTGGTGTATTTATATTTTCTTACATGTTCTTATATAAGCCACGACAGATCAAACACTGTATGAAAGGTGTCTTAATGCGTATGGCTACGCTTTCATGGTTTTCCTCCACATTTTCGAAGGGAGACTACTTTTGTGACTTCCTGTTTGCTTTCCTGGCTGATGACACTCTACAAAATTGGGTGTATTCTTAACAGAAAGAATTTGCTCCTATAGGAGCAAATTCTTTCCTTTAAGAGTTGACCCCATTAAGAAGGGAAGCAAAAATAAAAATGTCAGAGATGCTTCCTCTGAATGTGTACCCATTTACCTTAAAGGTAGGTTCCTGTACTTTGGAATGCACCATAATTTTGATGATCTTTCATCCAAGTTGTTGGAAAGCACTTATAAAAGGGAATGAATAAGTTTCACTAAAAAGTGTAAACCAAAAAAGTATTAGAAAAGTTGTTTTACAAGGGATTTCCTAACTCTGCTTCGCACACCAGTTAGCGCTATTTTTAGTTCGCGCCAAAAATAGATGACGCAGCTGAGGTCATGCTGCATTGCACTTTGGGATAGTTTTAACCCATCCATCATGCCAGTACCTCTAGGAGAGCTCACAACAAGGGAAAATTGACCTTTGGAGAATGGCATCAGAAATCGCGCACTTATAGACATAATAAACATAGTTATTTTTAGAACTGGAATTCCAACGAAAGAAAATAAACCAAAAGGGAAAATGACTATTTTCTTCAACATCTGACGAGTTTCTCAGTAGCAACAAATTCAGAAAAATAAGAGAATTCAATACTGCTCAGAAAAAGACGAAATTATTTTGTGGACATAATTGTTATCGTTAGTACAGGAACCTACCTTTAAGGAAAACAGCCCCATGGTTTCTGCTAATTGCGCATGCCCCGAGGATCCTATACACATGTCAAGGTTTGTTCATGGCATGCCGAGTTTGGTTTTTGGTATATGCGGGTACTCTCTACGCATTCTGATCCGCATATGTGTTAAGGTGTATGAATACACCGCCATGTTTTTGCACCATTTTAGTATTGGGAAACATTTTTTATGACTTCTTCGTCGCTTCCCTGGTCGGCGTAGCCTTCTCAAGATAGGGTCTACTCTTAAAGGAAAGAATTTGCTCCAAGAGGAGCAAATTCTTTCCTTTAAGAGTTGACCCCTATGTAGAAAGGTTGGTTGGTTGTTTTTGGTGTAATGGCTCTTTGAGACAGTATTTCAGTTTATATCGAGCCGTCTCCCAGAGAGAGGGAAAGAGAAAAAGAGATGGTAGAGGCGAGAGCAAATGTCCAAACAAACCCCGCCCGCACTTACTGCAAGCACAGTAGGTCCTTGCCTTACAATTATCCAAATGATAGAACGCCCTAGCACATTAAGTTACCCAGCATCTTCGCCGCTCGACCATGACCACACACACATACACTTTGTAGAAGCGAAAAGACAGTTGCTTCCCATGATAGTGTACCCAACACCTTGAGCCAGGGTATGCTTTGTATGTTCCCATTCAATTTACCGTCAAAAGCTCTTCAGATATTGAGAATACACTTTACGTATTTAGTGACAAGCATTCATTGGAACCGAAGAATAACGCGATATGCTGTTTGTACAATTGTTTGGCCAAATGTAAACACTGCGAACTAATTGTATTCGGAAAATAAACAGGTATATGAGCAATAAAACAAACTCCTTGAGATATGTCATTATACTCTAGTGCCCTTGTTTGACACTGGAGAACTGAGTATGTGTTTGAAAACAGGGTTCCATAGGTTGGGCTTCAAAAGGTGAATGTTTACACCTCCAGTGCTTTACCGGTATTTTAACAAAGAGAATCATTTTTGTGAATTCTTGTTTGCATCTCTTACCGACAAAGGTCTTCCGAAACAGGTTTACCCTGAAAGGAAAGTGTTTGCTTCTCTGAAAACAAACTCTTTCCTGTAAGAATTTATCCTTATTATGAAGGGAGGCAAAAAGAAAATCACTGAGTTGTTTCCCCGAAAAGGTACCACTCCTATTGCTCTCCCGGGACTATACAATCACGTATTATTTTATCGCGAGTTTCATGACTGTAAAAGACCGTGGGGTCGTATTCATAAAACGACTTAAGTGGTTGCTATGCTGTTGCTAAGGCTAAATATCTATAAAGGAGATTCCCTACAACTATGAAATTTGGTCTGGAGGAACAGTCTTTGTAAGACTGTTCCTCCAGAGCAAATTTCATAGTTGTAGGGAATCTCCTTCATATAAATTCAGCCCTAGCAACAGCATTGCAACCACTTAAGTCGTTTTATGAATACAGCCCCGTGATCTATGCCCAAGTCTCCTGTTGAGAACGTCTAAACACACATCATTTGAAATGTGGTTGTACCTTCGTATGTTGGTTCATAAACACTCATTGTTTAAATATAACTGGCAAAACATTTTGGGAACAGAATTTTGTAAAATGACAAATCGCCCACAAAATACTGTTCCTCGTTAAAGTCTCCGTAGTAGAGCTCTTAGTGGTGAACTTGTTTAAACACACATCGTTATGAAAAGTGCTTGATAAAACATGGACAGATGTGCATATACTGGACCATTGAACTAGTAAAACGTAGGGGAAATATGTTTTCGAAAAATGGCAAGGCGCTCCACAAAATGCAAATCATTTTCGGGTTCTCCTTCGAGCGATGCAACCCCACGCCTGTTTACTGTATTTTACCATTTTATTCAAGTTTACGCTATCGAATGTTGGTTGCCAACTAAAATGATCCAAATCATTTTTCAAAACGTTTTATGGGTTGTGTTTAGCATGTATTAAGTTTAGGCATAGTCATTTACAGAGACGAAACTCGCAGCAGTGTCTCGCTGATGATGTTGGCCTTTGACTGTTGACACGCAAAGTCGCGCGGCAATGTAGGCTGGTCTGAATGGATGGCAGCCGCAGTTTCGCGTATTCGCAGACTAATCTGCTTATTCGCTGAAAATGTTCATTATGCAGAGCATAAAGGGATATATTAGTAATGCACTGTGCTACTTGACGAAAAATCGGGGGTTCACGCACCGAGATATATCATGCTCTCAGGTCTAATTCTCACAACGATGTTATCAAGGAGGCTCGACGGAACGAGTCCATGGTTGCACACCCTTGGCACCGTGTCTTGTCCATAGTGATGCCTCACGTTGTTGTTTCTGTTCTGCAGCCCCGGATCCAGGGGGTGGGCTATGGGGCTGCAGCCCCGCCATTTGGCCTCTGTGTTATGTATAATATGTAGGCCTCCAGATAAAAAGAAGTATCTGATGACAGTTTGAGAAAAATTATCCAAGGTGGTTAGATCAAAATACTCAAAATATATAGTGCAATATCTCATTAGAATCGCCTCGGGGGAGGCGATTCTAATGAGATATCGCAACATATATTTCAAGGAAAAAAATATATAAAAAATTCTCTTGAAATTGAACCATAAATATGTCATATTTTCAAGCCCCCTCCCCCACACACATACATTTCGGCCCCTCCCAGCCCCACCAGTTATCCAGAGCCCCACCAGTACGTGATGGGCTGGATCCGGGCCTGGTTCTCAAAACGAAGCTACCTAGGTGGCTCAGCAAGACGTATCCATAGTTACACAAACCTAACACCGTGCGTTCGTCCTCGCTAAAATATTACATGAATTACATCATTGACAGTGCAATGGAACCTTTAAGTAATAAACTATAATAAAAGAGAAACAGTATGAGGGATCCTCGGGCGATGGTGCTGGGTAGCGGTCAGTACCGGGGCATTCTACTAATTTGGATCAGTGACCTATACAGATACTATGTAGGTCATTTGGATGTAGGACAAGGATCTACTGTGCTTGCAGTAGGTGCGGGTGTTTTTTTTTTTTTTTTTTTTTTTTTTTTCTCAGTTGTGTACAAGTTTGCACTGTTTCAGTTTCATACATAGGCCTTTATGTTTTTTTGTTTTTATTTGTTTTGTTCTTTCTTTCTTTTTTATATGCCCCTACCACTCTTGCATTCTATGTTTTATATCTTCATTCTGTAAATATTCTTCTTCTTGTGTACGTGCAGATCTTAAGCACATGGATAATGATAATAATAATAATTGTAGTAATACACTTAAGAATTAAACAATATATTATTTCCCGGTGCACTGAACCAATCAAGCAGACGACAAATTTCATTGGCTGTTCTAGTTTACTTCATATCGCGTAACACATGATTCGTCCATTGACAATCTATTAGATCGTTACCTGAGACTTGACTTAAATACGCGCAGACGATTTTAACAATCAGACGACAAATAGACCCCAGAGAGTAAATACTCCTGAAGATTCAGAAAATATTTATTGTTACTATTATTAAAGATAATGGAATCTGTGGTTGTTGTGACGGCTGCGGAGTATAATGCAGCGACAGACAGAGTCAACTCGGCTTTAAAAACTTTAAAGAGAGAACTAGTAAGTAATTAAACATTATACTTAAACCAGCATAAATGAAAACACAATGTATTTGGATTTGCAAACAACATAGATCCAGATGAGGCGGCTCATGATGAGCCGCTTCATCTGGATCTACAATGTTTGCCCTCCAGTCTTTGAATGCACTATATGATAAACGTAGCTTGGATGAAACCTTTTTTTTTTTTTTTTTTGCAGACGTAAATTTTGTCGTCTGCTTTTGATTTAACATGTTTTCATTAGCACTTTAAGTACCAGAAAAGAAAATAGTTGAATTTGCAAACAGCATGAATCCAGATGAGGCGGCTCATTTTGCAGAAGTAAATTTTGCCGTCTGCTTTTTTGGTGCTTTTGGGGTTAGGAAAGCCATAGAGTATCTTGAGCGAACGCTCAAAGAAAACTGTACTTCAGTGCAGTTTAGTTCCGCCTTTAGACTTGTCATGGACTGTACTTTATGTGTGTGAATAGCAAATACTCAGACCAGACAGCGCGGACGCGCATAATAGAGAATTTCCTGTTGTTTGCGTATACACTTTTGCAAGCACCTTCGTATGTACTTTTGCTTTAGTTTATACTGTTTGAATGTTCGTTTGTATTTGCATTATTTGATTATTTTATGTAAACTAGCTTCCATTCTAACGACTTAAGCTATGTTTGTACTAATAATTAAGCTTTTTCTTACTTATAGAAAACTTTAAGTTAAAGTAGTCTCCATAGTCCTCCATCAGTGGAAAAACGTCTAAACACAAAGTGTTATGTAAAGCGCTTCAGACTTCACGGGTAGTAAAATGTAGGATGGTATTCATATTGAGTCGTGTCAAAGGCAAAAAGTAGGGGGAACATGATTATGAAAAAAACGACAAACCTCTCCAAAAAGTACAGTTTTACCATTCCTGGTTCCCCGTTGGGCGATGCAACATGCAAAAGCGGTACAATGAATGGATGGATGGATGGATGGATGACTTGAGATTTTACGTCTTTTTTAACAGTTTTCAGTCATATCAGGTCGATGGATGGGTGATAATGAAATGCTGTGTGCAATGGAACCCCGTTTACGATTGAAAAGATTCCCGTCAACAGCGGGGCTCGAACCCGGGATTGACACTGAAAACGGGTTCAACGCATGTACATTGTATTTTTACCATTTGATTCAAGGTTATGAAATCGAAAGTAGGTCATCTTAGTTGCCAACTAAAATGACTCAAATTATTTTTCCAATTTTTGATATGAAACAATGATGTTTGATTTGTTTAAAAATTACCAATCACGGTCATATTAATGACGAAACTATTGCGAAGAGCCTGCAGCGATACCTCACGATAAGACTTTTCATGCTGATACATGTAAGAGTTTGTTTTACATCAGAAATGGTTGTTCCACCAAACGCTCTATACCTTACGTTGAAAGTTGAAATCTAGCTATGAACGTTGGTGGACTTTAAACCAGAAATCATTTCGTCTCTTTAATGATTTATAATTCTCTCTAGTTTTCTTGTAATTGCATATCTCTGTCTTTGTAATTGCATCTCTCTCTCTCTCTCTCTCTCTCTCTCTCTCTAAAATGACGTTGAGATAAAATGAGTGTGAATACTCATCTGTAGCCAGTCACCCTGGTGGATTTCTGTTTTGCATCTTCTCTAATATCTTAGGGTGGTAGGATCGGGAGAAGATATCGTGAAACTTTCGACATTGCGGCCCATCTAATTCGGCTCGGGGCAAGGGCCTTCTGTGCCCATAAATCCACAAACAAACGATCAAACAAAATCCTCTTTTTCTGTGTTGAAGTTGTCTATCATTTACTTTTCACTAGCGCCGTTCGTGTAACTCGCGTGTCCTTTGTCAGAAAGTTTAATTAAAGACTTCCAGCAATGCTTTGTTCTGCTGCTTTGTAGCAACAATCATCTGTTGACCAGATGTGCCCAGGTGAGCGTGCGCATAATAATTGGGGAAAAAGCTTCCTTCTTTGTTTAAAAAACGAAAATTCAATATATTGATTTTCATCGAATGCAAAGCTGCATAATGGACCTTTTTTTAATATTAATAATTAATGTAACAAAGCACTTTTAAGATAGCATTTTAAACTAGTTTTATCGTCCTGGATTAATTAAACATAATCTCTTTCAGAGTGCAATTATAAGAATGATGATATTAAGCGTTTTCATAAACTGCATAGTCGCAAATCAAATTCAAAGAAAGAACAGTAGTTGTCCATGACATCGATCATAATGAAAGCGCATGTCAGTTGGTCGTATCAAAAAGAGGGCAACAGTTGAAAATCAAAGATTGAACTATTCACCTTTAATTTGCAAATCATTCAAACAACCTAGATGCTGAGGTTTGCAATAAACTTTAATAAGACGAAATCGTTAGATAAAAAGAAGAGTTTTCTTAAACTTCTTTCTGGGGGTTAACATTCCTGAGAGTGAAAAACACCTCCCGCTAATAATTATCTTAAGGATATCAATATTAAATTTCATGACATTATTCGTACTCCATTGTTTTACCGCCGATCACTTTCGTACTCAATTGTTTAAGCTCACTGAAGAGAGAGTGCATGGAAAATTGAAACCTGTATAGTCTTAGTTATGGGGCACGGATGTGGCGAACTTGTTCCAACCTTGTTTAACCTTTTGCGAATATTTTTCTCTCCTACCGGACGGATCGATTTCAACTAACTGAAAAACAACTGATTAAGTCTTTATTAACCATAAACAATTTACCGTCTTGTAATGAAATTGTTATGCGTTTGTTTTCAAAATAATATACTAGTCATGATACTGTTTTCCTTTAAAACAAGGCCTTAAAATTAAGGATTGGAAATAATTTTGTTTCTTGTTAGTCATCATAAGTCATGTCCTGTATCTTTAACTTGTACTCAGTCCTCTAATGCCCGGACAAAGAATAGTTTGTTTTTTTATCATAATTTGATTTGGTTATTCTTCTAATTTCTTCCATTTAAGTATCTCATTAGAACAGTGACCTATCTTAAAGATCAGTGATTAGAGCCATCCCGCTGACGGGCTATTGGTATTTTGCGGAACGGAACGGAACATAGACTTTTTACGGAATATTTTAAAACGCATTGTTAATTTATTAGATTGACAAGGGAGGTTATCATTGCGCTTTATTCCGTAAAATAATATGCAAATTTAGCAACCAATTTTATTATAATAATCAATAATCATTAGGTTGAAAAACCAATAAGGTGGACGGCTTCTATTGCGGGGCGGTTCCACGAGACGTGAACAAGGAACAACTCAACTTACTTGAGGCTCTGAGAGACTGCAATATTCACAGAACGCATTTTTCACGTGTGAAAAATGCGTTCTGTGAATATGGCGGTCTCACATGTGAAGAATGGACTCTGTGAATATTGCGGTCTCACAATGCTCTGGAATACTCATTTTCCTAACTTCAGGGATGTCATGATTAAGTACATGTAATAGTTTGAGTCAATATCACAAGAGATCTAAAATACAAAACTTTTCATAATGGTTGTACATGTTGATTATATGAAATTTTGGGCGTAGAGATATTATACCGGGTTTGTAGATATTGTGGTCCAAAAGACTATCCCAGATTCAATAATATTATTCTTTTTCCTCATTATGTGTTAGGGGATTTTAGGGGCAAATGTTTGCTATATACACCGTTATTTGTTCATGTCGCGTGTCATCTGAATTAAATGAAAAAGCCTCTATGTAAAGAAACACTTAATTCCGCCCAACGCCGCAATGGGCAAACTTGTAAACATCCTCATTTCTGCACATTTTAATTAAACTGGCTAACTAAACAACAGAAAAATGACTATTTGAGCAGCGGCATGCCATTAGAAGAAAAAGGAACTTGCATCTACAAACAGACAACGAATGGGGACTTTTCTACGGGAAAGAACTCTACCATCTCGTTTAAGAAAATACCCCATTTTGCCAAACAGGAAATCACAAAAGTTGTATCCCTTCGTATAAATGGCGGTAAAACATGGAGGTGTGTCTATTTACCTAAGGTGTATTTTCTCTCTAGTATCCACACTTATGTAGAAAGGATAAGTCAACAAAACGGGTAATGGTGTGAGGAAAACACTATATTTGCTCTCCTTTTTTGGTTAAACAATAATTATTTAATACAAGTTACATGCACATGTTATCATGTACTTAAGTATACATGTTGTCACGTCTGGCGTTGAACGAATAATTTTTCTGAGACATGAGGTTTCATTCAGGAGACAAACAAATGAGCCTTGACACGACAAAACCAACAAAGTGGTTGTGCGCCCACCGAAAACTCAGATCAGCCTGGTCATCCGCCCAGTCTGATCAGAGTCTTTGCTGTCGGTATGGAGGTAGCTTAAACCCTTAGCTACCCTTTAAGCGGACAGCGACGACTATAGTCAGATTGGGCGCATGCCCAGCCTGATTTGAGTCTTCGCGTGGCGCACATGCCACTATGTTGGTGTTGTCGAACCTCAAATGGGTTCCATTAGCAGCGCGACCGGCTTAGTTAGTGGATTGAATGTTCACCTTTCCCGCATGGAGTCTTGGGTTCGGGTCCCGGGGGACTCATGTTCGATAAATTTCTTAAATCCAATAGATTGGGAAACTCTTACCCTATGTGTCTTGAGCTGTAAAAAAGTGAAATCGGGGTTTTGCCGGCGGTGACTGCAGTCACCGGTGGCGTCCGCTTTATGAAACGGCAAAACTGTACTTGGGCACACACCAAGGTAATGTGTCTGTTGTGGTTTTGTACCCAGGTATTGTTGCTTCGTTAGACAAGCACGACTGGACAAACGACAACGCGTTCCAGAAAGAAAAGAAAACATCTTGGCAGAAAATAAAATGTTGACGAGAAATACAAGAGTGACTATCCTGTGTTCAAGATTTACAGGTGTTCGTTATAAAATAAATACTTAATAAGCAATTTTACACCTGTTTAAAATTTGATCGAAAAAAATGTGGATCACAGTATAAAATTGGCATTGCTTTAGAAAATTACGACTTTACTAAATAATTTATTGTCATTATTCTGTCGACAAATACAACAATTTAGACTTGTAATATCAATTTTTTATACGCGAAATATAAAGCGTAAACCAACGTATGCACACGCACAGACTGATCTGGGCATGTTCTTTTCGCCCAGACAATAAGTATACTTTGCTTAATTAAAGTGCAAAGGTACACCTCCATATTTTCCGCCATTTTTTCTTCAAAGGGAGACAATTTTTGTATCTTCCTCTTTGCTCTCCTGGACAGTGAAAACCTTCCCAAAGGGGGTTAACCCGTAAAGGAAAGAATTTGCTCCTAGAGGAACAAATTTGTTCCTTTAAGGGTTCACCCCCATTGAGAAGGGTGGCAAAAATGAAAATGACAGAGTTGCTTCCCCTGAAAGTAAACTGTTACTCAGTTAAAGTAAACCGATCATCGGTATGAGCTAATATTGAAATTATGCTGATCATGTTATGAGCAGTTGCATATGAATTGAAGCAGGTTATTATCACGCCGTTGTTTAAATTACACAATAAATCATTGCTTTGATTTGAATTGCAAATTTGAACTAACTCTTGATAACACTAGCCTACTAAAATTAATTTGAATCAGGTAAATCTTAATTGGCTGCATAGCTTAAAACTTTTTTAGTTCTTGAAATGACTGTGAATGTTAGGACAGAAGTGACTGCGCAAAAAGCGAAAATCCAGATCAGACTTCTCATATGTGAAGTCTGATCAGGATCTTTGCTGCTTGTCATTATTTTGCCATTAGTTTCGAAGATGTAGGGTAGTAAAAATTATTTGTTCAAAGTTTAAGATAATAACTCTTTAAGGTTAATGTGCGCCAGGATTTTGGATAATTTACAAATTTCAACATTTCTAGATGCAGAAATGGCCGAACCCAACATTTGACCATATAATTTACTTTCAAGTATTCTCAATTGGCTTGAATATTACTTGAAAGCAATCATTTGAATTAAAAAAAAATAAACGAAAAAGATCTGTCGAAATGAAACAAGTGCATTTTTTTAAAATACGATGATTTTAGCTGATCATCCATCCACTGATCGTATTTGTTGAAACAAGCTTGTGTGAGAGTACCTATCACGAAATATGATTTAAGACAAATATTTGGGCTAAACGCATGGGATGGATCACAAAAATTTATGAAAATTAGATTTTTGTTACTGATTCAGGAGTAAAGGTAAAGATTATATGAGCCGCGACACGACAAAACCAACAATGTGGTCGTGCGCCCAGCGCAGACTCAGATCAGCCTGGGCATTTGCCCAGTGTGGTCAGACTCATTGTTAAGTGCTCAAAGGGTAGCTAAGGGTCTAAGCTACCTCCATGCGGACAGCGAAGACTCTGATCAGACTGGGCGGATGCCCAGGCTGATCTGAGTCTACGCTGGGCGCACAACCACATTGTTGGTTTTGTCACGTCGCGGCTCATATAGGCCGAACGAAAATGTAGCATTGACAATCACTAATTACGTATATTTCGTGAAAATAAATAATTGTTGACATCATTATTATGTACATCTCCTTCTTGATATTTCCGAATTTCAAAATCTAACGTTCAACACTTTCTTGTAAATTATTAAGATCGTTCAATGTTTTATGATCCCAAAAAACAATCAGTCATTAAATGCAAGTAAATAAGTACGGAGACTCATGATTTTAATAGGGAAAAGATTTGTCACTTTCACCAAATGAGATGAACTGCTTGTCAGTCTATAAAACGTGGGCTATCTTCAAATAGGGCGCTTTAATTAAACTTTTTCTTGAGAAAAAGTAAAGCAGGAATCCGGGCCAGCCCGCAAACGTGAGCAGTAAAAATGGAATTGTGCAGTTCGACCGTACAGTAAGTAGGATCTGACATATTTTAAAAGCGAACTGCGCATATCCTGACCAGACTGCACATTTGTGCAGGCTGGTCTGGGCATGCGCAGTTTGCCTAAGGCAGGTTTCTTTAAGAATCTACTCAAATGATGGATTTCTGGTTAACTGGGACCAAAATTGCAAATCATGATCGCCCTGATTGTTCTCGGGGCTCTTAAATATCACCTCATCATCGTTATAATAATTAGAATATAAACAAGATATCGATATATTTATTCTTTATTTACATACAGAAAATTAAAATATGAAAACAGATCGTTTCGAACTGGTATACAAGGCAAAGATGATATGTAAATATATTTAAAAGGTTATTATCAAGTCCCACGAAATTTAGGTTTTCAATATCCTGAAATGCTATGTTTAGAATTTTAGCATGGTTTAAAACGTGTGGTTTGATACAAAAGTACGGAAACAAATGAGCCACGACACGATAAAAGCAACAAAGTGGTTATGCGGACAGCCAAGACTCAGATCAGCCTGGGCATCCGCCCAGTCTGATCAGAGTCTTCGCTGTCCGCATGGAGGTAGCTTGGACCCGTAGCATACTTTAAGCGCATAGCGAAGACTCTGGTTAGACTGGGCGGATGTCCAGGCTGATCTGAGTCTGCGCTGGGCGCACAACCATTTTGTCGGTTTTCTCGTGTCGCGGCTCAAATAAACTAGGTTTAATGTAGATGGATTTGCATCACGACACAGTCACACCTATAATTTCTATAATTAATTCATAATTTGTAAATCACGATTTACCACTTCATGCAGAATAATTCTTTAAAAAAAAAACTAGGTTTGAAGGTTTAGATCTTAAGTCCTAAGTTTTATCTTATTAGCACTTTTCAGAACCAGGTTTTGAACATTTAAAATTCTGGGGCCGTATTCATAAAGCCACTTAAGTCGTTGCTATGCTGTTGCTAAGGCTAAATTTCTTTGAAGGAGATTCCCTACAACTATGAAATTTGCTCTGGAGGAACAGTCTTACAAAGACTGTTCCCCCAGACCAAATTCCACAGTTGTAGGGAATTTCCTTTATAGATATTTAGCCTTAGCAACCGCATAGCAACGACTTAAGTGGCTTTATGAATACGGCCCCAGAACTGATAATTAGAAACCTAGACTGCCCATCGAAACCTAGACTGTCCATCAGATTATTTCATTTAGAAGTTGAGCCAAATTTAGATGGGATGCCAAAATAAAAACTGTAGAGTTGCTTACCATAAATGTGTTTCTACAGATCTTCATTCGTACCTCTTCCGAGCTACGGCAATGTATACTACATCCTGTGATGGTTTGATGTGATACGTGTAGCGGGGTCGAGATTGCTTAGTCTTCTTCTGCAATACTGGTATTGCAAAGCAGACTGCCGGCCCACGCGTCAAGGGAACACTTTCTATAATTTTGTTACATTTGCATACAGGGGACACGTACCGTACATTAGCATCTCAGTTCACTTGGACCAAACTGAGATTTTGCAGTTTTAATGTAGTGTAAAGCCTTAATCTTGTAGAGTATAATAGCAAGATCGAAGGCCCTGATCTCGATTTTTCGTTGTTCACATGGACGATAGACCCCATTTTCGCTTAGAGATTTAGTTAATCGGCTAATTTCTCGACAAATGCATGTCAATCGGAGCATCACTCGGCCAATTCCGTGAATCCACGGAATTTGCCGAGCCGCGGATGTTCCGACTGAAATGAAAGTGTGCTTGTCTATTTTCTTCGCCCTGGACGTCGTAGCCCACTCATTTCCAAACTGTCCGCGTGCAATGACATGTATAATTTACTAATTTTAAATAGGCCTATAGCGACCAGATTCTGTCTTTATTTCATCTATTTCACATTTAAAGTACATAAACAATATCTAATTTTAGTACTTTGTGGGTCTCTGCCATATTCATTATCATCTTATTTTAAGCTTTTATATCTGTAGGATACACATTAAGCTAAAAGTGCACAAATTAACACAATTCGCATTTCGTGAAATACTTCAATTTCATAGAAAACTTTTGTTTGTAATCCATTAAAACTTGTAAGGTGGTCTTAATTTAACAAAGACCCTACTCATCTTAAAACTTTATAAAGCAAAAGTGCATGGAAATTGTAATTCAGTGGCATAAAAAGGATTTAGTAAAACAATAAAAGGCTGTCGCTTAAAGCTAAGACGTCAAACTAGAAAAAGTAATTTGAGCCGCGACACGAGAAAACCAACAATGTGGTTGTGCGCCCAGCGCAGTCTCAGATCAGCATGCGCATCCGCCCAGTCTGATCAGAATCTTCGCTGTCCGCATGAAGCTAGCTTAGACACTTGGCTACCCTTAAAGCACAAAGCGAAGACTCTGATCAGACTAGGCAGATGCCCAGGCTGATCTGAGTCTTCGCTGGGCGCACACCCACATTGTTTGTTTTCTCGTGTCGCGGCTCATATGTAGCATGTGTGAATATGAAAGCATCTGATAAGCCTGCTAATCAGTTGCCTAATCTCAATATTCCATTTCGACTTTGAACCTTCTTCGGGATCCGCCGATCGTTTAGACGAAGAAGAAAGACTCTGGGCAGCCAGCACGATGAACATACTGATCGGAGTCGCCAGTGTTGACGCACATATAATGTGTCGCCTTCCCTCATAAGCGGATGCATAAAAAACACGTAGGAGAAAAAAGATAAAAACGCATGCTGGTTTAAATAAGACGGTTTAAAAACAATGAAAAACAATGATAACAAATACCGCCCACCTCCCCACACAAACAAAAATGATAATAAAGTACAAAGTATTTCATTATGGCAAGAATGCCAATGTGCTAACAACAGATTTTCTCTAAAATTACGGGTCTAATTCTGTTAATTGCCAAACAAGTCCTCAGTTTTACATTCTGTCTGTTCGACCGTCTAAAATGATTGAGAGTTTGGTTGAGATTTCGAAAAGAGTAAGACGGCAGTCGCTCTTTTCCCGGTATAGCTGTGTGTGTTTTGTCTATTGCTATTATGCTCATTCAGTTTCGTCTTTCGTATTGAGAGTTTGTCGAAGGGTGATAGCAAGTGGTAGATGAAGACCGCAAAAATGCAAAACCACATTTGAGTACAACATGTACTTTGCAGAAAGTGCAAACAGCGAAGACACAAGCAGCTCGTCCAATAATATTTCTTACTGTATTGATATCTCAGACTTCACTACTACTGATGTGAACGGGGAATGCTCTGATTAGCCTCTAGGTCTTGTCTGTTCGCCATAAACTGTAAAGTGCATTTTCTCTTTGACACGGCACGCAGTCCCTAATGCCATATGCGACACCTGTACGTGACAAATCTGTGGCTTTCGGTCAATGTTTTTACACTTTTCGACCTATAATGGGTTCCTCCGGTCAACCACTTCTCTAACATTGTGGTTTTATAAACTGCTGACCCTGCTTACGTGTTGACAATAAGAAAATAGTCAAACACTATCGAAGTTTCAACAGCCTCTTGATAAAGTTTAGCGGTGAAGTGCTGTTTATCTATTTCATTTTGTGATTTTTAACATATATAAACAATAAATTTCCTTATGTGGCAATTTTATCAACTGTCATAAAACTTGACACATCAAAACACTTTAATATTGTAATTTTTCATGTCAGGACAGAAATGTCTAAATCATCAATTTATTAATCGCTAGTCAAATTTCTAATTTCACATGCATGTTTAAGCAGTCACCCAGTTACCCGCTTTATAGCCAAAGAATTCGCACAATAAAACACGTTTTGCGTCTAGAGGTCGATATTTAATAGATGAAAAAAACGGACCTTTCTATCAATGTCTGTCATTTACTTTTAAGGTTGGAAATATAGCACCTTTCTTGACCTCGCTACTTTGTTTTCTGGGAACAGCTTCGAAAAACAGTATTATCATGCCACCCTTATGTGCTGAAGTATTGGAACAGCTTAAAATAATTAATTTTCCCTTTGTTCCAAATGGAAAATCCATGGTTTTCAGGTGTCCCAATATTTTAGCAAATTAGGGTGTATATTGGTTTATAAATGGGTAATCGTTCAAGGGATTCAACTGTGTTCATTTTTCTTCCCTTCCCATTATAATGGGGTCAACTTTAAAGAGAGAGAATGTGCTTTTCTGTCAGCATTCATTTCTGTTTGGGGTAGATGCAGTGTTCTTCAACAGGGCTATCGGTATCATAAGCTTAGAAAGGCTTTTTCTAAATTCTATCGCAGACACCATGAATTGGTTTCAAAATTTGATGTCGGATTAAAATTTCTTTTACACCAAGGCCTATCGGAACCAGAATTTTATGGTGACTTAGTATACAAATTCAAAAAGATTAAGGGTAGGACTGATTTTTCAGATCAATTCCGAAAAATAATAATACGTCACAAACGTATTGGCTATAATTTAAATGTTATGCGACAGTCTGCATGCTTAGTGATTAACCCAATCACGGTTGATAACTTTTCTGCACTCTTTAATTGCACACCGGGGGATCGGTCGTCAGACTCTATGATGGCCCCGACCTAAAGCTATATATTTTAGTTGGTTGGGACCGGAGCCTTTTTGTCTGTTGCTTGGTCCACCGGGGCTCAACTGGTGACCTTCTTTTGCTTCAGATTTCCAGTGGGGTTGTTTGGCAGGACAGGGATCTCCACCTGTCAGACGGCCCGTTGTATCTGTTGAGTCCTTGTCTTTGCTTCTTCATGGTGTTGAAATTTGATTTATGTGTTTACCACGATGATTCATTGACGAGTTAGAGGGTTATCATGCGAACCGAACAACCAACTAAATGTTTTGTACCACTTCAGAAACTGAGGGTGAGGTTGGGCCTGTAAAATCGATTTAAGCCCCCAGTAATTCATTACTGACCGTTCCAAGGCGGTAGTTCTGTTGTGGTTCTCTGTTGCCTGTTTTTGGTGTCAGAGTTTCTGTGATGTTTTACCTTATGTATGTTCTTATTATTTTTGGTTCGGTTTGGGTTGCTGAGTGGCCACCTTTTGGGAACAAGCTGCTCACTCGGTTGGCCATATGTTCTCTGTATCTTGATTATTTGTAATCTTAGTTGTTTCCAACTATGGTTTTAGGGCTGGATTTGGATTTTGATTGTTTCAGTTCCTGGTCTTTGCATACTTTTTACTTTTGAACGGGCTTTGTCCATATAAGCAAAGAGCAAAAGTAATTGCCCTCCGTAAGAATGACTGTGTACCCATTCACCTTCAATCTCTTCATATCAAGCATCTTTAAATTATGAATGGACCCAGTCTGAGTTCAGGGACAGAAAATACAGTACAGAAAATCAGCTGGATGAGGGTTCACTTAAATGCATAAATCATGCACAATAATCCCTCGATGAATTGATTTGATAAACATTACTTTGATATTTATTTGCAGGTTTCTCTTCGGCACCAAGACGTGACACTCTTGAAGCAGTTGATTCACATAAACGATACGATTCACACACTATCAAGTGATGCGAAGAGCACTAGAAATAGGTCAAGGCACGTGCAGAACAAACCAGTCCGACTGACAGCCTCGTTCTCGGCCTCCACGACGAAGCCATGTTCAAAATGGCGGACACCACTTGTGAGACAGCAGAGCGTTCCAAGGTACTGCGATGTGGTTCCTGAAGAAGACACAAGTTCAAGTGATGGTAAGAAACATCATTTATCTTTGATAAGTTTTGACCTTTTTATCTAATGCAACAGAAACAGCTTAATAATAATGTTAGCGTGGTCTAGCTCTTGCTAAACACTTCATAAATACATATTTCTAGAGGTAGATGGAACTCAAGACTGAGAAGCAACCTCATGTGTCTTCCAAATCTCAGCAAAACCTGTTTCTGTTACTTAATTGTTTTATATAGTCAGAAACATTCGAACAATTTATCTAATTACTTATCATTTTTTCATTAAATGGCACCATCATCAGAAATAAATCATAAATTTAATTATTTCTTTGAAAGTAAATTGCTTTTCTTTTGCAGCAGATTTCACTGCATTCAATATTTCTTTTGCAGAGAGTTCCTTAGATGAATCCTATGGCAGTGTGACGTCATTTAGTGACCTCAACGACAGCACAAATAGCATTTCATCAGGTGTACCAGTCTTTGCCTCGCCATTGTCAAGGAAACGCTCACAGTCCGCCAAAGTACAGATGTGGAACAGTGACTCAGACTTGAAAAATGAAGACTCTAATTATGAGGAAATTCTAAAGAGAAACGTCAAATTGTGGAAAGTTACTCAGGCCTACAATGAAGAAAGAGACTCGGTGTTTGAGGAAGACTCCGAAGGAGAGCCGATTGAGAACGAATAATAATTAGATAAAAAAAAACAAAGTGTGCTACAGTTTATGAATGGGAGATCACATTTTAGGCTATTACTCTTTCGTCAGTTTTAGTGGGCGCTTTCAGCATACTTACTTCGGCAAACCCGAGCAATATAGATATTGCTTGGGTTTGCCCAAGTAATTATGCCGAACGTGCACAGTCAAATTAAGTAACATTCATTGAAAAGGGAGACAATTTGATTATGTCTCGCTTGAATACGTGAGTTACTTCCCTTACATAAATTGACAAAGGGAGATAATTTAAAATGTTTCCAGAGCTCTAGATAAGTTAGTGGGGCAGTATTATATTTTTGTTAATTCGTCATAAAAACACACATATTGTGGATCTCATTAGAACCGCATCGAAAAGGGAAACAACTTTTGTGACTTTCTGTTTGCTTCCCTGGAAGTCGAAGTCTCTCCAGAACGGGGTCAGCTCTCAACGGAAAGAATTTGCCTCTCAGTAGAGTCTACTCGTAAAGGAATTAATTTGCTTCTAGGGGAACAAACTTTTGCTTTAAGAGTTTATCCCGATTGAAAAGACTGGAAAAGAAAATTGCAAGAGTTGCTTTCCTGAAGGTGTACGCTATTCAAGTAGTAAAGATCCACAGCATGTGTTATTATGAAGAAGTAAGGAAAACAGTATTTTTGTACCGCTTTCAGTACCCGGGGCTCTGGTCTTCCATTACTTTCGACGTGCATTTAAACAGTGCTACTTCAAAACTTCTGACTCTCTAGTGAGCAATAAACATTTTGTTAAGAGTTGTATATGTCTACTTGTTGTCAGTGTCCTTTATGTTACTTTTGTGTATTATTTGTTACTTAAATTTGTAGTTTTAAGACAATCTCTGTGCGGTGTAAGCATTATTTATGACTAGTTCCACTCTCTGGAATGTATTTTTGTAACTGCATTTTGATTCTCTTGAAACTACATTTTTAAACAGTTTTCAGTGCTCCAGATAAGAAGGGCTAAAGAGGATAATTTAGAGATAATTTTCCTTAAGTTTCCATAAAAACATACGTTTTGATCCTTCATTAAAACCGACTCGACGATACGCTTCTAACGAGGGGTCACAACATATGTTTTCATTGAGAAATAAGAAAAAATATTTTTCAATCATCCCTGTTACCTATTCTCATCTGGGATCTCTGACCTTTGTTGTGTACCCGTACTTGATGGCGAAGTGTTTTAACTTAATTCTCAGTGCCATATCATTTCTAGTCTTAAGTGTCTACATTTTATGCATAGTGTTGTTTTCGTGTTCTTTCTTACCATAAATCTCTTCTGTTTTCATCTGAGATCAAAAATGTTGTGAATAATTTAGTAGATGCCTCGGTGTTACTATCATAACATTCTTAATCGATCTTTCATAGTTAATTTTCTTCCTCTGCTAAAGACTATAGACCACCAAAATTGCGTTTTCAAATAGTAAATACTAATATCAGAATGCACTGTCTAATCAGGATTTGCACCGTTTCATTTTTGATGTACACCCATAGGAAGAGGCAATGACATGATAATTTCCATTACAGAAATCTGGATAGTTGCTCCATTTGATACAAGAAACAAAGTTAGCTCTTAAATCGCCAATTCTAACACAGTGCGCCTATAGAAGCAATGGAAATTTACCGTGTTTTATTCTGCAACAATTCACTGTTACGGAGCGCGTGAGTCTAATTGCTGACGTCACTGCAATTACTGACGTAATTTTGTGACGTTTTGAGACGTTAGACGGTGTAACGTCTCTTTTTATTTCTGAAATCGCCATAAAACGTACATTTGTCTTAGATACAGTTAAGAATATTTAACGGGAGCGTGAACGCGCTGGCAGGAAGGTTGGGAGAGTTTGAACGCAAAGAATAGTTTTTGGTCGTTTTTGAGTGTTAGAATCGAAATAGTTCAGCTCTAGCATTGAAATATTGGCGGGAGCATGAACGCGCTGGCAGGAAGGTCGGGAGAGTTTGAATGCAAAGAATAGATTTTGGGCGTTTTTGAGTGTTAGAATCGAAATAGTTCAGCTCTAGCATTGAATTATTGAGTAATAATTCACTGTTTGTCGGTCAGTTGTAAATATATATATCACTCGCGCTCCACGCTCGTGATATGATCTACTTTACAACTGACCTCCAAACAGTGAATTATTACTCAACAATTCACTGCTAGAGCTGATCTATTTCTTAAATAAAAAAGGACAAAATTTACGTCAACATATGTCAATTGATGTTTCGTCGAAACTAGGCTGAGTATATCATGCTAAGAATTCAAACAAACAGTGTAAATTCATTATGAACCGCCTCATCTGGATCTACGTTGTTTGCTAATTCAGCTATTTTCATTGTTTGAGCTTTACTTATTTAAACAGTCTTAGTCTTTGGCTCAACTGCATGGCTGTGCATGCTGATCTGAGCCCTCATTACTTACGTCAGTTAACTGCATAGTTTCAATTTACTTTTTGATTTTATTCTGCAAATTCCGCAAACAACCTCTTTATAGGCTGGGGTTACATATGTAAAATCGGCAGTTAATATTGATAAAACATAATTATCTGTCAAATTATTAGTATTCCTGTTCTATGTAAATGTGCATTGTAGTCATCATTTTGTCTCAAGAAGGCATTTCTTGTCTATATCAGCTGTCTTTCCGAACTGAATGTCAGCATCATCTTACAAAATCTATGTATCATTTCTCCCTTTCACTCGGTTTAGTTTTGTTTTGGGCATATAATTTTGGTCTTTTGACGCATATTTTTCTTTGTTTGTGACTCTGGCAAACTGTATTTTTGCATGTTTATGTATGGAATTTTTTGGGTGTCGAACAAAATTTGAAAAAAAAGACAAAAGGAGCTTAAACAACCCAGCTAAAACCTTTCAAATCAACACCTACAAAAGATAAGATATATTTGATTGCAATAAACAAAGCAATATGCACAATACCCGACATAGGTCAAATCGATCTTTCAACAGTAAAACATTAACATTTCTTTAAACAATATAGCAATCTTTGAATATGTCTTACTGGAGTATGTGTTGAAAGGTAGAATCAGTTCAGTAACGGCAGTTTTATCAGATGTTTGAAGTTCAGTAACGGCAGTTTTATCAGATGTTTCAAACATCTGATAAAACTGCCGTTACTGAACTGATCCACAATTCATTCTTATGACAGTGTCATCTGTCACAGATAAACGGAATGAAATAACTGATTTGGTTACTATCTAGATGTAAACGCTTCTTGTTGGTAAACAACAGGTATGGATTAGTACAATGAAGCCATCTTCATAAATGCTGCAATTTTGATCAAAAGTGTGTTGTTGGATTTTGGCAAAAGAATTATTATATTGTAACCTTTAAGATCCATTTATGTACGGATAGATATGTCTGTAGATTAATATAATCTAACAGAATGTTTGTTCCAAAGATTGCAATTCAGATTACATTTTGGAAATGATGTGGAATTGTCCAATTTTGGCAGTATGTTAATAGACTGCATCGGAAAAACACGAAAAATGTAAATAATAATAATAATAATCATAATAAAAATAAAGTTGTAATACACCATTTGGATTGAAAATGGCTTTGTTTCTACTAGATAATTGAGCTATGGCATGGGAAACCCTAAATACTAACTGCGCTGGCTTGTCTCTCTGAGCACGTGCAGTTTGGAAGGCTTAAACAGGTTTTCTGGCTATACTGCTGAGTTTTAGATGTGATAAGATACAACCTGTTTTTCGATGAGTATATTGTTATAATATTCTGTACTGATAAGCATATGACAATACCAGCTTTATCGATTAGATGAAAAACTTCAGTTACCAGAGTTTCACAGACAATGTCTATTGTTACAATGGGCAGACAGACAGATACCATTTTACATGTCGTCGCCATCTTTGTCCTTATTTGTTCAGAAAGAAAAGCAATGGCGAGTGCAAAAACGTGACTATTTGATGCTACCAAAGTCACTTTGTCTTACAATTTTTTTTTGAAATGGGAATGCAAAAGGGATCCGATGCGGAATGGTGAAGGTTGGGCAAGAGGGAAGGAATTTGGGGAGGCTGGCTCGGGAAAGTCGAAAGGATTTTGAAAATTTCGAAAATTGGGAGGTGGTACTGAAAAAGTTACAACAGATGATTTTATTCTGAAAAATTAATATCATTTTTATTTTATGACGATCAGTTAATAGGAGTTCGGTAACTTACGGAATTTGTGTCCAGCCACTAATAAGGTTAGCCCCCAGTTTCGCGGAGACTTATCACTCTTCAGCGTAAATACATAAATTTCCAAAGACTGTTTGTGCGAAAATTGAAACTTTGCTCAGACTGTGCGGTTTCACATGCTGATCTGAGTCTTGCCTGTTCACACATTCCACAAGGCCTTTTTCATTGAAGACGTCCTAACCCATTGGGCACACAACGTTGACACAACATTGAACGTTGAATCAACGATATAGTTTCAACTTGACGGTTGTGTGTATGATGGGATCCTTCCATCCCCCCACCCACCCCCCTCCTTTCTCCACCCCGCCTTATTTTTTTTATTATTATTATTTTCAGTTGCTGAAAAGAGCAATTCGCTTGGCTCTAGTTTTACAAAGAATATCGCCAGTGTAATTGAAATATATATGTTTGTTGTTCGTTTTGGTATAATTATCAGTGACTCGTCCTTTAATATTTTTTGTCTTAACATTCTAATTTTTTGCAGGGAAGAAGGTTTAACAGTGTAATCATTGTACAAGGTATTCTGTCTGCCCATGAAACAATGTTCTAAAATGTTTTTTTTATCATTTCCTTTTCTTTGTTTTTATTCTATCTTCTTACACCTTTCTGTTGAAAATTACGGTAAATTCTAAAAGAAAATAGCTAAAATATGAAAAAGAAAATAAATTGATGAATTTCTTTCTTGTTTGTTGTTTTCTATTCAAATCCAGTGTGTTTTAGTCTGGATGTTTCAGAGACTTACGGCAGACCGAGTCTGTTTGCAAAATATGGCTTGCGGGAAAAGGTACACTCGGAAAGTTAATATATACTAAAAAAAAGGAGCTCTTCTGGAAAACACATCAAAAATGATTTATCATGCACCTACATGTACTGCAAAATTTCACTGATAACAGGGGTATGGTAACACGATGTGATATCATGTCACTGTAGAACTGCGCTTGCGCGAATGTTATCAGGTCATGCCTTTAGAAGCGATCTCTGAAGACGATTGGCTGGATACTGACGTTGGTCGTGATAACAACGTTCAATTTGTTGAATGGCGTCACCGACTTACGTCACAAGGCATTCGCGACGTCAATAAGTTCAAACAAATCTGTGTTTACTTTTCTTTAGTTTGATGCTTTTTACATCTGAAAATATTCTAATGATGCATGATAAATAGAAAACCATGTAAGTGTCTTTTGATATCAAGTCTATCAGGCTCGACCAGAAACACGTGGGACTGGCTCGGCAAGCCTCGCCATTCCTACGCTGTTTCTGGTCTCTCCTGATAAACTTGATATCAAAAGACACTAACATGGTATTCTCTTTATATTAATATGGATTGTTTTATGTCAGCTCCTGTTCTTTGAGATATCAATAACTTGAGATGAACTTTGACTTTGAGACATCGAGAGTTTTTTTTATTAGAAACAGAGTGCTAAGAGAAATCGATGAAACGCAAGAGTCTTTTATTTGTCCAGAAAGATTTTAAGATGAATGGGTACCCCCCCTTTTTTTCTCGCCATTTTATAAAGGGAAACAACTTGTGACTTCTTGCTTGCTTCCCTGGATCATAGGAAGAAACTTTTCGAAAAAAGGTCTACTTATAAAGGAAATAATTCGCTCCCTCCTAGAGGATTAAAAATCTTTTCTTTAAGTGTTGACCCCTGTTGAGAAGGGGAGCAAAGAAGCTGTAGAATTGCTTCCCATGAGGGTTCACCAAAGACCAGGGAAGTTGTGTGTTACTGTATGTGCGAACAACGAATTTTCAACAGATCATCCCGCTCCTCGCAGACTGCAAGCATTTGCTACGTTGTGAAGATTCCACGCTGAACAAACCCAAAATCCCACATGCAGCAATGCCCTGTTTTACAAAGTTCCACAGAACACCATAAAGTATGGGAGGGATACTGTCAAGACATCACTCTAGGCTTCTTAGTATGTGAGTTGCTCTGGTTTTCTTATGCTTTTTAAATCTTTTCATTTGCATCCCAGGAGGCACATGACGTCAACTGACATCGATGCGACGTAGTCACGTCGCAACGACATTAGTAGGACGTCATTTGGCGTCATATGTCCGCTGGGATATGTTTTTGGTACAGGTCTTGAATCATTGATACATTCAGTATCACATGGCATATTATAGGATTATTGCGCTGATGTCGGGTAATATTTCTCGAGTTGGGATATCGAAGGACGCGAGCTTGCGAGCGTCCGTAGATATCCCAATGAGGTGCAATATTACCCAATAACAGTGCAAAAATCCTTTTATTATATAGCTATAAACATCATTTTCTTTCCATTTTTAACAATTTGGCACCGTAAATGCTGTTTTGAGCAACAGCGCAAGAAGAAAGTGATATCATTTGGCAGTGATATCATTTTTGCACTAGTGCAATATCGCCGGGATATCATTATTGCACTGTTACTGATTTGCTGCGAAAAGAGTTAGAAAACCAAGCTTTTCGAAATCAAATCAATGTTTGATGCTCAGACTGCGTTTTTCAGAACTTTTAGATTTATTTTGATTTTGCATGACCTCATATTTCATTTTTAGCTCACCTGAGCCAGAGCTCCGGCGGAGTTCATAAAATAGTCAGGCTTCGTCGTCCGTCGTCGTCCGTCCACATTTTCAAACAACTTCTCATCTGAAACCACTGAGCCGATTGTAATCAAATTTCATACATAGCCTCCAGGGCTTGTAGGAACGAAATACTGTTCAAATGGTCTAGGTCGCATGACCAACATGGCCGCCGCGCCCATATATGGTAAAATAAGTATAGTATAAAGATAGGCAATGATCAGGAATTATACAATCAAATCCCACATCCCGCTCTCAAAACCAATAGACAAAGAAGCACACACACACGGAAAACTGAAACAAGTTCACGAAAGACACGCATGGTAAACCGAATGAGCAGCTCTTTCCCAAACATTCAGCTACCCTAATCAAAAACAGCATCAACATAATAAATTTGAGCCGCGACACGAGAAAACCAACAAAGTGGTTGTGCGCCCAGCGAAGACTCAGATCAGCCTGGGCATCAACCAAGTCTGACTAGACTCTTCACCAAGCACTTAAAGGGTAGCTAAGGGTCTAAGCTACCTTCATGCGGACAGCGAAGACTCTGATCAGTCTGGGCAGATGCCCAGTCTGATCTAAGTCTGCGCTTGGCGAACAACCACTTTGTTGGTTTTTTCGTGTCGCGGCTCATATATTTATATCTATCTTATTTTTAACTTACAAAACAAAACAAAACAAAAGGCAAATTGGGTAGCAAAACAGGTGAGCAAACCGCCAAAGAACATAGACAAGCGGATATAGCACAATGCAAAATCAAAAAAAAAAAAAAAAAAAAAATGAAAAAACTTTAAAAATCTTCTTCTTTAGAATCAACAAGCCGATGGCCTTGAAACTTTGTATATAGCATTGGGTACAAAAGTACTACCAAGTTTGTTCAACTTATGACCTTAGGCTGACCTTGACCTTTTTTACGATAAGGTCAAATTTGCGTTCTTGTGCTTCTATGTGGGAAAATGCCAGAACATAAGATACCTTGGAAACTGTAGAAGATTTTGGGCTAAAGATGGTATGTACATTTATCTTAAAGAGTACATGAAGATTTATGAGTAGAAAGATCAAGGTCATTATTTGACCTTTGACCCAGGTCTCTCATATTTTGACAGTTCCAACCATCTCAAAGGGACTGGGCTAGTTGTAACTACATTTCATATACAGCCTCCAGGGGTTGATGGGATGAAAATGTGTTCATACAGTCCAGGTCTCATAACCAACATGGCCCCACGTCCATATATGGTAAAAAACTTCAAAAATCATCTTCTCCAGAACCAATAAACCGATTGCTTTGAAACTTGGTTTGAAGCATCGGGTACTCACATACTACCGAGATGCTAAATTCATGACCTTGGGTTGGCCTTGACCTTTCGACGGCAAAGTCACATATGGGAAAATACTAGAACGTTTAAGTTTTTATGGAAAATTTGGAAGATTTTGGCCTAAAAATTGGTGTATACACTCATTTTAATGAGTACGTGAAGATTAATGAGTAACGTGACCTACTTTCGCAAAAAAAGTACCATATATTTAGTTTCGAGGTCAGTCCCATATAATCTCCCTTTTCATAGACCCTAGACCGTTGAAACTTCATCAGTGCGTGCACCTTACCACTCCAGGTCACCCCCCCCCCCGAACAAAACTGGGTCACTGTGACCTACTTTCGAGTAAAAGTACCACATATTTAGTTTTTTTGGTCAGCCCCATAGCTCCTTTTCATGGGCCCCGGAACACTGCAGCTACATCAGTGCATGCACCTTACCATTTCAGGTCACCCCCCCCCCCCCCAACAAAACTAGGTCACTGGTTTTAGCAATCGGAACACCGCTCGGCCAATGCCGTGAATCAACCTCGGATGTATGACGTGGGACTACTTACGTCGAACGACTGTTGTTAGGAACAACGATATAAACAAAGATATAAACCTACTGGATCCCACAATTATCTTCCCAGATGCACAAGTATCAGATCTCAAAATCCTGGAAAGACACTCTAGGAGGCTGTGCCATGCTCTACACGTAGAAAGATTCAGACAGTTGCCTCAAACAGTAACAAAACGTAAGAGAAACAATGGCAAGAGGAAGCCGCAATGCAAACCAGCAGGAACAATGTAAATAATGTATATTTCTTAAGTGTAAATAGGGTGGCGGAAAAGACCTGTCATTTTAAACCCGAGAAATTCACCTACCAACGCTAACTCAAGAAGACTTCTACTCCGGAAGGAGGTGTGCCTTCATTGGCAGAAATTATCACAACTAGAACTAGAACTAGATGGCCGCACTGTCGCACCGAGTAAATAATAAAATGAAAAGAAGCAAACATCTCGTCATTAATAATTGAATATTTTGCTTTAACAACAGCAAAGCATTAAATGAATGTCCGTGCAACAGCTGAAAAAGGTCGCAGGTCGAGAATTAATTCATTCGTAGACCTAGAGATCTACGGCTTCGGCGTAATCTTTCGGCCGAACAACAAAATGTTGGATTTTGCTGCATATTGCTCCGCCTTACATACGCCCGCGGTCTGATTCATGGAATTGGCCGAGGAGTTCCGAATGTGGTTTTAGGTGTTTTGGTGGTGGTTTGGGTGTTTCCACGGACCCGTTACTACTAGACACCGGCTTGCGCCGCCGGCATGTGCGGGATGCAAATCATATGCACCTGGAGCGGATTTCAGGTGACTTGGATTTGACATTTCAGAGTGGTTTTAAGACACCTTAATTTAAATTCTGAATTAGAAATGGTTTTATTTTGAAGATTCACGGTATAGGCGAAAACGTATCAGTTCATTTTTCCATGATAGTGTTTCTGTAGAAAAATACGGCTCCGGGACGTTTCGTCCCAGGACGTTTCGTCCCATTTTCCTGCTTGGGACGTTTCATCTCATAATTCTGGAACATTTCGTCCATTATTGTCTTGAAGCTTTGAATACTGGACTAAACGTTTCTGTAGAGGCAGTCCAGGAATGTCACAGCATCAAACAGTCACCACACTGAATAGGACAAACCAAAGAAATGTCAAAATATCTAATATGACATTATAGTCGTTTCTCATAATATCAAGGGTTCCTTAATATCACGGCATTTACATTTCTTCTTGTATCTCAATAAACTTACTGTGTATTGAGTAGTAAAAAAATTACTTCATCAGCCACAAGTTTTAACTTCTATGCTGTAGAAAACTTTTGGGAAATTGTCTTGATTCCTGCCGAGTACAATCTTTCTTTTATAGGAACCATGAAATTAACATGTTTTCCACATGGTTCTATCCCCTGGCCCAAGAAAACTCGTAGCTCACTAAAATAGGGGCCATAATTTTATTTTTGTCTGTGACTTCTCACATCTGGTATCCCAGTCTTTTATTTGAAAACAACAAATCTCAAGATTACAATATTTATCTATCCAAAGTTTTGCTGGAAATTATGGGAAGCCATTAAGACAAAAAACTTGAATGTTTGTAATAAATAAATCGAAGCACATAAAGTTTCTGTGAAGAGCCTGAGAAATAAATAGACATTTCTGACAAAAATGGTTTTTGAAATATTAGAACAAAACTGTTAGAACTAGAAAACAATTATTTTATGTATGATTATTGATCCATCAAGAAATTATTTACTGCTTATGCAGCCCCTATGCCACCTAGTTGTCATTTTGTTCGAAACCCCACGTGAAAGTATATTCTGATAAAAAATTCTGTTCAAATTTCAGTAACATTTGATTTAGTTTGTACAAACTGGTTTAGAATATTGATGAACACCTTTGTTATTACTACATTTAATTTTAAGAATTTTGATACAATTTGCTTTCCATACTTGCCACTTTTATAAATACCGTGATATTATGGAACTCTTCATTGGCTTAAGGTGAAACACCATGGTGGCTTATCATTTCTTGTTTGAAAACAAAGATGAGAAAGATATGATTTTCCATAGTGCAGTAGAATATGGGATGACCAACGGATAATAACTAAAATATTATTTAATCAGTCCAGCTCTTTTTATTTATTTCTAGCTGTCATTACAATTAACTACCGTGATATTAGGGGAATCCAGTCTACATTGAACATTAAAAGATCAAAATGCCATATACTCGCTACAACAAATTATGGAAATTACATTTCAGGGGGTCCATAGAATTAACGAAAAGCACCGAAATACCGAAAAGCATAGAATTACCGAAAAGCACCAATATGTCATATTCTTTGCAAGAATATGGGATATAACATGGATCTGGATGTATTATAAAGGGATACAATAACTCATGAGGCTATTTGTGATTACCAAAAAACACCAGCATATAATAAATGTTTTACCCGGGTATGATATACAACAGGGGTTCGGTAAAGGTATCAAGTAACTCATTAGGTACTTTGTTATTACCGAAAAGCACCTATATGCTACATTATACAGGAATGATTGTGATTTGGGTGCATTATAAAAGAATTAAGTAATTCATTTAATTGTTACCTTGCTATGTACGGCCCTTCCAGATGCATGGGGGAGGGAAATCTTTGCCTCCCCCCACCCCCGCCCCACCTCGTCCCCCCAGCCGAGTTTCTGGAAATTTTGTCCAAAGCTCCTCAAATTGGATTCCCCTGCTCCTCTGAACTTGCTAGCGCCCCAGTTCCTCTAACATAATATTTTTTTCTTAGCCCCTGGTAAATACATGGCCTCCGTGAGATGGACGTTATTAGGTTATTTCGTAGAACTCCCATATCACAATGCACATACTGAGAGGCCTTGTAACTGGGACAACATTCTCCCCCAGCTACCCAAAACCCCTGAGACAGTCCCACATGTTTGACGATGCTAAAAGTACACCATGATAAAAGTGCTTCCGTTTTTCGCAATGTGACATACAGATCTAAAAATACGGACATGTTAATGTGATGATGCCTTTCGCACGCCTACCAATCCCTTTCATGCATAGCCCCGATCACATGACACCAAGTTTAATGATTTACTTTCTCCGAAACGTGTTTATGTAAAATGGAAGAATGCTATTTTGTCACATAAAGGTTGCAGACTTGGGGTAATCGTATTCTGTATTCTTATTCGAATACTATTCGAATACATTTTCTGAGTATTCATAAAGTATTCTGTATTTGTGGACTTTTTAGAATAAAAGTATTTGTATTTGTATTCGAATACATTGCAAATTTCATGTATTCATGAATACTTTTATGAATACATTATGAATACTTTTGCCATTTTAAGGAAACATTAAACATTGATGCATAAAATTACAAAGATTATGGGATTGTTAAATACTAAAGTCCAAGAATGCTAATGTAGGAACTTTGAAAACTACACCTCAGTTGTAAATGCAATACATTAAAAAAGATCAAAGAATATTAATTATGTCCCCCCACCAAAGGTGAGGGGGGACATATTGTTTTCAGTGCGGATCCTGTCGGCGTCGGCGTGACAGATTCTTGTATGCGCGATAGCTCTTGAACCAATGGATGGAATTTCACCAAACTTGCATGGATATATCATTAGGACAAGGTTATGAGCTGATTAGATTTTGGTGACCTTGACCTCAATTTCAAGGTCACAGGAGGACTTAGATGACAATTTCTTGTACCCACTACATCTCATGAACCAATGGATGGAATTTCACAAAACTTGCATGGATACATCATTGGGATAAGTGTAAGAGCTGATTAGATTTTGGTGACCTTGACCTCATTTTCAAGGTCACTGGATGACTTAGATGACAATTTCTTGTATCCAATTTCTTGTATGTGCGATATCTCTTGAACCAATGGATGGAATTTCACCAAACTTGCATGGATATATCATTGGGACGAGTGTAAGAACTGATTAGATTTTGGTGACCTTGACCTCATTTTCAAGGTCACTGGAGGACTAACATGGCAATTTCTTGTACCTACTACATCTCCTGAACCAATAGATGGAATTTCACAAAACTTGCATGGATACATTATTGGGACAAGATTTTGAGCTGATTAGAGTTTGGTGACCTTGACCTTATTTTCAAGATCACTGGAGGACTTGGATGACAATTTCTTGTACCCACTATATCTCCTGAACCAATGGATGGAATTTCACCAAACTTGCATGGATATATCATTGGGACAAGTGTAAGAACTGATTAGATTTTGGTTACCTTGACCTCATTTTCAAGGTCACTGGAGGACTTAGATGACAATTTCTTGTACCCACTACATCTCATGAACCAATGGATGGAATTTCACAAAACTTGCATGGATACATTATTGGAACAAGTTTTTGAGCTGATTAGATTTTGGTGACCTTGACCTCATTTTCAAGGTCACTGGAGGACTAGGATGACAATTTCTTGTACCCACTATATCTCCTGAACAAATCGATGGAATTTCACCAGACTTTCCTGGATACATGATTGGGACAAGTTTATGAGCTGTTTAGATTTTGGTGACCTTGACCTTATTTTAAAGGTCACTGGAGGACTAACATGGCAATTTCTTGTACCCACAATATCTCCTGAACCAATCGATGGAATTTCACAAAACTTTCGTGGATACATGATTAGGACAAGTTTAAGAGCTGAACAAAATTTTGGTGACCTTGACCTCATTTTCAAGGTCACAGGAGGATTTAGATATGTGAAAATTTCACTAAAATTGATGTATCTCTTTAGCCTTTGGCTTGATTTCCACTTAACTTTCATAGATATACCTATGGGACAGTCTCAAGAGTATACTGTGTTTTGATGACCTTGACCCCATTTTCAAGGTCAAAAGCTATCTTACAAATGTGTATTTTTCTCTCTTAAAAATGAGATATCTTGAACCTGTGGATGGATATTCATCAGACTTGCATGAATGTATTGTTGTGACAGGTTTAAGACATGTTTAGTAGTTGGTGACCTTGATCCATTTTTGAAGGACATAGTCTTCTATGTAGGATATCTTTAGAACCAGCGGATGAATTTTGTCCAAACTTTCATAGATATTTTATTTGTACAGGCTTTTTATTCATTAGAGGGGATGGGAAATGGGCTGGTGGGGGGACATCAGTTTTTCTCTGAAAAACATTTCTAGTTTTATTAATTGATTGCTTTGATGCCATTATTGAAAAACCTTATCATATGCTGCACTCCACAGTGTCCCATCTTGGTTAACACTATTAAAGATCTCTTTTATGGCACTAGGCATCACCATTAGATTAAACTTCCAAGTAAGCAAATATAATACCTGTATGTCATCTTTCAATAGATTGCCCCAGGACAGTATTAAATAGGGACAAGACACAGAACTGACAACTATGCCATGCCATACCTGTACAATTTTTTGACACTTGTTTCTCAAAAATTACAATACACAATTATAATCCCATCTTAATTTATAGTGTAGATCCAGATCAACTGACTTCTGAAGTTATCCAGGATTAGTCACAGATAAGAAGCATATGCTATTCAAACTAATGAAGATATCCAGCTTTGGCATCAGAATATGGAAATAAAGTCACCTTACACCAAATATGCAAATTTGCAAAGAGAGAACTTTAGATAGCCAGTTGTGCCATAGAAATATAAGGTTCCTAAAATAGATATGAAGATATCTAGGAAAGGTCAAACAAAAGAACCTTGCAATCAAAATTATTTTTATGCAGTAAAACCTCTAGAATCTGGACTACTAGAGATATGAAAGTTCAGCATAAAGTATTGGTTAATGAAATTTCCATTTTCATTGAAAAGTATTTGAAAGTATTTGAATACATTTGCAAAGTATTTGTATTCTTATTTGAATACATTCATAAAAAAAGTATTTTTATTTGTATTCTGTATTCTTAAATTGCAAAGTATTTGTATTTGTATTCGAATACTTTTGAAAGTATTTGACCCCAAGTCTGAAAGGTTGACCAAGGCTGCCCTTTTCGCATACTAAAAGATTGGATACCTTTTCCCTGAAATTTCGATTCTACAGCAAAACACGTAGTCATGGTGGAAGCATTCAAATGTCGGGGAAAGTGCATGATCATATGTTGATTCCTTGCATTTGAGAAAGAACAACTTTATCAAGTGACAAAATAGCATTCTAATATTTTACACAATTATCCCCATTATCCACAACTGATGAAATTAACACTTATTTTTGACAGCGATTCAAAATACTGTGTTTGGTTAATTAAACGTTTATGTGTGTGACAGGTTTTAATTATAACAAATACAGCCACTCTTGAAGAAGTATGGAAACCAAATAAAATTCCTATTATCATGATGACTTTACCAACAAATATTCCTAATGGCAGCTTCATCCCTCTACACCTTCGATTGATGAAATAAGGCTTATATGTAGGTGACTTTCGGAAAGAATTTACTTGATATCTTTGCCGACACCCCATTGTATATCATACCAGGGTAAAATAGATGATAAATTGGTGTTTTCGGAAATAAAAATTACCTTTAAATGAGTTACTTGATCCCTTTATAATACAGCCACTGAGACTCATATTCTTGTAAGTTATATGACATATTGTGCTGTTATGTGTAATAATAATTATCCTAATGAGTTACTTGATCCCTTTATAATACATCCAGACTCATATTATTGTAAGTTGTATGACATATTGGTGCTTTTCGGTAATTCTATGCTTTTCGGTATTTCGGTGCTTTTCGGTATTTCGGTGCTTTTCGGTAATTCTATGGACCGCATCTCAGGTGTTACCAAAGATCAAATTTATCGTTAAACTTTGTATACCCGATTCTCCTACTTGAACTTCCGTAGTGTTTTCGCTATTTCTGTAGTTTGACAGCATCTATCTCAACAGTAGTTCTGTACCAAAACATCATGTTTTTTTCATTTTTTTTTCATCAGACGTTTATATGTCAAAAGCATGACCATTTTTTTCAACATAGATATCCGATGAAGAAGTAGAAAAAACAGGTTTTGGTACAGAGCTGTCTCAACAGCTGATCACATGACTTCCCATTACTGGTATGATATTTATAGCACAACTCAAATCACTAGATATTATAATTTTCAGTTTTCATCACCATGTTACTCCTGTATTCCTCATTGAAATTCACTAGATAGATAACTGGAAATATACATGTTAATAAGATGGTAGGGGCTGAGTTCAAAATGACATTTGAAAATGGAAATGTTCACTGAACCAGGAAATTTTTACCCATGCAAATTAAGCAAATCCAATACTTTGAACTGCACTAAACTTTACAAATTTTTTCCCATGTTTTGACCTCAAATACCAAAACTTCAGTTTTACCTATGGACCTGAGGAGAAAGTCTGTTACATAATGCTGTGACTTTCGTTTTTGACAGGTTATTCATTAACATCCAGACTCTTTATTGCACACTATTAATGTTTTACAAAGTGCCAGTAAAACATTGTTTGACTGACTTCCATTTAGTACTACGGAAATAGGAGCATAGGGCATGCAGTCTGCAAGTTTATCGCTATTTTACTCAGTTACTGAAAAACACAAGTATATTTTTTTAGGAAACCCCTGATGATGAAAAATATAAATGTTTTCTACTACTGAAAACTTACAAAATCTTAGGTTATCCAGTGTTTGGTTCAGGGATGGTACCTTCTCTGTTTAGCCACATTTGTTCTACCAGTTATATACAATATTTGGCAATTGTATTGGTACAACAGTGCCATTCGTATACTACTTACTCCCAAAGTATCCAAGTCTGTTTTTGAAATTGATGATTAAACAGAAGCTGGAAGATATGAACGTAAATATAGAGATCCAGTACTTCCAAGGAGCCCTGGTACTTTAGTGGGATAAGCGCCAGTGATTTTTTTCTCTATATATAAGTGGTGCCCATAAAAGGCACCAGTCCCAATTCAAAATAGTATCTTCTTTTCCCAACTGCAAGTTGAAAAATTCCCAATCGCAAAAAGAATTTTTCTAGGGACCATCTTGCTAGCATAAATTTACTTGCTTGCTTAGAAAACTTTCAGAGATACAGCTATAATTGAATGTAAATACTATATATTCAGTATCATGTCCCCTAGCCCAGCTCTGGGCCGGAAAATGCCCAGAAACAAGTTTCAATTTTCACGAATTAGAAACTTTGTTTCTGAAATAATTTTGGTCCGGAGCTGGACTACATGTCCCCTATCCCACCACCTAAGACTAAATAAAGGTGTTTCTGAAATTCCAAATTTACAAAGAATGCGATGCGATTTTCCCAATTCCAGTCTATCACTTTCCCCTATATTTACTTCCAAACGTGGAAGCAGTTATGTGTACTTGATATGTGTTCTTATCAGATTTTAACAGCTGTTTGCTGGGGAAAGTGAAGTACTGATTCCGTGGGCACCGGCACTATTCCCAAGATAGTGGAAAAATCACTGAGCACTGGGCTGCTGATATAGCGGTTCCAAGATTGATTCTCGGACATGGAAATATTTTCATTTGTAAACAATACATTACATTGGTTATTTGTCGGCGGTGATATGGTAGCCCGTTTATGTTTTTACCCATGTAATGCAGATTATAACAATCCATCATGAGTGTCCATGTAGGATAGGGAAATCTCACCCGAGGGGTCGGAATTTCAACCAGGGACGAGGCTTGCCGAGTCCCTGGTTGAAATTCCGACCCCGAGGGTGAGATTTACCTATCCTACATGGACTGGCTCATGATGGATTATTTTTCTCCCACTCTTAGCGGATTTTTAACCTAAAGTCGAATTAGGCTTCAGAAAAGGAAAATTTGAACTTTTTAACCAATGATCTGAAGTAAATTTTGAGCAGCCCAGTGTGTTTATCGGTTCCTAAAATGGGTGTAAACACAGTTTGCACCTCAAAATTAGACGGAAAACACGATATGTGGACTACTTTATCTTCCAGAGGGCGAAAACAAAATGCAACAAAGCCTCTCACGTCACGCGCATCAAGTTTGCTAGCGACGTTTATAAGCGGTTTTAGTGACGTCATTAAAATTGAGTGACGTCACAAACCCATGATCTGCTATCAAACGTCATCCGACATGCTTGCGTGCCCATTTTGTTCATTTAAAATTAAAATATTAGTCAAAAAATGAAAAAGTATGGTTGCTAATATAAGAAAGATGTTGCCAGGTATAAGATAGAAATTTCTTATATGAGCTGAGAGCCTATCTTATATAGGCAAAGGTGGGAGAAATCTGCATTTCAAATAAAGATAACTCTATTAATGAATACAGATATCTGTATTTTTTGTATTTATAAATATCTCTAATTGAAATGCAGATATCTCTAATTGAAATGCAGATATCTGTATTTATTAATAGAGACTACCAGTAAAATAAAGAAATATGCTGTTCTTACCCTACCTAAAATTTTCAGAACCGTTACCCATAACACATATTTGTTTACTCGGCCTAAACCAGTAATACTGTGCACCTTACCAGTAAAAGCTCTAAAAATTGGAACACCTAAAACAATACTGTTATTGGCCTAAAAATGGAATAGTTTGGTTTTACATTCATTGATGCAGCCAAAAGATACAAATAGAATGACAAACAGTGTAGGCCCTGATCAGACTGCTCCTTGAGGAGCAGTCTGACCTGGGTTTGCACTGTTTGTGCAAACCTAACTGTTCTACTACCATAATGTGCTTAAGTATTGGGTATTTGGACACCAAAAATTATTAATTTTCCATGGAAATTATTAATTTTCCATGGAAAATTACTAATTTTAGGTGTCCCAAAATTTAGGCATATTACAGTATTTAGGACTTAAGTAGAACTAAAAATGGCTTTTAAAATGTATTCTATCTGTTTCAATATTTCAGACTTGACCACGTAACAAGAATGGAGAGAGCTATTATAAGAATTCTGAAAGTCAACAATATCACAAACTGTAGACGATTGGCTACATCTTATAACAGACTTGAGAAAAGCTCTGCTGGAAGCTCACAAAACCATGAGAAGAAAAACTCTAAGCTCCAAAATGGTCCCTCTCTGGAACATTTTATAGCAAACAGTCAAACAAAGCCAGCCAGTCATGGTCTTAGGGCTACGGATACAACTGATCAAACTCCCTATATAACTGAGGAGGATATAAGAGGAGATGGCAGGACAGGTAAATGTTAAGACCATCAGATATTTCTGTTAAAACTAAAAAATCCAATTATTTAGGTACACTTTCAGGGGAAGCAAGCCTGTCCTTTACATTTTTAGCTTGCCTGAACAAAGTTCAGGAAGAGCTTTGCACAACCCCCCGGTGTTGGTGTTGCCAGCAGCCTTGGCATTGGTGGCAGGGTTAGCGGTGGCAGCTGTGTTAGCAAAGTGTTTAAGTTTTTATGTGATGGGCAAGGCATTGTCAGGCGAGCTATCCTGTTCACAGACAGGTCTTATTACCTTCCTTTTCAGTGGGGTCAACTATTAAAGGAAAGAGTCTGCTCCTATGATAGAAGATTCTTTCCTTTGAGGATAGACAGCATTTTAGAATGGCTTTGTCTTTCAGGGAAGTCAGGATAGTTGTTTCTCTTTATGAAAATGGTTGAAAAACATCAGAGCTCTAAATGAGGGAGTATTTGGTGATAATTAGGGATAATTTTTGCTTATTCTGCATTAAAACATATGTTGTGACCCCTCATCTGAACCGTCTCATCGAGACGGTTCAGATGAGGGGTCACAACATATGGTTTCAATGAGAAATAAAGAAAATTATCCCTCAATTATCATCAAATACCCCGCTTATCTAGAGCTCTGAAAACATGGAGGTATATCCTAACAACTTAAATCATTTGAATTTACTCTGTGGCACGTTATCCTGCTTTTTAAACCCGGGCATATGAAGCCTGTCAAGGGGTATTTAGTTTTCGCCTTTCCATCCATTCTTCAGTCCATCCTTCCATCCATCTTTCTGTCTGTCATTCCATCCATTATTCTGTCCGCTAGTTTACATTTGCATGAAAGTTTTGCGTTAAGTTTCTTCTTTTGCTCTGTTTTCCTGAGAGTTTTTACCGAAACTTGTTCATATGTGCTTAGTGTTGCTGTTGCTGCAGGTGGATACTGATCAGTTTGCCTCACCTGGCTGCTTCTGCTGGCCACGGTCACAGACTTACAAATTGTTGCGACATTTGCTTTAAAGTTTTGCATTAAGTTTTTGCTTTAGCTCTGTTGGTCTGAAAGCCATTACTGGAACTGGTTCATGTGTGCTTAGTGTTACTACAGAATTGATGCTGATCAGTTTACATCACCTGGATGTTGCTGCAGGCCTAAGGTCAAGGTCACAGACTTGGACATTTGGATAACAAAGCATTAAAGTTTTTGCATGAAGTTGTACCTGTTTGCTTATATTTTTCAATATACTTGAATAGAACCTTTTGATGTGAAACTAAGTTTACTTTTAAGTTGAAACAATTTAGTTTATGATTCATCTGAATGCTGCTGCTGACTGTAGATCATGGTCACAGACTTTGAAAATTATATAACATTTCTTTTTAGTTTGCACTCTTTTGCTTAGATGGAACCTTTTGATACGTGACTGGGATTGATTGCTTGTCTGTAAACATTTGCATTAATTTTTTACATAAAGCTTATTTTCTGTAGGCGGTGGTGATGTACAAGGGGTATACATGCGCCCCTACTCACTTGCTCTAGTACTATATGCATGGCAGAAAAAACTAATTTATTAATGTCCTGATAGAAATAGCTGATAGAAAACTACTTGGTTGAAAATTCAAGAACATGCCATGAATGCAAGCCATGTACAAATTTTACCAAGTAAATTCGAATTTCACTGTAAAGTGTGTGCTTTGACATATTTTATACCACATTAATCCTATTAAACACCCCAGGGCGTTGCATTTAATGAAAGGGTGCATGATCAATAGCCTATGATGTGAAAAATCAACCACTGCCAAATACCTGTAATAAAATAAACAGTGTTAAGGTGAATGGGTATACTTGCAGGGTAGCAACTCTACTGTTTTGCCTCCCTTTTCATAAGGAGTCAACTCTTTCAGGAAAAAATTTGCTCCTGTAGGAGCAAATTCTTTCCTTTAAGAGTAGTCGCAATTTCAAAAAGCCTCCTTATCCAGCAAAGCAGCAGGAATTCATGCAACATAATATAACATTATTTTCAGAAAAGAAGCAGTGGGTGTGTATTAGAGCAGGGGCATTTATTTTGATTAATATGGTATTTTAAACTTATTTTCAGTGTATTTTGATGTGCATGGCTGCCAGATGAACATCAATGACACAGAGATTGTTTGGTCTATTCTACAAGAGAAGGGTTACAAGAGAGCCACAGATATCACTAAAGTAAGCGAAGCTCCATATATATTAGGAGCCATTCTGATAAATATTCTGGGAATTCTAATGAGAGGCCAGGACATATAATTTATATAGAACAAACAAAAGTTTTCTTCACACCAAGGCCCAGTTGGTCAAAACTTGTTGTTAGTTAGTGAGACTTTGAAATTCCTTATGTTAATATCTCAAATATGCCAGTATTTTTTGTTGAAAAAAGGTTCTCATATTTTTCAACAAAAAATATCAGTGCATTTGGTAATAAAGTTGTAAAACACTTAACGAGTTGACCTCTTAACAAGCTGTTAGGCTAACATTGCTTTGAGTGAGTGAGTGAACCCAGGTTTAACGTCCCACCAACAACGAGGTCATATGGAGACGGGACCTCGGTTTAAAGTGTCATCCAAAAGACCGGAGAAGCGGGGGATTGATCTTGCGACCCCTGGATTGGTATTCCGGAAATCTTATCCACTACACTACAGCAGCTCCACGTTGCTTTGAACAACCGGGTCCAGTTGTGAGTTTCACATGAACTGACAATTCAGATTTTTCTATCTACACCTCACTCCCATGACAGATTTTAATCTCAAATCAGCTTCAAAACTGAGGTAGCGTTTGTTTTTATCTGTTGACCTTTACCGATTGTAGTATTGCACTCACTCTCTAACTTCCTGTAGGTGAAAGGTGAGATTTTGCCAGCAAAGGAGATGCAGATCAGGCCCCGAGGTTATAAAACTTTTTTCATGCTCAACTCAGCTGAGCATGAAATTTTACCTGCTAATAAATAGCAAATTACAAATAAGTACAGTTGTCTTCATGCTCAGTTTAGCTGAGTATGAAATTTTTTCTGCTTATCAATATGAATATGCCAACATTAGTTGGCATTTTCATATTTATCAGCAGAGAAAATTTCATGCTCAGCTGAGCTGAGCACGAAAAACGTTTTATAACCTCGGGGCCAGAATACCTCAAGAGCTTGCTCTGAAATCAGTGTTCCAGCTAGGATATCACAGCAGAGGGGTGTGGGGTAGGGCACTTTTGTCAATGTGGGGTTGGTCAAGATCAGGGTATCATTTTGAGCAAGAGTAAAGGCATCCTTTTATGCCTTAGTGGACAAAACCAAAAAAAAAAGGAAAGAAAAAGAGATTGATGATACATTAACTGCTTGAGGCTCAAACAGATAAATACCTGTTACTTTCGCTTTCTTTTTTTTCTATGGTCAGATTTTCATGAAATGTGCATGTTTTACATACTAAGTGGGAATATGACAGTGGTAAAATAAGGCACTGAGGACAAGTGGTGGAAGATGACTAGACAGGCAGGTCATTTCGCCATACAAGGCTAGATGGAGTACTGAAATTGATGAAACACTATTTGAGCCGGGACATGAGAAAACCAACAAAGTGGCTGTGTGCCCAGTGCTGACTCAGATCAGCCCAGTCTGATCAGACTCTTTGCTCAGCAGTTAAAGGGTAGCTAAGGGTCTCTGCTACCTCCAATTGGACAATGAAGACTGACCAAACTGGGCAGATGTTCAGGCTGATCTGAGTCTTCACTGGACACACATGCCACTTTGTTGGTTTTGTATTGTTTCGGCTCATTTGTGTTTGGGATTTCAGAACTCTCTTTGGCACCCAGACATGTTACAGTAATATTGAAATATCTTATAATCACAGGCAGATGTGGTTTTAGTGATGACTTGCACCATAAGAGAAGGAGCAGATGAGAAGATCTATAAGAAGCTGAACTATTTGAACATGGTGAAAAGAAGACGGCCATTACGCAGTGCTCAGATGAAGATTGGCATTTTGGGTAATCTGTTTTCAGAGCTCAGAGCTCTAGATAAGAGGGGGATAATGGAAGGATAAGTTTTCTGTTTCTCATTGAAACCATATGTTGTGACCCCTCATCAGAACCGTCTCATCGAGACGGTTCAGTTGAGGGTCACAACAATAGGTCTTATCGAGATGGTTCAATTGGGGTCACAACATAGACAGTTCAGTTTGAGGGGTCACAACATATGGTCTCATTGAGATGGTTCAGTTGAGGGGTCACAACATATGGTTTTATGCAGAATTAACAAAAATGATCCCTAATTATCTCTAAATACCTCCTCTTATCTAGAGCTCTGTGTTTTTTCTGTGAGTATTCATAGAAAGGTGGTTTTGCATACTAGTGATTGACTATGAAGTAGCTGGAGGGAACATAGAGTTTTGCAAATGTTGTAGACCCTAATCAGACTGCTCTTGCAGGGCAGTCTGATTTGGGTTCTTGTAAAATGTCCTTTCAAAACACAAATGGACGAGTCCAGATCCAAAGACAGGAGAGTTCATTTATGGAGAATAAGGGGAATCATTATCAGGTATAACCTATATTTCTCAGATAATAGTTGTTGGTGCAAAAAAAAACTAGCAGGGATGAACAGATTTTAGTACTGAAAAAATAGCTGTGCACAATCACTCCATTGCTTTTCTCATGTTGCGGCTCAATTTATTTGTAATTTCTTTGTGGTGACTAGGTACACCTCCATGATTTTCCTCCACTTATCAAAGAGAGACAACTTTTGTGACTTCCTGTTAGCTCCCCAGGGCAGTGAAAACCTTTAAAAAACTGAATCTGCTCTTAAAGGAAAGAATTTTCTCCTAGACAAAGTTTTGCCTATAGAAGTAGACCCTCATGGAGAAATGAGGCAAAAATGGAAAAGCAGCAGGGTTGCTTCTCCTGAAAGTGTATCCATTATCCTTATATTATTTTGTGTAAAAAGTGTAGTTTTAGGAATTAGTGCCTTTATGCCGCTTTTTATAGAAATTCTGGTAAACTGATTGTGTTAATATAAAGCAAACGGGGGCCAGTTCTTAAAGCATAATTACACTGTTGTCTAACCGACCCGTATGTGCTCTGATTAGTCATGTAGGCCCCGTATGCAATCGTGATTGGTTCGAGTTTCAAGATGGCGGCGAGCCGCAACACATTTGTGTACACATTTAGGAAAGGAAGCGATACACATAAGTTAGGTAAGCTAATTTATTTTATTTCACGAAGTAACTTATCCAAATAAATATCTAGTTGACCCTTATTCAAATTTCAGCAAAACGATACCCAAAAATGAGATATTGATCCATAAAGTTGTGCTCATGGAAAACAAAAATATTCGAATCGAACAACATCCATGAAAATGTGGCTGGTATTTACTCGCATTTAGCAGTTGTACTCTGTTTTTACGTGGAAGTCTTCAAAAAGTGATTGCTACTGTCGCTTATGCTTTTACTTTGTTTGTTTTTGTATTTTGATGTGAAAATAAATGATTTTTACAGTTTTCTACACACCTGTGTTTGCCCCGGATTAGAAACTGGTGTACTACGGATTAGTATCCTACAGAAATCGGATTGGAATGAGCTTTTCTAACAAAGAGTACGGATTAGTCATCATTATTCTGATACTGTTTTTGAAGTTTTTTTTATTCATTTGAGCATTTAATACAATAATTACGCTGCAGACCTTATAGCAAGGTGACTTTCAGAACCAGAATTGCTCTTGAAGAGTTTTTTTTTGTAGACTAGTTAATAATCATACACAATCATATCAGATCATTTTGATGCAATTAACTCATCATTAAGGGGACGCCGATCTCAAAAACTCTTACTTGTATGAAAATTTACCTGTGCAAGCAAAAATAGTCATTTTGTCAAGGAGACTGATATTTCTGTCTATATTGTTGTATGAGCAATTTATATATGTCACACAGATTACTTTACGTCCCAAAATACAGTTTTTGAGTACTCAGCAGCGTGCTTATCAGTCATTTTGGTTACTCCCTGGTTTGATTCCATTTGCGTCACTGTGAAACGCTGGGTGTATTTCAGAGAAAACATTTACATTAACATAACTACAGTTATCCGACTACAATGTATGAAAGTATTTTAGCCCAAATGTACATATTTCTGGTAGATTTTTTCTCTCCAATTTTTGCTTAAAATAGTTTGCATGGTAAAAAGCAAACATTGTAAATAATACCAGAAATACATACATGTGAACCAAAGTACTTTCATACATTGCAGTTGGATAACTGTAGTTTTTGTTCACGTTAACATTTTTATCTAAAATTTACCCAGCATGCCACAATGACACAAACGGAATGAACGCAGGAAGTGTCATACAAGTAAGAGCTTTTGAGGCCGGCGTGCCCTTAATATGAGATTTATTTTTTCAGATTAAATTCGAACACATAGACTAAACAGAGATGGACTTAAGATGTTACTGTCAGAGAGTGTTTTTTTCCCCTTTCCCCCCGGAAAAATGGCTATAGGAAGGACGGCTATATAGTGGACTGTCCGGACCTCATAGAGCCACTTTTCCCCCATAGTCCTTTTTCCTCCACCGGGAAAGTGGCTACTAAAGAATTTGGTATGGCTATTGGTATTTTGCGGAACGAAACGAAACGGAACGGCATGGAAAAGACACATTTTACGGTATTAATCGCATCAGAAATGTATTAAGTACTTCAAGGGAGGTAATAAACGTGATAAATTCCAAAAAATCAATATGCAAATTTAGCAACCATATTTTTATAATAATCAATAATTACTAATTTTAGAAACGAGGCAATTGTGATTTCTTCTCATCGCAGTATTTATACGCTTACACATGCGCGTGCAAGCTACAGGAAGATGTACGAACGAGTGTTTTGTCTAGTCATGTTTGTTTTAGGGAGTTTATTACATAAAAATCATAATAGGACGTGTGTCCCAATGGGAGTCGAGCCCATGACTCCTGCATGAAAGGCGAACACTATTCCAGGCACTCTGTTGCGCGCATCCCCAGATGAACGCTTGTACAAACACAAAATTATACAAATTTATGCACACAACCTCGTACATTCATATCTGTTTTTACAGCTAACATGGAAAAACAAAAATGCCTACCTGTTTTCCCAAAAACGAAAACAAAACAGACTGATGGACACATGCATGCGGTTCTAGCATCCGTTATCAATCAAGGCTAGACTGCGATAATGGCATTCTAGGCTACAGAACAATGAGCTTTAATAAAGCGTTTAATTCTTTTTCTCACAGGAGCCCCGGTAGCTCAGTGGGTTAAGGGCTGGCCTACTGATCTAGCGTTCGCGAGTTCGAACCCCGCCAGAGGCGGAGTTCTTTCCATCGTATACGGGGTTCCATTGCACACATTGAAAAGGACGTAAAATCGCAAGTCATCCATCCATCCATCTTTTTCTCACCCAATACGTTTGCTCGTACATCCTCGTCTCAGTAACCATATCTCTTAAAGAGAAAAAACAGAGGCTAATGGCCACAAGTCTCACCTGAATATCATCATGCTAACACGCCAGTGAAACTGACACCCCACATTTATATACTATTAGTAAAACCGGGGTTTACTCCGACAAGGGTATTCATTGTGTTCTTATTTTACTCTAAAACATAGTAGATTATGGACCCTCGTTAGAACCGCCTGACATGTACCCACAATTTATCTTTTGAGCAAAATTAGGAAAAGCATCATAATTTTTCATCTGAAAATTACCAATTTTACAACCGTGAAAAAGGCAGTATATTGCACAGGCTTGTTATCGTAATGTACAGCTATTGCTAAAATAAAAATTTAACCTCTCCGGATCCAAAGCAACCAGACTTCTTATTAGACTGGCACAAAAACATAATCATTCATTTCCCCTAACTATATATAAATTCTATATGTGATACATGTATATATGAAAAAAAAGTTGAGACGACAGACGGACGACGGACGCTGGCTGGATTTTTTCTGATTCAGTTTTACGTCCCTTTCATGATTATTTCACTCATATTGAGACGAGCCAATCAGTAGATTGGGCGAAAGCGGGAGTACCCCAGGAAAAATCACCTGGCACACCCGCAAGCAGAACTTGGCTTGTCTCACATGTGACCCGTGCGGAGCTCGAACCCACACCGGCCACAGCGGTGAGATGATCGAGCGATTATGAGCGGATGGCTTGATCTACTAAAAACTCGCCTAGATGAGTGTTCGGCTTAGGTATGTTAAAACGTGTTTAGGACGTTCACATTATTTCTGCATAGAAAGGGTTCAATCATATATGGCACTTAAGATGAGCTTGTGAGAATCTGGTGTGACTTCATTACACTCTCAAGTCTTACCACACTATGAATGATAGTAAAAAAAACTATTTTATACTTGGATAATTGATCCTTAAATGTGAAACCAATCCGTTGTCTTTACTTACTAATCCGCACTCCTCGCTCAACTAATCCGTGGTCTGACCATAAACTACACAAGACTAATCCGTGTTATGACCATTTTGTGTATTCTTAAATATATTTGAAAGGCAAATGTGTTGGATCCCATGCTTTGTGGGATATTGAAAGAATTGACCAAACAACTGATTAAACACCATTCAAAGCACACTTTGATGGTCCAAAGATGCAAAAACTCATATTTTTACAGTCGTCACTCGATTCAACATATTTATGTCCTAATGAGCAAACAAATGATGAAGGATTGCAATTCATATGGTGAACAGTCCTGCCTAAGGATTCCGAAATGCATGTAATAAACAATAAAGTTTAGTGTTGCAAACTGCAATTACTTCCGATGATGAAAAGAAATGGTAAAAAAAGCTAAAATTACCTGTTGGCATCTCGTGCTGTGTTGTTCGCCGCCATTTTGAAACTCGAACCAATCACAATTGCATACGGGGCCTACATGACTAATCAGAGCACATACGGGTCGGTTAGACAACAGTGAATTAGCTTTAACAGAGTCGTTGTCACTGATTCATTAAGTCTTCTTATACATAGAAAATCAACTGTGCTCATATTTTAGCAAAAAAGAAAATGTGAGAAACTTTTGCAGTACTTTTGCACTGCTAAAGTTCCTCATATTCTTTTAGCAAACATGTTAATGTTTTTGCATATGATATGTTTGAAATTTTAAGGTCTCATTAACCGGACAATGACGTTTGTTTTCTGGCGTGTTTCTGTTTTTTGATGATCTGATTTAACTGTTTTATAAAACCTCAGGTTGTATGGCAAAGCAACTAAATCCTGAAATTTTGGGGAGAGGTAAAATAGTTGATGTTGTTTGTGGCCCTGATGCTTACAAAGATTTACCAAGACTACTAGCTACTACCAGGAACAGACAGGCAGCAGGTAAAACAAGATTTAATATAATTTGCAGTGCTCCAGATAAGAAGGGGTAACAGAGATAATTCGGGGATAATTATCCATATTTCTCCATAAAAACATATTTTGTGACCCATCATTAGAACCGTCTCGTCGAGACGGTTCTAATGAGGGGTCACAACATATGTTTTCGTTCAGAAATAAGAAAAATTATCTTTGAATTATCCTCAATACCCCCTCTTATCTGGAGCTCTGATTTGAGAGGAGCATGGCATACGCTGTTTGCCATGCTCCGATACAAATGATGTCAGAAATCTTTTACCAACTGTTTAGCTTAGTAGCTTGGCAGAATGACGTCTCGATGATGTCACTTTGACATCAATGTGAAATCTTATTTGCTGTGGAAACAGATCTATGATGTCATTGGTATAGGAGCATGGCATACGTATATGCCATACTCAGCCAATTTTTCAGTGACATTACACACTGAAATTCTTTCAACAGAAACTTCAGGTTTTCTCAAACAAATAATCATGCTCTTGTCATTTAAGGTGAGGTGGGAGTAATTCAGCGCCGCCGTGCGGCAGTTTCTGTCGCTACGTTATGTAATGACGTCAAACGTTCCGTTTGATAAAAACAAGATGGCGTCAACGTTAGCCGCTTCTGTGATCACTACAGGGTCTGCTCACAATATGCAAGCAGGCTGAGTGCTGTGTGACATTTAAAGGAAATAGAAAGTGCCGTAGAGAAGAAACTGAAAAGAAAGTATAGTTAGCTTTCCATGCAGAAGTCTGATTGCGGGATAGCTGACAGTTACCTATCAGTTTATTAGACGGAGTTCGCAGCTGATGAGTTGAAATAATTTTATTACAGATTTCATACAAAAACAAGAAAAATCTTTAAAAAAGATAATCGTCGCAGATTAAATGGAAGTGTGTTTTGTAATATGTCTCTAGTTGAAGAGTTGACAATAATATTCTTGAATATGACTCACGTGAGCTATGTAGGTAGGCACCCACAACCGTAATTCTGACACTGGGGAGCGACAATGACCTGACTCAAAATTGACCTGTCCAATTTGAAATTAAAAAAAGATTAGATAAAAAGTAAATCGGGAAACGTTTAAAGAAAAAAAACTTGCAGCGGTCGGGATTCGAACATGGACCGCCCGCAAGGCAGGCGAGCATTCAACCACTGAACCACCGAAGCTTACAACCTAACCGATTTTTAAAGTGTGTACTAAAAGTGTGTATTAGTTAAACCGAAAGTAGAAATCAAAAGTAGATGTTCGTCGAAAAAAAAGTTCTGAATATCTGTGTCTGTTTTCGATAATTACAAACAAGAGAAACATTTTGAATTAATATATGACAGAGTGCTAGTATTTACAGTGCATGCGACGGGAAAAAACGAAGATTAAATATTCATGGACCTTTGATAGTATTGGCTAAATTTTGACATAGGCGTTATTTGACCAACGAAATCTTGTGAAATGTGGAACAATATCGAAATTATACGCGTCTGTGACGCGCAAAAAAAAAAAAAGGAACTGCCGTAGAGAAGAGAAGAAACTGAAAAAAGTATAGCTAGTTTTCCGTGGGGAGAAAGCTGTTCTCTGACAGTTTCTCATCAGTTTATTACACGGGGTTCGCAGCTATTGAGTTGCAATAATTTATTATAAATTTTAATACGACAACTAAGGGACGAGTCATTTATTGTCTGCTGGGGGGGCCGGGTACATTTAGGGGGGGTCGGAATTTTTTTTTGGTGATGTACTGGGGGGGTCGGAAATAAAAAAAGCCTTGGAGCAGGGGGGGTCATATATTTCATTAGGCATATTGGGGGGTCAGAATTCTTCCATCAGTCTTCATTTTTAAAAATGTCTCAGCTTCTGGGGGGCTTCGCCCCCCAGACTCCCCATTACTCATAAAATTTCTGATTCTTTTCTTTCAAACTCACAAAGTTAAAACTTAAAAGTCTTTATGGAATTGACTCAAAAAGATTGGGCAGCCTCATATCCAAAATCAAAACTTTTCATTGATTTGCTAGAACAGTATGAAAGTGTCTATAAAATCATGTCAAGTAGATGATTTTTTGCTCAATTAAATTTAATGCCTGCATTTGTGATATCAGCTCTCCACATGCCTTTTCATCAGCAAAAACACAGCCCCCAGACCCCCACTACCCAGAGGCCCAATTAATATTATTTACAGTTATAATTATTAAGCATTCAACAAAAAGATTTCTGGATGGCCTTTAGCAGAAGAAAAAGTGCAAGAAATGCAGACAATGTTTAAACAGACCATCATTACATGTAATTAACCTGTTAGAATAAGAAAATGTTCTCTGTGTTTCATACAGCTAGGTTTTGATTGAGGTCAGTGTGACATAAAATAGGTAATATGGTATGTGTGTGAAGGGTAGCTGGCACTGGGGATAGGGGGGGGGGGGGTCATAACAATTTTTGCCACCTATCTGGGGGGTCGGAAAAATAATTCTGGTGAGACTGGGGGGGTCGGAAAAATTTTGGTGAACCATATGAAAATGTACCCGCCCCCCCCCCCCCCCCCCCCCACCTGATAATAAATGACTCGTCCCTAAACCTCGTGAAATTGAATCCAGAGTCGTACGATGAGTAGTCAGATCACTGTATACACTCCGACCATGCACTTTACAGTTAACATGGTAGCAGCCATAGACAGTCGTTTTCATGCCAACCACACTTAACATACTCATCAGCAAAAGTTATGCCAAATTTCAGTTGTATTAAAATTCTTAGACTGTTCCCAGCATTTGAACAATGCCAGGCAGCCGTATCAACGTCGATGCAATGTCGTCATAATTTATCATCAACATTGATACGATAATTCAACGATCTGTTAAGTCAATAAGCTAAAACAACATGGCGTCTCTTTTTCCTTGCCTTTTTTAACTTTTCTGTCTTTCATTTCTTCTTTCTGTTTCCAGTGTATATCAAAAAGTCATTTTATTGTATATCCTATACACTAAAGTGAATCCAATCTGCCTATCGTTTTTAGAGAGAGAGAGAGAGAGAGAGAGAGAGAGAGTCGCCGAAGTCCAGTCGTTGGAACGCTAGGTTATAGTGCAGAATATTATAGGTTCTTTCTTCGGTCGGGTCAGGAACTGGAAAACTTGACTCGCTTACACTGTACAAATGTCAAGTTGTCAAAGAAACTGTTCAAATGTCATAGCACTTGGAAGCCCGCCCTAAAGTTGTTGCTTCTGAGAGTTTGTCGATCGGGTGCGCGTCAACTGTATGGGAGGGCATAATGGCAATGTTTTCGACTTTTCTTTTTAATTATAAAATAATTAGTTAAGGCGGCTTATGCAGAGATTAAGATAAAATTATTGCATCTGCCTTCATCCTGCACTTTCCCGACGATGACAATCATGAGTGATGGAAGTCCCAGACAAATTTTGCTGGTAGCCTACAAAACGCGATAGCTGATATGTGGCGCGAAAAGTTAAGTAACGTTAACGTCACCATGCACAACGTTGACGTTTCAGTCTAAAGAGACAGCAAGCCTGGCATTTTATGCACATTAGCTCGAAAGTTAAGTCGGCGACCTACTATTTTTATTGCTTTAATGTAAACTTCTATCATTGGGCCATACTGTGTTAGTTTTTGAAGAAAAAAATGTGTTTTGTTTTCTCAGAATGAAGGTTTTTGTCCAAGAGATACGAGCAAAAAAGTGCGTTTTCCATAGAACGCCATTATAACGTCGGGTCGAAAAAGTGGAAAAATTGACGTTTTTGAGGTCAGATATCCTGAAAACGACATCGGCGACCCCCCTTTTTTATTACATTTTCTGAAAGAGGGACTGAAAATGTACAGTGTAAGGAAGTATGAATAAAATCATGTGTTTTGTCAATTACTCCCACCTCACCTTAATTCCATGTTGTGTATCATTTTACCAGAAGAGAGGGTTGCAGCTATTGCAGCATTTATTGCCTCCAAAATGACCCCAAATGAGTAAACCAGTCAACTGGTTTTCCCTTCCAAAATAATTCCAGAAAAATCTGGATCTGTCCATTTATCTTCATCTGACGACTGGGTCATGTCTGACCATTATGTTTTTTATCTTGAGAGTCAAATACAGTTCTATACTCTTCAGCCTTTAATGTGACTGGATTCACATTTGGAGGATATCAGTCTTATATGGAAGTATGCCTTCTTTCGTGTAAGAAGCAAGTCTTAAAATGGTGAAATGGAATATAAATGAAAATTGAGCCTTGTTATGTGATTTCCAACAATGTGCCAATTTTGTCATGTGATATTCAGATCAACCTTTTTATATGCCCGTTTTGAAAAAAACGGATGCATTAAGGCATGGCGCTGTCCGTCCGTCTGTCTGTCCATCCGTCCGTCCTTCCATCCATCAACATTCTTGTGCGTACCGTATCTCAGTAACCGTTTGAGATCTCTTCATGAAATTTAATAGGCATATATATATTAGGATGGGGCAAAGTGTCGCGTAAGTAACGGTTGCGCGCCCTTTATTAGTTTCCAAGTTATGCCCCTTTGATTATTTTTTACCCTACTAGTCTTGTGCGTGCCATAACTAGATAACCGTTAGGGATATCTTGATGAAACTTCATAGCAATGTGTATGAGGGTCCGACGATGTGTCGCATATAACAATGGTTGCTCTTCCTTGCTTTGTTTTGGAGTTGCATCCCTTTGATTAGATTTTTACGCTATTTTTGGTGTTTACTAATCTTGTGCATTCAATAACTTAGTAACCATTTGAAATATCTTGATAAAACTATATAGCAATGTACATGATCTCAAGACAGTGTGTCACATATAAGAATGGTTGTTCCCCCTTACTTAATTTTGGAGTAACCTCCCTTTGATTAGTTGTTTTATGCTAGCCCTATTCCCCCATTCACTCCATAACCTCTTAACCCTTTGAAATATTTTAATGAAAATGTGTATAATAATTGGGCAATGTATCATGAGCATAAACCGCAACTCTTGCTTACTTACTTCCTGAATGATCTACCCTTGCATCAATTTCGATTTTACTCTGTAATTCCTTAACTGTTGGAAATATTTTAACAAAACTTTATGGTGATGTATATATTGTCAAGGGACTGTTTTATGACCTAGAATGGTACTTTAGTTTACTTGGTTATTTTATTAATTATCTCCCTTGTTAGACGCTTTTGAGCTGCTTCACCCTGGAAGCTGATTTTTGGTATACTAATAGTATTTGATGTGTTAGATGTTGTAATAAAATTGCAGTCTATAATTAGACTTATTTCCCCTGTTTGTCTGCCTGTCCTTCCTATAAACAATCTTGCCCATTCTGAAACTCCTTCATGACACTGAAACAGGCGTATTATGCGACGCTTGCAAAGCTCTTATTTTGTAGTCAGAGACCTCACTTTTGGTTCTATGGCTTGGGTCACTTCCTTAGATGGCTGATCACAGTCTTTGCTTGTCACAATGCCACATAGTTGGAAATCACTTGATGTGGTTCAAATGAAATTTAAAACTGTTGGCTCAAATTTTCTTTCCTGTCTTTGTTTTCAGTGAATGTGTTGCTGTCCCTCGATGAAACTTATGCTGATGTAATGCCTGTCAGATTGAATCCTGACTCAGTCACAGCTTTTGTGTAAGTGACAGCTCAAGAAACATAGAGGATCTTACTGTGGTCATTAGCTCGCCTGAACGAAAGTTCAGGAAGAGCTATTGTTGTCACCACGGCGTCCGCGTCAGCGTCCGCGTCCGCGTCGGCGTTCGAATTGGATGTTTTGGTTAAAGTTTTTTAAAGACCTATATCTCCTTAACCCATGGATGGATTCTTTTGATACTTGCACTGTAGCTAGATATTGGTCTAAGGTTTAACAGGGTACCACCCCCACCCCACTCTGTGACCTTGATGTCAAGGTCATGGACTTAGAAAATTGGTGTTTTTTTTGGACTGGATGTTTTGGTTAAAGTTTTATAAAGCCCAATATCTCCTGAACCCATGGATGGATTCCTTTGATACTTGCACTAAAGTTAGATATTGGTCTAAAGTTTTCAAAGGTACTACCCCCACCCCCCTCTGTGACCTTGATGTCAAGGTCATGGACTTAGAATAGTGTCTTTTTATTGATTGGATGTTTTGGTTAAAGTTTTTTAAAGACACATATCTCCTGAACCCAGGGATGAATTCTTTTTAGCTCGCCTGAACGAAAGATCAGGAAGAGCTATTGTTGTCACCCTGGCGTCGGCGTCAGCGTCGGCGTCGGCGTCCGGATTGGATGTTTTGGTTAAAGTTTTTAAAGACTTGTATCTCCTGAACCCATGGATGGATTCTTTTGATACTTGCGCTGTAGTTAGATATTGGTCCAAAGTTTAACAGGGTACCACCCCCACCCCATTCTGTGACCTTGATGTCAAGGTCATGGACTTAGTAAATTGGATTTTTTTTTGGACTGGATGTTTTGGTTAAAGTTTTATAAAGCCCAATATCTCCTTAATCCTTGGATGGATTCCTTTGATACTTGCACTGTAGTTAGATATTGGTCCAAAGTTTTCAAGGGTACTACCCCCACCTCCCTCAGTGACCTTGAGGTCAAGGTCATGGAATTAGAAAATTGTCTTTTTATTGATTGGATGTTTTGGTCAAAGTTTTTTAAAGACACATATCTCCTGAACCCATAGATGGATTTTTTTTATATTTGCACAATAGTTAGATACTAGTTCAAAGCTTTGCAGAGAACTACCCCAACCGGGTTCAGTGACCTTGATGTCAAGGTCAGGGACTTAGGAAATTTGGTCTTTATTAAAGTTTTCTAATTGCATACTGATTCATAATGCTTGGCAGAGATTTAGTTTGCACTTGAACTGATGTTAGACACGTTTCTGAGTTTTTACAAAACACCATGTACTTACCCCACTGGATGACCTTGAAGTCAAGGTCATCGACTTTGAATTTTGTCTTAAAGATTTGGGTTAAAATTCTATATTAATGAAGACATAATTTCACAGTGCCACAATGGACTTGGACTCAGTTGATACTAATACTTGGACTGATGTTAGATAATGGTACAAGGTTTTGAAACATCCTAGCCCCCCCTTCCCCCCCCCCACATAAACACACACACACACACACACACACACACACACACACACACACACACACACACACACACACACACACACACACACCTGAGTTCTTTGACCTCAAGCTCATGGACTTTGAAATTTCATGTGGATTTTTTTATTTTAATTTTATTTTAAGACTTACTTCTGAGCTTTTGTTTATAAATAAGCTGACAGTATGGACATCCTGTCCTGAAGTTTTATGCATAGCAGTCCACACCATCATAGCAACTGTATGATGGGCAAGCACCTATTCAGGGGAGCTATGCTGTCAGGCGACAGCTCTTGTTTCATTATGTCCCCCCACCAAAGGTGAGGGGGGACGTATTGTTTTCTGTGCGGATCCCGTCGGCGTCGACGTAGGCATGACAGATTCTTGTATGTGCGATATCTCTTGAACCAATGGATGGAATTTCACCAAACTTGCATGGATATATCATTGGGACAAGCTTATGAGCTGATTAGATTTTGGTGACCTTGACCTCAATTTCAAGGTCGCAGGAGGACTTAGATGACAAATGACATTTCTTGAACCAATGGATGGAATTTCACCAAACTTGCATGGATACATCATTGGGACAAGTGTAAGAGCTGAGTAGATTTTAGTGACCTTGAACTCATTTTCAAGGTCACTGGATGACTTTAAGATGACAATTTCTTGTACCCAATTTCTTGTATGCGCGATATCTCTTGAACCAATGGATGGAATTTTTCCAAACTTTCATGGATATATCATTGGGACAAATGTAAGAGCTGATTAGATTTTAGTGACCTTGACTTTATTTTCAAGGTCACTGGAGTACTTAGATGACAATTTCTTGTACCCACTGCATCTTCTGAACCAATGGATGGAATTTCACAAAACTTGCATGGATACATTATTGGAACTAGTTTTTGAGCTGATTAGATTTTGATGACCTTGACCTCAATATCAAGGTCACTGGAGGACTTGGAGGACAAATTCTTGTACCCACTATATCTCCTGAATCAATGGATGGAATTTCACCAAACTTTCCTGGATACATGATTGGGACAAGTATATGAGCTGTTTAGATTTTGGTGACATTGACCTTATTTTAAAGGTCACTGGAGGACTAACATGGCAATTTCTTGTACCCATAATATCTCCTGAACCAATGCATGGAATTTCGCCAAACTTTCGTGGATACATGATTTGGACAAGTTTAAGAGCTGAAAAAAATTTTGGTGACCTTGACCTCATTTTCAAGGTCACAGGAGGATTTAGGTATGTGAAAATTTTCACTAAAATTGATGTATCTCTTTAGCCTTTGGCTTGATTTCCACTTTACTTTCATAGATATACCTATGGGACAGTGTAGAGTGTACTGTGTTTTGATTACCTTGACCCCATTTTCAAGTCAAAAGCTATCTTACAAATGCGTATTTTTCTCTCTTAAAAATGAGATATCTTGAACCAGTAGATAGATATTCGTCAGACTTGCATGAATGTATGAATGTATCGTTGTGACAGGTTTAAGACATGTTTAGTAGTTGGTGACCTTGACCCATTTTTGAAGGACATAGTCTTCTATGTAGGATATCTTTAGAACCAGCGGATGGATTTTGTCCAAACTTGCATAGATATTTTATTTGTACAGGCTTTTTATTCATTAGAGGGGATGGGAAATGGGCTGGTGGGGGGACATCAGTTTTTCTCTGAAAAACATTTCTAGTTTCATATGAAAAGACCACAAGTTTAAGATTCTGTTTATCATATTACTCTTTAAAATGGGATTTTATCCCCTTCAAAATGAACATTATTTCAATAAGAAAATGCATTGTTGACACGAACCATGTCAATGACATCATGTGTAGGCTCCAAAGTGTTATTACACATGTGGTAATATAATTTTTATGACACAACATTATCCACTGAACAACAGCGACATCATATGATAAAAAGAGTTCTTAAACCAGGACACTAGAAAACTAACAAAGTTGCATGTGGGCCCAGCAAAAATTCAGATCAGCCTGGACATCCGCCCAGTCTGATCAGAATCTCAGCTGTGTGCTTAAACGTTAGCTAAGTGTCTAAGCTAGCTTCATGCAAACAGGGAAGACCTTGAATGATGCCCAGGCTATTCTGAGTCTTCCCTGGGCGCACATGCCACCCTGTCGGTTTTGTTGTATCGTGGCTGATTTTATTTCTGCTAATAAAAGCTCCCACTGTAAATAAGGCCCCCCCCACTAACTTTTTCAATGAAAAAAATGACCAAATTCACAGGCAATGCCATTCTAATATTCAGTGTTGTTAGGGTAGTACATGTAAGGGGTGCATACCACATCATAGTATTACAGTCTTAACCAACAAAGATTGTTATTCAGTAGTCAAATCATTTCTCAAGATGTCAGCCATAGGTCTTTCTTTAAAGATAGCAGCTTAATAACTTGTCAGGTTCTGGATTGGCCTTGTTTTGTGACAAATTTTGTAGGATCTGAACCCCCCCCCCCTCCCCCAACCCCTGTCGTACCCATTAGCATACTAGCATTTATAAAAACATACAGTATTTCAGCCATTCATAAAAAGTACCTCACAGCATGCACTATCAGTAGGAAAGCAAATATATGTGCAGACTCACTTGCGTCATCCTTCTAAACATATTGCACAATACATCTGCAGAATGGATACTGATTCAAGAATACCAATTTGAGCCAGTACTAACTGACTTCAAATTTGACAAGTATGATTGAAAAAAGTTATCTGGAGCACTGTATTAGTCAAATTTCTTTATTTAGAAGACCTTTTGTGCTTTCACCAACACGTTTCAGTGCTTCATCAGACATAAGATGGCCTTTTATGTAAATATCATAACTGTCTACGAATCTGTTCTAAAACTGCTCTTTTTAAGCTGATGCAGTGCTCCAGATAATAAGGAGTAACGGGGATAATTTAGGGATACTTTCCCATAAACCTCCATAAAACATATGTTGTTACCACTCATTAGAACCGTCTCACAGAGATCGTTCTAATGAGGGGTCACAACATATGTTTTCATTGAGAAATAGGAAAAATTATCTTTGAAATATCCTGCATACCCCCTCTTATCTGGAGCTCTGCTTATGATATATAAGAGATGCATATAGGATTATGTTAAATCTAAATTGCAGGTCTATAATGCGTGGTTGTGACAACATGTGTTCTTACTGTATTGTCCCATTTACTAGAGGAAGGGAGAGAAGTAGGCCAATTGATTCTATTGTCGATGAAGTCAAAATGCTCTCAGACCAGGTAATTATAAGAATCTGAATCCTGAAACTCCGGGAACTTTCTCCGTGTGCAATCATATCTTTCAGAGTGACCTCCCTTGGGCATTCTTGCACACTCAGAACTGTTGAGAATTGCACATGCAGAAATGTATGAGCCCCGGTATGAGAAAACCAACAAAGTGGCATGTGTACCCAGGCCAGACTCAGATCAGCCTAGGCATCTGCCCAGGCTGATCAGAGTCTTTGCTTTGCTCTTAAAGGGTAGCTAAGGGTCTAAGCTAGCTTCATGCAGACAACAAAGACTGTTCAGACTGGGCAGATGCCCAGGCTGATCTGAGTTTGCTGGGCACACATCCATTTTATTGGTTTTCTCGTGTCATGGCCCATATGTTCCCAGCTCGGATTTACTTAAACCTCATACAGTCAAGTGTAAACGCATTGCCAATGATCTTATTTTTTCTTTGTTGATCCTTGATTTTATTGAGTAACATTGCAAAGAGTTAATCAGTAAACGGATTGTAAATTTCCTTTCTATAGGAGTGATATCTATTAAAAGAAAAAAAAAATTTAAAAATACTTTTGTAGAAAACAAAGAAATTGATAGATTGAAAGTTAGTTAAAATTGTGTAAGAATAAGATGCCACTTAGTTGTCAGTGCTCCAAGAGGAGCAAATCATTCTGATAAGAGATGACCCCTACTGAGAAGGGAGGCAAAAAAATAGAGTTGCTTCCTCTGAAAGTATACTTATCACCTTTATATTGATTATTTGAGGTGTTTTGGCCTAAATAATGCCCCCCTTTCGCAAAATGAGACACCCCAGGGCGTTTAATAGGATTATTACAGTACATCATCTAGACATCATGTTCATGTTCAATAAATACTAAATGATATGGGTGCTGTTATTGGTAGTTTTAATTTCCTTCAAAAATACACACTTTATTGTTAATTACCTGCCGGCCTTTTTGTACTTTCCAGGGTATTAAAGAAGTAACCTTACTGGGCCAGAATGTGAACAGTTACCGTGATACCTCGGAGTCACAGTATTATGGTAGCTCAGGACTGTCATCGGAGACCCAGATGAGTGCAGGCTTCAAAACCATTTATAAGTCGAAGACAGGTGGAAGACGTTTCAGTGAGCTGTTGGACAGGGTTTCACAAGTTGATCCAGAGATGAGAGTCAGGTTTACATCTCCCCACCCCAAAGATTTCCCTGATGAGGTGTGTTTAATGTGAATCTTTAATATTTATAACAGCTTATCAGAGGAATGAGAAAAGTTTAATGTGTATGGGTACAGCTTAGCCTTTTTAACCCAATTTTTATACCCCGCCACACTGTAGTGGTGGGGTATTATGATATACCTTTCAGTGTCTGTCCGTCCGTCTGTCCGTCCGTCCATCCATGCTCACCATTTCCGATCAATAACTTGAGTATTTATTCGCGGAATTTTTTCAAATTTTTCATACGTATTGTTATCGGCGATGAGTGGTATGGGATTGTTAATGGGCAAAATCCGTCCATTTTTAACAGAGTTACTGCCCTTGTTCGTATTGGCAAAATGGTTTCTGGCCTGGTATTCCTTTACTGTTTATATCTGAATGAAACTTCATAAATATGTTGAACATCAAAGGTTACATATTGTGACTAAGGGCTGTCACTCTGACATTTCCAGTTTGTGAGTTATCCACCCTTGATACGTCTGAAAAAAAGTTTCTGACCTGTAGTTCCTTTACTATAAGGAATATTTGAATGAAACTTCACAGATATGTTGAACATCAAAGGTTACATATTGTAACCAAGGGCTGTCACTCTGACCTTTCCAGTTCGTGAGTTATCCACCCTTGATAGGTCTGAAAAATAATTTCTGACCTGTAGTTCCTTTACTATAAGGAATATTTGGATGAAACTTCACAGCTATGTGGAACATCAAAGGTTACGAATTGTGACCAAGGGCCCTCACTCTGACCTTTCCAATTCGTGAGGTATCCGCCCTTGATATGTCTGAAAATAGTTTTTGACCTGTAGTTCCTCTACTGTTTATGGTATCTGAATGAAACTTCACAGATATGTGGAACATCAAAGGTTACACATTGTGACTAAGGACTGTCACTCTTACCTTTCCTGTTTGTGAGTTATCCGACCTTGATAGGTCTGAAAAATGGTTTTTGACCTGTAGTCCCTGTACTATATGGAACATCTAAATGAAACTTCACAGATATGTTGAACATCAAAGGTTACATATTTTGTCTAAGGACCATCACTCTGACTTTTCCAGTTCATGAGTTATCCACCCTTGACAGGCCTGAAAAATGTTTTTTTTACCTGTAGTTCCTTTACCATAAGAAATATTTGAATGAAACTTCATAGATATGTTGAACATCAAAGGTTTCATATTGTGACAAAGAACCGTCACTCTAACATTTCAAGTTTCTTAGTTTTCTACCAGTGATTGATCTGAAAATGGTTTTTGACCTGTTGTTCCCTTACAATATGGAATATTTGAACGAAACTTCACAGGTATGTTGAACATCAAAGGTAACATATTCTGACTAAGGACGGTCACTCGTACCTTTCCAGTTTATTAGTTATTTGCCCTTGATTGTTCTGAAAAATGGTTTATGACCTGTTGTTCCTTTTCTGTATGGAACATCTAAATAATATTTCACAGGTATGTTTAACATCAAAGCTTACATTTTGTGAATAAGGATGGTCACTCTTACCTTTCCAGTTCATGAGTTATTTACCTTTGATAGTTCCTCTACTATATGGAATGTCTGAATGAAACTTCACAGATATGTTTAAAACCATAGAATAAGAAACAGAGTGTCTCAGCTCAAAGAAGTGCTTTACTGCCTGATCTAAATCTACACTGGTCTGAATGCCCCACATTGTTAAAAATCTCACAAGACTGCTATGTATGTGTGGTTTATATTAATATCTATTTGTAGTAAGGACATCATATCTCTGTCTATCCCTGTTCTATCCCAGTTCTGTGGCTATTCAGCTATTATATATCTCAAAAAATATGTTACGATGTCCAGCGGTGGCGGGGTATCATGCAGTGCCTGCGATGCTTTTATTACAAAAGGAAACAACTTTTGTGACAAACTGTTTGTTTCCCTGTACAAAATAGCTCTTCTAAAATGGGGTATACTTTTGAAGAAAGCATTTGCTTTGAGGAGAACAGCCGGGCGCGTAGCGCAGTCAGTAGGGCACCTGACTTATAAGTACGAGGTCTTGGGTTCGATACCCGGTCTGGCCACATACTTTCGTTTCTCCTTCCGCTGATTCAAGAAGGGTAGTTGTCAGTTACTGGCGAAAATATGTGCACTTAGTACTGGTTAACAGCTTAGGAGGTCTAAGCCTGCCCATGAATAGTGTGGTTAGGTTAACTGACCGTCCCGACATGACCATAGCTGTTTACCATGGACGTAAAGCAACAAATCAATCAATCAATTGAGGAGAACAACTTCTTTCTTTTATGAGTTGACCCCCATTGAGAGGGGATTCAAAAGTGAAAATTGCAGAGTTGCTTAAGAAATAGATCAGCTCTAGCAGTGAATTGTTGAGTAATAATTCACTGTTTGGAGGTCAGTTGTAAAGTTGATCATATCACGAGCGCAGAGCGCGAGTGATATATCTACTTACAACTGACCGACAAACAGTGAACTATTACTCAACAATTCAATGCTGGAGCTGAACTATTTCGATTCTAACACTCAAAAATGCTGAAAAGTATTCTTTTCATTCAAACTCTCCCAACCTTCCTGCCAGCGCGTTCATGCTCCCGCCAATATTCTTAACTGTATCTAAGGTAGAGGTACGTTTTTATTGCGATTTTAAAAAGAAAAAGAGATGTTACACCGTCTAACGTCTCAAAATGTCACAAAATTACGTTAGTAGTTGCAGTTACGTCAGCAATTAGACTCGCGCGCTCCGTAACAGTGAATTGTTGCAGAATAAAACACGGTAACTTTCCATTGCTTCTATAGGCGCACTGTCTTAGAATTTCCCTTAAAGTGCACCCATGCACCTCAAAAGGCATAGTCTAGTCTAGTCTAGACTCATGGTGGGAGTATGATTGAAAAAGAATATGCCTGTAACTGTTTAAGAGAGGTTAATAAGTGTAATATTGGTTAGGCAAGATAATTTTATCACCTGCAAAATCACAAGAGAGACTACTTCTTGGCCATTTGGAACATGCGTTAGATAATAAAAAGTTCAGATTCCTTATTGGAACTGCCTACATGAGGTGGCTGTATAGAAGGTCAAAATTTTCAATTTAACACAGCTCATTGAGTGTCAGCTGCTTTAAAGACTGACAAATTCTGTTACGGATACAGTTCTTATGATTGCAGGTGTTACAGTTGATAAAAGAGAGAGCTAATTTATGAATACAGTTCCATTTGCCAGCTCAGAGTGGCAATATGAACTGGAATTAATTATACATGTACAGAGCTCCAGATAAGAGGGGGTATTGAGGTTAATTCAAAGATAATTTTTCTTATTTCTGAACGAAAACATATGTTGTGACCCCTCATTAGAACCGTCTCGACGAGACGGTTCTAAGGATGGGTCACAAAATATGTTTTTGTGGAGAAACAATGATAATTATCCCTAAATTATCTCTGTTACCCCTTCTAATCTGGAGCATTAATGTACTTGTAGGTGTTACAGTTGATAAAAGAGAGAGCTAATATATGCAACCAGCTTCACCTGCCAGCTCAGAGTGGAAATAATGATGTATTGAAAAACATGAGACGAGGTTATACTATAGAGGCATACCTTGAACTGGTGGAGAAAATAAAAAATACTCTTAAAGGTAAGATAATACATTTCACCGCAGAGAAATTTGAGCTGCAACATGACAAACCAATAAAGTGGCACGAGGGCCCAACAACGACTCAGATCAGCCTGGGCATCAGTAGCTTAGACCCTTAGCTATGCACAGTGAAGTCTTTGGTGAGACTGGGTGGATGCCAAGGCTGATCTGAGTCTTTTCTGGGCCACATACCACTTTGTTGGTTTTGTTACCTAGCACCTCATTTGTAAGCTTCCTATTGGATGAGATGCTGAGAACATAATAAGCTTAATACTCTTTCTTTTTATGTCCATAATTCTATCTACATTTTAACCCCAGCATAAAAAAGGGGCAAGTGTGCTATAAACCGTTTTTGTCTCGCCTGCGAAGCAGAAGCGAGACATAGGTATTGCTTTTCCGGTGTCGGCGGCGGCTGCGGTGTAAACTTTCATCGGGTTTTTGCGTTTAGGTCAGTTTCACAAAGCGCTGACAGGTGAGACACCGCATTCTGCAGAATTCTTGTTTAAAGTAAAACTCTGTTGACATGATAATTTATTTACAGGTTGACTGTTAATAGATGTTGAGCTATGGTAAAAATTCTTGAAATTGAAAAACCTAAAATAGTTACCATATTGTATTAATTCTATTAAACGGGGTGCGTTGCATTTTACAAAAAGGGGGGCATTATTTAGAGCAGAGAGTGTAGTAGACCAGCCACCGCCAAAACACAACTAATAAGCGATATAAAGCTGATGGATATACTTTCAGAGCAAGCAACACTACTATTTTGGCCTCCCTTGTCAGTAGGGGTCAACCCTTAGAGGAAAGAATTTGCTCTTGTAAGAGCAAATTCTTACCTTAAAGAGTTGACCCCATTTCAAAGAGCTACCTTACCCAAAGTAGCAAACAGGAATTCAAGCAAGTTAACAAAACATTATTTTTGGAAAAGAGGCAGGTGGCATTTATAAGGGTAGGGGCATTTATTAGGATTAATATGGTAATTACCATAATTGTCCTCAAACTAGAACCCACAGTAAAGTGTCCTACAGATGCTGGTGGCGTGGAAAACTCTGATGAGTCTGCACTGGCTGCTCAGATCTGTCTGTCCCAATACTTTGCTTAACTTGATGGTGGGCTGTATAGAAGACGATTTGCGGTAATGATAAAATTTTGGACACCAAAAAGTTGGACAATTTTTGTTCGAAAATTCTTAGACAGTGAATTTTACACACGTAAATGCATCGGAATGATGCTTAGAGAATGGCAAACATTGTAGACCCTGATCAAACTGCTCCTCAATGAAACTGCTCCTTGAGGAGCAGTTTGATCCGGGTCTACAATGTTTGCACAGACCTGTCTGTCCGAATATTAAGGGTCATTACGTTACTTATTGTTTGTGCTTTATACAGGTGTTGCATTGACCAGTGACTTCATAGCGGGATTCTGTGGAGAAACCGAGGATGCACACCAGGATACAGTATCTCTGATGAGGACAGTTAAATATCATACGGTTTACTGTTTTCCTTATAGCATGAGAGGGGTAAGTGTACAGTAAAAGCTTCAGATTGGCCAACATCTTGGGACAAAAAATTCAACATTATTTAAAATTACCTCTAGGTACAACCTCCCAGAATCCCCTTCAGTGAAGGTTACTATTTATAGAAACACCAATACTTAATTGGCTCTAAAACCATATTGTAAGTTTCAAAGTGTAATTTTATAGTTGTTATTCTAAATTCACAGCTGCAGCTAATATTTAGCGATACAATCTATCATCATGGACACTTATACATAGTTTGCTTAAAGAATCAAATTTAAGGTCTTGCTGCATAAAATTGTTCCAAAGGGTAGTTTGTTCCTGAAGGTAAAATTAATGGCCTCTTACCTATTTCTCAGTAATACATATGTTGTTTGATCACATTAGAAGTGCCATAGAAGCAGTTCTGATGAGCTTTCACAACAAATATGATACAAAATTTCACTTAGATCCCTTGTACGATTTCATAGAGAGAGATGGAGAAAACAAGCAAACAGTCTTAGTTGTCCTTAGCTTGTGAAAAAATCATGAAACACTGAAGTCTTGAAATGATGTAGAGATTCTAATAAAAACTTAGTGTTTGTTAATATTTTCTGGTCCCCTCAGTTGCTGTTAAAGATTTTCACTTGGCTTTAGTTGTCAAAACCCAAAGCCAGGACTACCTCATATATCCAAACCTAATTCACAATGTCATGTGACATTTTGTTATTTGTTTATAATTATATATACATGTATCTTCATTTGTTCATATACAGTCAACCCTATTTACAACCGCATTCATTACAACAGCAAATTCTTTATAACATCATTTTGATTTGCACAGAATGGCTTCATTGTTCTAAATATGTATTCTTTATAACAGCAAATTCAGTTTAACGTCAAAATTTTTGGGAACAAATGCTTTCGTTGTAAAGAGGGTCCGACTGGGTTCGATTCCCAGTCTGGCCACTCTCGCTAAATCAAGAAGGGCAGTTGTCAGCTGCTGGCTGAAGTAAGTGCACTTAGTACTGGATATCTGTTTAGGAGGTCTAAGCCTGCCCAGGAATAGTGTGGTTAGGTTAACTGACCATCCCGACATGACTTTAGCTGTTTACCGTGGACGTAAAACATTAACACAACACTGTACATGTATTTAGTGTCACTGTGTATCTTATAGAAAACTCATGCCTACCACAAGTTAAAAGATGATGTGCCAGAAGACGTGAAATCTAGACGTCATGAAGAACTGGCTCAGGTTTACAGGCAAGAAGCTGCAATACTTAATCATGCCGAGGTTCAAAAGCAACATGTTGTTCTAGTAGAAGGGGTAGGTTGAACAAAAGTCAAGGTACAATTTTCAAAACTAACAATGTCATTTGTTAATGAGATGGTAAATTTTCAAACTTATTGTATGCAAAAGCACTGCTATTGTTTGAAGTAAAAAAGTGAGGAGCTTTTGCAGCATCTCACCTTTTTTTTCAGTGAAAAATATTAGCATGTTCGATTTTATATGGACATGTACTAGAGGACGTATCATATCCTTGATTAACAACTTCATTAAGCTAACAATGCTTGGTACAACTGGCTGTGAATGATATAAAAAATACTCTAACAGTACCAATGATAAAAAAACCTGAGCCAAGTTGTTCAAAGCATCATTAGCCTAAGGAGCTAGTTAAGAGGTCAACTCGTTAAGTGTTTTATGACTATGTATACTTTATATATTTGTATACAAATACACTTATATTTTTTGTTGAAAATATGTGAGAAGCTTTTGCAGTGCAAAAGCTTCTCACATTTTTCAACAAAAAATTTTGGCATGTTTGAGATATAAACATTTGAAATTTTAATGTCTTGTTAACTAACGACGTTGTTAGTTTTGAGCAACTGGGCCCTGAAATATACTCCATATTACTCCATGAAATATGTTGCAGTCACTCTTTTGAGCTGGTTTTCTCGTTAGGATTGTTCTGCTGAGGTGCCACAGCATCAAAATGAAAGCAAAGATTGTCTCAGAATAGGCACATTCAGTATATTTGCAGATCTTTGTAGTCTAAGCATAAGCTTTCACTGAATGAAAAAATTGAATACATATTGCTTTAATCCTATTTAACGCCCCTGCTCTAATAAAGGCCCCCTGCTTCTTTTCCATAAATAATGTTATATTAACTTGTATAAATTTTTGTTCACTTCCCTGGGTGAGGTAGCTCTTTGAACAGGGGTCTACTTTAAAGGAAAGAATTTTCTCCTAGAGGTGCAAATTCTTTTCTTTAAGAGGTAACCCCATGCCTACTGAGAAAGGAGGCAAAAAGTAGTAGAGTTACTTTCTCTTAAAGTATACCTTATCACATTATCACATTAATACTGTATATTAGAGGTATTTGGCAGTGGCTGATTTATTAGCTCACCTGAGCCGAAGGCTCAGAGGTGAGCTTATAGGATGGGAGTCGAGCCGTCGTCCGTCCGTGCGTCCGTCCGTGCGTCCGTGCGTGCGTCAACACTTTCAAACATAAATATCTCAGAGACCAGTGGGCCGATCGCAATCAAATTTTATCTGAAGCATCATTTGGGTGGGGGAAAGGCTGCATTAGGTTTTGGTGCCGATCAGCTCAGAACTCTGGTTTCCATGGCAACAGATAGCCCCCATAGGGTTATAATGGGGAAAATGGCGTCATCACGTTTTCTCGACTGTTTTTGATTAGATCCTTATCATACTTGCAGGTAATGATGACATACACAAGAGCTTGGATGAGTTCGAAATTTGGCCGGATTCGAGCACAGACTACGGAGTTAGCTGCCCTTGAGCGTTTGAAAAAAATCCCATAGGGTTATAATGGGGAAAATGGCATCATCACGTTTTCTCAACTGTTTTTGCTTAGATCCTTATCATACTTGCAGGTAATGATGACATACATAAGAGCTTGGATGAGTTTGAAATTTGGCCGGATTCGAGCACAGACTACGGAGTTAGCTGCCCTTGAGCGTTTGAAAAAAATCCCATAGTGTTATAATGGAGAAAACTATGTCATCACATATTTTGAGAAAAACTTTGTCATCGCTCTATTGCCTACATTTCTCAACGGATTTTGAAATAACTTCACACAAATGTAGGGCATGACAATATCTCGAGCAAGTTTGACTTTCAGGATGCTGCGCCCAAGGTCAAGGTCACTGTGGCTATTTTTAGAAAAACTTTGTCAGCACTCTAGCACCTACATTTCTCAACAGATTTTAAAATAACTTCACACAAATGTAGGGCATGACAATATCTCGAGCAAGTTCGACTTTCAGGATGCTGCGCCCAAGGTCAAGGTCACTGTGGCTATTTTTAGAAAAACTTTGTCAGCACTCTAGCCCCTACATTTCTCAGCAGATTTTTAAATAACTTCACACAAATGTAGGGCATGACAATATCTCGAGCAAGTTTGACTTTCAGGGTGCTGCGCCCAAGGTCAAGGTCACTGTGGCTATTTTTAGAAAAACTTTGTCATTGCCCTAGCACCTTCATTTCTCCATGGATTTTGAAATAACTTGACACAAATGTAGGGTATGACAATATCTCAAGCAAGTTAGACTTTCAGGATGCTGTGCCCAAGGTCAAGGTCACTATGGCTATTTTTAGAAAAACTTTGTCATCGCTCTAGCACCTACATTTCTCAATGGATTTTAAAATAAATTCACACAAATGTAGGGCATGACAATATCTCGAGCAAGTTTGACTTTCAGGGTTCTGCAATCAAGGTTTTTGATTAGATCCTTATCATACTTGCAGGTAATGATGACATACATAAGAGCTTGGATGAGTTCGAAATTTGGGTGGATTTGAGCACAGACTACGGAGTTAGCTGCCCTTGAGCGTTTGAAAAAAATCCCATAGTCTTATAATGGAGAAAACAAGGTCATCACATTTTCATTTTTCATCGGATCCTCTTCATACTTGCAGATAATGAGGATATGCACAAAAGCTTGGATTAGTTAGCATTTCGGCTAGATCACACCACTGACTATGGAGTACCTGCCCTGAGCATCCAAAAAATCAGTGTTGCCACTTTTTCTTGGTTTCTACTGATCCAATCCTTTTCGAACTTGCAGGTAATGAGGAAATGCATAATATCTTAAACAAGTTCAAATTTTGGCCAGATCAGTCCAACCACAAGAAGTTAGCTGCCTTTGACAGCTCTGTCTATTGTGCTCTTGATCGGATACTTTTTAAACTTGCATATATTAAATGAGGGCATACATAATGTTTTGGATGAGTTTAATTTTCAGCCTGATTGGACCACTGACTGTGGAGTTAGCTGCCCTTGAGCATCTTAAATATCCCTATAGGTTTACAATGTCTCTCAGGTGAGCAATTGTTGCCCTTTGGGCTACTTGTTACAAATGCAACCCCCGCAACCATTTAATAGGATAAATACGATATTGTACTTGGGGAATGATTATTAGTGGTACTACAGGCCAGGTACACTGTATCAGTGCAACCAGTACAAAACACTTTTGAAAGGTACCTTTCGAAGGGTTCACGTATATAACGTATAAACAGCAGTTTGCTGTGTGAAGAAATTGGGGTTATGGACACCGCTGTAATTGATTTGGTTATATTAGATAAATGTTGCTGTCCTGTGGTGATGCTTACTTTTAACTGACTGTTTAAAATCAAAGTAAACATCGTACCATAAAAAAACTCTAAAAATTGGAACACCTAAAATAATTTACCATAGTTGTCCTAAAACTGGAACAGTTTGGTTTTACAGTAGATAATGTGTTCAAAAATGTGGTTGGAATGGCAAACAATGTAGACTCTAATCAGACTGCTCCTTGAGTAGTCTGAGCTTGGTCTACACTGTTTGCTATGACTTGTCTGTCCCAATACTTAGAAATTTTACAGTACTTAATGTTCGAATTTCGATGGATTATTTGCGATTTTAAGTTGTTTTTAACAGTATTTCAATCATATCAGGACGATGGGTGGGTGATAATGAAAGGCTGTGTGCAATCGAACCCCATTTACGATGGAAAAGATTCCCGCCTACAGCGGGACTCGAACCCAGGACAGCTACATCAGCAGGCCAGTGCTTAACCTACTGAGCTACCGGGGCTCCTCTCTCTAGTGTTTGGGTCAGTAGTTCAGTACTGATAAAAATTAACCTTATGTACCTGTGTCTGGTAAAACTGGCCATTGTGTTGGGCTGAAAATCTGAGCCACAGTTCCCAATGTGTCTATGTTCTTCTTTTGAAAACTGTTGATGTTATTATTTTAGTTGTAATTTTTCTTCTTTCAGACAAGTAAGAGATCAACAGAAGACTGGGCTGGTAGAAATGATAATGGGGTAAAAGTAATTTTTCCAGATGCTGAGATACAGTTTGATGATGGTTTCAGGCGGCCCAAACCAGGAGATTATGTTGTGTCACAGGTGAGTGAGAAGTTTTATTCAGAGTGACTCGCCTTATGAGCCGCGACAAGAGAAAACTAACAAAGTGATTGTGTGCCCAGCGCAAACTCAGATCAGCCTGGGCATCTGCCCAGTCTGATCAGAGTCTTCATTTTTCCACATGGCGGTACCTTAGACCCTTAGCTGTCCTCTAAGCGCACAGCAAAGACTGTGATCAGACTGGGCTGATGCCCAGGCTGATATGAGTCTTCGCTGGCTCACATGCCACTCTGTTGGTTTTGTTGTGTCGCTGTTCTTATTAATAGACCACATCTGATCAACACCAATCATGATGCATGCAGGTTCATTGTAAGAACAAGTCTATTAGGCATCATCTGTGTCTTTTCTAGTATATTTTTTTGTCCAGTTCTCATTAGAATGTTCCCTAGGAGGCTCAGCGGAATGAATCCATGGTTGCACACTCCTGGCACCGAGTGGGTCTATCCTTCCCCTCTCCAATTCAAAGAGGAGAGTCACATTAATTAGATGATGTCAAAAAATTTTTGGAAGGAAATCATAAAATGTTAATATTTTCACATTTAAGTGGCTGCATCATTCTACATTATGACATACTTATGTTAATGATGTTTCATTTCAGATTATTACCTCATCTTCTCAAGTTTTACACGGAGTTCCTCTGTACGGTACCACACTACAGGACTACAGCAGAAAATCAAATCAAGATAGACTAGCGTTCCAATTATAGCATAAAGATGATTGGGTACACTTTCAGGGGAAGCAACTATGCTATTTTCATTTTTCAGCCAATCTCAATGGGGGTCAGCTCTTAAAAGAAAGAATTTGCTCCCCAAGGAGCAAATTCTTTCATTTAAGAGTAGACCCCATTTGGAAGAGTTTTGTCATCCAGGGAAGCAAATAGAAGTTACATAATTGCCCCCCTTTGTACAAATGGCAGAAAAAACATGGGGATGTACCCATACACCTTAATTATTTATTTCAAGGTTCCAGATATTGGCATTATTTGACAATAATCCTGTGATAACTTTTTAGCTCACCTGAGCACGAAGTGCTCAAGGTGAGCTATTGTGATCGATATTTGTCCGTCGTCCGTCCGTCCTTCCGTCAGTCCGTCGTCAACAATTTCTTCAAATGACATCTCCTCCTAGACCAGTAGGCCAATTTCAAAATAATTTCCCACAAATGTTTCTGTTATAGCCCTGAACCAAAATTGCTAAAATAGTTCCCCTCCGCTGAACAAAATGGCCACCAGAGCTAAAAATAGAAAAAGCTTTAAACGACATCTCCTCTGAAGCCAGTGTCTCGATTTCAAAAAATTTCATATGAATGTTTGACTCATTGTCCTGAACCAAAATTGCTAAAACGGTTCCACTCCGCTGAATAAAATGGCCACCAGAGCTAAAGATAGAAATCTAAAAATAGAAAAACTTTTAAAAGACATCTCCTCCGAAGCCAATGGCTCGATTTCAAAATAATTTCACAGAAATGTTTGACTTATGGCCCTGAACCAAATTTGCTAAAACGGTTCCACTCCGCTGAACAAAATGGCCGCCAGAGCTAAAAATAGAAATAAATCTTAGAATGACACAGAGGGCACAGTTTTGATCCAATCGTCATGAAACTTTGTCAGAATGTTTATCTTAATGAAATCTAGACCAAATTTGAAACTGGGTCATGTGGGGTCAAAAACTAGGTCACTTGGTCAAATCTTAGAAAAACCTTTTAGACACTCTAGAGGGCACAGTTATGATCCAATCTTCATGAAGCTTTGTCAGAATCTTTATCCTTAGACAATCTAGGCCAAGATTGAAAGTGAGTCATGTGGGGTCAAAAACTAGGTCACTAGGTCAAATCTTAGAAAAACCTTGTGTACACTCTAGAGGGCACAGTTATGATCCAATCTTCATGAAACTTTGCCAGAATGCTTATCTTTATGAAATATAGACCAAATTTGAAACTATGTCACTAGGTCAGATCTTAGAAAAACCATGTGAATGCTCTAGAGGGCACAGTTTTGTTCCAATCTTCATGAAACTTTGTCAAAATGTTTATCTCCTACAAATCTAGACCGAGGATGCAACTGGGTCATGTTGGATCAAAAACTAGGTTACTAGGTCAAACCTTAAAAAAACATTGTGTGGATACTCCAGAGGGCACAATTTTGGTTCAATCTTCATGAAACTTTGTCAGAATGATTATCTTAATGAAATCTAGGCCAAGTTTGAAACTTGGTCTTGTCAGGTCAAAAATTAGGTCACTAGGTCAAATCAGAGAAAAGCCGTGTGTACACATTTGTGGCTTTATTTTGCATTGAATCTTCATGAAACTTTGTCAGAATGTTTATCTTCATGAAATGTAGGCCAAGTTTGAAACTGAATAATGTCTGATCAAAAACTAGATCGCCAGGTCAGATCTTAGAAAAACATTGTGTACACTCTAGAGGGCAAAGTTTTGATCCAATCTTCATGAAACTTTGTCAGAATATAGATTAGAAAGTGCAAAACTGCTCCAATTGAACCATCATCAAATAGATGATCTTCCATGTTATTTCATCATAACTCAGGTGAGCGATTTAGGTCCATCATGGACCTCTTGTTTTACTTATTTTTGCATTGGAAAGAGATGCTATTGCCTTTCATATGAGATGCCTTGTCAAGGCAGTTGTGATAAGGGGCAACAATAATTGAGACACGACACGAGAAAACCAACAAAGTGGCATGTGTGCCCAGCGAAGACTCAAATCAGCCTGGCCATCTGCCCAGTCTGATCAGTGTTTTCGCTGTCCGCATGGAGCTAGCTTAGACCCTTAGCTACCCTTTAAGCACAAAGCTAAGAGTCTGATCAGACTGGGTGGATGGCTGGGCTGATCTGAGTCTTCGGTGGAAGCAGTTAGTTTTCTCTTTCGAGGCTCATATATTGATGCTGTTCTAATGAGGGAGCACAGCATTTGTTTTTATCACATGATATTGCTGTTATTCAGTAGATAATGTTGTGTCATAAAAATTGTATGACCACGTGTAATAACATCTTGGCGCGTACACATAACGTCATTGACAACGACCATGTCAACAATGCATTTTCTTTTCGAAATAATGTTCATTTTGAAGGTGATAAAGTCCCATTTTACAGGGTCTTACACTCGTTGTCATTTCATATGAATTTTATGAAACTCGCCAAAGGCTCGTTTCATAAATTTCATATGAAATTAGCACTCGTGTAAGATCCTCTGTATATGGAGATTGTGTCAAAAAGGACCATGTCAGAGCTATGTGTATTCAGTAACACTCAAATGAGGGCATTTGTTTAAACTAGTAATAGTCTTCACTTGTCACTCTTTAGATTTTCAAAGGATTCATTGAATATAGAGACAGAAAGGAAAGACTCTGATCAGACTGCAAGGATGTGCAGGCTGGTCTGAGTCATTGCTATTCTAACATACTGTAAGATGCCTTTTCATGTGATGCCAGTCAAATTGCCCTGCAAATACTCATATTGTACATGTTTGGAGCTTCATATCATTTTTTATATTGACATTTTGATAATTGAGCCGCGACACAAGAAAACTAACAACGTGGTTGTGCGCCCAGCGCAGACTCAGATCCGCTTAGTCTGATCAGGGTCCACGCTAACCCCTTAAAGTGTAGCTAAGGGTCTAAGCTACCTACGTGCGGACAGCGAGGATCCGCCCAGTCTGATCTGAGTCTCCGCTGGATGCACAACCACTTTGTTAGTTTTCTCGTTTCGCAGCTCATATATCTTTGACATAAAAATGAACTTTTGAAAGCTCCCTTAAGTGTGTCCTTGTTATTGCTGCCCAAGTGAGGTACATGTACTAATTTTGTCATAAAAATATTGCAATAACTCAGTCAAAATTGAATTTATCTTTGGGAAAAATTTCAGTATATCCAGTGGGACTCTTGAAGATTTACATGAAATTAGGTCATACCTTGGAGAGCATCATATAAGAGAAGTATTATATAAAACGTTTTGGAAATATTTTATTTCTTTTCCATGAAAACATAATATGTTGTGGTATCCCATTTGAGTATAATGAGATGTGACAGGGGTTTGATGGACAAATATCAAAAACTTTCATGACTTTAACCAAAGTGAATGGGCCCACAGCCATGTCTTCCCACCACTTTTACACTTGAAAACAATTTTTACAACTTGTAACAGTTTGCTTTCCCCTTTGTTGAAGTCTTTCTAAATGGTGTACCCATGGTGGTGTACCTGTACGTCATAGGCAGATACTTACATGTAATATGGAACTTCATTTTGGCACACACAAATGAAAAAAGAAAAAAAAATTATTTCCAAAATTACAGTATTGGCAACAATGTGTTAAGACTCTGAATGATGTAATAAGTGTCGAACAGGTCAAAATATGGAAAGGAGGTACATATGCATCAGGGCCAGGTTGTTCAAAGCATTGTAAGCTGCACAAAGTTGTTAGTCAAGGATTTTTTGAATGTCAAAGTGCTCACAAAATCAATGGTGGTAATAACTTTTGCTGAATAATTGTGAGGAACTTTTGCAGTACAAAAGTTTCTCCTATTTTTTCAGCATAAATGGCAGCGTTTTTACTTTATTACTTCTGGAAATTTAAAGTCTCTTTAACTAACAACGTTGTTAGCTTTGAACTACTAAGCCAAGATTTTATGGTCATAATAATCTGGATCTGCTCCATACAAAATAATGATTATTGCGTTTGCAAACAGCCAAGGCTCAGGCCAGCCTGCACACCTTTCGACAGCCAGGGGTATGGTCTGCAGGATTTATGTAGAGTTTATATACATGTATGTAGTATGTAGCAATGTCTAGTGCTCCCCTATATAAATCCTGCCAACCATGCCCCTGGGGTCCAAAATGGCCATGCCCTGGGGTCATTAGCTCCCATAGACCATAAACTTATAATGGGGAAAAAAATCTTCTCTGAAACCATGAGGCCAAGAGCTGAGCTATTTAGTATGTAGCAATGTTTAGTGGTGTCCTACATAAATCCTGCCAACCATGCGCCTGGGGGCCCCAGGGGTCATTAGCTTCTTCTCTGGAATCAAAAAGCCCTGAGCATAAATATTCAGTATGTAGCAATGGTAAGTGGTCCCCTACATAAATCCTGCCAACCAACCATGCCCCCTGGGTGAAAACATTCCGCTTGATGCGAGTATCACAGTGGTACTGACGGGTGAGCGATTGTTGCCCTCTTGGGCTACTTGTCTTTTGGAGTCTTGTGATGGTGATCAGTCCACATAAAAATGTAGCCATTACAGACCCCAGTCGTTTTTTTCCCTTCACATGCACTAGCTCAAGTCTTTGTATGACATATAGTAGACAACACAGCCTCTGATTATGCTTAAATGATAATAATTCAGAGCTGTAGATAAGAGGGAGTATTTGGTGATAATTAGGGATAATTTTTAAAGTCATTTCTGCATAAAAACATATGTTGTGTCCCCTCATCTGAAAGGTCTTGACGAGACAGTTCAGAATCTGAACTTCAGAAGTGGGGTCACAACATATGGTTTCGATGAGAAATAAAAAAAATTATCCTTCAATTATAATCAAATACCCCTCTTATCTAAAGCTCTATGCTGTACAGTCAAACCTATCTTAAAGGTTTCTCCCATGGGAACGCACAGGTTGGCTGCTAAAGACAGGTGACTCCATAATCAAGGTTCCATTGCAATGTGTTATGATCCATGTGATCCAAAAAGATAGCTGCTAAAGGCATGTGACCCCTTAACAGAGTGACCCCTAAGACAGATTTGACTGTGCATGCTTATCTGTGTATTCTCTGCATACTGGCAACAAGATGCATACAATAGTATAGATGCCAACTCCCATTTGATATGGTTAACATCTTCCTGTTAAGAGGATTGTTTTAAACCCATGTATGTGTGAATTTCATCTGCCAGTTCCATACAGTGAATGGCACGCTGGATATCTTTAGAATGATCACGCTTTTGTTTTATCTCACTGATGAAGAATAAGAAGTCTCTCATAAACAGTCCTGAAAGAGAAAATAAAAAAAGTTCATGAGAATTTGAGCCAAACTACGGCATCGCTTGTGTCACAAAGTCACTGATTTTTAGCTCACCTGGCCCGAAGGGCCATAGTGAGCTATTGTCATACCAATGCGTCCGGCGTGCGCCGTGCGTCCGTGCGTCGTCCGTCAACATCTAAAAACAAATATTTAAACATCTTCTTCTGTAAAACTACTGGTCCCATGGTTCTCAAATTTCACATGGAGCATGACCTGACTCCAGGGTCTCAGAATTGTAAAATTGGGTCAGGTTGGAAATCCAAGATGGCCGCCGTTACTAAAAATAGCAAAAACAACAAAATAAACTTCTTCTCTAGAACCACTGGGTATATTTGTCTGAATTTTGGCATGGAACATCAGTGAAACCTTGGTATTCAAAATTGTAAAAATGAAAAAAATCTGTAGCGGAGTTTTGTCACAGTGACCTACTTTCTGTTTACGTGTGTAATTTTGCTCAAATGCCAATGTCAAAAAATGACCTATTTAAACAACTTCAAACAACTTCTTCTCTAAAACCACTGAACCCATGGATCTCAAATTTCACATGGAGCATGACCAGACTGAAGGGTTTCAAAATTGTAAAATTGGGTCAGGTCAAGAATCCAAGATGGCTGCCGTTACTAAAAATAGCATAAACAACAAAATCAACTTCTTCTCCAGAACCATTTGGTATATTTGGTTGAAAGTTGGAACATGGAACATAAGTGGGACCTTGGTGTTGAAAATTGTAGAAATAAAAAAAATCTATAGCGGAATTAGGTCACAGTGACCTACTTAGCGTTTACAAGGCCGATTTTGCTCAAATGTCAATATCTAAAGAAAATGCAACCAATTCTGACCAGATTTGGTCAGAAATGGTTCTTGAATGGAATTATTTCAATTTTGTGCCAGTTGACTATCCAAGATGGCCACCATGGGGGCCGTTACTAAAAATAGCACAAACATAAAAATGACAATTACTCAAGAACCCTTGAATGGAATTGGACCAATTTTGTGTCAGAATGTTCCTTGCATGAAGCCGTTTCGATTAATTGCAATTTGGCATTCCAAGATGGCCGCCATCTGGTGTTACTAAAAATAGAACAACCATAAAAATGACAATTACTCAAGAACCCTTGAATGGAATTGGACCAATTTTGTGTCAGAATGTTCCTTGCATGAAGTCGTTTCGATTTATTGCAAATTGGCATTCCAAGATGGTCGCCATCTGCCGTTACTAAAAATAGCCATCAGAGGAGATGGCAAATCCCCCGACCGAAGACCCCCATGGGCCTTGGTAAAAGGGTGCACTTCAAAACGCATATTAGTAATATATTGTCATTCTTTTATGCTTCTGATTGACATCATCTGTTAACAGATGCATGATTATCTAACACTCAGACTAAAACAGTATGCTTGACTGCTAAAAAGAGGTAATATCTCAAACAGCCACCATATACACGAGTGCATAGCATACTATACATTCGACTTTCAAAATGTGTGAATAACTTCTAAAGTACAAGCCCTACAAACCTAATTTTGAGCTCTCTAGTAAGTGAATTCGGGACAAAGAATCAAAGAATCCAAATCTGGGAATTTTTTTTTTTTTTTTTTTGGTGGGGGGGGGGGGGGGGGAGGGGGGGGCAGGATGTAGAGGGGTCAGAGATATCACAGCATGATCATCGATATTCTAAAAGGTACAAGGTTATTCAAATTCTGTAGCAGGCCAGGGTTATACAGATATGGAGCAGAGACTCAAACAGCAGCTCAAACTACCAAAGGGAAATAACCCACAAAGCATGAAAGCAAGAGTTATCATTCATGTATGAGACAAATTGTCATGACCTGTTCTGCATATCTGTGAAGTATCATGAAAATATTTCGAAAGGTATTCAAGCTATGGGGCATACACCTAACATCATCAAAGGGAAATAACTCCAAAAGTAAGAAAGCAAGAGTTGTCATTCTTGTTCGCGACACATCAACATGACCTGTTCTATATATCTGTGAAGTATCATGAAAATATTCCAAAAGGTATTCAAGTTATAGAGCGGACACGAAATCACACCTAAAACCATCAAGGGGAAATAACTCCAAAAGTAAGAAAGCAAGAGTTGTCATTCTTGTTTGCGACACATCGCCATGACCTGTTCTACATATCTGTGAAGTATCATGAAAATATTCCATAAGGTATTGAAGTTATAGAGCGGACACGAAATCACACCTAAAATGATCAAGGGGAAATAACTCAAAAAGTAAGAAAGCAAGAGTTGTCATTCTTGTTTGTGACACATCGTCATGACCTGTTCTACATATCTGTGAAGTATCATGAGAATATTCCCAAGGGTATTCAAGTTATAGAGCGGACACGAATCTGCCAAAATATCGCACCTAAAAGTATCAAGGGGAAATAACTCAAAAAGTAAGAAAGCAAGAGTTGTCATTCTTGTTCGCGACACATCGTCATGACCTGTTCTACATTTCTGTGAAGTATCATGAAAATATTCCAAAGGGTATTCAAGTTACAGAGCGTACACGAATCTGCCAAAAAATCACCAAAGGGGAGATAACTCAAAAAGTACAATAGCAACAGTTACCATTCTTGTTCGCGACACATCGTCATGACCTGTTCTACATAACTGTGAAGTATCATGAAAATATTCCAAAGGGTATTCAAGATATAGAGCGGACAAGAAAGTGTTTACGGACGGACAGACGGACGCCAGGCTCATCGCTATATCCCCCGAACCTTACGGTCGGGGGATAAAAATAGCACAAAACATGAAAATGACAATATCTCAGTAACCGCTGAATGGATTTTGACGAAATTTGTGTCAAAATGATTCTTGCATTGAGATGTTTCAAAAATATCTAACTGTAGACCAGTCATATTGGCCTCTGTTACTAAAAATAGAAAAATGTGAAAATTAGAAAATGTCAATGGAATTGGGTTAATTTTGTGTCAGAATGGTCCTTTCATTAAGCTTTTTCGATTTTTTGCATTTTGACATTCCAAGATGGCTGCCATCTGCAGTACTAAAAATAGCACAAAACATGAAAATGACAATATCTCAGTAACCGCTGAATGGATTTTGACGAAATTTGTGTCAAAATGATTCTTGCATTGAGATGTTTCAAATATATCTAACTGTAGACCAGTCATGTTGGCCTCTGTTACTAAAATTAGAAAAATGTGAAAATTAGAAAATCTCAATGGAATTGGACCAAATTTGTGTCAGACTCCGGATGACTGATATATGGTCCTTGCATGAAGGCTTTTCGATTTTTTACATTTTAGCAATCCAAGATGGCCGCCATCTGCCATTACTAAAAATAGTACACAACATGAAACTGGCAATATCTCAGTAACCCCTGAATGGATTTTGATGAAATTTGTGGCAAAATGATTCTTGCATTGAGGTGTTTCAAAAGTAAATATATAAAGACCAGGCAAGTTGGCCTCTGTTACTAAAAGTAGCAAAATGTGAAAATGAGAAATTCTCAGTGGAATTGGACCAATTTTGTATCAGAATGGTCCTGTTGCACAATAGCCAGGTGAGCGATATCAGGCCCATTTGGGCCTCTTGTGTTAGCTTTGCTAACCTGTATTTAATAAAGAATGTGTTAAGCATAACCTGCTTGCACTGAATTTATTTTTTGATATTTGAGCCAATTTGTAATTATGTACTTTAGTATATTTACATTCTCAGTGCATTTACTGAAAAAAAAACCTATGGTAAACCATTAGAACAGTATGTAGTTGATACCTCAATAACTAAATCAGTTCATACCTCACCTTGACCTCATTTTCAAGGTCACTGGAGGACTTAGATGACAGTTTATTGTACCCACAATATCTCATGAACCAGTAGATGGAATTTCACCAAACTTGCATGGATACATTTCTGGGACTAGCTTAAAAGCTGATCAAATTTTTGTGACCTTGACCTCATTTACAAGGTCACAGGAGGACTTAGATATGTGAAAATTTCACTAAAATTGATATATCTCATTAGCCTTAGGCTTGATTTCCACATCAATTTCATACGTATACCTTCAGGACAACCTCAAATGTTTACTGTCTTTTGATGACCTTGACCCCTTTTTCAAGGTTAATAGCTAACTTCCATATGCTTATTTTTGTCTCTTAAAAGTGAGTTATATCTTGAACCAAAAGAAGGATATTCATCAGACTTGCATGAATATATTGTTGTGACAGGTTTAAGACATATTTAGTAGTCGGTGACCTTGACTCATTTTTCAAGGACATAGTCTTCTATGTAGGATATCTTTAGAACCAGTGAATGGATTTCCTCCAAACTTGCATAGACATTTTATTTGTACAGACTTTTTATTCATTAGAGGGAATGGGAAATGGGCTGGTTTGGGGACATCAGTTTTTCTCTGAAAAACATTTCTAGTTTATTTGGTGTCTGTTTGTTATGTCACCAATATGGCACTTTCACATAAGAAAGGTATAGGGGGTTGTTACAAATCAACATTGTTATGATCAGTGATTACACTAGATTTTCCATCACACTTCAGCCTTTGGTCCTGTGGTACCATCTTCCGGTAAATATTTAATTATATGTTATGATTTACCATACCTTGATTTCATTTAAACTATAGTCAGCCATCACAAATGAGTGTGATTGATAACCAAATTTTCAGATTTACTATAGATGAAAATTTATAGCTTTCAGTTTTGTTTGACATTTTTCTGTATTTAATAGCAAAAGTAATGCAGGAACTCGGACAATCTACCATTAAAGTACAATGCACTTTACCTATTTTCTTTGGCTGAGGTCTGTTCCCTGTTTTAGGGGCTGGTGGTGGTCCCTCTGGTTTCTCTACCATGACATGACCATTCTCAAACTCAATTAAATATGTCTTGTCCCTTTTTACTCTTTCTTTGGTCCTTCTGACTGTCAGAGACAATTTGCTGTAAAAAAAATTTTGGAGTTGTATTATGTAAAAGGGTACTTTATGACCTGCAAAATGGGAACACTAAGACTATTCTGCACATGTGTGCAGTTGAATCTGGGTCTTCCTTGGTTGCATAAGCAATCTAGGAATCTGAGAGGAATCAATAAAATGGAAAATGAGATTTTGTTGTAACAGTTGTAGATCTGAGTATAAATTTGGTATGCAGATAGGGCTGAACGTTTACTTCTCTTGTAAGGGCTAGGGACTAGCTTCCCTGATCATGGGTCCAGGTGAATGATTGTCCTTAGACATATCACCAGTTAACAATTCTGATTCTGAACCTGAAGACCATTTTACATGATGTCAATCAAATAGAAAGTGAATCAATTATAAAGAGGCATAATGTAGTTTCAGTGGTGTATAAACCTACAGTTTCTCAAGATAAGTTTTTCAGCATATTTAATAAAATTATAGCATTATGACTAAAGTAGATTTGCTATTTGTAAATCTGAAACAGTCACTACACTTTTTTTTGATGCGAGATACATAGTCATCACTGTTTTCTTGTACAATTTCATACTTTAATGAGACTGAAATGCAATCTACAATTTTGTTTGCGGCATATGCTTTACTGACAGAATTTGAAAGCTTTTGTAGGACTTCATCAATGCAATTGCTGAATCAAGCTGTCACTCAATGACAATGTCTTTTATAATGGCTGTTGGTGTATATGAAGAAATCCCACCCACATTTAACTGCATTTGCGAGTATAAATGTATCGAACCTGCATTTTTCAGAAGAAAGTTTAGCTACAGCTGTGAATCCTTTATCATTAGCCTCCAGGGTCCCTCCTGTGGCCTTTAAATCTTCACCAAACAATTTGTAAAGGGTCTGTATCATAGAAATATTTACACAAAATGGTCCTCCTGACTTCTCAAAATCTTCAGCCCAGCCATTATAATTACCTGTAGTATAAACAAAATTCTTTGAAGTTGATTATTAACACTTTAAGCACCAGTGACAAAAATATCAGAATTTGCAAACAGCATAGATCTTGGTGAGGCGGCTCAAAATGAGCCACCTCATCTAGATCTACACTGTTTGCCCTCTAGTCTTTGAATTCTCAATATGAAATAAACTTTTTTCTTTTCAAATGTCTAAACATTCAAGCAGCTACCACTGTTGCACTATCAGTCTTGCAAAGTTTCCAAAAGAAATCTGAGCAAACTCTGATTTTAAGGTGAATAGGTACACTGCAATGTTCTGTCATTTTTCAAAGGGTGACAACTTTTGTGACTTCCTGTTTGCTTCCCTGGAGAAAAGATCTATTCCTTTTGAAGAAGAGAATTTTCTCCTATGAGAGATTACCGTTTACGCAGTAATTTTTGCGGGTTCAAATTTTGGCCGTTTAGGGTCGAAAACATAAACCTTAATTTTTGTGATTTTAATTTTTCGCGGAGAGGAACATGCACAAAAAGTAAAACTGTTTGTTTCTCACTTGAGCCAGTTCTTGTGCCATGACCGCAATTTAATGAAAGAACTGGCTCATGTGAAAAGTACCAGAATTTACAGAAGCAAACGGAAACACAATATATGGACAGAGTTGATTCCCCTGACAATGTACCCATAAATTTTAAAGTGAAAATGGACATAACTAGCCAAAGCAGGCCACCATGTAGGTTTATCCTCCAACAAAATATGTAGGAACCCCCTCAATATTTCTAAACCTCAGTTAGACACAGCACTGTGGTTTGAGCTGGACTGATTATGCCCCCCTGTGATATTTTATCCCAGAATTCTCCTTCTCTGTGGAGTTCTGTTTACATGCATGCATTTTAGTCTCAAATGAAAAATGAAAAATAACTCGCATTCTAACACAGTGCGCCTATAGAAGCAATGGAAAGTTGCTGTGTTTTATTCTGCAGCAGTTCACTGTTTCGGAGCGCGTGAGTCTAATTGCTGACGTCACTACAATTACTGACGTAATTTTGTGACGTTTAGAGACGTTAGACCGTGTAACTTCTCTTTTTCTTTCTAAAATCGCCATAAAAATGTACATTTGTCTTACATACAGTTAAGAATATTGGCGGGAGCATGAACGCGCTGGCGGGAAGGTTGGGAGAGTTTGAATGAAAAGAATAGTTTTTCGGCGTTTTTGAGAGTTAGAATTTGAATAGTTCAGCTCTAGCATTGAATTGTTGAGTAATAATTCACTGTTTGTCGGTCAGTTGTTAGTAGATATATCACTCGCGCTCCGCGCTCGTGATATGATCTACTTTACAACTGACCTCCAAACAGTGAATTATTACTCAACAATTCACTGCTGGAGCTGATCTATTTCTTAAATATAAAGCAAAGTTTGCCATGATATAAATATAATACCTACCAACCATTTTTATCTCCCCTTTTACAACTGGAACTGTTGACTTCTTTAACTTTTCTTTAATATCAGCAAAACCTGGGGTCAGCAACCCAATATTTTCTTCATGCAGGATCAAACCTACAATGAAAGCAAGAAAAATGTCTTTTTCACAAGCTACAGACTGAAAAAAAAATGCTCGCTGTATGCAATAATGGAAATTCATTGCTACCCAGCAGGCATATGACGTTGAAATGACGTCATACCGACGTTGATGTGATGTCATGACCTTGCACCGACGTCAATATGACGTCATTTTAAGGTGTGCCCGTAGGGTAGTGCCTGTGGCTGACAATGAAGGATTGCACTCTCTTTATGACACGCAACAGGAGAAAACCAACAAACTGGTTGTGCTTCCAGTGCAGACTCAGATCAGCCTGGGCATCCACCTAGTCTGATCAGAGTCTTCGCTGTCCGCATGCAGGTAGTTTAGACCCTTAGCTACCCTTTAAGCTCTTAGCGAAGAGTCTGATTGGACTGGGTGGATTCCCAGGCTGATCTGAGTCTGCGCTGAGCCCACAACCACTTTGTTGGTTTTCTCGTGTTGCAGCTCATATTTACATGTTACTGTCAATGGTTGCGCTGGTTGGTTCTTGAAAACAATTAAACCATGAACTTACTTTCTAAGGGTTGACTATTTCTAGTCTGATAGTATTTTGAATGAACTGTCATAAGCATAAATACCATAATCTTAAGGTATTTTTCCACATTTTCTGACATTTTTACAAAGGGGAACAACTCGTGACTGTTTATTCCCTGCAAAACGCAGCCCTTTCAAAATAGGGTCAATGCTTAAAGAAAAGAATTTGAAGCTGAAGTTGTGACAGGAAACTCCACTAACACATGTTTTCCATGTAGCAGGGCTTTCCTGGATAACAGAAGTGATGGAATCTTTGAGCACCAAATAGGGTCAATGCTTAAAGAAAAGAATTTGCTCTCAGGTGAGCAAATTCTTTCCTTCAAGATTGACCCTGATTGAATTAATGAAAAGGGAGGTAAAAAGAAAATGGCAGAGTTGCTTCCCCGTGAAAGTATACCCTTTCACTTTAAGACGAAATTTCCCACAATGCATTTCATTATTCTATAACTTTTTACCTTTTTCTTTTGCTAATGTGAAGAGTTCTTTGGTCACAGAGGCTGAAGTTGCGACAGGAAACTCCACTAACACATGTTTTCCATGTAGCAGGGCTTTCCTGAATGGCAGAAGAGATGGAATCTTTGAGTTTAAACTCTTTAACCACCAAAAAGCAGACAACAAAATTTTCGTCTGCAATAATTAAAAAAATGCCTTGTCCAAAACATTTCATATTGAGAATTCAAAGACTAGAGGGCATACAGTGTAGATCTAGATGAGGCAGCTCATTATGAGCTGCCTCATCAGGATCTACGCTGTTTGCGAATTTTGCTAATTTCATCACTGGGGCTTAAAGAGTTAAGTGAGCCTAAACTTCAGTTATAAACATTCCTCCATGATGTTTTGGGACATTATTAGAAGCATGGCAATGAGAACTTTTAAACAGAAATATGAAAAATATCTTAAACGGTATTATATCAAAGCTATTGGCTTATCAAACACCAAGAATCAAAATAAATTACTTTGTCAGTTTATGCAGATTCTGAAGCTCATTAAATCATTAAAAGTACAGTCAAACCTGCTTATGTGGTCACCTCTATTAAGGGTTCACCTGCCTTAAGCAGTCACCTTTTTTGGGTCCCTTGAACCAAACTACAGTGCAAATGAACCAGTATTAAGGGGTCACCTGTCTTAAGCAGCCGCTATTTGTCCTTCCCTTGAGTGACCCCTTAAGACAGGTTTGACTGTACATTTACAATCACAATATTTTTTTTTGGCATTTTTATTGCAATAATATACAATATGGTATGTGATTTGTCTGATGGGCATTTGAAAAGTATGTTGCATGGTCAGTTTTTCAGTCACCGATTAACAAACTTATTCATGTTTGGAACCATTTTTAACACCAATCTTTGCTCTTTGTTGAAAAAAAATAAATTTGAGATGGAAGGTACGAGACAGTCACAAGATATTATATTCTGAATATAAAATTATATACTGTCTAAATACTGGAAAACAAATTTTCAATGAAATACATAGAATTTTTACTTCTTTGAAAATGGTGCGTAATATTTTCACTAAAGGAGAAAATTATATTATTTTCATAAATTTTGTAGACTTCCACATGACAAACTTAACATATGAAAATTGACTGAATTGGGCTATTTTAATTGTTTAAATTTAAGAAAGTTATATCAGCATCTGAAAACGAATACCACTGTGTATATATTTTTAAATATACACCAGATGCAGTAGAACTTCATTGGCTCCAACAGGCTTGGGACCATGAAAATTAGTTCCAGCCAAGGGTAGTTCTAGCCATCCAGGGCTAGTTTCTATATAAAGTGACCTCTAGGGACCATGAAATAGTTCTAGTCAAGCAGGGCTAACGAGCCATCAGGGTTCGAGCCATTGCAGTTCTACTGTAGTTGTTGTTTATCCTTGTTCCATGTATGGTTTCTCATCAAGCACAACTCCTGTGCTTTTTAACAAAATGACTGTACCTTACAGTTACGAAGGGATGCAAGCCTGTTTAAAGTAGGAGTGGCTTCCAAATTGTGAATTTCAGCTCATTATTTACTAACCTGATAATATCTTCATGGCTTGCGGGTTCAGAACAGACTAATATGGCATGAACATCAGATCTAGTTAAAGCTTCTTCTTCGCTTAATTGTTGGCTTCCTTCAATCTCTAGAGTTCTCCTAGTAAAATAAAATAACATTGTAATTATGCTTTGTTTAGCATGAGAGCATTAAAAGGGAAAGATTAGTGAGCATTAAATGCATATTAGTTTAAACATATTTCATTTATCTTTTTTCATAACCTGTATGTATTAATACGACATACAAAATATACTAGGATTGGAATGAAAGCAAATTGCTTATTTGGTTCTTCTCCTAATGCATGTTATAACATTATACCCATAATACACTTCAACAATGTTGTTGTAGCTGTTGGCTTTTACCCAACGGGCACATGACATCGAAATGACATCTCACTGACGTGAGTATGATGTTGCGACGTCATGTGCCTTACTGGATATGGGGATGCAGGTAGAATGGTTGCTCTTTTATGAAAATTAAGCAACAGAGATAGTAATAAGTGCCTTGATGGGTGATTGGTTGCTTGTCTTCATGGATGACCTGGCAAATGCTGCAGCATTAATGAGGAAACAACCAATATTGCCTACCAAATTCACCGTAATAATTAAGTCCACATGCCTTAATTATCACAAGCTTACCTATATGTTTTTTTGTTGTTGTTTTTGAGAGCATTCTTTCTGGCTTGTTTAAGCACAAAGACTTCCCCCTATCAAATGTCATATTCACCTGGTAAGTTTTCCAAATATATGATAACTTGAGCCGCGACACGAGAAAACCAACAATGTGGTTGTGCGCTCAGCGCAGACTCAGATCAGCCTGGGCATCCGCCCAGTCTGATCAGAGTCTTCGCTGTCCGCATGGAGGTAGCTTAGACCCTTAGCTACCCTTTGAACACTTAACTAAGAGTCTGATGAAATTGGGCGGATGCCAAGGCTGATCTGAGTCTGCGCTGGGCGCACAACCACATTGTTGGTTTTGTCATGTCGCGGCTCACTTAATTTCACCTAGTATTTGACCTGTCTCCAGTGAGTATTATGAAGCAGATTCGGCCAAGCTTTTTTTTTCATATGCATCTATGCACTTGATAGACTTTGATGACCGAGTTAACTTCAGGAAAGCAGTTTTGATCTATAAATCACTGAATAATCTTGCTCCCCAAAATCTATGTAATAAGTTCACATACACACAGAATATCCACCAAGTCAACCTAAGATCAGTAACAGACTTAACGCTGTATGTTCCAAAGCTAAATTTGGAAATTTACCGCAAAACACTAGCTTACTCTGGACCTAAATCTGGAACAGCCTTCCCTATTCAGTAAGAAATGCCCAAAGCCTGTGGGCATTCAAACAGGGATATCTGAGACGGAAAAGCTCAAATTTATCGTAAGGAAATTTTCAATTACTGCCAAGTCACCCGATTTCAGATTTCGGCAGATACTGCTGGCTCTGGTCATGCTGGGATTCATGGCCGTCCGTATGGGAAGCAGAGATTTGTATGATCCATGCCAGACATTACTGAACTGGCATGGATGGCATGCTGGTAACTTTTGGGGAAGGCTGACATGGCCCTTGTCAGGATCAAGTCAACACCTGGTCTGTCTGTAGGTTTGTTGGTGATGTATGGGGTGCAGTTGACAGGGAAAAATTTCTTCTGAGAAAGTCAATACCGGTAGTTAGTTGTGTTGTTAATAGATATGTTAATTTACTGTAAATATTTTGAATTGTAATAGAGGGCCTCAGGGAAGATAGGTACAAGCACTAATTGTGTGTTCCTCTTTAAATAAAGACATCATTATTATTATTATTATTATTATTATTATTATTATTATAGACTAGCACTTGATAGTGACAATTTTACAGGTAAAACTAAAATTTCAAAGGGCTGTTGGCTGATTATGACAAATACAGTACTGTCCATATAACAGACATTGTCATATGGTAAAAATACAATGTATGGGATGAGGATCTCACCCACTTTCTACTTATGTGTCCAATTTGCACCTCTAAATATCACTAACCTTGATACAAAGCCAATGAGTTTCCAGTCCCCATCTGCATAGTCAGGGTCTTTGAGGTCTCGTATCCTCACCTTACCAGCTATACCAACACCATAGACTACCATACCAAGCTTGTCAACCAAAACCTCGGTTTGGTCAGACATTGTGCCTCTAAAATGATAATATACATAGTAAATCTGGTAGTCATTAATAAGCCTTTTGAGTCTTGGGTACACCTCTAGGCTTTCTGCCATTTTACAAAGGGGAACAACTTTGGTGACTTTCTGTTAGTTTCCCTAGACAACTAAGCCTTTCCAAAAAAAGAGTTCTACACTTTAAAGAAACATTTTGCTACTAGAATAGCAAATTCTTTCTTATCAGAAATCTCTTAAGAATTGAGGAAAAATGAAAATAGTACCAGTATTTGACTTAAAATGCTGCTATATATAATAGTTCATGTTTATGTAATATATTCATCCTTATTACATGTATTGCAACAAACTTGCCAGAATAAACAGTGTAGCCCAAAATCAGACTGCTTCATTGTTTACTAATACTTTAATAATAATGGTTCAGCCAGATAATTCATAACAGTACATATAGGGGATCTTACACGAGTGGTCATTTCATATGAAATTTATGAAACGAGCGCTCGATTCATAAATTTCATATGAAATGAAGGCTTGTTTCATAAATTTCATATGAAATGACCACTAGTGTAAGATTCTGTTTATCATATGACCCTTTAAAATGGGATTTTAATGCCTTCAAACTGAACTTTATTTCAATATGAAAACGCATTGTTGACATGGACATTAATTGTCAATGACGTTACGTGTTCGCGTCAAAATGTTTTTACATGTGTGGTCATATGATTTTTATGACACGTTATCCACTGAATAAAAGCGACATCATATGATAAACAGTAATGAGCTAAAGATGCTCCATTAATTTGGGGCAGCACTTTTCTGACTCAATCATTTCCTGATACTCTCAATTCTGTTTGTACAAATTGCGTTGATTAACTACAGTATTTTGCGAAGATGTCAAAATACTGAGATGAATATTGGTACATTTCCAGGAGAGCAACTCGATCAGTCTACCTCTTTTATCCTCTTTGCTTCCCTTCTCAATTCTGGTCAACTCTTAAAGGAAAGAATTTGCTCCCCTTTAAGAGTAGACCCAATTTTGGAAGGGTTTCGTCATCCAAAAAACTATAGGAAAATACACATGTATATGGAGGCATACTAATACGTCTTACAAAGTAACTACAGTTTAACAAATTTTATGGTAGTGTACTACACTTTAAGGGTACCTTTTTTTTCGAAGGAGCCCCGGCAACTCAGTGGGCTAAGCGCTAGTCTACTGATCTAGCGGACCGGGTTCGAGCCGCGCTTGAGGCGAGAATCTTTCCTACCATAAACGGCATCCCATTGCAAACAGCCTTTCATTATCACAATCCCATCATCCTGATAGGACTGAAATACTGTTGAAAAGAACATAAAATCGCAAGACATCCATCCATCCATCATAACTACAGTTTTACCAATGGAGGTGTGTCCATACACTTTAAGGGTGTATTAAACTACAATTTTAAAACTTTTTAGATTAAATTCCAGAAATAAATATACAAACTTTCTTTAGATGACTTTGATAAATTTAAGGATTACTGTCAGACCATGTATATAATATTACTATTACATGTAATTTAAGACTCAAATGAAATTGTTTTATATTATCATAGTCAAGCTTATATTTTGATCAATGAACTTTAGCATGTACAAATGTAAAATATACTTATTTCATGTGAGAAAATATATTCCTGAACACACACAAACAGAACTACTTATAGCTGATAAAACCAAGCATCTTCCCTTGATTTCTGATCATCTACCAATAAAACAGACTGTAACTGTAACAAATTACCTCAAACACATGCTGAAGATAATTAACCATTATTTACTTAATGATATAACCCAAAAGCATTATTGTTTTAGCCCTAAATATTGGAACCACCTGTCAAAGCAATCGCTGCTGACTGAGATCAGACAGATCTTCAGAGCAGTCTGATCATCTGATGAAGTTCTGCAGGGTTTGCCAAAAATTATATACATTAATCCTTTTACCTCAAACTCATGTTGAAGATAATTACTGTATTAATCTTAATAAGCCCCCCCCCCCACCCCCCTGCTCTAATAAACCCCCCCTTGCCTCTTTTCCAAAAATAATGTTATTATTAACTTGCATGAATTCCTGTAAGCTTCTTTGGATAAGGTTGCTCTTTGAAATAGAATCTACCTTTAAAGGAAAGAATTTGCCTCTAGAGGAGCAAATTCTTTTCTTTAAGAGTTGACCCTACTTGAAAGGGAGGCAAAATAGCAGAGTTGCTTCCCGGTCTGAAAGTCTACCAAGTCACCTTATTACTGTTTATCAGAGGTATTCTGCAGTGGCTGAATTAATTTGGGCTCCAAATAACGCCCTTCTTTTGTAAAATGCAAGGCCCCCAGGGCATTTAATAGGATTAATACAGTAGCCTTTATTTGCTGAATGATACAACCTAAAGCACTAGTATATTTAATCTAAATGTTGGAACAGTCTGTTGGAGCAAACATTGCAGACCTAGATCATATTTCTCCTTAGACTGTTTGCCAATGTCTTCAAATATCTCCCAATATTGAATAGTTTGCAGTGTCCTCAAGTTCTGTTTTGTTGGTGAGGTGTGGAAATATTTAGGGTAAGTATGGCAACAGCTGTATATTTCTACCATAATGACCCTAATTTATGGGGCAGGGGTCTGTTGCTTCAGTGCAGATCCTGATCAGACTGCTGTGCAACATTATTTTCTGCAGAAAAAAAGAAAAAGCATATCATTTAAGCTCACAGCCCAGTAGGCACATGACGTCAAATGTTATCATACTGATGCGACATCATTACATCACATCAATGTCAGTAGGATGTCATTTTGATATCTAATGTGCTGGCTGGGAAAATTTTCCTCACTTAGCAGCTCTGATGATCATGGGGAATGCATTTTATGGCTATAGTCAGAGATTTATGGACTTTCAGAGTGGAGAGCACCCAAAACTGATCAATATTATTACATCTTAATGAGCATTGCCTTGCATCTTAGAAACATTTACCATGTTGAACCTGTTAACAGCACGTCTAACCATATAGAAATTTTGCGACAAATACCGGTACAGAGAAGTGATTTTATTTCTCAAATCAAAATATACCCAAATTTATAATACCATGATAAAAATTCTAAGTATAATTAAGGAATGAATTTCATTTTTCTGAGGTTTATCGAAGTGTAAACTACATTGGGTCACGTGCAAAGTGAATGAACCCCGAAGTGCTAGTGACCCAATGTAGTTTACACTTCGATAAAAATCAGAAAAATTAAGTTCATTGCCTATATCTACGTTCGTTTCAATCAAATCTTTCATGAAAAAGCTTATAAAAGCGCTAAAATTGAAGCAGTGAAACATGTACACGCAGCATTTCTGCTAACAGCAGAACGGCATGCATGACGTTGCTGACGTCCAATCAGGTTGTAGAGAGCCAGTGTTTATTTTGACGTCATTGATGTCGCGTGTCTCAATGTAATTATTGGAATGTAAACTACATTACATTCCAATGGTTTACTATAGGGCTTTTCAATAAATACATCAAGAATGTAAATATTGGCAGATATATCTATAGGCAAACAGTGCTTACCCAGATCTGACTGCTCCCATACGAGCTAGCTGATCAGGTTCTACACTGTTTGCCATGTCCAACTGCATCTTTTCGATGCAGTACTGCATTGTGACTCCAAAACTGTTCCAGTTTCAGGACAATTACTGAAATTATGTCCCAGTTTTTAATTATTATCCAGTCAGAGCAGTGAATATGGAAATACTGTCACTGTCAACTCAAGATAAATACACACATTTGCTATTTGGTCTCTAGAATGTGCAGGTGATTGTGGATGGACTGGATCCATTTTCGACAGCTACAGTGTCTTTCCTATCAGCCTATATACACACATGTATATATTTTCAACATTTAGGTTATATAACAATACTCGCAAAGTGGGTTCAGGAAAGGTTTTATAAAGATTCATCTCTGCGGATTATATATCACAGAATGACAGATCGAGATTTACCTACACACTCAGTTTCAAACATTTCTTTCGCCAAATGACATACCCAAAGCTCCAAACATGTTTACCTGTACAAACTAAGCACGTGTCCAGAAGTCTGGAAATTCCAATATGCTCCAAAAATAGAAAGCCTCAGGTGAGTTCATATCGAGGTTTGACGTCATCTGTGTTGAGTGGACACACCAAAATATTCTGGATTACACACTGTCTAAACAGCTTTCGAGCAACAGAAATTGAACAACGTTATTTTCAATGTTCCTGGGAAATTAGACTTACCAGATTTAGCAGGAATATTTTTGACTCTTATATTTTGCTGTTTATCGAGATATTTTTTCCGAAATCCAGTAGGAATCCTGTTCTAAATTGGATTTAGAAATTTACACATTTTCAGTGTACATGACATGATTTGTCAACAGGTGTGTCAGTGAATATAGTATACAGCCATTGGGAAGACTACCATGATACCTTTTCCATTCTATTTGACTGCAATCTTCACACAGGTAATATTCTTGACGATTATCTTCATTGTTTTGTCATTGATTTTGCAATGACCCTATCTAGAAATGTCCTTTGATAGAATTTCAGTCATATCAGATGATGGGAGGGTGCTCTTGGATTCAGATATATTGTCATGTTCATGTTAATTTTGATGTTGACAGTTTTATTTGTAGACTGAATCCCGCGTCTCGCAACATGAATGTCAGCCTAAAAAAATAGCGAAACGCGGTCTTTTGTTAACAGAAGTAGATGGTCGGAAAAATTTCCACTTTCAATGGGTCTTGAGCCCTTGATTGCTAGATCAGCAGTCTTAGCCCTATAACTGAGACAGAGGTGCTAATATGTTTTTGGATGCACCTATTTTCATTTTGATCTTTTTGATGTATTAATAAACACTTTTTCTAAATAAATGTCTCATGAAAATTGAGAAAAAAAGATTGATGTTTTAGAAACTCCATCACTCAGTGCATGTGCCAAGTACTATAGAACATTAGAACACAGTGACCTACTTTGGCCAGAAAGGACACCATGTCTGGTTTTAAAGCTTGATCCAGTATAGTGGCTTCCATAAGCTTGAGGCATTTGAAACTGCCTCACTCACACAGCCTCAGTGCATGATTGTGGCAAAAGCAGTTTTAGCCAAAATCTTAATCTTTCCTCTCTGATAACTGATACTGTCTGATAGCTTGAATAATGTTGGGAAAGTAGGTCAGTGTGACCTAGTTTTGTGATTGGTAAGTTAACCTGGAATAGCCATTTACAGGCACTAATGGAGTTCCAAGGCCTGGGGCTTGTAGAAGCTGAGACACAGGATTAGCTTGAGAGACTGGCATGCTGTCCTTCCTTTCGCAGAAGTAGTTTGCTGTGAGCTAGTCTTGCGGGAAGTGACTTGGAGCAGTTCCATGCATTAATTCACTGATGTAATTTCAAAGACCTGAGGCTTGCTGAAGCCGAGATACTCAGGAAAGCCTGTTTTTGCAATACTAAAGGTCACTGTGACATAGTTTTGTGGTAACTGATATGACATAATGCACTTGCCAAATTTCAAGGCCTTAGAAATTGAGATATAGAGCTGATTAAGCTGGAGAACTATAATGCAAGCTTTTTTTACGGAATGTAGGTCAATGTGACCTAGTTTTATGGCGGATTACCTGGAGCAGCTGGGTGCATGCAGCCATGCACATATGGACTTTCTAAGGTCTTAAAGGCTCATGGAAAACAAAGATGGAGAACCTGAAAACAAGACATGGTGTTTGCTTTCTCGCTGTGAAATAGTTTTGCAGCTGGTAATTGGGGGATGGACTATGTCCAGGGCTCAGCCTAGAGGGCAATTTGGGAGAAATAGTCTCCCTAAGCAGCCCCGGATCCAGGGGGTGGGCTTTGGGGCTGCAGCCCCGCCATTTGGCCGCTGTGGTATGTACAATATGTAGGCCTCCAGATAAAAAGAAGTATCTGACGACAGTTTGAGAAAAAATATCCAATGTGGTTAGATCAAAATTTCAAAATATATGTTGCGATATCTCATTAGAATCGCCTCGGGGAGGCGATTCTAATGAGATGTCACAACATATATTTCAAGGATTTTTTTTATAAAAGTTCTCTTGAAATTGAACCATAAATATGTCATATTTTCAAGCCCCCTCCCCCATACACATACATTTCGGCACCTCCCAGCCCCGCCAGTTATCCAGAGCCCCACCAGTCTGTGATGGTCTGGATCCGGGCCTGCTAAGCTGGCTGACTTCTCCCTATTTTGAGCTGAGGGAGAAGTGAAAATGTATAAAACATAGGGAAATCCAAAATTTGGACCAAAACTTCTCCCTAAAGTCCAGAAAATGTCGCAAAACTTCTCCCTGTCTGAAAGCTCTAGGCTGAGCCCGGCATGTCTGGACATCTACTGGTAGTCTTGTTTAAGGCTGCACTATATCTTGTTTGCTTACCTTTTTTTTCTCTCAGGTTAAAGGAATTCATGTCTTTTGAGAAGTGTTATTCAAGGTAGACCTTGATGACAGTTTCACCAGTAGAGCCCTGTGGGAATGTACTGCTTCCAGCTTTAACCCCTTTGGTCTGATTCAGTTTGTATGCTTGTGATCTTGGCTGAATGTACTGAATGAACCCCTACAGTTTAAACGGAAGGGAAGGTCATTACGGTTAATTAGAATTCCATATTGCTCCATTTAATGATCAACATCATTACATGAGTATGACTACCGCGCACTGATTAGTTACCATATTAATTTACTGTATAAAAGTTACAGACAGGTTCAAGTTCTCATAGTAATGATTACTGTTTGGGACAAATGCAAGAATTATTTATCTATGTAGTCTAGATCTTTAAGCTTATATCTACAGGATGAATGGGTAACATTGCAGACCCTGATCAGACTGCTCCTGTAGGAGCAGTCTGATCTGGGTCTACACTGTTTGGTCAAACATTTCTATCGAATTACTTTAAATGTGGTACTGACTGTTTTAAACACTAAACTTAGGCTAATCATGATGGATTAATTGTCCATATAGGGTATTTTGAAAGGTCGTGAACTTTTTTCTGGGTGATCTATAGTGATGATAATCAGGGAGGTTGAAAAGAAGAAAAGACTCCATGATAAGCTTTAGGACACACTAGTGTATTGTATACTGCAACGCTCCAGATAAGAAGGGGTAACAGGGATAATTTAGGGCCATTCATCCTTATTTTTCTATAAAAACAGGGCCTGACAAATCAAAATTTGAACTACTTGTCCGGTAGACAGCTTCTGCCCGAAAAAGCTGAAATACATGGGTTTTCCCTATATAATTTATACATTTTTCTGGGCAAGTAAGAAAAAATTTTACTTGCCCAGCAGAATTTTTTACTTGTCCCGGGCAGCCGGACAATGGATTTGTCAGGCCCTGAAAAACATATATTGTGACCCCTTATTAGAACCTTCTCCCCGAGATGGTTCTAACGAGGGGTCACAACATAATGTTTTCATTGAGAAATAAGATGAATTTTCGTTGAATTATCCACATTACCCTTCTGATATTGTCCTTTGGCTTTTGAGTTTTAGCGAGTATCTAATTTTAACAGGCAAATCTGAAAAATGTAGATATTTTCAAGTCTTCTTGTTTCTTTTTTTGGGGCACATATGATTTGAAGATGTGTGGGTAAGCTGCCTTTTTTAGCTTGCCTGTAAGAATGTACAGGAAGAGCTATACACAGTTCCGAGCCACACCCAGAATGTCACACAAAATCACATGATATCGTATACCTGGCCAATGCAACGACAACTTGGCACGTGACATAGTCTCACAAACAAATCGCACGTGGTCAATACCAACAGAAGTCCGTGATTTTACCTTTCAGCTAAGGAAGGGATGTACACCTGTTTAAAGAAAACAAACTAACACCACTTTTAATAAATTTACCCTGCTTTGCAAGAACAGAACGCATCGGAAATGTATGATGCGCCAACTGCCATGTGTAGGCCATAAGGAGGCTGATTCTTCTCCATAGATCGCCAACATTTAGCAGGCACTTGCAGTTGTCATTTGTTTTTCCGCCATCTTTGTGTAAGCTTGTGAGACGTAGTAACAGTAACTAAGCAGGCGGAGCTTAGCGGCTATTCTCGGAACTGTGTATTGCACTACCGTCGAAGTTGGCTACAGCGTTGGCATCACCGTCTGCATTAGCAAAATGTTGAAAATGTATGTTTAAGTTTTTATATGCCCGTTTTGAAAAAAACAGACATATTATGGCATGGCGCTGTCCGTCCATCCATCAGTCAACATTTCTTGTGCACACCATATCTCAGTAACTTTTTGAGATCTCTTCATGAAATTTTGTAGGCATATAGGATGAGGCAAAGTGTAGCGTACAGTAATGGTTGCTTTCCTTTTCTTAGTTTCCAAGTTATGCCCCTTTGATTATTTTTTAACCTACTAGTCTTGTGTGCGCCATAACTAGATAACCTATTGGGATATCTTGATGAAACTTAATAGCAATGTGTATGAGGGTCTGACAATGTGTCACATATAACAATGGTTGGTCTCCCTTTCTTTATTAAGGCCTCATACTTTTCAGGCTTTTGCAGGATTTCAGGCTTTCATTTCTTGAATTTTACTTGATTTCAGGCTTTGATTTTTAAGTTTTCAGTGTTTTTCTGCCTAAAAAGGGCTATTTTAGGCTGCGAAAGCAGGCATTTCAGGCTTGGAAAAGCTTTGTCAGTATGAGGCCTGTTTATTTTGGATTTGCATCCCTTTGATTAGATTTTTATAGGCTATTTTTGTGTATATTAGTGCATTCAGTAACTTAGTAACCATTTGGAATATCTTTATCTGCCCTTGCATCAATTTAGATTTTACTCTGTAACTCCTTAACCGTTGGAAATACTTTAACAAAACTTTATGGTGATGTGTATATTGTCAAGGGAATGTTTTATGACCAAGAATGGTACTCTTGTTTACTTAGTTTATGAATTATCTCCCTTGTTTGACTTTGGCATTTCTCAGCTTCTGAACTGCTTCACCCTGGAAGCTGATTTTTGGTATACTAATAGTATTTGATGTGTTAGATGTTTTAGTAACATTGCAGTCATTAATTACAGAGTTGTTTCCCCTGTTTCACTGTTTGTCTGCCTGTCCATCCTTCTATAAACAATCTTGTTCATTCTGTAACTCCTTCATGACACTAAAATGGTTGTATTATGCGCCGCTTGCGAAGCTCTTGTTATGTGATGGGCAAGGTGCTGTTAGTGCGAGCTTCCTCAGACAGATCTTGTTTTCTCTCCTGTGATTTGCAGTTCTAAGTGAGATACAGACATTGCTTCACCTGAGTTGGTGTCATCATCAGGGACACAATTTGAGTTTTGCACCACACTTTTCACTACAGGGCCCAGTTGTTCAAAACTAAAGACATTGTTAGTTAACGTTTCGTTAAAATTTCGAACATAAATATCTCAAATACACCAATAATTTTTGTTTAAAAAAATGTAAGAAGTTTACTGCAAAAGCTTCGCACATATTTTCAAAAAAAAATATCAGTGTATTTGGTTATGAAGTAGTAAAACACTTCACGAGCTTACCTCTTAACAAGCTTGTTAGGTTAACGATGCTTTGAACAGCTGGGCCTTGATGTTTAATGTGATATGGCGTTCCACAAAATTCTTATTATAAAGGGGGATAACTCTTGTGACGTCCTGTTCGCTATCCTGGGCAGTGAATTAAGCCCTTCCAATTTGAGCTCTACCTTTCAGGCTAGAATTTGCTCCTAGGAGAGTAAATTCTTTCCTGTTGACTTATTCAGAAGGGAGGCAAGAATCAGAATGACAGAGTTGTTTTCAGGGATCGTTTTCCCATTCACCTGACAGAAAATAATCAGACAGACAGACACCCACTTCAAACTTCAAATATTGGCAGATTCATGATATTTTTTTGTCTGTCTAAATATTTTGAGGTGTTTGGTTCATTTGTTTTGCCTTGCCTATGGTTTCACTGGGATGACAAATTATGTTCATGATTTTATGCCTTACCCTATTTATCCAAGATATGTAGACAGCAATCTAAAGATCTTAGACTAAAGCTAGTATCTCACTGGGATGCGACAACAGGCGACTAGTTTGAGACAAAGATTTGCGATAAAATCCGCGACTTTGCGACATTTTTCATATTTGGGTCTCACTAAAATGGTGATTACGACATATTTGCGAGTGTCGCGCGAATGTCGTACGATTATCTCACGAATCATGCCCAAATTCGCCTGGAGTTCGCACACACATCGCGCGACAGTCGCGCGACGTTCGTGAGACACTCGTGCGACGTTCGCACAATAAAATTGCGATTATTTCTCTCCAGCGACTGTGTCACGATACTCTCGCGAACGTCGCACGACTGTCGTGCGAAGGTCGTGCAACAGTCGTACAATGATTTTGCGAGAAAATGAGAACCTATTGACATTCCAGCAATTTTTTAATCATCAGACGTCAGAAAGAGTGATATTGTGTTTTATCATAAAATATGGGGTGGTTCAGCCAGAACTCAGCCGGTACATTCTGGTGGGTATCCTTCCATGGGTACTGTTTCTCACTCTCAATGCCCAGTTTCTTTTTCTTCCTTGTTTCACCCGTCAGAGAAACCGTGGGAGCTCCCGAGCTCTCGTCGTCGGAGGGAACAGGAGCTGGGACTGTTTCGGCTTCCTGTGGTGATTGTATGGCCAGGTGCAGTGGCAACCCTACCCCTCCCTCGCCCTTTTCTGACCTTTGCTGGCATGATGCCCATGTTGGAACTGAATGAGTGCAAACTGTTTGCGAGAAACATAATTGTCCGAGTCACGTGGGACGAAAATACGAAGCATTCACGACACTTTTGCGACATTGCGAGTAATTTAAGACAATCTCACGATAGTCGTAAGATATTCGTATGAATGTCTCACGACGTTCGCGCGAAAGATACTCAGTTTTATTTGCTCGCAATTTAGTCGCGGAAGTGTCTTATTTATGTCGCAATTTGTTCGCAATATAGTCTTATTTATTTCGCAAATTTTTCGTGTTCACGGTCATTGCGACTCACCGGAAACTAAATTGCGATGGGTCCGCGACGTGTTCGCGACACCCGCGATGACTTTGCGACTATGTTGCGACTATATTGCGAGTAATTTTGTCGCATAAAAAAGTTTTACATGTAAAACTTTTTTGTGCGACAATGCGAACCGTTTGCGCCAGTTTGCGACTCACGCGAGGATATTGCGAATCCCCGCGAACGTTTCAAGACAATTTTGAGACTCATCCGCGAATGCAATTTGCAATCAGTCGCAAACTGTCGCATCCCAGTGAGATAGGGGCTTAAGCTGATCATATACATCATAATGCTCCCTGACTTTAGGATTTCCCTGCATTGGACAAATAGACTTTTCCAGAGTCGTAGAATGAAGAAAAAAAATTTACATCTGCAAAAATTTCAAAAGTTTTGTTTAAATCATATCATATTGAGACTTCAAAAACTACAGACAAACAGTGTAGATCTAGATGAAGGGCCTCATCAGGATCTACACTGTTCGCAAATTCAGCCCTTTTCGTATTGAACTGCTAATGGTGTCTAAAAAGTGTATTCAGCGTGTCTAATTTTTTGTAAATTATGTAAAGTTTAGTTTTTAGGGGCGTGACATTTGTTCAGTCACGATATTGATTTAAACATGTTAAAGTAATTTGATTGTCTGACTCAATTTTCAAATGTCTGAAGTACTCTTGTATACTATATAAAGTTAAGGTAAATTTTTGGAGTGTATTAAAGTTCACGATTTTCATGATGACCCTTAATGCTAAATGTAATTACCCTCTGAAATAAAGGCGATTTTTATTAGTAATATCATTATTAATTTACAAGACTTTCTAATTGCACTTGGCTTAGGCCCTGCCCCTTCCCCTTCCCCTTCCCCCAGGGCATAAGATATGAGAAGAAATACCGTAATGACCCTAAAATTTCGGACAACCTAAAGTCAGACAATTATTATCTGAAAATTCTCAGAAAGTGGATTTTACACAGGCTAATGCATCCAAATGATTCTTAGTGAATGGCAAACTTTGTAGACTCTGATCAAACTGCTCCAGCAGTTTGATCTGGGTGTACAATGGTTGCTCAGACCTGCCTGTCCGAATATTTAGGTTCATTACGCTAAGTAAGTTTGTGAGTCCCTGAAAGTCTTAACCTTTTCAAGACTGGAAACCCTGTGAGTTAGGGGATCCGTGTTCTCCCCCGACCATTAAGGCATGTTGCTTGCAACATTCCTTCCTTTTCACATTACCTTTGCAACATGCCTTAATTGTTGATAAAACTTCTATAATTTTCATTTCTTAGCTAGTAAAATTGTTTTAAATGCATTAAGGATCATCCATAAATCATTTATAATTTAAATTTAGGCTAATTTTGACAAAGCATTGCTATATTAAGGATTTTAAAAATTGATCAACAAGTCAAAATCTGGTTTTGTGTTAACAGCAACATGCCTTCTGAAATTTCTGGGGAGAACACTGGGGATATATATTCATACAGTGCAGACCCAGTTAAAATGATGCTGCAGAATATGGCATCTCATCTGTGATCAGGTTGCTTGTTTAAAATAGGGTCAATAAAAATGAAATCATCCACCAAAAAACCCTTAAACTTAAAATGGAGTCATCCAGATGATGAGGATGAACAAGTCCACAAGTCAAAAAAGGGTAAAACAGCAAAGCTCACAGCTCTTTACACATTACAAATTGCACTTAAAACTACAAGTGTGTAAATCCAAATACTGTAATGTGTGTATATATTGGGACACCTAAAATTAATGAATTTTCCATTTGGGACAAATGGAAAATTTATTATTTTAGGTGTCCCAATACTTAAGCACATTAGGGTAGCAAAGCTTTATCAGACTGTGCAAAACAGATAAAATGGTCCTTTAGAACACATGAAGATGAATGTATACACCAACATGTTTTTTCTGCCATTTGCTTCCCTAGATGACAGTCATTTCAAAATGGGTTCTACTCTTAAAGGAAAGAATTTGCTCCTTAAGGAGCAAATTATTTCCTTGAAGAGTTGACCCCAATTGATAACAGGAGACAAAAATGAAAATGGCTGAGTTCCTACCCCTGAACATATATCCATATATTTTCAGTAAATGAAAATAGCAGACTCAGTTTCACTGAGTCTGTTTTTTGAGCTTATTAACCCATTCCATTCCGGATACCCCTGGGCAAACAGTTTGGATCCAGATCAGGCCCCAAACTGTTTACTGCCTCAAGACATCATTTCTACAAGAGTTGGTTAGATCAATATTGTCAAAATCTTCTTGATTTTTGATGCAGACGACAATTTCAGCAGATGACAAGAAATACCCAAAATGCAGTGGGTTAAAGTGTCACCCTGTTTATGAGCATATGAGAGCATGCAGCTAACTCATCACTACTTGTAGCCTCTGCACAGGATCTGGTACACTCTTTGCCATTCCACCTGCATCCTTTGGACGCATTACCAGTACTGCATTGTAAAATTAAACTGTTCCAAATCTAGGAATCAGGAGCCCAGGTAGCTCAGTAGGTTAAGCCTAGCAGTCCTGGGTTCAAGCCCCGCTGTAGGCAGGAATCTTTTCAATCGTAAATGAGGTCCCATCCCACACAGCCTTTTATTGTCACCCACCCATCGTCCTGATATGACTGAAATACTGTTAAAAAGGACGTAAAACCGCAAGCCGTACATCCATCCATCCAAATTTAAGAAAATTATTGTGTTTTATTTGTCCCAATTTTTAGAATTTTTATGATAGTCATAATAAGGGTTGAAGTTGCAGCGAATTTGCAAATTCACCATAAGTCACCAGGTAAGGCATAACTGTTACTTTTCTAGTAATAAATTGCATAAATACACCAAAACTGATAGCCATACCGTGTACTGGTGACAAAATAATGAATTTATTATTGCTTCCTGTCAGTTACGATGATTGATTGCTGCAGTATGTGTCATGTGACTTAAAAATTCCACACAAAGTCTCGAAATGACTTATCCTGTAAAATGACCTTACTTACATCACCATTCATGAAAATCCTTTTATCATCAGATAATGAGCAGACATCAGATCCAGTGCACACTGTGAGCAGGTTGAGCAGTCTCAGACAGCATCTTAGAATGTTACAGTGCTCCGCACTCTGAAAATGGAGTTTATAATCACAGTATCTTCTTATGATTGGATGACAGCATTTTTCACAGATCTTTATTACACGATATTCTAAAGCCCAAGAGCAGCAGTTTACTGAAGTATGAATCTTCATAATTAAAATTCATACATAAAATGGAATATTATGACTTCATCTCCACCCTGTGGATAATTTGATTCTCAGTATAGACTGCCCCTTTTTCCCCAGTTGGCTCAAAATAACTAAAAGTAAGTGTTGAAAGGGCCATAACTTCAAATCAGCTAACCATATGTTTTTACAAGGATATAAACATTCTAAATCATATCATAAAGATCTAGACAGATGAATTTATGAAATGTTAATGTGCGTGGATACACCGTCCATTCATGTCTTAAATTCCCACCATTTTTGCAAAAGGAGAAAACTCTTGTGACTTCCCACTTGCTTCCATGAAAAAAAAGGCCTTTCAAAAATGGAGGCTACGCTTAAAGAAAAGAATTTGCTCCTTAAAGGAGCAAATTCTTTCCTTTAAGAGAAGACCCCAATGAAAAAAGACATTTTTCTCGGTAAGATTTACCTGCCCTTAAAGAGTTTCCATTCACATTAAAATTGCCCCAGGATGCACTAAGTTGACTTGTGTCGATTATTAGCAGGTGACAACATTAAAACTGATATTGCACAGATAATATTTTACATTATCGGTATTACTTTCACCCAACCCCAAATATCAGCATATTTGGACGAAACATGAAATTATGATGTGCAGATAACGCAAAAATATTCTTACAAAAATGAATATCATATTGCTTCTGTCTGTTGTTGACCTCACAACAGGACATTTCAGTTTTGTATAAAAAATATAGAGTGTGCTATAATGGCCCCTGACATCTACCATATTATTCCTATTAAATGTCCCGGGGGCGTTGCATTTTGTGAAATGGGGGTGTTTAAATATTTAGAGTCTAAAATGTAGTTAATCAGCCACTGTCAAAATACCTCTAATAAACAGTACCATATTAAGGGGAATGGAAATATTTTCAGAGGAAGCATCTGTACTAGTTTTTGTCTCCCTTCTCAGTAGGGATCAACTCTTAGAGGAAAGAATTTGCTCTAGAAGAGCAAATTCTTTCATTTAAGAGGAGATATCATTTTGAAGAGCTACCTCATCCAGAGAATTAACTAGGAATTTATGCAAGTTAATGTGACAGTATTTCAGAAAAGAAGCAGGAGCATTTATTACAGCTGGGGCGTTTGTTAGGGTAGGTGATAAAGGCAATATACTGGTTTTGCTCCATCTTTTTACAGGTATACCATCTCTACGGCACAAACAGTTCCATTTCAATAACTTCAGGCGAAAACTACATACAGTTACAATGGCCAGTCACCGACATCAACAGTGCTTACTTTGTCCTGTATGGTGTCTCAGGGAACTTCACTGATGTACACAATGACACTGTTACCATGCCAACCAGTAATGAGACTGATGTTGTACACAGAATTGGTGACCTTGACCCAGGGGTGCTTTATATGATTGAAGTATATAAAGATGGTGTGATGATCTTCAAAGACTTTATGCCAGCTAGTAAGTAGAACCTGCCAAAGTCAATAGATCATCAACCCCACTAGCTATCTGATCATCAGCATGTATGTATAAAAGTTGATATTATCTCCTAAAAAAGAGAACAAGGGCATATTCTAAGTCTATTTTTTTTTGTGGGGAGGGGGGAATTCTGTTGTTAATAAATATTTTTTTGAGTCAAATAGTCTGAAATTTTGCGAAAAAAATGCATCTTCCCATCTACATTCATTTCAAGGCTGCTTGTGGTCGTTGAGACGCAGTAGATCTTACAGGGGTTTTATTAGCTCACCTGGCCCGAAGGGCCATAGTGAGCTATTGTCATACCAATGCGTCCGGCGTGCGTCATGCGTCGTCACGGAATTTGTCCGTCAACACCTAAAAACAAATATTCAAACATCTTCTTCTGTAAAACTACTGGTCCCATGGTTCTCAAATTTCACATGGAGCATGACCTGACTCCAGGGTCTCAGAATTGTAAAATTGGGTCAGGTTGAAAATCCAAGATGGCCGCCGTTACTAAAAAATAGCAAAAACAACAAAATAAACTTCTTCTCCAGAACCACTGGGTATATTTGTCTGAATTTTGGCATGGAACATCAGTGAAACCTTGGTATTCAAAATTGTAAAAATGAAAAAAATCTGTAGCGGAGTTTTGTCACAGTGACCTACTTTCTGTTTACGTGTGTAATTTTGCTCAAATGCCAATGTCAAAAAATGACCTATTTAAACAACTTCAAACAACTTCTTCTCTAAAACCACTGAGCCTATGGATCTCAAATTTCACATGGAGCATGACCAGACTGCAGGGTTTCAAAATTGTAAAATTGGGTCAGGTCAAGAATCCAAGATGGCTGCTGTTACTAAAAATAGCAAAAACAACAAAATCAGCTTCTTCTCCAGAACCATTTGGTATATTTGATTGAAAGTTTGCATGGAACATAAGTGGGACCTTGGTATTAAAATTGTAAAAATAAAAAAAATCTATAGCGGAATGAGGTCACAGTGACCTACTTAGCGTTTACAAGGCCGATTTTGCTCAAATGTCAATATCTAAAGAAAATGCAACTAATTCTGACCAGATTTGGTCAGAATTGGTTCTTGAATGGAATTATTTCAATTTTGTGCCAGTTGACTATCCAAGATGGCCACCATGGGGGCCGTTACTAAAAATAGCACAAACATAAAAATGACAATTACTCAAGAACCCTTGAATGGAATTGGACCAGTTTTGTGTCAGAATGTTCCTTGCATGAAGCCGTTTCGATTAATTGCAATTTGGCATTCCAAGATGGCCGCCATCTGGTGTTACTAAAAATAGCACAAACATAAAAATAACAATTACTCAAGAACCCTTGAATGGAATTGGACCAATTTTGTGTCAGAATGTTCCTTGCATGAAGTCGTTTTGATTAATTGCAATTTGGCATCCAAGATGGACGCCATCTGCCGTTACTAAAAATAGCACAAAACATGAAAATGACAATATCTCAGTAACCGCTGAATGGATTTTGACGAAATTTGTGTCAAAATGATTCTTGCATTGAGGTGTTTCAAAAATATCTAACTGTAGACCATTCATATTGTCCTCTGTTTCTAAAAATAGAAAAATGTGAAAATTAGAAAATCTCAATGGAGTTGGATTAATTTTGTGTCAGAATGGTCGTTTCATTAAGCTTTTTGCATTTTTTGCATTTTGGCATTCCAAGATGGCCGCCATTTGCCGTTACTAAAAATAGCACAAAACATAAAAATGACAATATCTCAGTAACCGCTGAATGGATTTTGACGAAATTTGTGTCAAAATGATTCTTGCATTGAGGTGTTTCAAAAATATCTAACTGTAGACCATTCATATTGTCCTCTGTTTCTAAAAATAGAAAAATGTGAAAATTAGAAAATCTCAATGGAGTTGGATTAATTTTGTGTCAGAATGGTCGTTTCATTAAGCTTTTTGCATTTTTTGCATTTTGGCATTCCAAGATGGCCGCCATTTGCCGTTACTAAAAATAGCACAAAACATAAAAATGACAATATCTCAGTAACCGCTGAATGGATTTTGACGAAATTTGTGTCAAAATGATTCTTGCATTGAGATGTTTCAAAAATATCTAACTGTAAGACCAGTCATATTGGCCTCTGTTACTCAAAATAGAAAAATGTGAAAATCAGAAAATCTCAATGGAATTGGACCAAATTTGTGTCAAAATGGTCCTTGCATGAAGGCTTTTCGATTTTTTGCATTTTAGCAGTCCAAGATGGCTGCCATCTGCCGTTACTAAAAATAGCACAAAACATGAAACTGGCAATATCTCAGTAACCCCTGAATGGATTTTGATGAAATTTGTGTCAAAATGATTCTTGCATTGAGGTGTTTCAAAAGTAAATATATAAAGACCAGGCAAGTTGGCCTCTGTTACTAAAAGTAGCAAAATGTGAAAATGAGAAATTCTCAGTGGAATTGGACCAATTTTGTATCAGAATGGTTCCGTTGCACAATAGCCAGGTGAGCGATATCAGGCCCATTTGGGCCTCTTGTTAACCATAAGTCCGTTGATCCTGGACCAGTGATTTTTGGGCATGACCAGTTGATGTCTTTGGTAGCTGGTCCTGCAGACCAACTGATTTTGAAATTAGATGAAAACACATGATAACAAAGAATAGCCAAAACATCGAAAGGACCACTTAAATTGTGGATAAGTTGGTCCTATGGACCACCAGTGACATTCAGTCCTTAGCAAAATCCCTGTGTTAGTGTCTGTTCATTCTTGTATTTGTTTGTCTGTCTGTTAATGAAGGTAAAGATGTAGAATCTGTTCAGCAGGGAATTTGACTACAAATATTAGGGTAAAGTTGGGTAAATTTGGACAGCGGATAAATTCGGACATACCTTTGCAAACAGTGAAAATCCAGATTTTGTTTTAATTCCAAACAACTGACATGATATAAAGGAAACAATGTCACTGTCTGAAATTACAATTTACCTGCTGTCCGAATTTACCCGACTTTACCCTAGTAATTTACAGTTATTTGGTATATTTCTGTGTTCAGGGTTGATGATAACATCTTTGCAAGTACATTGTATATTGATTGCAGACTGATATGAAAACTGTGAAAAAAGGCATAAAGCAAAAACTTAAATTTTCTTATATGATACATGTAATTTGTGTATATTTTCAGGACCTTTACCAGTTCAAGATGTACAACTTTCCCATATTACATCAAGAACAGCCCATCTTTCCTGGTCCCCTGCCCCAGGCAGTATACAGGACAAGTACAAAGTGTATATAGCAGGGGTCACAAGTCCAGCGTACCTGTTTCAGTCATTAAACCTGACAGAACCATATTACAACATAGATAATCTGCAGCCAGGGCAGGTGTACAATGTGACCATTGTGGCCTTCAGTCATGGAGAGCCCAGTAACGGCTCAGCGGTTGTAGAGTTTAACACAGGTGAGAATATAAGCTCCATATAAAGGGAGTATTTTATGATAATTGTATCTTAAAAAATCTCCACAAAAACACTGAAGCTGAATCACACAAAAAGGTGGCTTAGTATACCTGCAACGAGGGAAGACACTAACCTGTCTGTGAAAACACAGTGTAGCTAGAGCTACACCATACATTTTCACAAACAGATTTCAGAGCTCTAGATAAGTGGGGGTTTTGAGGATAATTCAGAGATAATTTTTCTTATTTCTCAACAAAAAATACTTTGTGATCCCTAATTAGAACCGTCTCAGTGAGACGGTTCTAATGAGGGGTCACAACATTATGTTTTCAATGAGTTATAAGAAAAATTATCCTTAATTATCAGCAAATACTCCCTCTTATCTAGAGCGCTGAGATTTGTGTCAGATTGAAGTTCAGTCTTTGCCTGTATAGATTTCACAGAGCTCGTACATGGTATTTGCAAATGTGTGCTGATTTCCCGGTTTGCATTGCATGGTTGGTTGGTTTGGGGTTTTACAGCTCTTTGAGACAGTATTTCAGTCTATATTGAGCTCTTTCCCAATGAAAGTGAGAATGAAAAGGTAGATAGGATAGAGGAAAGAAAAAACATCTTAACAACCACTCTCCAGTACCTGCTGCAAGCACACTCGGCTCTTGTCCTTGCTACTGTTTATCCAAAATTTGTAGGATGCCTTGGCACTGAAAGCTACACAGCACCATTGTCTGACCTGACCATCCCCTTTACTGCTTGGAGAACAATGTATACTGACACAAAAAAGAAACGTCCGTTTTCTAAGGTTCTGTATCTTTTAAAGCAGAACGGTTGTAGCCATTAAAAATAAAACAAATTGTGTCCCGAGCGTCTGGCACACACACAGTTGCAACCATTTTAATTTTTCTCTATAGCAACAAGATTGATCGAGCCTAATGTCAAAATACAATTTTTCATTCTCATCAGCATTTTATTCATCAAAACCTGAAATGTTTTGCGTAAAACAATGGTTAGAAACATCGCAAAACGAAAAATCAACTTTTAAAAACAAAGACCTCTTATTAGATGAACGAGAAAGCAGCCCAAAGTCTTCGATTTATAAAATTATCTCCCTTTTAATTAAATTAATAACGATTTTAGAACTTCTGTATCTCCATAACCGTTCATTATTTTGACACGGTTTTTGTTTTAATTGACTATAATTCTGTACGATAATAACAAAATGCATCAGAAAATAAAAATTAAGACTGAAATCTGAAATCCCGGTGCACTAAAACCTGCTATTATTACCCCACCTCTAACAGAAAGGCAATCGAGTAATTTTGCAACCAAATTTTTGCAATGCTGAATGATACTGATTTCAATGCTATTGATAGCTAGAAATGAATTCTGAGGTAGTCCTATGCCATTGACTTCCAAACTGATGGACCAACAAGGTAATGTTTGCGTGTATGTACGCACTGTCGTGATCGACGTTTTGTGACGTCACTTCACGTGATAGATTTAGGCCAGTGGTTGTGATAATTTAGAATATATCCAGCACCCATAAAATCTCAGCAGCGTGTCTGCTCAGTAATGCTAGGATGAGCAGTGATGGTTGAAATGGGAAGAACACACGAGAAACTGAGTTTGTGACTTTCGAAATTCGGGTACTGGCGTTTGCGACATTGCCATTGTCGCCGATGTTCATTTAACGGATTTCCGCTAAGCGCACACTATTGTTGAATAATCAACGTCATTGAAATAAAACATTTGAAAGAAATGTCTGTGTGCATTTGGAATTCAGAGACACAATTGTAAAGCGGACGTTTCTTGTTTGTGTCAGTATATGTTTCTCTATATAGTAACAGTTAATTCTGGATAAATCTGTTCATTACTAAGGGAGTTAACTGTTACTGTCAAGCCTGTCTTAAGCAAGCACCCAAAGGAAATGCAAAAACTGCTTGCTGAAGAACATGCTTTCTTAATAAAAGTCACACTATACGGCAAGTGCTTCTTTGGGATATGACATCATGACCTCTTAAGACAGTTTTTTGCTAACAGAAGTAGCTTTGAGGCAGGTTTGATTATTCTCTTTCAAAGAATTGTGTTATATGTATGAGCCACAACACAACAAGACCAACAATGTGGTTGTGCGCCCAGTGCAGACTCCAATCAGATCTGCCCAGTTTTGTCAAGACTCTTTGTTAAGTGCTCAAAGGGTAGCTAAGGGTCTAAGCTAGCTCCATGCGGACAGCGAAGACTCCGGTCAGACTGGGCTGATGCCCAGGCTAATCTGAATCTGCACTGGGCGCACAACCACATTGTCGGTTTTGTGTCGCAGCTCATATATAAGATCGTAAAATGCACTTTGTCACAATAAATGCTGTCTTTGTGCAAAGTGAACAGTGAAGGCTGATCAGACAGCTTCAGTGTTCTGTGTTTTTCTGCTCACATCAGCCATTCTGTGCAGGCTAAGTGCAAAAAATCAGAATCAGGTCAGTCTTATCTGAGTCTTGCCTGTACACAATAATACGGCTGTGCTTATATCATGGTTCGGTCTTCCACAACTGCCCTAAGTACTGAGAGACACCAATTGCTGTTCTTTTCCTAAGATCTGAACAAATTGATTTTACTATCAGGTAATATGTAAAACAGCTGGACGAAAGCAATCTGAAGGCCCAGAGCAGTCTGATCTGGGTCTGCACAGTTTGCCTGGGCTTTTCTATCCCAATATTCAGGTTGTGTCAATAATATTAATGATATTTATTCAAAATATTTCAGCTCCATTACCGCCATTAACAGTAACAGTAGATGCTATAGATACCAATAGATTAAACATCACCTGGCAACCAGACACTACTACGGCACAGGTATGCTTGTCATAGAGTTCAAAATAAGGGCGGGGTTTCTGATGACAATTCTGAAATAACTTTGAATCATATATCTATTGGTAACCTTTTAGAACTGCCGTATTGAGGCAGCGCTTATGAGGAACCACAAAATATGAGCCACGACAAAACTAGCAAAGTGGCATGTGAGCCCATCGCAGATTCAGATCAGCCTGGCCCCGAGGTTATAAAACTTTTTTCATGCTCAACTCAGCTGAGCATGAAATTTTCTCTGCTGATAAATTTGAAAATGCCAACATTAGTTGGCATTTTCATATTCATAAGCAAAGAAAATTTCATACTCAGCTAAACTGAGCAAGAAAACAACTGTACTTATCAGTAATTTGCTATTTATCAGCAGGTAAAATTTCATGCTCAGCTGAGTTCAGCACGAAAAAAGTTTTATAACCTCGGGGCCTGGACATCCAACAAGTCTGATTAGAGTCTTGCTTTGCTCTTAAAGGGTAGCTAAGGACCTAAGCTAGCTCCATGCAGACAGTGAAGACTCTGATCAGACTGGGTGGATGCCCAGGCTGATCTGAGTCTTTGCTGGGCACTCATGCAACTTTGTTGGTTTTGTCGTGTAACGGCTCATATGTATACTGGACAAACTAAGAAAAACAAGTAATTCAGAAAAAATATTAGAGACTGTCCATATCTTTTTAGAAAGGCACTATAGATAAGTGGCAAGAGACACTTGGTTATAGTGCTGAAAGTCGTGGGATTGAATCTTAGTTCAGCCAGCCAACAAATGGAAAAACACTCTGTGTCAGTTCAGCTATAATATGGGTACCTTTTTCAAATCAGGGTAGATAAGGCAGTGGAAGGAGAATGATGGGCTCCGCTTTTCATGTGCTGTGCCCAAGATACAATGGGCCTCTAACTCTGACTACCCCTATGGCCACTAGGCTATGTGAAACCTTTACTTTTATCTACAGGAATTGACCTGTCCATGAGGTATCTCTTCATGCGGCATGGATCTATTGTACTTCTATGATAATTTTGCTGACTCTTGATAAATGAACATGATAATGCTATAATCATATAGTATTGCCGACATGCTGTTATAACCATGGCAAAATTATTGACAATCTTTTCAAGACTGAATATCAAAGGTGAATTTTCATGAGAAAAGAGCCTTATAGTATGCGGACCATGAAGACTGAAGACTTCCAGCAGGAGGGCAAACAAAGATCAAGAGGAGGTGGCTCATCATGGGCCACCTCATCTGGATCTACTCTCTTTGCTAATCAAACTATTTCCAGTTATTTTGTTGTTGTTGTTTTTTTAAGTGTTCATGCAAACAACACCTATATCTACATCTACCAATTACCCTGATGGTCCCAAGTATTTGGACACCTAGAACCATTAATTTTCCATTTTTCTCAAATGGAAAATTTATGGTTTTAGATGTTCCAATATTTAAGCACATTAGGGTTAGTGCATGGCCAACATTTGCATAGTCACACTTTGAACAACTTTAAAACATTAGCGCTGGGAGGTTCTTATGTACAGTTAAAATCAGATAAAAGCAAGGAAGACTCTGATCAGACTCTGCAGATGTGCAGGATTATCTGAGTCTTCACTATTTGCAGTAAGACACCTTATCCTGACATAGCCGTGTAATACAATCATGCTTGATTCTGAAACCGATAATTGTAATCAGCTCTATAATGGAATTGCAGTTTTTCATTACCACACCCACAATGTTTCAGTAGCTGACAATCTGAAATAATTGTATAGTTCAAATCATAAGTGAATGCCAGTATGAAGGAAGATTTGTAGTACTAAGTTTCCTGTTACCAAAAGCATATTGAAGTATGTCACATGCAAAGAAACAAAACTTCAAAAGTATCTATGTAAACAGTTTTATATCTTCCCAACATCATGAAATTAAATTACTAAAAATGAAGAAACCAATTAAGGTGCCATTGCTCTTCCAGTGGTAAAATTTCAGGCAGTGTATGTTTCCCTGTGAGGTTTTCACTACCGTTTCTTCATTGTAAACAGTAGCGATTGGTCAACTCTAAACAAATAAAATGTCCTTGAGTTTCTTATAAAAAGTGTTGAAACATTATCTGGGTTGCCAGCCAAAATGACCTTCCGATATGGTAAAGATACAATCTACTAGCCTAGGATCCCATTCATTGTCTGGTTTTTGTTTACTGTAATGTGCCTATATATTGGGACACCTAAAAATAATGAATTTTCCATTTGCGACAAATGGAAAATTAAAAATTTTAGGTGTCCCAATACTTAGGGTATATTGCTTGACTTGGACAAGGAACCAGCAAAAGTTTTTTTGTATGGCATATTTTTTTTCTCAGCAACTTGTTTCTCTTACTTTCTGCTGGTTATATGATGCAATATATATGCACATCAATATATTTTATTATGACTACCTTTGGAGGTCTCAGCATTGCTGATGGGTAAACACTATCCGAAAATGCAATGCAGCAAGTTGTCAGCCACATTGTCAATTTTTGGCATGAAATCAAAATAAGTGCTGACCAGTTTTCAAAGCATGATTGGAGAATCCCTTGTAAAACAACTCATCCTATCCTTCTTAACTTGTACATTTTGGTGAAAGTTATCAATTAACTTCTCTAAGTGATTTCAGACAATTTAGAAAAAATATTGGCTAAATTTTAATGCTTTTGAAACTGCAGATAACAACCTTTAAGGACTAAAGACAATCATCTCATTAAATTTTATGTCAGATAGATAATTTTATAGGTTACAGAGATTTATAGTGTCTATTATTGATATTCTGTGGTGTGATTTTGAAGTGTTACACACTTGTGAGAAATTTTATATTATTAAATTATAGTTTTTATGGGTGGGCTATTAAACCCAGTCATCAAGATACATTGAACTCTCTTTATCTGGAAGTCGAAGTTCATCTCAAACTACTGATATTTCAAAGTAAATTTTCTGGTCCCAGAAAATTTACTTGGAGATACCAGTAGTTTTATATACCAGGAGTTGAAATGTAAAGAAAATTTTAAAAATGTGTTCAAATCGTATTCGTTGATATCAGAGGGTATTTTGAGGTATCAATGTTTGAGATAACAAGAGTCAACTTTATGTATAAATTTCAAATGAGCTGCCAGAGAGATTCAATGAAATTGATGAAATTGGGTTACATCTCTTAGCCCTTAAAGCACAAAAAGAAGCAGACCACAAAAACAACATCTGCATATTTCAGAAAATGTTTCATTCAAGCTTAATAATATTGAGAATTCATGTAATAGAAGGCAAACAGTGTAGGTCCAGATGAGGCAACTCAGTTTGGAAATTAGATATTGTCAGCACAGCTTGAGATTTTGCATATACCATATTAATCCTGTTAAGCGCCCTGTGGGCGTTGCATTTTACAAAAGGGTTAAGTGTAGTATATCAGCCGCTGCCAAATGCCTCTAATAAACAGTATTTAAATGAAAGGGTATTCTTGCAGAGGAAGCAACTTGACTATTTTGCCTTTCTTTACAGTAGGGTCCTCATAAAGGAAAGAATTTGCTCCTGTAGGAGCAAATTCTTTCTTTTAAGAGTAGACCCCATGTCAAAGAACTACCTCCTACAGGCAAGCAAATAGGAATTCATCCAAGTTACTATAACATAATTTTCGGAAAAGAGGCATGGGGTGTTTATTAGATCAGGGGCGTTTATTAGGACTAATATTGTATGCATAATGTTTATGTCTCAAATGAATGTATAGCAATGCCTTTCTATCATTTACAGGACTCTTACAGAATTGGTTACACATATAACAGCACAGCCGGAAATGTGGTTAATGTCAACATTACCTGTCAACACCTGAGCTCTTCTTTCTGTGAGGTTGAGATGCCAGGTATCCCTGGGCAGGTGTACCAAGTGCGAGTTTACAGTGTGCTGGGTGGGGTAATTAGTACAGGCACAGAGACCAAACATTCTACCAGTAAGTCTTGTTAATCCTGAAAGTGCTAAAAAAGCTGCTGGCAACAAATTTAATCTGCAAAATTAAAAAAAAAAACTTTCGTCCAAGCTGTAAGTCACACTGAAAATTAAAAGCCTAGATGGTAAACTGTGTATATCCAGATTAGGTGGCTCATTATGAGCCACCTCACCTGGATCTACGCTGTTTGCAAATGCAACTACAACTGTATTTATGTTTATGTAAGTACTATATTCATTTTGCTATAAAATGAGAAAAGAAATACAGTAAGTTGACACCATGATCTTCATGATTCACTGTGTATCTATGGAGATGTTGGACATTTTAGTGATGACAAAGTCATACTCTTACACAGTTACAGGTCAAATAGTATTACTCTATACTGAGCACTTTCACAACTGATAGATTTGTAACCCTTCAGACCGAGGTGAAAGCTCCACTTTTAAATATGTAACTCCCCTGAAGTATTTAAATGGTAGGATATGGTATTTCAATTAAATGGAAGAACTTTCGTTTCATTTTAGTTCCACTTCCTGTCTCAAATCTACAAGAAGTTCAGTCAAATGATTCAGCATTACATATACAGTGGACCAATCCAGATTTAACCTTGACCTACTTCGAGAATTTTATTGTCATGGCAACCAGTGACCTTGATCCCCTCAGAAGCTGGAACATCAGTGGAGATAAGAATGAGATAATAATAATGGATCTAAGGGCAGGATATTTCTACAATATTTCCGTGGTGACCAACACAGGTTATGAAATAAGTGATGCCGTGCAACAGGCTTTCTACACATGTAAGTTGAATCGGCAAGTTAACATTGGGAGAAAATTTGCCAAAGAGGAATCTGTTGTTATGATACGGTAAAAATCAAAAAAGTTGGGATACCTTATATATACACATTATTATAATAGTAACTTGATCTGACATAATGTGTCATGTCAAGAGGATGAGCTCATACCATCGGATCACCAGAGACCCTTGCTTCGAGATGGTTCTGATGGTATGAGCTCATCCACAAGACGTGATACAATATGCCAGCTCATTTCTGGATGACCTCATACCATTGGATCATCAGAAATGCTTGCTTCGAGGGTGTTCTGATGGTATGAGCTCATCCACAAGACGTGATACAATATGCCAGCTCATTTCTGGATGACCTCATACCATTGGATCATCAGAAATGCTTGCTTCGAGGGTGTTCTGATGGTATGAGCTCATCCACAAGACGTGATACAATATGCCAGCTCATTTCTGGATGACCTCATACCATTGGATCATCCGAAATGCTTGCTTCGAGGGTGTTTTGATGGTATGAGCTCATCCACAAGACGTGAGACAGTGTGCCAGCTCTTTTCTGGCGTTGACATCTGTGGCGTAAACTGTTATCAGAGTTTAGCTGTGTTTCTGTTTGAACAATACACAAATATGAAAAACAGCATTCCACAGAATTTTATTGGTGACTAGCTAGATGGATAGACAGATGGATGGCTGAATTACGATTTTACACCCTTTTTAGCTCGCCTGAACGAAAGTTCAGGAAGAGCTATTGTTGTCACCACGGCGTCCGCGTCCGCGTCCGTGTCAGCGTCCGCGTCAGCGTCCGCGTCAGCGTCGGCGTCCGGATTGGATGTTTTGGTTAAAGTTTTTTAAAGACCTATATCTCCCTAACCCATGGATGGATTCTTTTGATACTTGCACTGTAGTTAGATATTGGTCCAAAGTTTAACATGGTACCACTCCCACCCCATTCCTTGACCTTGATGTCAAGGTCATGGACTTAGAAAATTGGGAGTTTTTTGGGACTGGATGTTTTGGTTAAAGTTTTCTAAAGCCCAGTATCTCCTTAACCCATGGATGGATTCCTTTGATACTTGCACTGTAGTTAGATATTGGTCCGAAGTTTTCCAAGGTACCACCCCCACCCCCCTCAGTGACCTTGATGTCAAGGTCATGGACTTAGAAAATTGTCTTTTTATTAATTGGATGTTTTGGTTAAAGTTTTTTAATGACACATATCTCCTGAACCCATAGATGAATTCTTTTTATATTTACACTGTAGTTAGATATTAGTCCAAAGTTTTACAGAGTACTACCCCAGCCCTGCTCGGTGACCTGGAGGTCAAAGTCAGGGACTTAGGAAATTTGGTCTTTATTAAAGTTTTCTAATTGCGTACTGATTCATAATGCTTGGCAGAGATTTAGTTTACACTTGAACTGATGTTAGACACTTTTTTGAGTTTTTACAAAACACTATATACTTACCCGACTGGATGACCTTGATGTCAAGGTCATGGACTTTGAGTTTTGTCTTAAAGATTTTGATTAGTTTTATATTAATGAAGACATAATTTCACAGTGCCACAATGGACTCAGTTGATACTTATACTTGGACTGATGTTAGATAACGGTTAAAGGCTTTGATACATCCTAGCCCTGCCCTCCTCCCCCCTACCCCTTAGTTCTTTGACCTCAAGCTCATGGACTTTGAAATTCCACGTGGATTTTTTTTTTATTTTAAGACATTTCTGAGATAGCTTTTGTTTATAAATGTGTTGTCATTATGGACATGCTTGCCTGAAGTTTTATACATAGCAGTCCACACCGCCATAGCGACTGTGTGATGGGCAAGCACCTATTCAGGCGAGCTATGCTGTCAGGCGACAGCTCTTGTTAATAGTATTTCAGTCATATCAGGATGGTAAAAGAGATTATGAAAGGCTGTTTGCAGTGGAATCCCATTTTATGGTATGAAAGATTTCCACTTCCAGCAGGTCTTGAACCTGGGACCACTAGGCAAGCAGAACAGAAGAACCAAATTCCTTTGACTCCTGTAAGGTCAAAGTAGACTACTGTGAATGCTCAAATGGACTGGCACCTTCAGCCTGGCAGCAGCTTGTAATGGTACATCAGGCCCCGAGGTTATAAAACTTTTTCATGCTCAACTCAGCTGAGCATGAAATTTTCTCTGCTAACTAATGTTGGCATTTTCATATTTATCAGCAGAGAAAATTTCATACTCAGCTAAACTGAGCAAGAAAACAACTGTACTTAACAGTAATTTGCTATTTATTAGGAGATTAAATTTCATGCTCAGCTGAGTTGAGCATGAAATTTTTTTATAACCTCCGGGCCTAGTCATATGCAGCACCTTGGGGCAATAGTTTTGACATGAAGTAGATGTATAATATTGTTGCTTGTGATCAGTGTTGCATTATATTTTTCTGAGTGAAAATGCTAAGCATTAGTTTCTTTAATTTCTACAGATCCAAAGCAAGTGGCTAATCTGACGAACAACCCAGTACTAGACACAGCGACCAGTTCTTTCAGTGTACACTGGGCCATAGACAGTAGCAACAACAACAATTATGATAATTTCATTATTGATATTACACCTAGACCTGATAATTCAAGTTTTCCTCTGTAAGTACCTGAAGTTTGTCTGATTTCCATGCTTAAGCTGTTAATAAGATGGTTCAGCTCTTGTTATTTGTGAAAGGTCAGTGTTTTATTGGAAGCACTTTCAAAGTGCTTTTAAACTAAACAATAACTAACCTTTAAAATTGTAAAAAAATTACTATAATATCAGAGAATTTAGTGCATTAAATTATGCATTAAATTATGCAATTTTGCTTAGTCAACAATCAAAGCCTCTTAAAAAGAAAAGGGGTGTTATTTAGAGTGGGTCATTTCTGAGAGTTATTACAATACTTCTTGATAGCCTACACCCTAATATTTACATTATCACTGCAAAGCTCTCTGTAAACCCAATTAAGTGATGCGGGAGTCAATGTTTTTACAAGTCAATAATTACATTGTGTCACGCGCTTCAGAGTGACAGCTCATCCCACTAAATAGCACGTGCAATCTTCAACATGCCATGTACTTGAATGGCTAGTAAACATTGAGTGACAGCTCTCTACGCCTACTTGCACGTGCAATCTACAACAGGAGGTGGAATTTACTGGTAGGCAGTGACAATGCGGCTGTTCCAAACTATTGCAAAATTCGGCCGGTAATGTTTTTAAAACGATTCTTATATATGTATTTCTTATTTTTGTTTATTTTTTTGTTGATCAAAAGCATCGTTTAATAATATAAATATAAGGAATGAATGTTATTTTTTGAACGTTTACTGAAGTATAAACTACATCGGGTCACGAGCAAAGTTTACGTAAACCCCTTCGGGGTTCACTTACTTTGCTCGTGACCCGATGTAGTTTATACTTCAGTAAACGTTAAAAAAATAGCATTCATTTCTTAAGTAAAACTATTTCAGCTTCAAGGGGATTTGGATAACTTACTTTCGATTTTCCTTTCCAGAACTCTGGATCCTTCAGTATTTACGTACAGCTTCAAGGACCTGTCTGCTGGCCACTCCTATGTTGTGTCTGTGGTTACCAAATTCTCTCAGAAGGAAACTGAACCTATCACACAAACTTTTAGCACAGGTAAGTGTTGGATTTTGTGCTTCTGTGTAAGCAGAGTAATGAATTTTAGCCTGTATCTAAATTCAGAGTGCATATATTGTAATCAAGAAAGAAATTTAAGGTTGTTGCCATGGAACAGATAGGAGGAGTACTCAGTGATTTTGGGATAATTTTCTCCCAATTCTCGAAAACAAGAAAAAAGAAAAAACAAAACAAAAAAACATGTTGTGGGCACTTCTTAGAATCATCGTGCTGAAGCAGAGAAGATTCTCACTTGTTTGAAAATATGATGCTGGTCACACTGAGGCAATTATGTTGCACAACAGGTTTGTTAGAAAAATTGAAAATTTTCCCAAATTATACAACACTTCTCATTTTTTGAGAGCTGTTTTCAGCATTTGCTACTGTAATATAACAGTTCAAAGTCCTGTCATACTGGTGTTGGGCTCAGTACCAAAACTTCAATAAATTGTGGTGCTTGGCTTGAAGCTGTGTTAATTGTTTGTTAAGCCATTTTACAATAAATATACAGTTTAATGGAAATGGGTACCCCTTCATATTTTATCTCCATATTGTAAAAGGGAAACAACTATGTGACTTCCTGTTTGCTTTCCTGGAGGATGAAGCCTTTCCAAAAGGGGGTCTACTCTTAAAAGGAAAGAAATTTGATCGTAGGAAAGCAGATTTTTCCTGTTAGGGTAGAGTCGGGTAACTTCGGACAGCGGGTAAATTTGGACATACCATCGCAAACAGTGAAAATCCAGATGAGACGGCTCATAATGAGCCGTCTCATCAGGATTTTCACTGTTTGCCCCAGTTACTTTTGTTTTAATTACCAACAACTGACATAAAGGAAACAATGTTACTGTCTGAATTTACATGCTGTCCGAAATAACCTGACTCTACCCTATAGCTGACCCCCTTTGAGAGGGGAGGCAAAAATGAAAGTGACAGAATTGCTTGCCCTGAAAGTGTACTTGTTCATCTTAGCAGTCAACGTTGCTTTGAATAAAAAAGTTTAAAAGATTGAAATGAGTTGGAAAACATTGAAATTACAAACATTTGGACTATACTTTCAGTTCCCAACAAGCCAGTGAATGTTACATCAACTGCTGTCACCAGCAACCAGGTGATGGTACAGTGGATGCCACCTAGTGGCAAGGTGAAGGACTATAGACTGACCTTGACCCAGAGTGGATACATCGAGAAGATTCTCACAGTTGAGGGAACCAGTCATTCTTTCATTGACCTAACACCTGGTACCCAGTATTCTGTTGAGATAGAATCACAATCTGGAGGACTCTACAGTGAGGCTGTTACCATCACAGTGACCACTAGTAAGTTGTTTGAAATTTTTGTCTTGACTAAAGTTTTCTTCTTTGATTTAAATATTTTTGTCATCTTTTTTGGAGGTGTCAAAATACTCAGTGGTATTTCTCTGACATTTAATTGTTTGCATGCATACTTGATATAGAGGAAACTTTTAACTGGGAAGAGTAATAGCTCACAATGCTGGTAGTTTTGAGAACAGGGTTCGAGGTTATAAAACTTGAGTACTTTCTCAAACTCAAAATAAAGCACACTGATTGGCTGCTTCCGAGCACATGCTCGGAAGCAGCCAATCAGTGTGCTTTATTTTGAGTTTGAGAAAGTACTCAAGTTTTATAACCTCTGGGCCTGTTCTGGGATAAAATAAATTGGTTCTCCATAGAAACATATGTTGTGACCCATTCATTAGAACCACCTGGGTGAAGTGGTTCTTAAGATGGATTACATGTGATTACATGAAGAATAACAAGCGTATACATCATTTTGAAAGGGCTACAACATCCAGGGAAGCCAACAGGAAATCAGGGACGTTTCTCATTTTGAAAAAATGATGGAAAACATGGAGATGTGTTCATATGCCTAAATGGGAAGCCACTGTATAGGAGCAGTCTGTTCTGGGTCTACATTGTATGGAGAATGAATTATCATCAAAACTGCATCTTGTCCAGAGTGTCCGCCTGCGTCTTCTGGTAAACAAAACACAAATAGACTTCATTAGAATCTTAAGGAAAGCCAAAATTAAGTTCTGCCAGAAGGTTTATAGCATAGTACACTTAGTATTATACAAAACGCATATGTTCCTAGCCTTATGCTGTCAAACATACGTAATGACAGAATTTTTATCCGCACCTCACACCCATGATAGAGACATAAAGTCTTTTCTAAGTTTTGATTTTTAATTCTCACTCAAGTACCCTTTTCAGTGTTTGATTTATATAATTTGGTTAAAGTTCACAAACATATTATACTAACATTTTCATTCTAGGCATGAAAGGTAAGGGGTTGAGGTGACGCTATCTCTCTTACTCAAGCTAATATAGCCTAAGTCTCAAATTACTTTAGTATATTCTGTATTTCTGATCTTTGGCTAGGAGGGCGGGTTTTGCAAGTTATTATGTTTTGTGTCGGACAAAGTGAAAGCAATAAGTTGTTTCATGATTAAACATGTCTTACTAAGGTGAACGAGGCGCGGTAGTCGAGTGGTTAGAGTGGCTGGGCTATTGTGCAGAAAGTCACCGTAAGGTCGTGAAAAAAGTGCAGTGCAAAAGCTTCTCACATTTTTTTCAACAAAAAATGTTGGCATATATGAGATACATGTATTATGGTTTGAAATTTTAACAAAACATTAACTAACGACATTGTTACTTTCGAAGAGCTGGCCCCTGGTCTTTTGGAAGAGTTTTAAAACTGAGGTCCCATCTCCATATGATATGTGTGTTGGTGGGACATTACATCCGAGTTAACTCACTTACGCATTCACTGTCTGCTTGAAACACTTAGTCTGATTTAAAAGGAGAAAATAACTCCAAATATTTGTATTCAGCTATGAAAAATTTAATTTAGCGGTCCAAATAAAAGAAAATATGGCATATTTTAGGCCAAGATATGCAAGGTATTGTGATGTCCTGCTATAGTTAATAATCACTAATAAATAGTTTTGTGTTAAGATTCATTTCACAGTGTGCTGTGGGTTTCATTATGATGTATAATCTGGACGCACTTTGATATTAATGTAAGTGTTTGTTCTTGTCTAAATGTAAATACTGCGGGCAGGATGGCAAACAGTGTAGATCATCACTAGACTGCTAGTTTCAGAGTGCTCTGATTTGGGTCTGTAGGTACCTCTGTCCCAAAATACATTAATGATTTTGTACCCACATCCCTCAGTCATGGAGAAACATTTTGAATTTCCTGAGAAATAAGAAGAAAACAGTTGCTCTGGATTTGTTAGCTTTATACTGTAAACAGCGAATTAATTTAAACTAGATTGTATTTTCAGACATGGAATGTGAGACAATTTTTTATCATGAAAAGTTTCATGCATTATGCTTTAATTCATCATGCCAACATTGAAAAAAACAAACAGAACATAGTGTTATGTGAGCAAAATGGTTCCATACTGCCAGAGAAAGCAACTGTTTTTATATTTGGATGCCACACAAATCCTATTCTAAGAAATGGTGATACTGAAGGAACAAGTTAAGCAAGCAACTAACCCTGTGCCAGGCACGGACTTAGCCGCTAACCCTGTGTTTGACATGGACTTAGCAGCTTACTCTGTGCCAGTTAAGCAAGGACGTAGCTGATAACACTGTGCTTGGCACAAACTTGGCTGGAGGGTTGATATGCTTATACAGTGAGGGAGATGAACTTGCCAGTCAGTCAGTATGGCAGATTAACACCATTTCTTAGTTTTGGCTTTGCTGCTAAGTCCATGTCAAACACAGGGTTAGCAGCTAAGTCCGTGCTTGGCACAGGGTTAGCTGCTAACCCCGTGCCTGGCACAGGGTTAGCTGCTAACCCTGTGCCTGGCATGGGGTTAGCAGCTAACCCTGTGCTTGGCACGGGGTTAGCAGCTAAACCTGTGCCAGGCACAGGGTTAGCAGCTTAGCAGCTAAGTCCTTGCTTGGCACAGGGCTAGCAGCTATCCCGTGCCGGGCATGGGGTTAGCAGCTAACCCTGTGCCAGGCACAGGGTTAGTTGCTTGCTTAACTTGTTCCTTCAGTATCACCATTTATCATATACTTTCACTAGTATTGCCCTTGATACTAGATATTTGGCCCAACCATTATAGCCCTGTCAGAAAGCGCTGTCCAGCCCTGTTGTCCAAAGTCAAGTGTAGGGCCGAGATCACCTCACGTGTAGGGCGGTACAGAAATATCTCAGCCCTTGTATCGGCCCTCAATTTTGGCGCTAACGTCAAGTATTGTCGCTGACGTCATCAAAACAATTCAGCGAGCTTAAAGACGCCTGCCGCCATGTTTATTGCCGCACGTCGACTGGCTGAAAGTGGACACGCAGAGACTTCGTAGTTTGTTCTTAAACCAGAAAACCATTCTCAGTAAGTTTTATTTTGTAATCTGAGCCATTTACGATTAAAATACCAAACAATTGTTATTTGTTTTCTTCATTTTGTGCTCAGTTGTACTTCCAGCTGAAAGAAAAATGGCGGCATGGCTCACTATCCATGATCTTCCGACTCGACCATCTTCATGTTATTTCATCCAATAAAAAGAAGAAAAAAAACAGACAAATTTTATTGGAACAAAAATATTGCAGTATTTCTTACAGAAGTTCAATTTCTATAAAAAAGTATATGATAAAAAGATCATCACACGGTTGTTTTGATCCCATCCCTGATCTCAGCCCTTGGACCGTATCAGCCCTGGCCCTTCGGGCTCGGGCCGATACGGTCAACTCGGGCTGAGATCAGGGCTGGGATCAAAACAACCGTGTAATAATCTCTATTTCTTAATAGGATTTGTGTAGCATCCAAATATAAAAACAGCTGCTTTCTCTGGCAGTATGGAACCATTTTGCTCACATAACACTATGTTTTGTGTTTTTTTTTCAATGTTGGCATGATGAATTAATGCATAACGCATGAAACTTTTCATGATAAAAAATTGTCTCACATTCCATGTCTGAAAATACAATCTAGTTTTAATTAATTCGCTGTTTATAGCTCTGTATCTTGTACTCAAAGTTTATAACTTATATAGTTACTACATGTAGTTGCTTTTTGGAAAGTGGTAGAATAATTGGGCTTTAAGTTGGACGTTCCTTACCAGAATGCTGCAGATATCTGAATCAGGTTTCGAGGTTATAAAACTTGAGAATAATCTCAAACTAAAAATAAAGCACACTGATTGGCCGCTTCCGAGCATATGCGAGCATATGCTCGGAAGCAGCCAATCAGTGTGCTTTATTTTGAGTTTGAGAATATACTCAAGTTTTATAACCTTCGGGCCATGGCTTGTGTAATTCTTCTATAAGATAGGCTTTTCTCGTTTGAAACAATCCCACAAAAATCTAGATCTGTGTTAGAAGATGAATTTAGACTTTTGGGATTGTTTTGGAGGGGAAAACATGTCATAATCAAATATATAAGGTGATATGAACCACATGGCCCACAAAGTGAGAAAACATTTCTTCAAGCGGATGCAAACTTGCCTTGCCCTGACTTACCTGTGTACATGTGCGATCTAGAAGCTGAAATTTAGTACTAATAACTGTACAAATTGAATTGAACAACATTATTGTACTTTGGCGGTCTATTAATTTTGTGGGAATGGAATAGTTGGTTTACAAAGTGTGAATTCATGTCATGTATATTTATAACACAAGTATAATATATAAGAAAATATATCACATGAATATAGCTTATTATATCACTCTATAAATATTTTCGGGGCTGTTGCAGATTGGTATTCCTGCCATATAAATGATGCGGTTTAATGTCTTATGCCTGTAAAAGCATAAGTTTCCATAGCAAACTTTATAATAATTTCTGTATATTCTGTTGATATTACATTTGCCTTTGTTTCACAGTTAGTAAGTGACTCATTTTATTACTCGGTAAGGTCAGGCTAAGCCTTGGTTACTTCTTTCAAATTCTTTCTTTCAAATTCTCAGTCAGTTTAAATAGCTTTAAAGCACAATACATATTACTGCTTCTTTAGGCTTAGCACAAATTACAACTACCTTAAACTTATTGCTACAGGTATTGTAAGCATATCACATTGTGACTTCTGGTACAATGTATTTTAAGCTTTTCACAAATTATTACCGATTTAAGGTCATCCTATAAAGATAGATCAGAAATTACAGCTGCTTTTAACTAGTATCACTTATTACAACTTTTTACACAAGACATCACAAATTGTAGCTACCATATTTATTTACATTGTGTAAAACAGTTTTTTCCCATCTCTAGAATGACGCAAATATCTAAGTCAGTCTTTGAAATTCTGTTTTGAGATGGGTTTTCCCATCTAAAACAATTCCCAAAACCTAGATTCAACTTACTAGATGGACCTAGATTTTTAGCTCACCTGAGCCAAAGGCTCTGGGGGAGCTTATAGGATAGGCAGGCTCCGGCGTCCGGCGTCGGCGTCCGTTGTCCAGGGTCCGTTGTCCGTCGTCCGTCCACAATTTCAAACAACTTCTCCTCTGAAACCGCTGGGCCAGTTGTAACCAAATTTCATATGAAGCATCCAGGGGACTTAGGAACGAAAAGTTGTCCAAACGGTCCTGGTCACATGACCAACATGGCCACCATGCCCATATATGGTAAAAAGCTTAAAAAATCTTCTTCTCCAGAACCAGTAGGCCAATGGCCTTGAAACTTGGTATGTAGCATTGGGTAGGCAAGTACTACCAAGATTGTTCAAATTATGACCTTGGGTTGACCTTGACCTTTTTTACGGCAAGGTCAAATTTGCTTTCTGAAGCGTTTATATGGGAAAATGCTAGAACATTAGATTTCATGGAATCTATTGAAGATTTTGGCCTAAAAATTAGTTTATACATTCATCTTAATGAGTACATGAAGATTTAGGAGTACAAGAGGTCAAGGTCATTCTTTGACCTTTGACCCAGAACTCTCATATTTTGACAATTTCACACAATCTACTCAAAAGCCACTGGGCCAATTGTAACCAAATTGCATATAAAGCCTCCAGGGCTTGAGGGAACAAAAATTTGTTCAAATGGTCCAGGTCACATGACCAACATGGCCACCACCCCCATATATGGTAAAAAGCTTTAAAAATTTTCTCCAGAACCAATTGACCGATGACCTTGAATCTTGGTATGTAGCATTGGGTACTCAAGTACTATCAAGATTGTCCAAATTATGACCTTTGGTTGACCTTGACCTTTTTAACGGCAAGTTCAAGTATGGAAAAATGCTAGAACATAAGATTTTCTTGGAAAGTTTTGACGATTAAGGCCTAAAAATTTGTAAATACATTCATCTTAATGAGTACATGAAGATTTGTGAGTACAAGAGGTCAAGGTCATTCTTTGACCTTTGACCCCGAACTCTCATATTTTGACAATTTCAAACTTATTTTCAAAAGCCACTAGGCCATTTGAAACCAAATTTCATATAGAGCTGCCAGGGGTCTCGGGGTCTTAGGAATGAAAATTTGTTTAAGTGGTCCAGGTCACATGACCAACATGGCTAACGCACCCATATATTGTAAAAAGCTTTAAAAATCTTCTTCTCCAGAACCAATTGAACAATGGCCTTGAAACTTGGTATGTAGCTTTGGGCACTTAAGAACTATTAAGATTGTTCAAAATTATGACATTGGATTGACCTTGACCATTTTACGGCAAGGTCAAGTATGGGAAAATGCTAGAACATAAGATTTCATGGAAAGTTTTGAAGATTTAGGCCTGAAATTAGTATATACATCCATCTTAATGAGTACATGAAGGTTTGTGAGAACAAGAGGTCGAGGTCATTCTTTGACCTTTGACCCTGAACTCTCATATTTTGACAATTTCAAACAATCTCCTCAAAAGCCACTAGGCCAATTGTAACCAAATTTCATATATAGCCTCCAGGGGTTGAAGGAATAAAAATTTGTTCAAATGGGTCAGGTCACATGACCAACATGGCTGCCACACCCATATTTGGTAAAAAGTTTTAAAACTTTAATTCTCGAGGACCCATTGACTAGATAGCCTTGAAACTTTGTATGTAGCATTTGGTACTCGAGTACTATCAAGATTGTTCAAATGATGACCTTGGGTTGACCTTGACCATTTTAAGGCTAGGTCAAATATGGGAAATGCAAGAACATAAGATTTCATGGAAAGTTTTGAAGATTAAGGCCTAAAATTTGGTATATACATTCATCTTAATGAGTATATGAAAATTTATGAGTACAAGAGGTCAAGGTCATTCTTTGACCTTTGACTCTGAACTCTCATATTTTGACAATTTCAAACTTATTTTCAAAAGCCACTGGGCCAATTGTAACCAGATTTCATATAGAGCCTCCAGGGGCTGAGGGAATGGATTTTTTTCAACTGGTCCCAGGTCACAGGACCAACATGGTCCCTATGCCCAATTATGGTAAAAACCTTTAGAAATCTTCTTCAGAACCAATTGACCGATGGCCTTGAAACTTGGTATGTAGCATTGGGTACTCCAGTAATACCAAGATTATTCAAATGAATGACCTTGAGTTGACCTTGACTATTTACAGCATGGTCAAATATGAGAAAATGCTAGAACACAAGATTTCATGGAAAGTTTTGAAGATTTTGGCCCAAGATAGTTAAATTTATGTCCTTGGATTGACTTTGACAATTTTTTAGGCAAGGCCAGATTTGCTTTCTGGTGCTTTTTATGGGAAAATAGTAAATATAAGAGTTCATGAAACTTGTAGAAAATTTTGGTACAGAAGTTAATAAATACAGTCTAATAAAAGAGTACATGTACTTGATTTTTTTTTTTAGCAATAGAGATCAAGTTCATTTTTTAAGCTCTAACCAATGTCTGTCATAACTTGACAGTTTAAACTATCAGGTTTGTTCAAATGATGACCCTAGTTTGACCCTTTTTTTTTACTCAGGTGAGCGATTCAGGGCCTCACGGCCCTCTTGTTGGGATTGTTTTAGAAGGAAAAAAACCTTTGTCTTAATTTGGAAGAAATGTGATACTGATACATGTAATCTTTAACTGTATTATCACATATTACAATAATATTAGTCTGTCCTCATTTAACTATGAAGCATTACATAATATTCATCTATACTGTGGGATTTCAACCTTACTTCTTAATCAGTACATGTAGCACTTTTATTCTCTCAGAAGATTTTTGCCAGTACATAGCATACATCAATGTATAGCACGTATTCTGTTGGTCCTTTCAATCTAGATTAAGTAGATGCTTCGAAGATCATTCTGAGATGATATATTTTGATTAAAAAATAGATCAGTTTGAGCAGTGAATTGTTGAGTAATAATTCACTGTTTGGAAGTCAGTTGTAAAGTAGATCATATCACGAGCACTGAGAGCAAGTGATATATCCACTTACAACAGACAGACAGTCATACAGTGAATTATTACTCAACAATTCAATGCTAGAGGTGGAACTATTTCCATTCTAACACTCAAAAACCCTGACAAAGTATTCTTTTCATTTAAATTCTCCCAACCTTCCTGCCAGCCGTTCATGCTGCTGCCAATATTCCTAGCTGTACCTACAATAAGTATACATTTTTATGGTGATTTTATAAAGAAAATGAGATGTGCCCAGTCTAATGCCTCAGAACGTCACAAAATAAGTCAGTAGTTGCCAGTGATGTCAGCAATTGGACTTGTGCGCTCTGAAACAATGAATTGTTGCAGAATAATACACAGAAGCTTTCAACTGCTTCTATAGGCGCACTGTGTTAGAATTGTCAATAATAATTCGGTGTGCACTTCATATAAGCTGCATCTTTGAGACATTTCTAATGAGGATCACAGCCTTTGTTTTTATGGAGAAAGGAGAAAATATTTCGTAGAATTATCATCAAACTTATCTGGAGTAAAGCTTGACAAATTCTGCCCCTTCTACTTTTTTTCTTCAGTTACATTCTGTTGCAGCAAGAGCCTATCACAGTGTGATGTGCTACTTGGTTGCAGTCATTGCTATACACAAATAAATTGCTTTAATTATGAATAATTATCTCTTTGTGTTGATTTTTATGGGTTGCTCGTTCATTGTTTTCTTTACACTAGTGGTATTAGCAGTACTAGACTTTCCCAGGGTGAGAAGGGTATCTTTCTCTTTCAAAGTAGATAGAAATCCTGGTCTTTGTCATTGACTAAAGTTTAGCTTGTACTTTTCTTAACTTGGTTTCCAGAACATTATAATTACATAAGACCCAGTAAATTATTCTGTTTATTACATTATAGAGAGCTTCTGTTAAGGTCAAGAATACGTAAATGGCTCATACATAGATTTTTTTTAAATTTTGCACAGGGGTGCATTTTCATGTGTTACATCGAATCCTGCCATAAAAAAGATAGGTCACCGAGCTCGTTTAGTCGCTAGATCAGATTGAAAAACATGAAATTTTGAGGCCGTTTCCATTGACGGCAATGGGAATGCGATGAAAAAACTCAGATTTTAAAATTTAAACGTACACAGCTTGTTTACCGGTACATAGATTTTTTTCAAAAACTGATATTTTATGTCACAGGATCTGTCGATTAAAATAAGGTAAGAAAAGTCCTTGACTACCGAGTTCGTTTTTCAAGTAGCGCTTGCTAAGCAAGCATAGGTATGTATAAATTTACGCCATTCCGCGACGTCATTTATAAGCGACGTTGCAGTCGTTTACTGGTGGCGTAATAAAACATGCTAAGAGCGTTATGAGAATACGGAAAGATGAGGACCAATATATAGGGTTCTCATGCTGAATGCCTTAAGTTTCGTTCACACGGGCAAAGTTTCTGTGACAAAGTAGGGTTGGAAAAATAAAATTTACTCGTGTGAATGAAAAAATATGCCACATCTTCATTGCCAAATCTAAATGGTAAAGTTTTTATGACAAACAAAATTTGTCCGTGTGAACAGAAAATTTGCCATAGAATATGTAACAAAGAAACTAGCTATGGAGATAAGCACAGAAAAGTTTGCTCATAATCAAATCGGTTTGATTTTGAAAAAAGTATATTAAACAAAGAAAAGGTGGCATGGTTGGCCGTTCACACGGGCAAAGTTTATTTGTCCAGGTAACCTTGACGAATAATGTTCGATCGTGTGAACACAGCAGCAAATATTTCCTTGCCAAAGTTAATTTGACAAAGATTCCATGCCACATTTTTCTTTAACAAATAATTTGCTCCGTGTTAACGCAAAATGTTTGGCAAACTTTCTTTGTTAGAGATTCTGTGACAAAGAAACTTTTGTGGCGTGAACCAGGCTTAAGTGAAAGAATTTTTTACAGACTCTCTTAGACAAAAATTAGTAAAAAAAAAATGCAAGCATTCTTCTAACAGTAATATGGTTATTGCAGCCGACACGATTGAGCCGCATAAACAACTGCGTTACCCTAAATCACAAAATGCGCCGTGCCATGATAAAATTGGTTCTTTGGGGCATATACGGTCAGTGGAAGCTCAGATCAGTGTGCGCACCCGCCCAACCTGACCAGAGCCTTTGTTGTCCTCTGGTACAATGATTCCGTGAGGAACAGCGAAGAGATTTACTAGTCTGTGCGTATGCGCAGGCTGATCTATGTGCATGTATCATAATTTCTGACGACTCGTGTTCTGTCGGTGTGGCTCATGGTAGTTAGATAAAATTGACCTTTGGACAGTATTTCGGTCATATCGAGATGATGGTAAGTTACAAGGTCAGCTTCCAAATTCACCGTCGGTGGGATAGGTAAAGATAAAGACTTCTTGTAGCGTAGTGGCCGTAGGGGCGGTGTGAGTTAGAGGCCCGCTATATCTTGGCAACGGCATACAACAAGTGGAAGAAATATTGTATCATTCTTATTTTGTAATCAAAACAAAATTTTCGATGTCCAGTAAGGATATGTGATCATATGAGTATTAAAATCGCAAAAATCGGCATTATAATAAATATTACTTTCCGATACCATAAAGCTCTAAAATCAGCTGGCATACATTTACTTGGTTTCGGTTGCGCAATCCCACCGGCGCCGCGGACATTCGGTTATGACGCAGATGGTTGCGGGTTCGTGACCTGAGTCGGCCAGCTAGCGACTGGAAAAGTCTCTTTGTCAAGCCAGCAGTAAATAGGTAGCTTTTTCAAATCAGGAAAGGATAACGCAGCGAAAGGAAAATGATGGGTTCCGCCTTTTATATGTGTGTCTGAAAAGTCCTGTGAGCCCTGAAAGCAGGGAGAAAACATGTAACCGGTCAGCCTTAAATTGTTACACACATGAAACTCTGTCTGTGTGTCAGTCACACTCTCTCTCTCTGTCTGTCAGTCTCTCTCTCTCTCTCTTTAATTAATTTATTAATGCACTTATGTTGATAAAATATCTTCAAACATACAGGAAAAAAAGAACATTGCAATATCAGCAAAGGGCTTGAATAAACAATGACAGCAACTCCGTTTTCCCCATGTTTGACCTTATTATTGAATGTCCTATGGGGCCGCCATATTGAAAATTTCACTGACTAGGATGTATTTCATGACGTTACGTCCTTCGCGACGCACGTAATTAATTGCGCCAGTCATTTACGTATTCTTGACCTTAAGTGAGGTTTAGATTATAATTCTAGGACAGCCTGTCGAATGTAAGTTGTGACCCCTCATTAGAACCTTTGGTGGTCAGGATGGCTCTAAAATGAGGGGGCCACAAGATAAGTTTTTGCAGAGAAAGAACAGAATAGTCAAAAGTTTTACCAAGGTCCCTTCTTGACAGGAAATATGCCTGAAAGCCCAGCAGAAAAAGAATTACTGTAAAAATTCTAAATATTGGGACACCAAAAATAATTACCATAATTGTCGTAAAATTGGAACAGTTTGGTTTTCCAGTGCAGTAATGTGTCCAAAAAATGCAACTGGGATGGCAAATAGTGTAAACCCTGATCGGAGCAGTCTGATCTGGGTTTGCATTATTTGCTCAGACCTAACAGTCTCAATATATAGAGTTTTTGGTTTAAACAATATTTTATTAATCAAACTTTCAACTAAGGTACAGAGACAATAGATTAGGATTTGATCGAAAGCCCAAGGCTTGTGAGGACCATCTCCTGTATATATATATATATATATCCTGTATATATATAGAGTTTTTATGGTATAGTGCTCATATTAAAACCTTTCCAGCCAAACCGCTTAATAAACAATAGACTGGGAAGTAAAAATAAATAAAAATGAACATTGAAAAGTGGCAAGTACAGATGAAAAAAATTTGATTTGATAAGATTAACTGAAAGTGAGACTCTTGATAAAATCTCTTGCTAGCTCACCTAGTATGTAGATTTAAAATCTTCTTAATTGTGTTGATGTACAAGAAACAAGCATAATACAATTCTGTTGTTATTTATTTCTTCTTTAATTGTAAATTTAGAGGGAATGCGAAGTAAATGAGATTGAATATCTAATGGGAATCACCAGGCGGGCACATGAAATCAAAATGACGTGGCACTGACGTCGATGCGACATAATCATGACATCGCATCAAGATCAGTACAACATCATTTTGACATCATGTGCCAGCTGGGCAGCATCTAGAAGGCAGAATTAAGTGAGATAATATCTGCCTTGTTGAAATTTGAAATGTGGGATGGAGACCCTGAGTTGCCTGATCTAGGTCTTCACAGTTTGTGAAAATCTCATCTTTCACCTCCAACAGGTTGAAAGTCATGGTCATGGTTTATTTATTTTACAGATCCAGCCTCAGTTAAGAGTCTTCATGTTACCTTGGTAACCTCCTATGAGATAGTTGTCGCATGGACCCGGCCTCACGACCCTAACTTTGATTTATATCAGCTCACCATAGATCCAACAGATGTAGCAAGCCCAGTCAATATTCACAGGTAAAGCAACTTAGGTGTTTATGCCTTCAAATCTCGTGAAATAACATGGCAAACCCATTCTGGCCCAGAGGTTATAAAACTTGAGTACATTCTCAAACTCAAGATAAACCACACTGATTGGCTGCTTCCGAGCACATGCTCGGAAGCAGCCAATGAGTGTGCTTTATTTTGAGCTTGAGATTATTCTCAAGTTTTATAACCTCGAACCCAGGTTTTCACAGAATGTTATCATAGTACACAATGCCTTATGAACAACATTTTTATGATTTTTCAGGAATTTTACATCATCTTTCAATGGAATCTAACTGTAAATTTCAAGGTATGGTTATAAAGATGACTCCCATTATCTCCAACACAGTATCTCAAAGTTCTCTCTTATATCAAAGAAATTTCATATTTTTCTTCACATTTCAACTCCCGTATCTCAAACTACGGGTATCTAAAGGTAGTTTTCTGGGACCAGAAAATCTAGTTTGAGATATCATCAATATCTTGAAATGAACAACGTAGAGCTATTTGAGGGTTCACTGTACAAAGTCGTTTCATCACATTGACATTTCCAGGGTCTGTTAGAAGAGGAATGAGCATTCGGTTTATGCCTTGTGGTCAGACAGCTTCCTTGGGATCTGACAATATATTAATTCATGAAAAAAAAAACATGACTGTATGAGCTCTATATTCCAGCTGCATATTTCCAGAGCAGCCTGCGGTGAATTTTCTACAATATTCAGGAAACATATAATATAGTGAATGCCTTGACCATATTTCATATGCAGGGACTGCGGTTGAAGTTACTCTAATTTCTATTTTTTTAGATCCGTTTCAACATATACCTTCCAGCGACTGAAACCTGGTCAGCTGTATACTATTTCTATCTCTACACTGATGACTGGCACAGCTAGTGAAACCATGCTGGAGAGATCTATTACAAGTTAGTATCAACTGTAAAAATTCTGATTGTTGGGACACCTAAAATAATTATTGTAATTGTCCCTAAAATGGAACAGTATGGTTGTACCATGCAGTAACGCATCCAAAAGATACAAATGGATGGGCAAGCAGTGTAGACCCTGATCTGACTGCTCGTTTGGGAGCAGTCTGATCTGAGTTTCGCTGTTTGCTGATATCTGACTGTCTCAATACTTAGAATCTTTACTGGACTCAGGGGTTTTAGATAGGAAAACTGTAATGGTAAAAGGACAGAAAGGTTAATCTTATATTTTGGGGAGAAATAAGAAAAATCTAGATATTTATATTCAGAAGCAAAACATTGCCATCAGCAGTATGTGCACTGACGTACCAGAGGAAATACATGTATGATGTAAATTCATCTTTAATCCAAGGGTATACTTTCAGGGGAAGCAGTTCTGTGACTTTCGTTTTTGCTATCCTTTTCAGTGAATGTCAGCGCTGAAAGGAAAGAAGTTACTCCCTAGGGAGAAATTGTTTTCTTTAATATTAGGCCCATTGGGGATCAGCTCGGAAAGAAAAGAATTTGCTGATCTGGGAAAAATTATTTCCTTTAAGAGAAGACATTTTGAAGGGTTTTCTGTTTAGTTAAGCAAGCAGGAAATCATAAAATTTGTTTTCCTTTGTAAAACTGGTGGAAAAAATGTGGAGTCATATCCACACACAGTAAGATTACCTTGAAGAACAATGGCACTATATACCACAGTGTTTTTAAATTTCTGATAGGGTCAAGTCAGGTAAGTTCGGACAGCAGGTAAATTCGGACATACCATTGCAAACAGTAAAAATCCAGATGAGACGGCTCATCATGAGCCGTCTCATCAGGATTTTCTCTGTTTGGCCAGTTAATTTTTGTTTTAGTTTCAAACAACTGACATATAAAGGAAACAATGACAGTGTCCGAATTTACCCGCTGTCAGAAGTTACCCGACTCTCCCCTAGTGCTACTAGTCAAATTAAACTTCATGAATACTTTGAATATTGATGACATTTAAAATTAGATAGACCTTGACCAGAAAAGGATTTGAAAGATGCTCAGGTACTATTAAATACTGTAATGATAGATAATTCTAGCACAGTACACCTGTAGAAGCATTGAAAAGTTTCCATGTTTTGTTCTGCAACAGTTCACTGTTTCAGGGCTTATGAGTCTAATTCCTGATGTCACTGGCAGTTACTGACATATTTTATGTTTTGATGGCGTTCCTTGCTTTATTTCTTTAAAATTATTATAAAAAAGTACATTTATCTGTGAGACAGTGAAGAATCTTGGCAGGATCATGATATCCCTGGCGGGGAGGCTGGGAGAATTTGAATGAAAATAGTTTAGCTTTGAATTGTTGAGTAATCATTCACTGTTTGTGGGTCAGATGTAAGTAGATGCATCACATGCTCCACCCTCATGGTATCATCTACTTTACAACTGAACTCCAAACAGAGAATTATAACTCAAAAATTCACTGTTAGAGCTGATCTATTTCTGAAATAATCTCTTTCAGAGCCATTACCAGTGAAAGATGTACAAGCAGTGGCATTGAACAGCTCAGCATTGTCAGTCACATGGTCAGTCAACACATCCAGTCAACAAAGCCATTTTCTGGTAATTATCCAACACACAGCTCTAATTTGGATAGTGCGGGGTGGGGTGGGGGGTTGCAGTTGCTTAAAGCATCATTAGTCTAATGAGCTCATTAAGAGGTCAACTCTTTAAGTGTTTTATGACTTTATAACCAAACACACTGATATTTTTTGTTGAAAAAATGAGCAACGTCCCTGCTCTAATAAACACCCCTGCCTCTTTTCTGAAAAAAATGTTATATTAACTTGCATGAATTTCTGTTTACTCCTCTGGATGAAGTAGCTCTTTGACATGGAGTCTTAAAGGAAAGAATTTGCTCCTGAGAAGGGAGGTAACTGCCTCTGAAATTATACCCAGTCACCTTTATACAGTTTATTAGATGTATTTTGGCAGTGGCCGATTTACTACAATTAAGGCTCTAAATAACGTCCCCATTTAAAATGCAGTGCCCACAGGGCATTTAATAGGATTAAATTGGTATTTCAGGTATCCTATCAGGAGTTCCCCAGCAGCAGTGTAGTCCATGAACTCGAACCTGTGTCTTATATAGACACTGAGACGGCATACCAAGTAGATATATCGGGACTATTTCCTGGTGGAAAGTACAAGATTATGGTAGCTGCATGGCAGAATACATCCGGAGAATACGCTGTGTCAGAAATCACTGAAACAAATGGAACTATTAGTAAGAACTTTTATCACAATCTTTGTAAGAAATTTTGTTGATGGCTAGAGCTTCATGAATGTTACGTTCAGTTAACCATCACAGTGAATAGGTGCGGGTGGGGTTGTTTGGACATTTTTCTCTCGTCTGTCATTTCTCTCTTCCCTTTCTCCTTCTTTCTAGGAGCGGCCCTATATAGACTGAAATACTGTCTCAAAGGGCCGTTAAACCCAAAACAGGCAACCAATGAAATTAAGATGTATAGATGCACTGCCTAGTTTTTTGGCCACTTTTGCAAAAGGGAAACTTTTTTGTGACTTTCCTGTTTGTTTCCATGGGAGAAGTAGCCTTTTTCTAATGAAGTCTACTCTTAAAGGAAAGAATATGCTCCTCTAGGAGCAAATTCTTTCTATAAGAGTTGACCTCAGTGAAGAATGAAAAAGACAGGTATGCTTCCTTGCTTCCTAGGAAAGCGTACCCATTCATCTTAAAATTAAGGAAGTTCTGTACACCTGAGTTGTTTTGTAAAGGGAAAGGATAAGGTCCAGATGATGGCATGTCAGAGTGTGTAGGGGAATATGCTGTTTTGGAGGTCACTGAAATGGGTGTAACTATTATATAGATCTGTTGCTTGTAAGATGACCCGTTGGTGACTGGAATTGGTTTAATTTTGAGTTCAGTTCAAAGTAATGGTGAACCAGGAAGTTGGGGTAGGGGGGGGGGGAGGGGTTGGTGGAGGGTGATGATAAGGTCATGGTCAAAGGAACATGCTGTGTTGGAGGCCCATTCATCTCAGTTACAGAAATTTTTGTATATCACTGCTTTGATTTAAAAAAAATGTCCTGATTGAATAATGTATTTTTTTCAGTGCCAAAACCTGTTGTAAATCTGACTGCAACACTGGAAAATGGAAACACCATACAGTTAGACTGGTCAGCTCCAGAAGAAAGTATACAAGATCACTATGTAATAAGACACAGAGCCATTCTAAGAGACAGTGATGCATTGTGGGTAGAAAACTCTAGACTGAGTACCAACTTTACTCTGAGTAGCTTGTTTCCTGGGGAAAGATATGAAATTGAAGTTTATGCAGTAAAGAATGAGGTCAAAAGTGAGGTGCAAAATATTTCTCAGGTTACAGGTAAATGTCTATTCATAAAATAGAGAAGCTCTTTCAGGTTGTTTGTTAAATGAATTTATCATATGACGTCGCATCTGAGAGTGTAATAAAGCCATGCATTAAAAAACGATACTCCACAAGTGGATTAAATATGCAAATTATGTCGTAACTTTATGCGTTGACGTCCATAAAACGTTGCGTTTTCTAATGCCGAAATCATGACGTTTTAGCGCAAAATTTGCCAGTAAAATGCGATTTTAGTTTCATATGATAAATAGAATCTTTGCATTCGTGCTCCTATATTATTGAATTTATTAAACTCGTTGGTGAAAATGATAAGATGCTCGGCATCACTTTAGAAAGCTGGCTGTTATAGCATCATGCAATAAAAACAATAATTTACTGGCAGATTATCATTTGGTAATGGTACCTAAATCTGTGCAATGACTTTCATAACAATGCCATGTTCACTGATCGAGAAATTATGAAGTTTTGATGAGAAAATTTGAAATTAACATATGATAGACAGAACCTTGCAATATACTCATGTATTACTGAATTCATTGAATTTGTTTAGGAAAAAATATAAAATGCTTAGCTAGGCTTCAAATCTTATCTTTTCACTTATCTGACTCAATAGATTTAATATTACGTAGGAAATTATGTAAGAACCTGCTAAGAATGGGATTACATTGAGCCAGAAATATATGCCATAAACATACTGACTTTCTCATGATATCAATAGATCAAACTTAGTTTTGCAAACTGCAATGGCTGTATTGGAACTACATGACTAGTATTTTTAATAGCAATTTACGTGTATTTTGACAAGTTTGAATGTTGTGTTAAAGCTTGCAAAATACACAGGAAGTTTTACAGTTCTTCCCATGCAATTTATATGTCATTTACTTATATAGTTAAGCAAAAGTGATGGATTGTTCTACAATAAAAGATAAAGTACAAACCCTGTTTTATAAGTCTTTTGTCCATTTAGCTGCTTCCTACTTCACATTGTGTTAGCTTGAAAAATAATCAACAGATAGGTGCCACCTGAATTAAACCATACAATGTAGCCCTCACCATTTACTTATGCAAACTTCTGTGATATTTTCTGTCTTAATCTATAGTTTCCCTTCCTTTCAGAGCCCCTGGCTCCACAGTCACCACAAGTCCTTAGTTCCACAGATAAAACTGTTATCCTAACCTGGATTTACAATTCTTCTGTGACATATGTTCAGAGTTGGAGTGTAAGCTACACCTCAATAAATGGCACTACGGAAGAGCAGACATTTGTGCCAAAGGGAAGCAATGTTGTTTTGGCAGGAATATCTGGATTGACAGCAGGGTATCAGTATGAGTTTTCTGTGATGAGTGTTGTTTTGGGTATGTCTTCGCCAGAAGTGAAAGTAAACGCCACTACAAGTAAGTATTGCTCGAAAGCACAGTAAAATTTCTAAGAATTGCAACCGAAAGGTCTGATAAAAAGTACCTTCCCAGATCAGAGTGCTCCTTAAGGAGCAGTCTGATCAGGGTTTACACTGTTTTCCATTCCACCTGCATCTTATAGATGTGTTGCTTCATTGAAAAACCAAACTGTTCAGATTAAGGACAGTTACAGTAATTATTTTAGGTGTTTCAATTTTTAGATTTTTTTACAGTTAATTTCGTACTGTTGCTCGCCATATGTTGCAGTCAAAGAAATTTCAGTTTGTATATAAATTACCCAAGCCGAGGCGGTGGGGTTTAAGGTGCATGGTTCGCTTTCAGGGAAAGCAACTTCATCATTTTCATTTTTAGCCCACCTGTATGAAAGTACTGGGAGTGTAAAGCAGTGACCATTGTGCTAAAATTGGTGTCAGCATCTGCTTCAGCATTGGCATCTCACTTTGGGTTACAGTTGTGATGGACAAGACAATTTCAGATGAGCTATCCTGTCTACTGACAGGTCTTGTTGCCTCCTTGCTCAGTATAGATCTCCTTTTAAATGACAGAATTTGCTCTTTAAGAGTAGACCCCTTTTTGGAAGGGCCTCTTTGTCCAGGGAAGCTGGCAGGAAGTCTAAAAAAAACATATAGCGATGTATCCGTTCACCATATTTAGGCTTTTGGGGATATGTTCATTCTCCATAATAAGATCCTGTATTTTATATACATGTACTCCAGTCAGTTTTGACTGTATGCATTTGCTCAGGAACAATTTTAGCATGGCATGACTTAATTTTGTAATGCATAAGGTAGTGTAAAATTACATTGATAAAAAGAGAAAAGCATTTCACCATATTTGCATTTTGTGGACGCAGAAGAGGGCTACCATTGTTCAGAACTGTCATTCTCAAAAAGTCTAGGTATTTTGTCCTGAAAACTATAACATAAAATCAGACTGCACTAAAAAGCAGACCAGGCTGTATAGATACTGTAAGAAAATTACAAATTTTCAGAACCAAAATTTGGCATGCCTAAATTTACTGTTTTGCAGAGCCTTTCATCAACACAGTCCTGTCTGATGCCGGATCAACGAATTCAACAATCTCTGTGGCATACACAGTTGATGACGATAACCTTTTCGACAAACTTGTATTTCAAATTGAAAACCCAAAAATTACTATAGAAAAGCTCAAAGATGATCCAAATAAGGTGGTGACATTTACGGGACTCGAAGCCGGAACACAGTATTTAGTGGATGTACAGACAGTTTCAGGAGAGCAGACAAGTGAGAAACAGAATGGAATATTTGCAACATGTAAGTTTATCTTTTGTCTGGAAATTTGGTATAGGAAAAGGTTTCAGAATTCTAGATAAGAGGGAGTATTTGATGATAATTAAGGATATTTTTTGTTATTACTCATCAAAACCATATATTGTGACCCCTCATCTGAACCGTCTCATCGAGACGGTTCAGATGAGGGGTCACAAATATGTTTTTATGCAGAATTAACAAAAATTGTCCCTAATTATCACCAAATACTCCCTCTTATTTGGAGCTCTGGGTTTCCCGTAGTCAGCGGGCTGCTGGGGCAGTGGATGTTAGAGGCCACTGTGTCTTGGGCTCAGCATATGGGCCCATCTTACTCCTTTCACTGTCTTCAGCCTCCTTGATTCAGAAAAGATACCCATTTACTGCTGGGTTGATAGAGATAGATTTTCAGTCACTGGCCGGCCCAACAGGTATACAAACCTGTGACATCTCAGCAATTGCAGTATATAGTCACTGAGTACATTTGACTAGATTAATATTTATGTCTCCTTGGAAATGAAGAGAAAATAAATTTCGAAACCATTATTGCCTAACAGTGTAGACTCAGCTCAGACCTTGATCACTTGCTAATGTAAACAGATTAGGGTGTATAATGTCAGTTTGATAATAACTCTACTTTAATTGGTTTCAGAGTTATACATGGGTTGTTTGCCTATATGGAGAGATAATCCACGAGCTTTATCAAGTGGATTATTGACGATACAGGTGCACAACCATGCCCTTCCTCACTTATAACATGATACTCATTGTAGACCTTGCACGTTTATACGAAAGATTGGGTATCTTGGGATCATGCTATGTGTATTTGTAATATGCTTATAATTCTGTGTCATTTTAGTACCCAACCTTGCAATCGTGACCAGCTCCGCCACTGCCCGTAGCTTTACACTGACCATTAAGAGACCTGCTGGTGGTGTGGAGGGCTACCAAGTTGTGTGTAAGAGTACCGTATCCAGTGCTGAAGTCAAGAATGAATACCTACTGGCCAGACTAGAGGACATAGCTGTTGATGTTGTGAGTCTGCAACCCTTCACCAAATATAGCTGTACAGTGGAGACAAGGAGTATTATGGATAAGTCAGCAAGCTTCACCCTAACAGTGACCACATCACAAGCAGGTGATTATTCCCAGTTATGTTAGAAATAGAAGATCTTACACTCGTGGTCATTTTCGTATGAAATTTATGAAACTCGCCACTTGGCGAGTTTCATAAATTTCATACGAAATTGACCACAAGTGTAAGATTCTGTTTATTATATGACACTTTAAGATGGGATTTTATCGCCGTCAAAATGAACATTATTTCAAAAGAAAATGCATAGTTGACACAGACGTTGCCAATGATTTTATATATATGCGCCAAAGTATTATTACATGTGTGGTCATATGATTTTTATGACACGATGTTATCCACTGAATACAAGGGACGTTATGTGATAATCTTTTATAAGGCACGTTAGCACTGTGCATGTCCAAACCAGCTTGCACAAAGACACTGCCTAGTCAGAACATCTAAAATCTACAAGGCTCAGCTCCTGTATCGGCAGCCATCTAAATAATTAAAAACACCTAAAATAATGAAATATTTACTATAATTGTCCTAAATGTAGAACAATTTTGTTTTACAATGCATTATTGCATCCAAAAGCTGCAGGTGGAATGGCAAACAGTGTAGACCCTGATCAGACTGCTCTTTAATGAGCAGGCTGATGGGGGTCTCCCCTGTTTGGTCACTTATCTTTCTCAATACTATGAATTTTTATGATAAATGGTGAGATTGGAAGGCATTACTGTTAACATTGCCAGTAGGGAGTTGGTATTGAGGACTTATTCTCACAGACTATAACTGTTATGCAAAAAGTTCCTTAAATGTTGATCCACAAACATACATTTACAATTTTTGGGTATTTCAGAGCTCTAGATAGTATGATTCCGCTTCCACACATTGCTCTACTGTAGGACTCTAACAGACTCTAACAGAGCATGCCTGTTAAAAAATATGATTTCACTTCCATGCACTGCTGTAATGTAGGACTCGAACAGAGCACAGCCCCGGATCCAGGGGGTGGCCTTTGGGGCTGCAGGCCTGCCATTTGGCCTCTGTGTTCTGTATAATATCATGGTAGGCCTCCAGATAAATAGATGTATCCGATGACAGTTTTAGAAAAATTATCCAATGTGGTTAGATCAAAATATTCAAAATATATGCTGTGACATCTCATTAGAATCGCCTCGGGGAGCCGATTCTAATGAGATATCACAACATGTATTTCAAGGATAAAAATATATCAAAAATTCTCTTGAAATTGAACCATAAATATGTCATATTTTCAAGCCCCCTCCCCCACACAACTACATTTCGTCACCTCCCAGCCCCACCAGTTATTGTGTAAGCCCCACCAGTACGTGATGGTTTGGATCCCGGCCTGGAGCATGCCTGTTGCAGCAATGAAAAATTACAGTGATTTATTCTGCAACAAATCCCTGATTTGTAGCATGGGGGGGCTAATTGCTAACATCAAAACAAAACACAAAGCATGCTTTCCAAACATTTGACAATGCACCGTCTATGTCTTGGAAGAAAAGCATGGAAAGAAGTCTGTAGACACTTTTTATTATGGTAATTCTGTATGCAGCATTCTTTGCCTGCTAGAAGAGTGGTCAGAATATGAAGAAAATGGACGTATTTTTATGCAATTTCATGTGTTAGAATCGAACTAGTTGAGCTCTAACAGTAATAAATCACTGTGTATTTGTCAGTTGTTAGTATAAAAAATATCGCTTGGGGTCCATGCTTATATGATTTACTTTACAACTGATTTTCAAACAGTGATTTAGCTCTCACTAAATCACTGGTTAGAGCCAAATGTTTCTTAACCCTATTGCACTCAGAGCGGCCAAAACTCCATATGGAGTTTTGGCTGTTCTGAGTGCAATAGGATTAATTAAAAACAAATTTTACTGATCTTGATTTCTGAATTAACATTATTATATGTCCTTGATATTTGCAGCTCCTTCTGAAGTACTTGACTTAAATGTTGTTGAGACTGCTCCAAACCAAGTGACACTGACCTGGCAGGGGCCACAGTTTCCAAATGGGGAGATAACTCACTATCTAATTAACTTTAAAGGATTTATTGGGGTAAGTGTTTAACTAAGTGAGATTGCATATGTGCTTTAATTTAATGATGAATGAACCAGTACTGAATTATTTATGACAGATATGCATTTCTGTATGTAACTGCATATGAGCCGTGACACGAGAAAACCAACAAAGTGGTTGTGCGCCCAGCGCAGACACAGATCAGCCTGGGCATCTGCCCAGTCCAATCTGACTCTTTGCTAAGCGCTTAAAGTGTAGCTAAGGGTCTAAGCTACCTCTGTGCAGACAGCGAAGACTCTGATCAGACTGGGCAAATGCCCAGGCAGATCTGAGTCTGCGCTGGGTGCACAACCATTATGTTGGTTTTCTCTTATCAAGGCTCATATATATTTCTATATCTTAATTAGGTTCTAATATCAGTATTCTAAAGTTTGATTTCATATTGATGGAAGAATATCAACTCAGATTTAAGCAAAACATATTTTCAGTTGTGATATTGGTTTAGCAATAAGCTAAGGTTTATTAATGATAATAAAGGAAGATCAAGCGTAAGATTAGAAACAAATAACAGCTTCGGTTAAGTTAAAGGTTTATCAAGAATAGTTTCAGTTAAAGTGTTTTTACACAAGTTATTGTCAGAGGTACATGTATCTTTAAAAAAGGTGACCCTGAAAGCATCAACAAAAAAAAAAAAAATTACATTTGCAGAATTTCGAAAATCAATTTGTTAAAACTGTATGATATTGAGAATTCATAGACTAGAAGGCAAACAGTGTAAATCCAGATGAGGCGGCTCATAATGAGCCGCCTCATATGGATCTACACTGTTTGCAAATTCAAATATATTCTTTTCAATGCTCTAAGGGCTAAAAATCTTAACCTTCCTTTTTGTGCAGGCTAACACAGATGAAGGAGGAAGAAATGTGACATATTCCGAAATTGCTAGTATTGTCATTGGTGATCTTATGGCTGGATATAACTATACCTTCTATGTAAGTACTGCTTTCATCTTTTCTGCAGGCTCCTCTTGTTTAGGACCATGGGATTATGTTGGTTTGCTTGTTAACTCAGGAACATGCTGAAACTAAACAACATATGCACTAAATTAGCCCTATTAGACAAAACCAACAAAGTGGCATGTGCAGCTAGCGAAGACTCAGATCAGCCTGGGCAGCCGCCCATCCTGATCAGAGTCTTAGCTATGCATTTAAAGGGTAGCTCATGCGGACAGCGAAAAATCTGATCAGACTGGGTGGATGCCCAGGCTGATCTGAGTCTTTGCTGGGCTCACATGCCTCTTTGGTTGGTTTTGTTGTGTTATGGCTCATATATTCCTGTTGGTTGGTTGAATGTTTTGGGTTTAACGGTTCTGCGAGACAGCATTTCAGTGTATATCAAGCTATCTCCTAAAGAGAGAAAGAGAGAGAGAGAAAAAAAGAGATGTGATAACAAGGAAAAAAGGTCCAAACAACCCCTACCTGCACCTGCTGGAAGCACAGTAGGCCCTTGCCCTACTTTTATCCAAATAACAAGGACGCCCTGGCATTGAAAGTTCCTCAGCACCATCGCCCCACCACTACCACCTCCTTATATTTCTGTATGTTTCAGGTGAGAGCCAAGACAGTAGAAATAGGACCGTCAAGCCAGAGAACCATTACTCTGAAAACTTATCGTAAGTGTTCCATTTCTTTGCAGGAGGATCTGTCATTGATACTGTTATAATAATAACCTTAAAACACTGTACATATTGGAATAGAAGTGCTGGCACAGATAGGGTAGACTCATATCAGGCTGCTCCCTGGTGGTGTTGTTCTTTGTATTTTTATACCCTCACATTATATGATGCCGGGAGCATATAGCGTTTTGGTTGTACGTACATCTGTATGTATGTGGTCCTGTTGGACTCAGGTTTATACTTTTGTAAGAGGTAGATTTCAGGGTTTCTATTATTGTAGCAATTTAAAATTTTGTATGAGGCTTTATATCTATAAGCACAACAGGAATACACAAGAACAAGAGCATGCTGATCCATATGTCAGGGTCCACTGACTTCAGATAGGCTGATTTTTTTTAGGCATAAGATTTTTGTAACAGGCAGATTTTAGGATTCCTATTATTGTAGGAACTTGAAATTTTGTGTGAGGATTAATATCTATAAGTACAACACGAAAATACAAGAATCAGGGTATGATGATCCATATGTCATGGTCCTTTGACTTTGGACTTAGGCTAATTGTGCAATTGTGCAAGGTTAAGATTTTTGTAAGAGGTAGATTTCAGGGTTCCTATTATTGTAGCAACATGAAATTTTATTATTGTAGCAACATGAAATTCTGTATGAGCATTTATATCTATAAGTAAAACAGGAATATACAAGAATCAGGTCATGATTGTGTCTAACCAGGTTCTGTAATACACAATATTTACTATTTTGTTCATATAGTACATGTAACTGTGAAACTGTATAAAGGCTAGTGTGCTTGCTAAAGACAAATTTGCCTGTAGTATTTGCTTTTCTGGTAGGGGAATTCCATTTTCATTTGTGTAGTGTTTTAAGGTGAAAGGATGAACCACTATTTTTGGCTGTCATTTTTTCTGAGGGAGGCAGTTTTTGTAACTTCTTGGATTCCCTGGGCACCAAAATCCTTCCAAAAGGGGTTTACTCTTAAAAGAGAGTATTTACCTCTAAAGGAGCTAATTCTTTCTTTTAAGAGTTGACCCCCATTAAAGAAGGAGGCAAAAATGAAAATTGCAGATCTAGAGTTGCTTTCCTTAAAAGTTATAGAAGTTGCTCTATCGGGGACCATGTCTGACCTATAAGAATAGCTATCTATGAGAAGGGAGAAAAGTTCTTGAAGGGAATGATCTCCCTTGAAGGTGTATCCATAAACCTTAAATAGAGGATCTTACATGAGTGCTCATGTATTATTGAATTTATTAAACTCATTGGTGAAAACGATAAGATGCTTGGCAGAGCCTTGCATCTTATCGTTTTCCCCAACTCGTTTAATAAATTCAATAATACAGGAGCACAAATGCAAGATTCAATTTATCATATGACACTAAAATTGCAATTTATTAGCAAATTTTGCACTAAAACGTCACGATTTCGCCATTAGAAAACGCGACGTTTTATGGACGTCAACGCATAACGTTACAATGTAATCTGCATATTTAATCCACTAGTGGATTATCGTTTTTAATGCATGGCTTTATTACACTCTCAGATGCAACGTCATATGATAAAGCTATGTCTTATCTGGAGCTCAGAATTATTTTAATGATTTTCAGAGCCCCCCTACAGAGATGGTATAAATGCTGTCAAAGCCACGCCCAGAACAGCTAACCCTCAGCTCCTGCCTTCCACACCCAGCAGATTGTTTTTCAACTTTACTAATGCCTTCTCAGACAAGTATGGGGAGATAACTCAGTACACAGTGATTATCTCAGAGGATCCAGATTTTCAAGCTATTCAGAATACTCCTGTACTACCTGGCTGGAAGCTGGCAAGACAAGACCCTGATATAAAGGCTTATCAGGTTTGTGTTTCAGAGAGATTTTTGTATGGCTTTTTTAGCAAACCTGAACCAAAAGCTTTCATGAATGATAGGCTCAGTCATGCATTAGCCATCATTTGCCAACATTTTCAAATGACTTCTCTGAAACTGCTGAGCTGACTAAAACAGTTTCACAGATAGTCTCCATAGATTGAAGTGGAGGGGTAGGGGGGATGTCATGGTCATACAACTAAAGTGGTTGTCATACCGGTATGTGGAAAGGATCTAAAAATCTAGAAACATGTATACAGCATGTGGGATTTATGCACAAGGACTTTGTTTAAATGATAACTAAGGATAAGCAGTGACTTTTTTATGGAAAGGTCATATTTGTTTCATTGTATAAGCTTTTATATGTTTACATACTAAAACACTGAATTTTCTCTGAAACTGTTGAAATCTATGGCATGGAAGTTGGTATAATATTGAGCCGCGACATGAGAAAACCAACTAAGTGGCCATGCACCCAGTGAGACACAGATCAGCCTGGGCATCTGCCCAGTGTGATCAGAGTCTTAGCTGTCTGCATGGAGCTAGCTTAGACCCTTAGCTACCATTTAAGCGCTTAGTAAAAAGTCTGATTGGACTGGGTGGATGCCTAGGCTGATCTGAATCTTAGCTGGGCACACAACCACTTTGTTAGTTTTCTCGTGTCACAGCTCATATATAGTCAGTGAAAGAGTATAGGAAAGTTTTTGGAGGTAAAAATGCAGATAATTCCTCTGTTACTCCATTGAGCGAGCCATGGCTAAGTGATTTATAGGATTCCACAACATTTGTTTACGTAGAAAAACAGATATTTGCTTATCTGGCCAAGCCCAGAGGTTATAAAACTTGAGTACATTCTCAAACTCAAAATAAAGCACACTGATTGGCTGCTTCCGAGCACATGCTCGGAAGCAGCCAATTAGTGGGCTTTATTTTGAGTTTGAGATTATTCTCAAGTTTTATAACCTCAAACCCTGGACCTCAAATATGTTATTTTAGGTAATAGCAAACTGCTCAGATTTCTTCCTTCCAAGTTCTACCTGTGATGGCCGCTTTGCCTTATATGAAGACGGTGTCAATTCAGACGAATACAAAGTTTTTGAGATTGGCACAGAGAAAGGTTGTGAGAACCGTGAATGGTGTAACGGCCCTCTTAAGCCAGACACAACATACTACATAGCACTGAGGGCTTTCACATCAGGGGCGTATAAAGATACACCATTTTCAGAGGCTGTGAGGACTGCTAAAATACGTAAGTATGCAATTAAAATTTTATCTGTATCACTGACCATAAAAATATCAAGTATTCAGACAAAAGTACCAGAGCAAGCAGTGTAGACCTAAATCAAACTGCATCATAGGACCTAGCTTTAATAGCTGTGTGGAATAAGCTCTGAACTGCAAAGCTAGAAGTCGGGGGAGGCAGAGCTCTTTCCAGCTATAAATGTGGTTCCATTGCACACAGCTTTTCATTATTATCCTTCTTTCAGCTTGAAATGACTGAAATACTGTTGAAAAGGCCATAAAATCATGAGTCATCCATCCATCCTTAAAGGAGGAAACTGATCAGGGCCTTCTCAGTTCACTATCATGTAAATGTGTCTTTAATATATATATGAGCTGCGGCGTGAGAAAACCCACAAAGTGGTTTTGGGCCAAGCCCAGACTCCGATCAGCCTGGGCATCCACTCAGTCTGATCCAACTCTTTGCTGATCGCTTAAAGCATAGCTAAGGGTCTGAGCTACCTCCTTGCGGACAGCCAAGACTGATCTGTATGTAACGAAATGGATCCGATCGTCGACTTTGTCGTGGAATTATTTTAATCCTTTCAATCAGTAGGGCTACATTTTTTAGGGCAACTGTGGTAATAAAATGTTTACGGAAATTGTGACTACGTTATGCATGGGTTGTTTGTGAATACCTCTCGTGGACAGCGTATTGCATGATTTTAAGGTGAATACCTGCACGAGTCTTTTGATTGTGGACAGCGCGTTGCATGATTTTAATGTGAATACCTGCACGCTTATATTCGAGTCCCATGATTTAAATGTGAGACGCATACTATTTATACGCCTATCTTTTATTGAAAAGTTAGACGTGGCTGTTTAATTCTTATACTGAGGATGTTATATTGTTGTGTGCCCAGATTCTGAGTAAAGACCAGAACGGTAAGATTTTATTATATTTATTTAGAATAGTTTGGCTAAGAATGAAAAATGTGACTTCTGATTGATATGGTATAATTATATGTGTCGACTGATTTGATTTTGTTGACAGTGATCAGGCTGTGCATATGTCGACCAATTTTGTTTATACTGACCATGCTGCGCATGGTATTTGTATATTAGGAAATTTTGTAAATTGCGGAAATAGTTTATATCACTGATGTTGGTTGCAATGGTGTGCGTCTATTTGACGTCCAGTGACGTCAGTTGCATTCATGTTATTCATGTGACGTCAGTTGCATTCGTGTTATTGCGACGTCAGCACTTTTTATATTAGTTCCACTGGTGTGCATCTATTTGACGTCCAGTGACGTCAATTGCATCTATGTTATTAGTGACGTCAGTTGCATTCATGTTATTCATGTGACGTCAGTTGCATGCATTTTATTGCGACGTCAGCACTTTTTATATTAGTTTCACGTATACGTGGCCTATAGAAGTAGATTGATTTGTAATGGAACTAATTTATATACTCGTGACGTCAATTGACGCCATAGCATGCACCGCATTAAGGGTTTTTTCCATAAGTTATAATGGTAACATTTGGTCATCATGCGTTTGATTTGCCTTCATTAGACGGCGTCATATGGTATAACATCATTGATGTCATGATGTCAGATCAAACGTTATGATCCCAAATGTGTTAGAAACGCTTATTCAGTTATTATATTCTATGGCAAATGGTATTACGCTTTGTTTAAAGAAACGAATTAATACATATGCGAGTTAGATGTTTGGTAAATCAATTTAATGTAAATAGGTCATTGTCTAGATTATTCATGTTTTATGTGGGATTTGTCATGGTAATGCCTGTTGACGTCAGTATACTTCTTGACAATGTTTGACGTCAGATCCTTCGACGCACATGCGTGGTAGGATCTAAGTTTCTTCATTGGCGGAAGTGGTAAGCACACTTTTGGCTTTACATCGTGAGCGCGAGTCGTGTCTAGTGACACGGCTGGCGTGTGCACCTTATGCTCGGCATTCGCCGAGGGCGTTGTATGGTATTTCCAAGACAGGCCCAAGTCTTACGTATTGTTATTATGTAGTTACAATGTATTAAGTGTAAGTTCGTTATTTTTAGGCACATCAAGTCCGGCAGTCAGCTGTTAGGGCTTAGAGCCACGTCTCACCTGGAGATTCGATAAACGTCTCCAGGTTAATTCCAATCCGGGTAGAGCAGTTACAACGCCCTTGTGCATGTTTTCCCAGCAGAGGCGGGAAGCACAAAATATTGGCAAAATCGATGTAATTACTGCGGAGGTGAAAGTGGGACAGTGTTCGTCCACTAAAGTGTGTCATATTATATTTAGACTGGTCCCTGGTACGATCCAGGGAGCGACCAGTATATAAGCGTGCACGTGTTAATATAAGTTGGTGTTCCTCATGATTTATGGACTGGCCCATGACATGATCCAGGGAACGACAAAGTGAAGTCTACCAACATAAGGCCTTGTTTTTTTTGTATGAGCTCAAACTAACGTTTTTTTGTTCTTTGTGTTTTCCTTTAGTTCATGGCGCTGAGCCGAGTACGGTGTTGACGTCAGACGGTAATCTATTTGCGTATTGTACGCAAATCGATTACAGATTTGAGACAAACACCTTACTTGGGCCAGCGACATGAACTGATATATGTTGTATATTATTGTAATTGTGACAGTTGTAAATTGTATTGTTGTATATAGAATTTACATTATATATATATAAACTTCAAAAAATTCTAACGTTGTTAGAGTTTCCTTGTTAGTGAAATACACTGGTAGATAACCCTTTAACCGGAAGTCACCCTCCACCGTCCTGGCGACGCATAAGGCTCTACACCCGTGTCGAGCGTGTGTAAAACCTTCTGCGTAACATGGTGTCAGAAGTGGGATTTGATTTCCGGTTAATATCTGCCAGTGTAACACATTGACAATATATACAGAATCTAGGCACAATTTTGTCAGACATTTTTTTTATTATTATTGGCTTTCTGATTGTTCTTTTCTAAGGTGACGTAAGGCTGTGAATTTTAGGGGAGCAATTTTGCCACTAAATTCTTTGTAAATGTAACCTACACTCAGTTAAGGTCAACTATCCTTATTCCCTGCGTGATGAAGTGCGATAGCCCATGCATTAATTTGTGATAGAATGTAACAGGTTGCATATCTGAGTGGGGAAACTGAGGTATATAGACCTGAATTGTCTTGGCACGGATGATACATATTTAGTTTTAAGGTCCGTTTGAGTACCTTGGCACTGCTGTTGCATGACAATCTGTTAGTTTATTAACTTAAACGTTTTGTACGTTGTGTCGTAACCGTTACTGAGGTCCATTTTATGTCCTGATTTAGTAACGTGGGTCACCCGTAACGTTGTACAATATCGTTACAGTGATTAAACCTAATAGCAGAATCTTAAGTTTGATTTACCGTTGGTATCTTATAAGGTTTTGTAATGTAGGGCGTACAGTTGTCGTGTCAGTGTTAATATGTTGCGTTACATACGTTACGTTTGTATATCCGATACGCTAGATCAAGTTGGGCGTAATTGTAATGTGGGTTATTTACGTCATCTAATTGTGTCATTTGAAAGTGAAAAGTAATTCTCGGCAAAGTCAACGTCAGTTTATGACATCATTTCCGGTCTGTTATGAACGTAACTTTAATGGCTACGTCCAGATCGCGAGTATACTAATTAATCAACGTTTTAGTTGGATTAGTTCGTTATTATTATTGTTAACGTTGTAGTTAACGTGTGTGACTATAAGTGAACGTCGGTTTCAGTTAAATTAACGTGAGCATTACGTTAAGCGGCATGGATCAGTTAGTTAAGACGGGAAAGGAGCTAGGTTATGAGGGGCAGGCTTTGTAAAGCAACAGCAAGAGACTGAGAGGGCAGAAAGGCACGCGGTAAGGGAACTTGATAAAGAAAGGATCGCGCAGGCCGAAAAAGATAGGGAAATAGAACTAGCTAAGATTGCGGCGGATAGGGAAATCGAGATGGCGCGAATTGAAAGCATGGAGCGGCAAGCCGAGAAAGATAGGGAAGCTAAGTTGTCTCAAGTCGAAAGCGATAAGGAAGCAAAGTTGTCGAGCGAAGTTGAGTTAGAAAAGTTGAAGTATAGTTTTGAATTGCAGCAACGCGAGTTAAAGAATCAGATAGATTTGCAGAAGGTAACGTTTAGAGTTGAATTAGAAAAACAGAAGGCTGAAAAGTTAGCGCATGCGCGAGATCCCAAGTTACCGTATTTTGATGAAAGTAAGGACAAAATGGATAGTTACTTATCAAGGTTTGAGAAATACGCGACGGCGAATAAATGGGATAAAAACGTTTGGGCTGCATATTTAAGCGCATTACTTAAAGGTCGCGCGCTTGATGTCTATGATAGATTGTCTGTAGATGATGCAGCGGATTATGACAAGTTGAAAGATGCGTTGTTAAAGAATTTTGATATGACTGAACGCGGATTTAGGAAGAAATTTCGCTATGATAGGCCTGAAAAGTCCGAAACGTTTATTCAGGTCGTATCTTAATAAATGGTTGAAAATGGCGAAAGTAGACCAGTCTTATGAAGCTGTTTGCGATTTTTTCGCTAGAGATCAGTTTTTAGAATCTTGTAGTAAAGAACTGTATGTTCATTTGAAACCGAAAACATTCACGAATCTCGGTGAGATGGCTAGGGAAGCAGATTTATTTGCAGAAGCACGTGGCGGTGTTTACACTTGTGTTAATAAGGGGCAGCGTGATAGTAAGGGCGTAACTCAGAGTAGCTCTGATAATAAGCCGAGTGCGAAGCCAGAGATAAAATGTAGTATTTGTGGTAAGGGACATTTAACATATAAATGTTTTAAGAATCCCGATAGGAAGCAAGCATATAGTGCGGAGGTAGGTGCAAGTGCAAGCGGATATAGTGGAAATAAGGGGAGTAGTTATGCACCGAAAGATGAGACACAAAGATCACAGAGTAAGAGCGATACTGTACAGACGAAAGGTAGTAATTCAGATCGTGGCCGTGGTCGGGGTTATTCCCGCGGACGTGGTCGGGGTGGCGGACATCAAATGAGCTTTTGTAAAACTACAATGAATAGGTCTCATGAAATTGAAGGTCTCTATAAGAGTAAGGAAGAAAGTTCTTTAATCAATGATAACGTGGATAGGGAAGGTGTCTGTTACTTTTTAAGGTCGCGATTACCAACAGCGCAGGGTACGGTTAATGGTAAGACTGTTGTAGTTTTAAGGGACACAGGTTGTACTGGGTGTGTCGTTCGTAGAAACTTGGTTTCTAATGATCAGTTACTTGGTAGAGAATCTGATGTAACTTTGATTAATGAATCTACCCAAAGGTATCCCTTAGCAATGGTTGACATAGATTGTCCATTTTTCACAGGAAAAACTGAGGCATTGTGCATGGAAGATACATTGTATGACCTGGTTATTGGAAATATTGACGGGTCAAAACTTCCCGATATGTCCCATTTTGCAATGGCGGCAGTGACTAGGTCACAAGCTAAGCAAGGTGAAGAGGTCTATAAGAAACTTAAAGTTCCTGATCAAATTATTGCTAGTGATAAGGAGGCGTTGAGGCAGGCCCAAGTTGTCGACCCGAAATTGAATGGCATAAGGCAAAGAGTGGAATCTGGGAATGTGACTATTAGTCGTGGGTTGAACCGGGTGAAACTAAGTTTATTCGAAAGAAAGATTTATTGTATAGGCAGTTTACTAAGGGAAACAAGGTCACTTTGCAACTTATTATCCCTGAAGGTTTTCGTGAAAAGGTGTTAAGATTGGCGCACGAAACCTTGATGTCATGTCATTTGGGCATAAAGAAAACTATGGATAGAGTGTTAACTGAGTTCTTTTGGCCTGGAATTTGTGGTGATGTGGCAAGGTTTTGTAAATCTTGTGACATATGTCAAAGGACTATTCAAAAAGGTCGTGTCACTAAGGTTCCTTTAGGAAAGTTGCCACAGATTGACACACCATTTAAACGAGTCGCTGTTGATATAGTTGGACCGATAGAACCTCGTTCTGACAGGAAATCCCGCTATATTTTAACAATGATAGACTATGCGATGAGATATCCCGAGGCGGTAGCGTTACCCGGCATTGAAACGTAACGCGTAGCCGAAGCGTTAGTTGAGATGTTTAGTAGAGTTGGCATACCTGATGAAATGTTAACAGATTGCGGAAGTCAGTTTACTGCTGAAGTTATGAAAGAAGTAAGCAGGCTGTTATCACTCCAGCAGTTAACCACGACGCCGTATCATCCTATATGTAACGGTCTTGTAGAGCGTTTTCACGCGACGTTGAAGCAAATGCTACGTAGGATGTGCGCAGAACGTCCAAAAGACTGGGATAAATATCTCCCAGCACTACTGTTTGCAATAAGGGAGGTTCCGCAAGAGTCATTAGGGTTTTCTCCATTCGAATTGTTATACGGACGTAACGTTAAGGGCCCTATGGCAATATTACGTGAATTATGGTCTGAAGAGGTACAGGATGAGCAGGTTCTGTCTACGTACCAGTACGTAATTGAGTTGAGAGAATGGTTAGAGCAGACGTGTAAGTTAGCACATGATAATTTACGGAAAGTACAGGTAAAGCAAAAGGCTTATTATGACAAATGCGCTAGGTCGCGTAAATTTAACGTGGGAGATAAAGTACTGTTATTACTGCCAACTGACAGTAATAAACTGTTATTGCAGTGGAAGGGTCCATACGAAGTAGTAGAGGTGGTGAATAGAATGGACTATAAAATCGACGTCAATGGTGTCGTGAGTACATATCATGCTAATATGCTGAAACAGTATGTCGAACGTCGTACTGTGCCGTCACATTGTTTATTGTCGACTGAGACAACAGAGTCGGTTGATGACGATGGTAGTGATGAATTTTCTCTTGATGATTGTGCTTTTCCGACAGCTAAAGAGCCGGAAACTTATAATGACGTCAGTATTTCAGATACGTTAACGTCAGAACAACGTATGGAGGTTGAAGCGTTGATTAAACAGTACCCGGATGTACTATCAAGTTTACCCGGTCGAACTGATCAAATACAGCACGATATCAAACTACTCACGTCAGAACCCATACGGACAAAGGTTTTTCTATCCCGTATAAGACGCGTAACGTCATGGAGAAGGAAGTACAGGATATGTTGGACTTAGGGGTAATCGAGCCGTCGATTTCACCGTATTCATCGCCTGTTGTCCTAGTTCCGAAGAAAGACGGATCAGTTAGATTCTGTATCGACTTCCGGAAGCTTAACAAAGTGACGGAATTCGATGCAGAACCTATGCCAAATATGGAGGAGGTTATCAATAAAATGTCGGGACATAGATTCTTTACAAAGATGGACCTGAGTAAGGGTTATTGGCAAGTCAGTCTTACTGAAAGGTCTAAACCTTTGACAGCATTTGAAACGCGTAAGGGTTTATTCCAGTTTAAAACTATGCCCTTCGGTTTGGTCAATTCGGGAGCCTCGTTTTGTAGGTTAATGAGAATCATATTGTCCAATCTCCCAAATGTTGACAGCTTTGTTGATGACATGTGGATATTTACTGAAACATGGAAGGATCATGTGACGTCATTACGTCAAGTGTTAGATCGGCTCAGGTCGGCCAAATTGACGGCAAAACCATCTAAATGCATGATTGGATATGGCAGTATCGAGTGCCTTGGTCACAATATCGTCGGACAGACGGTACGACCGCAAGAGGACAAGATACAGGCTATCAGAGATGCTCCTCGTCCATGTACGAAAAGACAAATTAAATCTTTTCTGGGATTAGCTGGGTTTTACCGTCGTTTCATCCCAAATTTCTCATCCATAGCTTCTTCTCTGACTGATTTAACTAAACAGGATAGACCTAATTCTATCAAAGATTGGCAAGATCAGCATGAAAGGGCATTTCAAACCCTGAAGAGTAGGCTCACGTCTAGTCCTATTCTTCGCTTACCTGTTTTTCAAGAAGGTAACCCGTTTGTACTCCGAACAGACGCTTCAGACGTTGGTCTTGGAGCTATTTTGCTTCAGGAATTCGAAGGAGAAGGACGTTTGCCGATTGCTTATGCTAGCAAGAAATTGTTACCTCGGGAAAGGAACTACTCTGTAATTGAAAAGGAATGTTTGGGTATAATCTGGGGTGTTGAGAAATTTCGTAAGTACCTGTATGGGGCGGAGTTCCTACTTGAAACTGACCACAAACCTTTGTCCTATATGCAGACAACTAAGGTGCTCAATCCCCGAAGCATGCGTTTGGCCATGAAATTACAGCCGTACAGATTCAGGATCGTTGCTATCCGCGGCCAGGATAATTTGGGGGCGGACTACCTTAGTAGATAGTTTGGCCACGTTATGCATCGCACAGTTGTTGTGTATATAGCTAGTTTTCCAGTTTTGACATAGCCTACGATTCGATCGCATTTCCTACTATATCAGAAAAGAAACATTGTTATGTTTTTTTCTCCCTAAGGGGAAACCTATGTTACGTAATGGATCCGATCGTCGACTTTGTCGTCGAATTATTTTAATCCTTTCAATCAGTAGGGCTACAGTTTTTAGGGCAACTGTGGTAATAAAATGTTTACGGAAATTGTGACTACGTTATGCATGGGTTGTTTGTGAATACCTCTCGTGGACAGCGTATTGCATGATTTTAAGGTGAATACCTGCACGAGTCTTTTGATTGTGGACAGCGCGTTGCATGATTTTAATGTGAATACCTGCACGCTTATATTCGAGTCCCATGATTTAAATGTGAGACGCATACTATTTATACGCCTATCTTTTATTGAAAAGTTAGACGTGGCTGTTTAATTCTTATACTGAGGATGTTATATTGTTGTGTGCCCAGATTCTGAGTAAAGACCAGAACGGTAAGATTTTATTATATTCATTTACAATAGTTTGGCTAAGAATGAAAAATGTGACTTCTGATTGATATGGTATAATTATATGTGTCGACTGATTTGATTTTGTTGACAGTGATCAGGCTGTGCATATGTCGACCAATTTTGTTTATACTGACCATGCTGCGCATGGTATTTGTATATTAGGAAATTTTGTAAATTGCGGAAATAGTTTATATCACTGATGTTGGTTGCAATGGTGTGAGTCTATTTGACGTCCAGTGACGTCAGTTGCATTCATGTTATTCATGTGACGTCAGTTGCATTCGTGTTATTGCGACGTCAGCACTTTTTATATTAGTTCCACTGGTGTGCGTCTATTTGACGTCCAGTGACGTCAATTGCATCTATGTTATTTAGTGACGTCAGTTGCATTCATGTTATTCATGTGACGTCAGTTGCATTCATTTTATTGCGACGTCAGCACTTTTTATATTAGTTTCACGTATACGTGGCCTATAGAAGTAGATTGATTTGTAATGGAACTAATTTATATACTCGTGACGTCAATTGACGCCATAGCATGCACCGCATTAAGGGTTTTTTCCATAAGTTATAATGGTAACATTTGGTCATCATGCGTTTGATTTGCCTTCATTAGACGGCGTCATATGGTATAACATCATTGATGTCATGATGTCAGATCAAACGTTATGATCCCAAATGTGTTAGAAACGCTTATTCAGTTATTATATTCTATGGCAAATGGTATTACGCTTTGTTTAAAGAAACGAATTAATACATATGCGAGTTAGATTTTTGGTAAATCAATTTAATGTAAATAGGTCATTGTCTAGATTATTCATGTTTTATGTGGGATTTGTCGTGGTAATGCCTGTTGACGTCAGTATACTTCTTGACAATGTTTGACGTCAGATCCTTCGACGCACATGCGTGGTAGGATCTACGTTTCTTCATTGGCGGAAGTGGTAAGCACACTTTTGGCTTTACATCGTGAGCGCGAGTCGTGTCTAGTGACACAGCTGGCGTGTGCACGTTATGCTCGGCATTCGCCGAGGGCGTTGTATGGTATTTCCAAGACAGGCCCAAGTCTTACGTATTGTTATTATGTAGTTACAATGTATTAAGTGTAAGTTCGTTATTTTTAGGCACATCAAGTCCGGCAGTCAGCTGTTAGGGCTTAGAGCCACGTCTCACCTGGAGATTCGATAAACGTCTCCAGGTTAATTCCAACCCGGGTAGAGCAGTTACAACGCCCTTGTGCATGTTTTCCCAGCAGAGGCGGGAAGCACAAAATATTGGCAAAATCGATGTAATTACTGCGGAGGTGAAAGTGGGACAGTGTTCGTCCACTAAAGTGTGTCATATTATATTTAGACTGGTCCCTGGTACGATCCAGGGAGCGACCAGTATATAAGCGTGCACGTGTTAATATAAGTTGGTGTTCCTCATGATTTATGGACTGGCCCATGACATGATCCAGAGAACGACAAAGTGAAGTCTACCAACATAAGGCCTTGTTTTTTTGTATGAGCTCAAACTAACGTTTTTTTGTTCTTTGTGTTTTCCTTTAGTTCATGGCGCTGAGCCGAGTACGGTGTTGACGTCAGACGGTAATCTATTTGCGTATTGTACGCAAATCGATTACAGATTTGAGACAAACACCTTACTTGGGCCAGCGACATGAACTGATATGTATTGTATATTATTGTAATTGTGACAGTTGTAAATTGTATTGTTGTATATAGAATTTACATTATATATATATAAACTTCAAAAAATTCTAACGTTGTTAGAGTTTCCTTGTTAGTGAAATACACTGGTAGATAACCCTTTAACCGGAAGTCACCCTCCGCCGTCCTGGCGACGCATAAGGCTCTACACCCGTGTCGAGCGTGTGTAAAACCTTCTGCGTAACACTGTGTCTTCGCTGGACGCACATGCCACTTTGTTGGTTTTGTCGTGTCGTGGCTTGTATGTATTTAGCACAAATTGGAAGGTGATTAAAAATCATTGCCATTAATAGCCTATTTAAGGAGGGCTTAATCATCTAGGATAGCAAACAGGAAGTCACAAAACTTGTTGCCCTTTGTAAAAGTGGCAAAAGGACATTTGTTATCATAAGACTTCGCATCTGAGAGTGTAATAAAGCCATGCATTAAAAACCATAATCAGCTACTGGATTAAATATGCAAATTACGTTGTAACATTATGAACATCAATGTCCATAAAAACGTCGCATTTTCTGAAGGTGAAATCGTGCAGTTTTAGTGCAAAATTTGCTAGTAAAATTCCATTTTAGTGTCATATGATACATAGAATCTTGCATTCATGCTCCTGTATTATTGAATTTATTAAACTTGTTGATGAAAACCGATAAGATGCTTCGCATAGCCTTGCATCTTATCCTTTACCCCAGCTTATTTATTCAAAAATACATGAGCACTCATGTAAGATCCTTTAAACCCATAGGCCTTGGGACAGGTCTTGTTAAAACAAAGCTGAACTGTAAACGCAGAAACTACTTTCAGATAAATTCATTTTGTAAACTGCATTAGTGACCCCCCTGCATATAGGTATCTCCAACTCCATTTGATGGACTTACACAGTGCTCCAGATAACGGGTAACAGTGATAATTTAGGGATAATTTCTCTTATTTCTCAACAAAAATGTAAGTTATACCATCAGTAGAACTGTCTCGTATCTTCGAGACGGTTCTAATAAGTTGTCATAACATAATTATGTTTCCATAGAGAATTAAGAAAAATTATCTGTGAATTATCCTCAAACCCCCCTGATCTCGGGTTCTGCTTACATCAGTTTGATTACCTGGTCAATCTGAAACTGCAAATGATCTCATACTATTTGTAGATTGCTGTTACCTATATTTCATGGTTCAGTGATTTTATATGGTAAATTGAGCACTATTATATAGATATGCATCAAACTTGGGATAATGGTTGAGTCTGACATTATAAATAACCTCATGCTATTTGTAGGTCAGTGTGACATATATTTCTTGGATCAGTAATTTTGCCTCATATCTTAAGCACTATTTGGTAGATATGAATCATACTTGAGATAATGGTTCAGTTGGATTCTGCAAATGACCTGATATTGTTTAGACTTACAACTTTCATTATCCTGCAACATTTGATCTTGGTCCACTCTGCTTGCCAAGACCACATTTATGGGATGCTAGACATCAATAGCTTCAGGCTTTATACCATAATGGCAGAACTAGGCTGATCTGTAAATATTGCCAAACATGGCAAACATGATATTCTTCAATTGCCGGTTTTATTCAACACTGGTGAGACCATTGCCTGCCATTGACTGTTTTATTCAATGCTGGTGGTACACTTTCCTGCCATTGTCAGTTTTATTAGCTTACCAGAGCCGAAGGCTCTGGGGGAGCTTATAGTATAGGCAGTTGTCTGTCGTCGTCTGTCGTATGTCGTCGTCTGTCGTCATATGTCGTCGTCTGTCGTCCGTCAACACTTGTAAACAACATCTCCTCTAAAGCTACTGGGCCAATTGGGCCCAAATTTCATCTGTAGCATCCTTTAGCTGGGGGATTGAAAGTTTGTGTTTTTTTATGAAAATCGGCCTCTTAGTTTGGTTGCTATGGCAACTTAGAGTTCCCATAGACTTATAATGGGGAAAATTGAAAAATGGCATTAACTGCCAAGCCATTGCAGATATGTTGACAAAACTTTTATAGAAATGTTTCGTGAGAAGTCTTCTATCAGCTATATATTTTTTTGCCCACCGCTCCTTTTATTGGTTGCCATGGAAACCAAAATGCAAAAAAAAGGAAAAAAATACTTAAAAAATTATCTGCTCTGAAGCCACTTGGCCAATTAGGCCCATATTTCATCTGTAGTATCCTTAGGTTGGGGGATTGAAAGTTTATGTTTTTTTATGAAAATCGGCTCTTTAGTTTGGTTGCTATGGTAACTTAGAGTTGCATTGACTCATAATGGGGAAAATTGAAAAATGGCATTTACTGCCAAGCCATTGCAGATATGTTGACAAAACTTTTATAGAAATGTTCCTTGAGAAGTGTTCTATCAGCTATATGTTTTTTTGGCCCACTGCTCCTTTTATTGGTTGCCATGGAAACCAAAATGCAAAAAATGAAAAAGAAGTACTTTAAATATTATCTCCTCTGAAGCCGCTTGGCTGATTAAGCCCAGATTTCATCTGTAGTATCCTTGGGCTGGTGGATTGAAAGTTTGTGTTTTATATGAAAATCAGCCTTTTAGTTAGGTTGCTATGGTTACTTAGAGTAGCATTGACTCATAATGGGGAAAATTGGAAAATGGCACTTATTGCCAAGCCATTGCAGATATGTTAACAGAACTTTTATAGAAATGTTGCTTGAGAAGTGTTCTATCAGCTATATGTTTTCTGGCCCACTGCTCCTTTTATTGGTTGCCATGGAAACCAAAATGCAAAAAACGGGGGGAAAATGCTTAAAAAAAAAAATCTCTTCTGAAGCCACTAGCCAATTGGGCTCAGATTTTATCTTTAGTATCCTTGGGCTGGGAATTGAATTTTTTTTTTTCATGAAAATCGGCTCTTTCATTTGGTTGCTATGGCAAATAAGACTTACGTTGACTAATGATGTAGAAAATTAAAATGGCATTTACTGCAATCATAATGTGGGAAATAGTTATATATTTTGTTATCAACTCAGTAGTTGTATATTTTGTATTAGCCTGCACAAATGTGACAGCAATTTTAAGCCAATACAATTTTGATTGCAATTTGTGCTAGAGATCTGGTGAGCTTTGTGGCCTGTGGGCCTCTTGTTCAACACTGGTGAGACCGTTGCCTGCCATTGTCAGTTTTATTCAACTCTAGTGATACAATAGCCTGCCATTGTCAGTTTTATTCAACACTGGTAATACAATTGCCTGCCATTGTCAGTTTTATTCAACAATGGCTAGCTGGTGTTAATTGTCTGCCATTGTCAATTTTATTTAACACCAGCTAGCTTGTGTTAAATGAAAGTGACAGTAGCAGAATACAATATTTGTCAAAGATTGCCAGGCAAGAGGCAGGATTAACCGATAAGTATATATTTGCTTTGTGGGTCTAATCTTTAAAATGAATTTTCCATATATATAGCATCTTTTTTTAAATTTCCTTACAGCTGCTGCTGAGAAAGGTCCAAATGTAGGTGGTATTGTCGGGGGAATCGTCAGCGCTCTAGTCGCAATTATGGTTGTTATCATAGTAATTGTATTTGTACGTAGACGCAGGGCTACGAAGAGTAATATGCACCGTCCGGCGCAACCCCACCATCTGTCTCTGACACGTACAAAAACAACAAGGTAAGCTTTTTACACTATAGTAGGCTTTTGTTGACAGGGTGGTGTTAATTCAAGCTATGCCTTTACAGAGTGTATTTACAGAAAAGGTATAATAAAATAATTGTAACATGTTTCTCACAGATAACAAAGCTCACTCAGAGCTCCTGATAAGAAGGGGTATTGAGGATATTTCAAAAATATTTTTTTTTTTGTTAACAGAATCATGTTGCAACCTCTCATTTGAACTGTCTGGCAAAGATGGTTCATGGAGAAATATTGGAAATTATCCCTGTTATCTCTTCTTGTCTGGAGCACTGGGTATGAGAGAATATGACAGTTGTTATGCTGATGCCATTTCATAGATTTTACATGTAGACTGCTGTGTTTTGACAGTTGATGACAAGCCAAGTGTGGTAAGGCTCTGTCAGTGAAAGTCGACATCACTAAACTATAAATGAGCCGTGACAAGAGAAAACCAACAAATGGGTTGTGTGCAAAGTACTGACTCAGATTAGCCTGGGCATCTGCCCAGTCAGATCAGACTCTTCCCTAAGCCATCAAAGGGTAGCTAAGGGTCTAAGCTAACTCCATGCGGGCAGGGAAGACTCTGATCAGACTGGGCAGATGGCCAGGCTGATCTGAGTCTGTGCTGGGCGCACAACCACTTTGTGCCTGGCCGCGTAGCGCAATCTGTAGGGCACCTGACTCGTAAGTCAGTGGTCCTGGGTTCAAAACCCGGTCTGGCCACATACTTTCATTTCTCCTTCCGCTGATTCAAGAAGGGCAGTTGTCAGTTACTGGCAAAAGTATGTGCTCTTAGTACTGGTTAACCGCTTAGGAGGTCTAAGCCTGCCCAGGAATAGTGTGGCTAGGTTAACTGACCGTCCCGATATGACCATAGCTGTTTACCGTGGACGTTAAGCATCAAATCAATCAATCAATAAACAACCACTTTGTTTGGTTCTTAAAACAGTTGTTATGAGGCCTGAAAATAATAAGAAAAACATAAGATAAAGTAACCCAAAATTGTCATTTAGATCAATCTTATGGAGTTCTGGTTTTGAGCTAGTATAGACATCTGAAATAAAATGACAGCCGATATACTGTAAATCAATTATATTTCACAGAGACAACATATTGTACATCTGTTGAACTGCACTATTAAAAAACGTTTCTGCTGTCATATGCATGGTCTTCAGCATAAGCATGAAGAACTGGGAATTCATCACTGTGTTAGTATAGTGCGAGTGGGTGTGTGGTCATTGTCAGTGTGTCAGGTGGCAGGATATTTCAATGCCAAACACTACAAAAACAGCAGAGAGCTCTTTATTACAAGCCACGCCATGCATAAAATTTTGAGCCGCAAAACAACAAAACCAACAAAGCGGCATGTGTGCCTAGCGAAGATTCAGATCAGCCTGGGCATCCACCAACTCTGATCGGAGTCTTCACTGTGCACTGAAAGGGTAGCTTAGGGTCCAAGCTAAGTCCATGCGGACAGAGATGACTCTGATCAGACTGGGCAGATGCCAAGGCTGATCTGAGTTTTCGCTAGGAGCACATGTCAGTTTGTTGTTTTTTTCGTGTTGTGGCTCAAATGTGCTTAAATGAAAACTTAAACCAGACTGTGAGTCCTTGCAATCTAGCTATGGCCTAAACCAGTCTATGAATCTTTAAAATCTACCTACAGCCTTTATTTGTGCCTGTGGATTCCATGGGGTCAAGATGAGTGTGAAGAGAAAAGGTTACATATTCAGACTGAGTGGATATACAGCCTTCGCTGGTTCATATACAGTATTAATCCTAATAAAGGCCCTGCTCTAAAAGATGCCTCCTGCCCTTTTTTCCGAAAATAATGCTACATTTATTTGCATGAATTCCTGTTTGCTTTCTTTGAATGAGGTAGTCTATAAATGGGATCAGCTCTTAAAGGAAAGAATTTGCTCCTAGAGGAGCAAAGTCTTTCCCTTAGAGTTGACCCCTACTGAGAAAGGAGGAAAAAATAGTAGAGTTGCTGTCTGTGATAGTATACCCATTAGCATTTATACTGTTTATAAGAGACATTTTGGCAGTGGCTGAATTACTAAACTTTAGGCTCTAAATAATCCCCCCACACACACTTCGTAAAATGCAATGTCCCAGGGTGTTTAATAGGATTAATGCAGCATGTGTAAAACACCATTGGCTGACAAACCAGGCATTTAGTTTTCAGACCTTTCTTCATAGTTATGAAAAAGTCCTTAGCATCTGTATTTCACCATTTTAGGACCTCTGAGCTTGGAGGGTAGGTTTACATGATTGTGCCAAGGCTTGCAAAATGTGGACTTAGTCGTTTAATGCAAATAACAAACACTCACACCAGCCTGTACTTAACCCATAGCATTCCGGGTATTTTTTGTCATCTGCTGAAATTGTCGTCTGCATCAAAATTGACAATATTGGTCTAACTAACTCATGTAGAAATGATGTCTAGGCAGTAAAGAGTTTGGATCTCAGATCAGGCCACACATTTGTGTGGCCTGATCTGGATCCAAACTGTTTGCCCAGATTCCCCTAAAGGGGTATCCCGAATGGAATGGGTTAATTGCACAGACTGGTTTGAGTCAATACTCTTTGCAGTTATACTAAGCACCTTTTTCATGTCATGGCTGAATCCATTCCTCTTGTTCACCTTTAACCTCCCTGTTTCCCACCTTTTACACGTTTGGAACTGTAATAATTCAGCTAGAAGACAGGGTTTTCTCTATGGAATGATCCAATGTCTGAATCAGTCTAGTGTAATTCTTATAAAATGGGTATTTCTCCTCTAAAACAATGCCAAAACTTTTGATCCATCTTTAATATTAGATGAATCTTAATTTTGGGAGTTATTAAGGAGGGGAAATAACTCTGTCTTATAACAGAATAAATTACAGTCAACTCCCGATATCTCGAACACGGATATCTCAAAGTGTCTTCTTATATCAAAGAACATATTTCCTACTTTTCTTGTCTCGAAGCGAAGCAGAAGCGAGACATAGGTATTGCTTTTCCGGTGTCGTCTGCGGCGGCGTAAACTTTCATCAAGGTTTTGCGTTTAGGTCAGTTTCACAAAGCGCTGACAGGCGAGACACCGCATTCCATGGAATTCTTGTTTACATTTCAACGCCTGTTGTATCAAACTACTGATATCTCAAAGTAAATTTTCTGGTATATCAAACTAATGATATCTCAAAGTAAATTTTCTGGTACCAGAAAATTTACTTTGAGATATCAGTAGTTTGGGCTGAAGGTCGACTTCGAGATATCGAGAGTTGACTGTACAGTATTTCTGATAATGATTATTCAAGCAAGTTAAGCTTCGCCTTTGAAACTTTGCAAAAGTCATGTCACTTTGTCATAGCTTAGATTTTACATTATATATTTTGGTAAGCTAGTCAGCCATCCATACCATGTATACTATGTTTAGCTAGTCTGCTTTCTAAGAAAATGAATATCCCATCCTCATAGGCTAGTTCATGCCTTTATGGTATAATATCATAGCCATTCAATAGGTAGTCAGTCTATCCTCCAACAAACATATAAGCAGTAGATACTGGGAAAATTCTGAGCAAACAGTGCTGACCTATGTCAGACTGCTCCTCTAGGAGCTCCTAGAGGAGCAGTCTGATCATGGCCTACACTGTTTGCCATTCCATTTGCATCCTCCAGACATGTTATTTAAGAAATAAATTTCATTTTTCTGATGTTTATGGAAGTATGAACACAATAGGTCATGTGCAAAGTAAGTGGCGCCCAAAGGGCATTCACATTGACTTTGCACTGGACCCTTTCTCTTAATTTATCTCTTATGTTTACATTTAATTTTAAAAAAAATTTGAGCATCATTTTCGATTTTTAAGAGCAACATTAAACTTTGTAAAATGTATAACAAAAAGCTGTCACTAACCAATAGGTAAGCCACTTACGCTAAACGGCCGCTGCCATGACATGACAGCCAATAGAACATTTCAACGGCCAAAAACATCTTTTGTTTACATGTAAGGTTATGCGCCAACGAGGTTGCATGACTGACTATTGTTCCTGGAAGATGAACACTGTTTTTCCGAAATAGGTTCATCTAAGGAAAATCAATGCGAATATAATCATTGCATTGTAAAATCAAAGGGTGTTACAGTGCCCTAGATAAGAGGGAGTATTTGGTGATAAATAGGGATAATTTATGTTAATTCTGGATAAAAACATATGTTGTGACCCCTCATCTGAACTGTCTTGCCGAGACAGTTCAGATGAGGGGTCACAACATATGGTTTCATTGAGAAATAAAGGAAATTATCCCTCAATTATCATCAAATACCCTTCTTATCTAGAGCTCTGGTGTTACTTTATCTGAGTTATGGTAACAATTTTAGGTGTCTCTTTAGAAATTTTATGGGACACCTATCTGTACAATGTATTCTGTCTCTCATCTCTACCCAATGTGATATCTTTACCCATTCTTGTTCCTTACCACTTCCTGAAAATTTTGGAAACCTCAGATTTGCTCTTTAGAGGTTATTACATGTCTAGTGTCGCGTTGCCAGGCATATCGGCCCGGATAGCTCCATATTGGTCCGAGGGCCTTTAGGCCCGAGGGCCAATATGGAGCGGCCGGGCCGATATGCCTGGCAATGCGACACTAGACATGTTGTAACCTTTTTATTACATGTATTCTGCACTTTCCTGAAATCATTATACTGATTGAACCGAACAGAACTATTTTGGACGATATGAAACCGATTGTTTTTGGCGTTATGTTGCGTTGCAAAGTACGCACGCACACACTGCCGCTGTGCTGACGTCCTTCAATAAACATGACGTCATTAAAACTACATATATGTGCAATCATTTTCAAACAAAGTTAGAAATACAAAGATTTAAAGGGGAGTTCACAGAGAACAATTCTTAGAAAGGGAGACAGAAAAAACCCTTACAATATGCATTTCAGTTTCATTTAGGAGGATTGTTCCCACTGTCTGAGTCTGTAAAGACTGTCACGTTGTGTTTACGATTTTCAATTTCTCTACAAACAATCTCTACAAACTTTCTCAGCCGTTTAGCAGTCCCTGTCGGTCTGTTCTCCCCCATATCAATAAATCCAGTCGCTCAAGCCATAAATTTACATCTGTTCCAGTTTGCGTTCCACCATCTTGTTTTCGAATAAGCGGGCTGATATGACTACACGAGCGGGCCGACATGGCTCTGCACGAGCGGGCTGATATGGGGAAAGGAATCACGAGCCATATTGGACTGCGTATCCAAGATATTTGTTACTATATTTAGTAATACATGTAATAATGGTTATTAATGTCACACAATACCCAGTTTTATTCCTCTCAACACAACCTGATAAATTTTCTCAAATATATATTCTGATTTTTATCCCTCCTATCTGTACTGCATTTCTAGTCGTAATATCAGCCTGATTATTTCTGCTCCAATTTGTACTTAATTTCTATTTTATACAATAAGATGTATGATAAAAAGAATTCAAACAACTTCTGAAGAAAAAATAAAGGATCAGTTGGGCTTTTGTTTTGCAGGAAGGATATGGGGCACCTCAGTATATAAAACCGTCCATCTGTCAGCCTGTCCGTCCAAAGCAAATCCTGTCTCAGGGATAGATTAAAAACTACTGAAACAAGTTTATTGAAACCTCACAATAAGATAAAGCATAACGAGAAGGTGTGTCACACCCAAGATTTAAGTTCCCATGCCTAAGGTCATGGCCTTAATTGGGTCAAAGGGCAAATTGTGTCTCAAATCGTGTCTCAGCTATGACTTACAAATTACTGTAGCGAATTTTATGAAATGTCACAGAAAGACAAAGCATAATGAGATGGTGTGTCATGTACAAGATTTAAGTTCCCATCCCCAAAGTCAAGGTCACTGTCAGGGGCCAGAGCTCATATCGTGTCTCTGCAATAACTTTAAAACTACCTAAGTGAATTTTGTCAAATTTCACAGAAAGATAAAGCATAATGAGAAGGTTTTTGACACATAATATTTACATGTATGTACCCAAACCCAAGGTCAAGGCCAAAATTGGAGATAGATGTCAAATCATGTCTCAGTAGTTGCTCAGAAAAGTACCAATGTAAATTTCATTAAACTTCACCGAAAGATAAAGCTCAATGAGAAGGTATGCCACACACAAGACCCAAGTTCAAGGTCACAGTCAGAGGTCAAAGGTCAAATTGTTTCTCTCCAATTACCAAAAAAATCTTGAGCACATTGGATTAAACTTCTGGATTTAACTTCTTGAAATGGTCAAACATAATAAGCCGGGCCGCATAGGGCAATCGGTAGGGCAACTGACTCATAAGTCAGAGGTCCTGGGTTCAAAACCCGGTCTGGCCACATACTTTCGTTTTTCCTTCCACTGATTCAAGAAAGGCAGTTGTCAGTTACTGGCGAAAGTATGTGCTCTTAGTACTGGTTAATCGCTTAGGAGGTCTAAGCCTGCCCAGGAATAGTGTGGTTAGGTTAACTGACCGTCCCAACTTGACCATAGCTGTTTACCATGGATGTTAAGCACCAAATCAATTAATCCAACATAACAAAGGTGTGAGATTTAGGTTCCCGTGCCCAAGGTCAGGATCACAGTCAGGGGTAAGAGGTCAGATTGTGTCTCCAAACTGACTTGATATGACTGAAATACTGTTAAAGAGGACATAAAATCATAAGTTATCCATCATCACCTATCATCCATTTCATATTGACAGACAGATCAGTTTTAGTACATGTATTTATGAACTCAAAGGAGCAATGGATTGTTTGCTGGTCCCATTGTTTTCTTTTCTTGGAGAACAAACACTAACCCTTGAAGAGCCAAAAAAGCAGAGGAAAAAAATAAAGTTTGATAGATTTCAAAAAAAGTTTCATACAAGCTATTCCATATTGAAAATTCTAACAGTAGCAGCTTAACTGTGTAGAGTTGGAGCTGTCACATCTAGATCTACACTGTTTACAAATTTAGTTGTTTTCATTTCTGGTGCAGATTCTGATTATATAACTAAACTGAACATAAATTCGAAAAGATTATTGCTTGGAGCAAGAAAGTAAGAGGGAACTTTAATAAAGTCAATAAGGAAGTAGACTCATTCAGTAAGGGAGACTCTGTTGGAAAAGAAAAAAAAATCTTCCCAGAGACCCTTAAAAAGCTTACATAACAGACGTTCAAAGCAAAAATTAAATCAAGTAAATGAGGAGATTGATTCAAGAAAAAAAGGTGAAACCATCATTTGAGCCGCGACACGACAAAACCAACAATGTGGTTGTGCGCCCAGCGCAGACTCAGATCAGCCTGGGCATCCGCCCAGTCTGATCAGAGTCTTCGCTGTCTGCATGGAGGTAGCTTAGACCCTTAGCTACCCTTTAAGCGCTTAGTGAAGTGTCTGATCAGACTAGGCGGATGCCCAGTCTGATCTGAGTCTGCGCTGGGCGCACAACCACATTGTTGGTTTTCTCGTGTCGCGGCTCATTTTATAAAATGAAAGTATGATGAAGATTATTTGCAATAAATGACTAACATAAATAATAACATATCCCTATTTATTCTGCTAAAAGACAGGGGATTCCCCTTTCCTAAATGACCCAAAATATGAAAGTCAAATATTCTGCTGTAAGTTAGGGTTTGTCCCTGCAAAACAACCCCAAAAATTTGTATCAGTATTATAAGACAAAACAACCCGAAAATCTAGATCTGTACTATGAACTCCAAAAATCTAGACCAGTATTTAAACACAGAACAACCAAACAATCTAGATCTGTATTATAAGACAGATCTAACCAAAAATCTAGATCTGTAATATAAGACAGAGCTAACAAAAAATGTAGATCTGCATTATTAGACAGAACAACCAAAAAATTAGAGTGTATTATAAAACAGAGCTAATAAAAAACTAGATCTGTATTATAAGACAGAACAACCAAAACAACTAGATCTGTATTATGAGGCAGAACAACCAAAAAAACTAGATCTGTATTATAAGACAGAACAACCAAAAAAACTAGATCTGTATCATAACCCAAAAAACTAGATCTGTATTATAGAAAACTTGATCTGTGTTTTGAGACAGAACAACCAAAAAAACTAGATCTGTATTATAAGACAGAACAACCAAAAAAACTAGATCTGTATTATAAGACAGAACAACCAAAAAAAACTAGATTTGTATTATAAGACAGAACAACCCAAAAAAACTAGATTTGTATTATAAGACAGAACAACCAAAAATACTTGATCTTTGTATTTTGAGACAGAACAACCAAAAACTAGATCTGTTTTATAAGACAGATCTAGATTTTTGGGGATGTTTTGGAGAGCAAAAAACCCTTGTCCTGTACAATACTGTGAATTCTGTTCTGTTCCAATTCTCATAATGATGTTCCCCAAGTGGCTCAGCAACACTGTGAAGTTGAAGAGTGTACACTTTTAACACAACAAATGTCATTTGAGCCGCGACGCGAGAAAACCAACAATGTGCTTGTGCGCCCTGCACAGACTCAGATCAGCATGGGCATGCGCCCAGTCTGATAAGATTTTTCGCTAAGCGCTTAAAGGGTAGCTAAGGGTCTTAGCTACCACCATGCGGACAGCGAAGACTCTGATCAGACTAGGCGGATGCCCAGGCTGATCTGAGTCTGCACTGTGCGCACAACCACTTTGTTGGTTTTGTCGTGTCGCGGCTCGTTTATGGTATTACTGGTACTCATTAATGTTTGGCTGATCAAAAGACAATTAATAAAGTTACTATCAGTAACAGGGGAGGTGTCCTGTGTAGGAAAATACGATGATTAGCCAAAACTTATAATAGTAACTTTGTCATTCTGACTTAGGGTCAGACAGATAACAAAATTCGGCATATACATGACAAAACTATTACCTGTAAATAGAGACTATTAGTAGAATATCATGTTTCCGGCTTAAATTTAGAGTTTATTGACCAATGTCAACAATATACAGATTATGTAGTATTATAATCTGCCCAATTTGTGGGGACTCGTAGATAGAACGATGATGTGTGATATATATTAAGATGGACAAATATTATTTGGCTATTATTAAAAACTGGATTTGTGACAAAATTATTGAGTAAACTACACAGTGTCAAAATAAGTTTTGTTATTGAGTGTTAATATCTAAATAAGTTTTTCAATTTATACATTTAGATTCTAGTCATTTTAGTTTCAAATAAATAATTTTGAATTATGTTTTGGAGTTTAAAGTCAAAAGAGCTAGACATTTAGATTTTAGTCATGGAGTTATATGTTGAAAGTGAAAAATAAACAAATCTGCATATACTAATTTAAAATTAGAATACTGCTGTATACAATGTACTTTGAAATGTGAATGATGAAAAAAAAAATGCTGTAGCAGACAGAAGTTGGCTCTTAAAGTAGTAGTAGTAGGTGTACAGTTTGTCTACATACAGGATGAAAAATAAGTTTTCAACAAGTTTCAGTTTCATTGTATAGGGAGAGACTAAAAAAAAAAGAACAATATAGAAAATTTGATTGTTCATGAGTGGTTCTTTTCCTGTCCGATCTAAGAAAACAAGAATAACATTGAAATGTTGAAACAATATTCTCATAATTATAAAAGTATTTCAGCTCACACACAGTGTCGTGATATTATTCACAGGATATATTTGGATTATCTCACATGTTGCTGTCAATGAAAATGTTTTTGAGTTCGGTGGTGGACAGACAGTCATCGGGCTGTCGCGCGAAACAGTGGAGGGATAGATTAATAGAACGTAGGAAGAGCACAGGATCTCAGCCGATCAAAGCTCGACCAACGCGTAGTGCATTAAGTTTTCCTAGACTGAGTAGCTCAACCACTCCAAAGTCTGAAAGGTTTAAGTTTGCTTTGTTTCTTCTTTTATGAATAGAACCATATTTAATGTACCATATTAATCCTAATAAATGCCCCTGCTCTATATAATAAACTCCCCATGCCGCTTTTCCGAAAATAATGTTATGTTAACTTGCATGAATTCCTGTTTGAAATGGAGTCTACAGGAGCAAATTCTTTCCTTTAAAAGTTGACCCCTACTGAGAAGGGATGCAAAGAAAAAGTAGAGTTGCTTCCTTTGAAAGTGTACAGGTCTATTCTCCTTAATATTGTTTGTTAGCAGTTTTGGCAGTAGCTTGTATACTGCATTTTGGGCTTAGATAATGCCGTTTCATAAAATGCAACACCCGACAACCAGCTTTCAGTAGCTAATGTTTGCTATTGACAAGTAGCTGTCAGTAGCCACTTCTTATTGTTTTGGCCATAAGACTGAAATCCCTTCTCTTTCATACCCTCCATAAAATTAGCTCGTCTATTTGTCATATTTCAGTTGTTCCCTGGCAGACTTCAAAGAATATGTGAAAAAGATGGCTGCAGACTCAGACTTCAAATATGCTGAACAGTTTGAGGTGAGTGGTTTGCCCTTTACGTGGATCTGTTAGTATAAATGATATAAGGGACCGACCATTTGATATTCTGGGGGGGGCCTGGTATATTTATCAAAAAAATTTCCTGTTTTTGGATATGCAAGAAAAAAATAACCTGTCTCATAAGGGGGTTAAAAAAAATAATCTGACCTCAAAAGTAAGTGAAAAAAATAACCTGGCTCCACCCAAAATTTCAACAAAAAAAATATTGTCTGCAGATAATTCCATTTGAATTGAGGTTTTATAATGTCTCTGGCTTCTGGGGGCTGCGCCCCCAGACCCCCATATATTTATAGTAATATTTTAATATTATCTACAATTGTTTTACACCAGCGGGTCCGCATGTGCATACATTCACAAAACATCCTATACAACATTCACATACATGTACTATTGGTCTGCCATATTACTAAGTAAATGTTTCCACTAAACATGAATTGCAAAAGAGTCACTAGCTTATGGAAGACAAAGCCATTATGGCAAAAAACACTCTAAAAGGCAAAAGTCCTAAAATGAAAAACCCTTATTTTCATCATCATCCCTAGTTTTTCTCTATTGTTTCCAGTCTTAAAATTGCCATTAAAATAGGGAAATTGCTTTGGCGTCTGGGGGGCGTTGCCCCCCAGACCCCCCTTTGTTAACTTCTCAGCACAAAACTTTCAGTCATTTTATCAAATGGCATTCATGTAAACTGTGACTCTATCAGTAAGTATTTATCAAACTTTCTGAAAGAGCATGTTTGGGCATATGATTGGGCTAGAAAAACCCCTTAAATTCCTAAAGTTAGCCCTAAAACTTTGCCAAAATAGCCCTAATTTAGGGCCAAAATAGCCCTAGTTTTAGGCCTAATATTTTGCCAAACTCATACAGGGATGTTTGTATCTGTACCTTAGATGAAGAGAGTAGCATGCTTCAGGCACTGGTTTGCAAAAGCAAGCTAAGCCATGCCCTTAGCCTGGTTAAAGACAGCACCTGTAGTTCTTTTTGTGAGAAAAAAAGGTGTAAAAATTACTGATGTGGGTAAAATAAAAGGATGTTAAGGTCAAGTAAACGAGGATCTGATAGTTCAGCCTATAAAATAAAAAAAAATAACCTGTTTGAGTTAGTTTGTAAAAAAAAGAAATTGCCTCCCTCAAGGTGAAAAAAAAAGAAATTGTTTCCAGAGGCCAGTGAAATAAAATGTCCTGTCTCCATCAAGAATACCAGGCCCCCCCCAGAATATCAAATGGTCGGTCCCTAATTACTTACCATCAATGTGCTTTAATATGCTTCAATATTGGAACACTTAAAAACCTTTAATTTTCCTGTTGGGACAAATTGAAAATTAATGGTTTTACGTGTCACAATACTGAAGCACATTAGGGAAGTTCTATAAAAAAAAAAGTGGCCAAAATTCCACCAGAAGTGGCTTCAGATCACAAAAATTTGTTATTTGTTGCACATGGCAGATTTTGTATGGGAAATGCCATTTTTAGCTCGCCTGTACGAAAGTACACAGAGCTGTAATTAATTGTTGTCACTTGGACGTCGGCGTGGGCATGGGCGTCACACTTTAAAGTTTTACGTTAAACATTTTTTATGTGATGGGCAAGGCACTGCATGCGAGCTATCCTGTACAGGGACAGGTCTTGTTATGAATTGCAATGCCCCTGGAACATCTATAAGAAGAAATACAGTACCATATTTGACCTAATTAGCACACATGCACCTATAAGCGCACATCATGGTAATTGATAAGGCATATGACCATAAGCACAGGTTTTTACTGGTTTATCCCTTTTTTGCCAGTTTACAAGAGCTGAAAAATGCTGCAGAATCTTTCATCTTTCATTGGTAAAGCTTCTCTATGACCATAAGCAGCTTTTCTCCTATGATAAACCTTTAAATTTGTTGCCTATATACATAATAAATCATTGAAATGTGCACTTATATGAAAGAAAACTTACTACAAGTATTTGTCGCCATTTTGAATAAGTTAAGTGCACAGGGCGCTAAAAGGGTTGATTACAGTATTTTGGAACTGATGCAATAATTTTATACAGAACCTCACTTGGGTAAAAACTATTGAGTTAGAATTGTCTCCTTTTGCAATAAAGTCATATGTTGTAACTCCCATATCATGTTTGTTGTTTTGCAGAAATTGAATTGGCTACTGTTATTGTTTGATTTAGACATGTACGTAAATATTAAATAAGGGCTATGCTGTTTTTAGCACCCCTTTATGAAGTACAGAAGAGCTATTGTTGTCATCCTGGTGTCAGTTTAAGGGTCTCCATATTCACGATATTAATTGTAATAAACACCCCTGCTGTAATAAAGGCCCTTGCCTCTTTTCCAAAAATAATGTTATTATTAACTTGCACGAAATCTTGTTTGCTTCTTTGCAAAAGGTGGGTCTTTGAAATGGGGTCTTCTCTTAAAGGAAAGAATTTGCTCCTTCGGGAGCAAATGCTTTTCTTCAAGAGTTGCCGTCCGCCTTACTAATTGGAAGAGAGGCAAAAAAAGTAGAGTTGCATGCACATTCACCTTAATACTGTGTATTAGAGGTGATTTGGCAATGGCTGATAACTACACTTTAGGGTCTGCAATGCAACACCCTCAGGGCATTTAATAGGGTTAAAACGAAAACGGTAAGTCTTTACAACTTTTTCACTCTTTTTTCCAGGAATTGAAGGACATAGGTAGGAATCAACCATGTACTGCAGCAGAACTGCCCTGTAACAGGGGGAAGAATCGATTCACTAATATTTTACCATATGATCATTCACGAGTGAAATTGTTACCTGTAGACGACGAGGAGGGGTCAGATTATATCAACGCAAATTATATTATGGTAAGAATCATCTCTCCTACTGTAAAATTCCTAAGAATTGAGACAGACATGACTGCGCAAATATTGTTGATTTAGAGCTGTCTGATCAGGTCTGCACAGTTTGCCCATTTGGACAACAGTTTTATTAACACTTTAAGCACCAAAAAGCAGACGACAAAATTTACGTCTGCAAAAATTTAAAAAATACCTTGTCAAAGACATTTCATATTGAGAATTCAAAGACTAGAGGGCAAACAGTGTAGATTTAGATGAGGCGACTCATTATGAGCCGCCTCATCAGGATCTACACTGTTTGCAAATTTTGCTAAATTCGTCACTGGGGCTTAAAGAGTTAAACAATTACCCTAATGGGTCAGTGGTTTAAGGGTTAACTCTTTCAGCGCCAAGGTTATATAGAAATGCACTTTCCAGGGTTAAATTTATTTGACAAGATTTGGCGTTTCTGGTCAATAAAATCCCTTGAAAATTTCTAAATTTCATTAAAAACAGCCATATTTTGCTTTTCTTGCAAGAAAAAATCTTAGTTTGCCATAATCTTGTTGTAGACTTTGAATTATTTCCCTTGGTAATGTCGTAAAATGGAACTATACTCGAAAAAAATATTAAAGGGTCAAACTTTTACCCCGCGATTTCTGGAACATTTCAAACATTTGGTAAAATAAATCATTTCCACCTTCCATTTCATTCATTTTACAAGTTCTGTACACATGAAGTTTGAAAATATAGCCTATATCTTGACCAAGTCCAGACTTCAATTCACACTACCCTCAAAATCAGAGTTTTTTGAAGTCCATGGGGAACAAATTCACCAAAATTTTCGATTTCGCCAATTCATGAATTTTTTGAAAAATTCCTCGATAGTCATCAAGTTTAATCATTTTTAAGGTCAGCAAGCTATAAGAAGTTTAAAAATCATAGCAATTTTAGAAGTTATTCCCGACCAAACTGACACACTATCAATTCTCTATGGGAATTCAAACAACTTTCATTTTAGGGGTAGTTTGACTTAAAGCTTGACCTTGGCCAAGACAAAGGCTATAAGTTCAAGCTTCATGTGTATAAAACTTGTAAAATGATAAAAATGGAAGGTAGAAATAATTTATTTTACCAAATGTTTGAAATGTTCCAGAAATCCCAGGGTAAAAGTTTGACCCTTTAATATTTTTTTTGAGTATATTTAACTGGCTGTGCCGGTCACATTAAAGCAACAATGGTGCTCTGCCTAGCATTCGCATCTGGGCAACAATGGCGCCGAGAGAGTTAAAGTACATGTAAATAAAATTAGGTGAAATTCACTTTCAGTTCAGTTGCATCACACATGCTTACATGCTAAAACGCTGTTTTACACATGTACTACATATCTATAAAAGAAAAAAAAAAGGGGCGGCAAGATAATAATTATATCATATTGCAAAGTGACATACTGACCAAATTTATTTTAATATCAAAATATGTGAGATATGTTACTTAAACCATATAATGTTTCATGATTACATCATTTCAACACAACTTTAAACAAACATTCACGTTTTACATTTTTAGCTCACCTGGCCCGAAGGGCCAAAGTGAGCTATTGTCATACCAATGCGTCCGGCGTGCGTCGTGCGTCGTCCGTCAACACCTAAAAACAAATATTCAAACATCTTCTTCTGTAAAACTACTGGTCCCATGGTTCTCAAATTTCACATGGAGCATGACCTGACTCCAGGGTCTCAGAATTGTAAAATTGGGTCAGGTTGAAAATTCAAGATGGCCGCCGTTACTAAAAATAGCAAAAACAACAAAATAAACTTCTTCTCCAGAACCACTGGGTATATTTGTCTGAATTTTGGCATGGAACATCAGTGAAACCTTGGTATTCAAAATTGTAAAAATGAAAAAAATCTGTAACGGAGTTTTGTCACAGTGACCTACTTTCTGTTTACGTGTGTAATTTTGCTCAAATGCCAATGTCAAAAAATGACCTATTTAAACAACTTCAAACAACTTCTTCTCTAAAACCACTGAGCCCATGGATCTCAAATTTCACATGGAGCATGACCAGACTGCAGGGTTCAAAATTGTAAAATTGGGTCAAGTCAAGAATCCAAGATGGCTGCTGTTACTAAAAATAGCAAAAACAACAAAATCAACTTCTTCTCCAGAACCAGTTGGTATATTTGGTTGAAAGTTTGCATGGAACATAAGTGGGACCTTGGTATTAAAAATTGTAAAAATAAGAAAAATCTATAGCGGAATTAGGTCACAGTGACCTACTTAGCGTTTACAAGGCCGATTTTGCTCAAATGACAATATCTAAAGAAAATGCAACCAATTCTGACCAGATTTGGTCAGAATTGGTTCTTGAATGGAATTATTTCAATTCTGTGCCAGTTGACTATCCAAGATGGCCACCATGGGGGCCGTTACTAAAAATAGCACAAACATAAAAATGACAATTACTCAAGAACCCTTGAATGGAATTGGACCAATTTTGTGTCAGAATGTTTCTTGCATGAAGCCGTTTCGATTAATTGCAATTTGGCATTCCAAGATGGCCGCCATCTGGTGTTACTAAAAATAGCACAAACATAAAAATGACAATTACTCAAGAACCCTTGAATGGAATTGGACCAATTTTGTGTCAGAATGTTCCTTGCATGAAGTCGTTTTGATTAATTGCAATTTGGCATTCCAAGATGGCCGCCATCTGCTGTTACTAAAAATAGCACAAAACATGAAAATGACAATATCTCAGTAACCGCTTAATGGATTTTGACGAAATTTGTGTCAAAATGATTCTTGCATTGAGATGTTTCAAAAATATCTATTTGTAGACCATTCATATTGGCCTCTGTTACTAAAAATAGAAAAATGTGAAAATTAGAAAATCTCAATGGAGTTGGATTAATTTTGTGTCAGAATGGTCCTTTCATTAAGCTTTTTCGATTTTTTGCATTTTGGCATTCCAAGATAGCCACCATTTGCCGTTACTGAAAATAGCACAAAACATGAAAATGACAATATCTCAGTAACGGCTGAATGGATTTTGACAAAATTTGTGTCAAAATGATTCTTGCATTGAGATGTTTCAAAAATATCTAACTGTAAGACCAGTCATATTGGCCTCTGTTACTAAAAATAGAAAAATGTGAAAATCAGAAAATCTCAATGGAATTGGACCAAATTTGTGTCAAAATGGTCCTTGCATGAAGGCTTTTCGATTTTTTACGTTTTAGCAATCCAAGATGGCCGCCATCTGCCATTACTAAAAATAGCACAAAACATGAAACTGGCAATATCTCAGTAACCCCTGAATGGATTTTGATGAAATTTGTGGCAAAATGATTCTTGCATTGAGATGTTTCAAGAGTAAATATATAAAGACCAGGCAAATTGGCCTCTGTTACTAAAAGTAGCAAAATGTGAAAATGAGAAATTCTCAGTGGAATTGGACCAATTTTGTATCAGAATGGTTCCGTTGCACAATAGCCAGGTGAGCGATATCAGGCCCATTTGGGCCTCTTGTAATTGTACATAGTGTATTGTTATGATTCATGCTTTTGTAATCTGCCATGAGCCGAGAAATAAGAAAAGGACCCTAGAGCATATGCAAACAACAAAATCTAAGACCAGACTGCACATATGTGCAGTCTGATCATAGTTTTTGTTGTTTGTTCCCAGTAAGTTTACAACATGTGAAATGGGCAGGCATGAAAAAAGACTGTATCTAGATTTCATAGATGCACAGATTTTTCATGGTTTTGTTGAGGAGCAATTTCATATGTCTCTGTTCATATATCTGTTAAATCTGGGTATGTTTTAAGTTGATATTTAAATAATATATATGTTGCACTAATAATAAAACATGCACTGTTGTCATGCACATATGAAAATGGCCTGTTTAACAAACTTACATAGACTGCAGACATGGTTCAAAATTTCCTTTCACTTTTTCATGGAATGGGGAGTCTAGCTGATTTGATGGCCCTTTTAACTGCATTTTAGTCATATTTAACCAATGGATGAGTGATAATGAAAGGCTGTGTTCAAGGGAGCCCTACTTGGGATTGGAAAAAATTCCATCTCCAACTGCTGGCTTAGCCAGCCAGTATTTCATTCACCAAGCCATTGTGGTTCTTCATACCTAGAGTAAAGGTTAAAAAGGTAAAGGTTTCCCATAGCCTAGTGGTCATAGGGGCAGTGGGGGTTAGAGGACTGCTTTATCCTGGGCTCACCATATGATAGGTGGAGCCCATCCCTCTCCTTTCGCTTCCTTATTCTGAATAAAACAGATACACATTTACTGCTGGGTTGACAGAGAGTTGTCCAGTTGCAAGTCAGGATTCGAACTTAGACCTTCTGCACCATGACCAAGCATTTCTAACCTCTCGACCACGGCACTTCCCCTAGAGTATGGCTATTCAAACAAAGTGTCAGAAGTGTGTCATGCTAAGTATTCCACTTGCTATTTCTATTTTTCAGGGTTTTAACTCAAAAAGAGAGTATATAGTAACTCAGGGACCATTACCATCAACTCGAGATGACTTCTGGAGGATGCTATGGGAACAAAACTGTCGAAATATTGTCATGTTAACTAAGTGTTCAGAGAAAGGCAGGGTGAGTTGATATATGCAGTATCTGACTGTCTTTATCCTAAATGTTTGGGCATTTTGCATAAGCAGATAGTGTAGACCCAGATCAGACTGCTCCTAAGGAGCAGTCAGATCAGGGTCTGCACTATTTGTCAATTGTTTTATTAAACTTCCCTGATAAAGCAAAAAGGACTTGTCCAAAATTGCAGGATTTGTGCACTATGGAAATGGTTGCAGTGTCCAAATATTTACGGTAAATGCCTTATTGCTTCATCATATTTTGCAGCAAAAATTTCAGGTTTTGGTTGCTTAGAGCTTGTTTTCAGCTGGCTTTGTTAGCAAGTGTTATTATTTTTTTTTGCTTTTTGCAATAATTTGTTATTTGAAATGAACCAAAGCTGCCAACAGTAAAAAAATCTAGGAAATAAAATTTTCAATATTTATAAATTTTATATCTTCGCAAACAGGTATCCTGGAAATATAATAGAATTAATACAGTGAATTTTAACCCATTCCATTCGGGATACCCCTTAAGGGGTATCTGGGCAAACAGTTTGGATCCAGATCAGGCCCCACGTGGGGCCTGATCTGAGATCCAAACTGTTTGCTGCCTAGACATCATTTCTACAAGAGTTATTTAGACCAATATTGTCAAAATATTCTTGATTTTTGATGCAAACGACAATTTCAGCAGACGACAAAAAATACCCAGAATGCAATGGGTTAATGATAAACCATGAAGAAGTATCTGCATCATGGGTTTCTGTGTAACAATACTCTCTTGTTGACTAACATGGGGCTATGGATCGAGCTCTCATAAATTCATAATAAAAGTACTTATGCCATATCTCTGGGGTTGTCATCTGAATGTCTGTTAGTGTCAGTTTTAGTGTTTGCATCCTCATCAGTGCCTTTGATCAGCTTAACCTACGGTAAAAATTGCATTTAACTCAGAACTTTCCTCATTTAGAGTCAAGCACCTATTAAGCTTGGTATTGTCTGCTTGCAATTCTGTTGACCCTTATTGTCTATGACTCAGATCCATTCAACTTTATCATCCGTATAAAACAACATAAATAATGTTCATTGTAAAGTTTTAATCCATTCAAAGATTGTGTTATATGTGTTTCCTGTCATGTTTTATTTTCTGTTGTTTTGTTGTGTATTATGTAATATTAGGGTAGTGTTTTAGGTTGCATTCCACCATTAATTTTCCATAGACGACAATGTTAACATCTGGTCATTTTATTACAAAACTGTACATATAAAGTTTTCCAAACAGTGTCATCCTAGCCTATCAATTCGAGATAAAAACATCCACTGCCTTCCCATCTCAGTGAGCCGCTAAGCTAGGCTGAGTATGGCAACCACCGATTAGTACCCCAGAAAAGAGCATACTTTTTTCCTAGGGGATCAGTTACCAAAATCAACCCCATCTCCTTCTGGTAAAATATTTCTCAATTAAATATGCCTTTTTAGCTCGCCTGAACGAAAATTCAGGAAGAGCTATTGTTGTCACCACGGCGTCGGCGTCCGCGTCCGCGTCGGCGTCCGGATTGGATGTTTTGGTTAAAGTTTTTTAAAGACCTATATCTCCCTAACCCATGGATGGGTTCTTTTGATACTTGCACTGTAGTTAGATATTGGTCCAAAGTTTAACATGGTACCACCCCCACCCCACTCCTTGACCTTGATGGCAAGGTCATGGACTTAGAAAATTGGGAGTTTTTTGGGACTGGATGTTTTGGTTAAAGTTTTCTAAAGCCCAGTATCTCCTTAACCCATGGATGGATTCCTTTGATACTTGCACTGTAGTTAGATATTGGTCTAAAGTTTTCCAAGGTACTACCCCCACCCCCCTCAGTGACCTTGATGTCAAGGTCATGGACTTAGAAAATTGTCTTTTTATTGATTGGATGTTTTGGTTAAAGTTTTTTAATGACACATGTCTCCTGAAACCATAGATGAATTCTTTTTATATTTGCACTGTAGTTAGATATTAGTCCAAAGTTTTACAGAGTACTACCCCAGCCCTGCTCGGTGACCTTGATGTCAAGGTCAGGGACTTAGGAAATTTGGTCTTTATTAAAGTTTTCTAATTGCGTACTGATTCATAATGCTTGGCAGAGATTTAGTTTACACTTGAACTGATGTTAGACACTTTTTTGAGTTTTTACAAAACACTATATACTTACTCAACTGGATGACCTTGATGTCAAGGTCATGGACTTTGAGTTTTGTCTTAAAGATTTTAATTAGTTTTATATTAATGAAGACATAATTTCACAGTGCCACAATGGACTCAGTTGATACTAATACTTGGACTGATGTTCGATAACGGTTAAAGGCTTTGATACATCCTAGCCCTGCCCTCCTCCCCCCTACCCCTTAGTTCTTTGACCTCAAGCTCATGGACTTTGAAATTTCATGTGGATTTTTTTATTTTTATTTTAAGACATTTCTGAGATAGCTTTTGTTTATAAATGTGTTGTCATTATGGAATGCTTGCCTGAAGTTTTATACAGAGCAGTCCACACCACCATAGCGACTGTGTGATGGGCAAGCACCTATTCAGGCGAGCTATGCTGTCAGGCGACAGCTCTTGTTGTAACTATCATTTGTTGGTCTTTTTTAGCTCGCCTGAACGAAAGTTCAGGAAGAGCTATTGTTGTCACCCTGGCGTCGGCGTCCGCGTCCGCGTCCGCGTCGGCGTCCGGATTGGATGTTTTGGTTAAAGTTTTTTAAAGACCTATATCTCCTTAACCCATGGATGGATTCTTTTGATACTTGCACTGTAGTTAGATATTGGTCCAAGGTTTAACAGGGTACCACCCCCACCCCACTCCGTGATCTTGCTGTCAAGGTCATGGACTTAGAAAATTGGGAGTTTTTTGTACTGGATGTTTTGGTTAAAGTTTTATAAAGCCCAATATCTCCTTAACTTATTGATGAATTCCTTTGATACTTGCATTGTAGTTAGATATTGGTCCAAAGTTTTCCAAGGTACTACCCCCACCCCCCTCAGTGACCTTGATGTCAAGGTCATGGACTTAGAGAATTGTCTTTTTATTGATTGGATGTTTTGGTTAAAGTTTTTTAAAGACACATATCTCCTGAACCCATAGATGAATTCTTTTTATATTTGCTCTTTACCTAGATATTATTCCAAAGTTTTACAGAGCACTACCCCAACCCCGCTCAGTGACCTTGATGTCAAGGTCAGGGACTTAGGAAATTTGGTCTTTAATAGTCTTCTAATTGCATACCGATTCATAATGCCTGGCAGAGATTTAGTTTACACTTGAACTGAGGTTAGACACTTTTTTGAGCTTTTACAAAACACTATATACTTACCCCACTGGATGAACTTGAAATCAAGGTCATTGACTTTTAAGTTTGTCTAAAGTTTTATATTTATGAAGACATAATTTCACAGTGCCCCGATGGACTCAGTTGATACTAATATTTGGACTGATGGTAGATAATGGTTCAAAGTTTTGATACACCATAGGCCCCCCCCCCCCCCCCAATATTTGGACTGATGTTAGATAATGGTTCAAAGTTTTGATACATCATAGCCCCCCCCCCCCCCCCCCCCCCCCCCTTACTTCTTTGAGCTCTAGCTCGTGGACTTTGAAGTTTCATGTGGATTTTTTTTTATTTTAATTTCATTTTAAAACTCATTTCTGAGATAGCTTTTGTTTATAAATGTGTTGTCATTATGGACATGCTTGCCTGAAGTTTTATGCATAGCAGTCCACACCACCATAACGACTGTGTGATGGGCAAGCACCTATTCAGGCGAGCTATGCTGTCAGGCGACAGCTCTTGTTTATACTGCAAGAAATCTAACATGCATGATTGACAGATGACGTCATCTCTCGTACAATGTAAACCTAATGCTCTCCCCGAAATAGGCGGGGCAAGTCCTCATGAATATTTAGTGGACTGTACCCTAAACCAAACTGACTTTTTGCAACATGCCATAAACTGAACAGTTTGAATGTTAGTTTGATACATTTTCATTGTGATCTCCAAGTTTCAAATGAATCCGTAAAGAAATGTACCATTTAGGACAGTTTCACTATGTCGGCTGAGGTTTCTGTAGCGAAATGACTGAAACTGATGATTTTAAGGATTAATGAAAATTAATAATGATTTTGTTGCTATTCTTTTATATCTATGGAAACATTTATCTTTTCATAGGAGCCTTAATACTTTTCTTAATAATAAAAACAAGAAAATGTGGTTAAATCTGTTATACATAAGCATTTATTGGCAATTTTCTATGTATACCCCCTCATTTTGGTTAAAATCTTGGTACTTGGAGGCTATTTAGGACATAAATGCAGTAAAACTGGTTTAATAGTCCAAATCTGCACACCAAAAGAAGCAGAGAAACAAGGTTGATATGAATTTAAGGTAAATGTTTGGTTAAAATTATATTTTTCCTCAAAAAATACTTATTTACTTGCAAAAGTCTCCGAAAAGCGACGCTTTCTGTATTTCGCAGAATTGCATATATCATGCTTTTATGGGCTTTTAAGAATGTTTCCAGGTGTTCCAGATGCTTTTTCTCTAACTGCGTAATGTGAAATTGGAATAATGTGAAATAATTTACCATCAAAACTTATAGTACAATAATATAGTTGCATTTCAACACCCCCCCCCCCCTTCCCTGGATTCTACATGGAGAAAAATGTTGTTTTCATTTTTGCTGATGATCCTAGGCCTAAAGCATCAAATCATCAATTACAACAACAATCTCACTATGGATAACACACAGAAGAATGTACTTTTAATGGTCAAAGGGACATATACCTCTAGATATGCATCTAAAGTGAAACCGAAAGTAAGAAACAAGGCCAAGGTCAATCTGACTTAATGCGCTTTAGGTTGCGTTCCACCATTAATTTTCCATAGACGACAATGTTAACATCTGGTCATTTTATTACAAAACTGTACATACAAAGTTTTCCAAACCTGACTTGCTTTAAAGTGTCATCCTAGCCTATCAATTCGAGATAAAAACATCCACTGCCTTCCCATCACAGTGAGCCGCTAAGCTAGGCTGAGTATGGCAACCACCGATTAGTACCCCAGAAAAGAGCATACTTTTTTCCTAGGGGATCAGTTACCAAAATCAACCCCATCTCCTTCTGGTAAAATATTTCTCAATTAAATATGCCTTTTTGTAACTATCATTTGTTGGTCTTTTTTTATACTGCAAGAAATCTAACATGCATGATTGACAGATGACGTCATCTCTCGTACAATGTAAACCTAATGCTCTCCCCGAAAAATAGGCGGGGCAAGTCCTCATGAATATTTAGTGGACTGTACCCTTTATGTGTAATATGTGTATATGTGATTTGCATTGTTGTCTCGCCTGCTAAGCATGCACACATCTGGAAGAGTAGAGCTTAAAGCCGTCATCAATATTGGGTCTTGACCTACATTTTATGATTCACCTACTTCGCAAGTTTTTTGTTGATTTTTTTTGCATTTAGCTCTATTTCTCAAGAACTATAAAGGCTAGAGACATGAAACTTTAGTCATGCATACATCTGGAAGGGTAGAGTTAAAATCCATCATCAATATTGAGTCTTGACCTACATTTTATGGTTCACCGACTTTGCAATTGTTTATCGAGTTTTCACATTTAGCTCTGCTTCTCAAGAACTATAAGGGCTAGAGCCATGAAACTTGGGTCATGCATACAATCTGGAGTGGATTTCCAAAGTGGAAACCTGAGGCAGGTATAGCACAGCACTCAGTGGAATTCTTGATTTCAGTTTAAGATTGAACTTTATTTCACTCGTGAACACTACTCATGAAAATAGTAATTTTGATAGTCATTTGTGAAATAAAATTTGAGCTTACTCTTTTACAATCAAAATGAAATCAAATAGCCTCTATATGTCCTCCACTATTGTGTTAGTCAATGTTGACATCACATCATGTCCATTGACTTGATAGTCAGTGATTGTATACTGTCTACATTGTACCGATAAAATGGATAAAAAGGAATTGATTGTTACAGAACTGCTGAGGAGTCAGAATATCTATAGTAATTGCATTATTGCCATTTATTCATATATAATAGTGCCATTTATTCATTTATAAAAGTGCTTTTTATACTTTATAATAGTGCCATTTACTCATTTATAATAGTGCCTTTCTCAGCTGTAATAATGCCTTTTATTGATTTATAATAGTGCCATTTATTAATTTGTAATAGAATCATTTATTCATTTATATTAGTGCCATTTATTCATATATAATAGTGCCATTTATTCATTTATAATGGTGCCATTTATTCATTTATAATTGTGCCATATACTCATTTATGCTCATTTATAATAGTGCCATTTATTCATTTATAATAGTGCCATTTATTCATTTATAATAGTGCCATTTATTCATTATCTAGTCGTACAGAGATGAGGTGAGGCTGTATGATTTTATCAGTTCATTTCATTTTTTGCTCTATTTACAGCAGATTCATTAATCCAATAACCTAACAAACCAAAACTGGAGAACTTTGGTTTTCCTTTAACAGATTTGTTTTAGAAGTATGTTTGCCTTTGTATGTTTGATCATTGTTCATTATGTTGATTTTTGTCCTCTATGGTTTCAATCTCTTTTGTCTTGCCTGCAGTAAGCAGAATGCAAGACATAGGTCTAGTTTTTCCAGGGACAGCATCAGGGACAGTGTAAACTTTTGTTGAGTCGTCTGGTTTAGCTCTGTTAAGCCCCTGTCACACTGTCCAGACATATTCGGCGACTTGCGGCGAGATGTGGCGAGATATGACTTGCCAGAAATCGCCGTAGATAACTACAAGTTTTCAGCTGACTTTTTGCACAAACTAACTGTACGGGTGTTCCACAACATCTCTACGATAGCTTACGACGTCTCTGCGATAGCAGTACAAGATTATTACGAGAACAGGCGAATTTCTATGAGAACTATACAGTCACCTTCGATAGCTGTTCGCTATAACTACAAGTTAGCAAGAGTTCATAGGAGTCTTATAGGATACAGTACGAATATGTACAACATATTGCGACAACCGTACAGTATTTGTACGAGGCTTATACGATGCATTGCGATGCTTTTACAAATGTCCTTAGAGTTATGCGATATCATGCGATTTTGCTACGATTTCTCCTGTATTTTGGGGTATTTCAGTGTTTCAAGAGATCAAACGTAATATTTGTTTTGCTGCATGACCAAAGTATACCGACAAGATACTGCTGCAACCGCTACAAAAATTTTGATAATTACTAAACTGTAGATGCAAAAGGAATGTGAATGGTTCACAGTTAATGGTAGTAACCGCTTAAAAATAACACAATTTTTGTTGAATAAATGACAGTGTCGAGTGATCTCGCCTAATTTTGTGCAAAACCCGAGACAAACTCGCGCATTATCATACATGTGTTACATAATTATACTCGTATAGATGTCGTTGGAAACTCGAGATGTCTCGCAAACTATCTTGTAAGGAGTCACACGGAACTTGCCTTGTTTCATAGTATATCATCATGAATTGCCAGTCGCTTTTTGATGGCGAGAACACTTGAGAATACGCGAGAAGGCTTACAACTCCTGCAGGGGTGAGTTGCGAGACCTGTACGAGTTAAGCCATGCCTACTCTGGTCTGCGAGTTGTGGCAAGAATTTTAAATGGTTTAAAATTCTCGTAGACACTTCCTGACAATAGCCGACATGAGCAGATATGAGTATGACTTGTTACGCCATACCACGACACCTCTTCGACATTCACACGACATTCGGCGAGTTTTAAAAAAAGTGGGCGGAGCTTAATGTCGTAGAACAAATTCGCCACAGTGTGATTGGGGCTTTAGTGACAATGCGCAGACAGGCAAGACATATCATTCTGTGGAATTCTTGTTACCCGTATCTATAGAGCTCCAGATAAGTGGGCTTTGGTGATAATTTTTGGATAATAGTTCTTGTATAGCCAATAAAACATCTGATTGGAAGGTTCTAATGAGGGGTTAAAGCACAGGGGCTGACAAATCCATTGCCCGGACGCCCGGGACAAGCTCTAAATCTGGCTGGACAAGTGCTATTTCCAGCTCGACGCCCGGCCGGGCAAGTAAAAGAAAATCCCCAACACATAAAAATTTGGAAAGAATAACTGTAAGCGTGTTCAAAAAGACAGCCGCACTGCTGTTTATAGCTATAGTTATCATGATTTTCTCACCTTTAGTTACTGAAAGTTTGTTTATTGTCACCCATCCGTTAATCCAGTGTAATGGTTACTGACGGTGTTTGCGACACCTGTCAATCATTTAGCGAAATTTCACAACTAGATGTGGACCGTTGACCAATGAGTTTTCTTCTCGGATGCATGATGAGCTTGAGTCAAAATACAGAGTCTAGACTGGTCGGTACTGTTTGATCTACAAAGCGATCTTTATTCTAGAAATTGGGACAACCGAAAGTAGAGTAAAAATAGGGGTTTTACAATATACTATTAATAGTTAAGCCAGTACAAACCAAGACCAGGCTTAATTTCACAATATATGGTAAATATGTTTTAGAATTAAGCCAGTACAAACCAAGACCAGGCCTTATTTCAATAGTATATCGTACATGTGTTTATAATTAATCCAGTACAAACCAAGACTAGGTCTTATTTCCATAATATACGGTATCCAGATTTGAAACGCATAGTTTATGTAGTGGGTGAGATAACTGAAATGATTTATCTTAATAGTTTTTGGGGCAAATAAACTTTGATAGTGATTATCAGTTTACCCACTAAAGATATGAAGTCAGCTGATTATCTGTGTGCGCGCGCACAATTGATCATTTCCGTTTTTGGTAACAGGGCCTGTTACTTTTTATCTCATTATTAATTTTGAAAAGGTATTTATCGAATGATCCGTCAATTTATCTAATCAGTCCAAGGGAAGATACATACATTGATTTTCTTCAAAATATAAATCACTAGTTGTCAATCTTGACTATGCTAAAACAAGTAAAAAGCTTACGGCCTATTTAGACAACTATTTTATATTTTAAAAGATGAGACAATGCAGACTTTGCGAACTTTTGAAAGACGAAGAATTGTTCACAAAAGGTAAAGCCGTATGCAAAAAATGTCGATCAAATCAGCAGAATATCAAAAACAAGAGGGCGCGTGCAGAGAAAAGGTTACTCAGACAAATACAAGATAATTGTGAACCAGCTGGTGTTGGCCTGTTTTAATAGATTTTTTTTTGTTTTGGATTTTCTAGGTAAAAACATAGACAACTTTCCTATTAGACAACTGATTAGTATTAGAAAAAGAAATGTCAGAACACGTTCAAAAACTTCTTATGCTTTATGACAACGGAATTATTGACGGTGATGCCTTAAACAGTGCATTGAAAGCATTGAACAATGCACCACAGGCGTCGCAGCCTCAAGAAAAAACCCAAGAAAAAACTCTCATAGACAAGGTGAGAGAAAAACGACGTAGAAAAAAGAAATTAAGAAAACAAAGAAAGGCAATTGCTGAGAAACAGAAAAATGTTATAAATGAACTTAAAGATAAAATTAAAGCTATAGAAGCGCCATTTCGGCTTGTGGACAAAACCAAATGTGGCTATCTCAGAGCGCATGAAATTTCTGTTAAACAATATAAAGACCCCATGAAAATGTTTCAAAATAAGAAAACTATTATAAAAAACAAGCTCACCGCTGAATTGCAAGAACTATCCGGTCTAAAATGGCAGTTTGGACTTATTGTTGACTTTTTCAAAGATAAGAAGAATACACAGGGGACATCCTGCAGCAATCAGTATGCCACATTGTCTCCTCAAGAAATTCTCGCCTTTTACGATGAGGCAGTTTCGGCAATTGAGCAGAAAATCGAAAAATTCACTAAGGAAGGCTCAGGCTGGATGATTGATAGATGCAATACATTGTACCTTAACATCGCTAAATATGAGCCACTCAAGGGCTCATGATATTTTCCACTTCCTGAGGTCTTGGCTAATAAAAAGGCAATAATCAATGTGAAAAATCAAGATCAAGAATGCCTTAGATGGGCCTTAAGGTCAGCTTTATTTCCAGCTAAAAATAATCTCAACAACCCATACAGCTATCCAAAACAAGACAATTTAAACTTTGAAGGAATTGACTTCCCTACACCAGTATCACAAATTTACAAAGTAGAGAAACAAAACAATCTCGCCATCAGTGTATATGGCTATGAGCAGACAGTTGTCCCATATCATATTTCCGGGCAGCCGAGTGAAATGCCACGGATCAACCTGCTGTTGCTCCATGACAAAAAAGACAATTACCATTATTGTTGGGTAAAATACCTGTCCAGGCTGCTATACGACCAGAACAAATACAAAGGTAAAACATACTTCTGCGACCGCTGTCTCTACGGGTTTTCCCGTGAAGACCTACTAATCAGCCACAAAGATGAATGTTACGGCATCAACGGCAGAGCAACTAAGATTGTAATGCCAGCCCCAGGGGAAAAAATAAAGTTTAAAAATTACCATAAACAGATGCAGGCGCCTTTCGTCATATATGCCGATTTTGAAAGCATTATAAAACCGCATCAAGTGGCAGCTGGGGATAAATCTGAAATCAAAAGCAAACACCAAGCATGCGGCTATGGATATCAGGTTGTTAGATATGATGGTGCATCATCTGGTGTAAGAATTTACAGAGGTGAAGATGCCGTAGAGCAGTTCTTGAAATCCCTGAAACGGGAAGTAGTCGGAATTAATGTAAGATTTGCAAAGCCGAAGCCCCTACACATGTCGGAGAAAAATGAGAAGGATTTCCAGTCTGCAACGCAATGCTGGATCTGCCAGAAAGAATTCAACGATGAAAAAAATCCCAAAGTACGCGATCACTGTAGAATCCTAGGCCACTTTAGAGCTGCTGCTCATAAACTCTGCAACCTTAAACTTGCTATAAAACCGTGGGTAACACCCATCCCTGTTGTTTTGCACAATCTCAAAGGATATGACAGCCATTTAATCATGCAAGAGATTGATAAAATCTCGGGCAGATTATCGTGCATTCCAAACAACACAGAAAAATACATCTCTTTCAGCGTTGGTCAACTTAAATTTCTGGACAGCTTTCAGTTTATGGCATCATCTTTGGCAAAGTTAGTTGATGCAACTGACAAAAATGACTTTAAAATCACCCAGAAGACATTTAATCCACAGCCAATCAAGAAAAGACTTTACGGCAGCTTTAGTTCCGAAGATGGTCGACCCATCGTTCTGCGGGAGTGTGTCGACAGGCGTAAGCTAGCCTACATATTAGATCACAGCAACCAGTTTGACCTCGGCAGCAGTTTCCAGGATGGACAAAATACTGACAAGGAAACTCAGCTGAGCTTGCTTCGTAATTATCTCTCCATGTTAAACCAGAATGGAGAACGACCAATGTCATACCGGCAGCGACGTGGGTTTGGTCGATACTGGACAGCTGAAAAGCTAGGCATTCAAAATATGAGCCGGAAAATCCGTCATACAATATGCAAGGACAGCATGTTTGACATCGACATGAAAAATGCGCACCCAACGCTACTTTCCTGGTACTGTCACAAACACGGGATAAACTGCGCAGCCCTGGATGCTTACATCAAGCACCGTGATCCCATGTTGCAGGATATCATGAAGAACCGCGGCATCACCCGGGATGAAGCAAAAAAAATTCTCTTAGCAATAATGAATGGCAAGCAAGAAAATCTGCAGCCAGATGATCCACGGTGGTTCATCGATTATTATACTGGAATGCGCAGTATCATAAACGCTGTTGTCCAGCTTAATCCGGAGATGTATGAACATGCACAAAAAACAAAACATACAAATTACAATCTGGAAGGATCCACGATTAACCACATACTGTGCCGGTTGGAAAACAAAGCGTTGATTGCTGCTTTCGATTACTTAAATGGAAAAGGCATCGAGGTTGCTTCTCTTGTTTTTGATGGACTTATGATTTACAAGACTAATGTGTCCGATATTGCCGGTATTCTTAAAGGTTGCTCATCAAGTGCTGGCCATGTGTTAGAAGGTTGCGGCATCGAGTTCACCTTAAAAGAAATGGATGAAGGTTATGATATTCCCGGCCCAACCGGAAACCACCAGTCAACAGACATTGATATATTATTACAAAAGGGCGTTTACCCATACGAATATATGGATTCATTTGACCGGTTCCTGGAGACTCAGCTGCCACCTATTGAGAAATTCCACAGTAGCCTAACAGATGAGAGTATATCCGAGAAAGATTACGAACATGCCCAGAAAGTATGGGAAACTTTCAGCTGCAAGACGCTGGGAGATTACCATGATCTCTATCTAAAAACAGATGTGACTCTGCTGGCAGACGTATTCCAAACATTCCGTAGAACTTGTATAAATGCATACAAACATGATCCGCTGCATTATTATACAGCCCCTGGCTTATCCTGGGACGCTTTACTCAAATACACCGGTACTGAACTGGAGCTCCTGACTGACTACGATCAGCATCTATTCATAGAAAAAGGGATGCGTGGCGGTGTCAGCATGACTTCAAAAAGACACGCTAAGGCTAACAACCCTAGCGTGCCTGGCTATAATCCTAACGAACAGCACAACCACATCATGTATTACGATGCAAATAATCTCTATGGCTGGGCTATGATTCAGCCCCTACCTTATTCTGGTTTTAAATGGGTTGATAAACCGCCGGATGAACCAGGCAAGGGCTGCATCTTAGAAGTAGACCTAGAATATCCAGCCGAGCTCCATGACTTGCATAATGACTACCCACTTGCCCCGGAGCGATTAAAAGTAAAAAAAGAATGGTTGTCTGATTACCAGTCATACCTTCTTGAAAATAACAGTATGCTCAACACCGAGAAGCTGGTCCCAAATCTCAGAGACAAAAATAAATATGTTTTGCATTACAGAAATCTGCAGCTATACCTGTCCCTCGGAATGAAACTCAAGAAAATCCACAGAATATTAGAATTCAACGAGGCGCCGTGGATGGAACCATATATTCGCATGAACACAGAATTCAGAAAAAAAGCCAAATCACCCTTTGAGAAAGACTTGTACAAACTCATGAACAATTCGGTATTTGGTAAAACTTGCGAAAACCTCCGGAAGCGAGTTGATATAAAAATTGTCCGAACAAATGGCGGTGATAGAGAAAAAGAGCAGATAAGAAAAATAATCGCTAAACCCAATTACAACCGGGCTGTCATATTTTCTGATGAATTATCAGCCCTGCATACACACAAGACTCGCTTGAAACTAAACAAACCAGTATATGTTGGCATGTGTGTCTTGGACTTATCCAAGCATCTGATGTATGACTGGTATTACAATACCCTGAAACAGAAGTACGGCAGAAACTGTACTTTGCTGTACACCGACACAGACAGCCTGCTGGTCGACCTAAAAACGCCAGATGTATATGCTGATATGGCAACCATGAGGACCCAGTATGACTTCTCAGATTACCCCAAGGATCACCCGCTCTATAGTGAGCAAAACAAAAAACTAATTGGAAAGTGGAAGGATGAATGTCAAGGTACCCCAATAGCTGAGTATGTCGGGCTGCGTCCCAAGATGTACTCCATTCTGCGGGCTGATGAGCAGCTGATAAAAAAGCAAAGGGTGTTAAGAAATATGTCATCAATAAACTAATCAACTTTGCAAACTACAAAGATGCACTATTCAACCGGAAAACATACAGCCACGAAATGAATATGCTAAGAAGCCAAAAGCACCAGATCTACGGCCTTACAATTAACAAAACAACACTCTCGCCGCTAGACACAAAACGCTGGATAGCCCCAGACGGCATCACGACATACGCGTTTGGGTATCAGCAGAACAATAAGCAGTTCTTCTGTTACGAAACCTCTCTGCGGAGCTGGCGGCATTAAATAATAAACCCTGATGCCCTGCAGAACAATGTGATGACTTATCTTATGAATACTGACACTCCATATTGGGTCCGTGGCACGGCGTACGCCCCCTTCTTGTTCTCCAGGTTGATATAAATATCTTACAGTGGCATCAGGACAAAAAGGGTTCCCTACAGTCCGTTTCTGTTTCACTGGAGGTTTTTTTTTCGTCTCCGCATTTATGGCTTTGATCACTTCCGGTAATCTTTTTACCCATTCTCTGTTGCGTTTGTGCGGATTTTCCAATTCCTTCGCATACTGATAACCAAAAAGCCTTTCAGCCAGTGTCCTGTTGAACCTCTCAACCAAAGCTTGGTCTCTGTGGATCTCTTTCCTGCCACGTCTGATACTTACGTTGTGTTTCGCCATCAGCTGTGTCACAGAGCCCATGAACTCCCTGCCCGGATCTACCTGTAGAAGCTTGGGAAAGTTCAGCTTTCGCTTGTAAATATTTTCAAACGCCTTCGCAACTTCTTTGCTGTCTTTTGAAGTCAGAGGCTCCGCCTCTTTATATCTGCTTTCAATATCAACGACTGTCAGCGCATATTTGTATGTCTTTCGGTTGACTGTATCATGCGGCAAAAACAACAAATCTGCCTGATGAATTTCATTTGGGGTGGACGCATCAAACCTGGGCCGTATTATTTTCTTTGGGGCGGGTAAATATATCTGCCACACCGCCTGCTTTTTTAAAAATTCAAGCGCCTGCTTTTTACTGACTTTTGCTTCTTTTGCTAGTTTCTCTACTGCGGGGGGGGGGGGGGGGGGCCCTTTCCAGAACCCCTTTGGGCTGTAGTAAATATTTTCCATTATTTTTTTATTCCAATTTTAAGACTAAAAAAAATAATAAATTTATATCAACTTATAAGCCAAAAACCCGGTTGCTGCCATCCCCACAACAATAAACAACAATTCACGGTTTTGCTGATCTGGGGATGGTGCATAATAATCACTCAACTTTGGCTCCTGAGGAATTGGGTCAAGTTTTTTGCCAGTAATGTAATAGTATTGTTTCATAGCCTGATCAACATTGTCAAACGTCTGCTCTGCGTGATGTTTTTTTTTTGTATTTCCTCATTGATAAAATCCAATCTCTGGGTTCTTTTTTTGCTCCAAGCTGCTTGAGCCGCTTCTAATTGTTCGACTGCTTTATCATGCCTTTCTCTTTCCGCCTCAGCATCGTTGTTTTTTCCCAGTTTTGAGAATAAAAAATTACTTCCTGTGAACGCCAAGGCATTGACCACGGCACCTCCTAACATCATCGCTACTGCACTAGCCATTTTGTTTATCGTGATAAAAAAGTTTAAAACAGAAATTATTTCATAATATCCGCTGGAATAATACCCTGCTTAATCAACATATCGCGTGTGGCCATCGCCAGCAGTATATCAATAGAAAGCATTCCAATATCACCTATATTAAAATCCACTTTTGGTGCAGGTCTTCTCAAGAGTTTCTTGCCAAGTTCTGAGTACCCAACAGTGAGAAGAGTTTCTACTCCGGCATGATAAAGCATGTTTGCAATTTGTTTACCGTCAATGGCTGCCATTTTTTTTGTGAAAATATAGTTTTTTTAATTTTAATTATCTCATTTCAAAAGGGTCTATCGACGTTTGTATCTCAGGTATTTTAGGTTGTGATTTAGGTTGTGATTTAGGTTGTGATTGAGGTTGTTTTATTTCAGTTTTACTGTAAATCATGTAAATACCAACGCCTACAGCTCCGATCATCACACAGAGCGGAATATAATTCTTATAAACAGTCACTGTTGGTTGCCGCTCTGGTAGCTGTGGCTCTCTTGTTATTTTGATTGGTTCAGCTTGCAGGGTTTGGGCTTGTTTTTGTTTCCATCTGGCTTCAGCGCCTTTTTTACCAGCCGCGACACGTTTTTGGTTTTTTTCTTTTAGGGGTTCTTCACGTTTTTGTGGACCTTCACTTTTCTGGGGTTCACTCTGGGGTTCTTGAGTTTTCTGAGCTTCCTGAATTTCCTGATTCATTTTTTTCTATGGCATTTTTATTTTTGTTAAAATTAATATGCTTTGCGGTTGTTAGCATTGCTGTAAATGGAGCCAGGTACATTCCATACTTATAATACAGCTCACAGCAAACGCTTGTTAGAGCATGATTGATAAATGGGTCTTCTTCTAGATCTTCTAATAGCTTGGGTGGGTTTTCCACATGGAAATACTTTGACACCCCCATGACATATAAATTAATAAAAGAATTGCCCAACGTCTTAGTCATACTTGCACCAAGCCTGGCTTCATATCTACAGTAAAGCTTATCAACTTCTTGGGGCGTCATTTCATCTATGTCTGAGAGTTGCAACTCACGCCCTAAATATTGCCGACTTCCACCTCCGGCTATAATGGCTGAAAGTCTCTCTCGTTTTGGCACATCTTGGCGTTCAGCTGGTGTATCTAGTGAAATATTTTCTAATAGATCTTCAGCGTTCATTTTTATATTTTGGAAAATATATTTTAACTTAAATAAATGAAAAAAATCAAACATCCGACTGAGATATTAACAGCGGCAGAAGCAATTGTTATTAGTTCGAGTATCATTTTTAGTATTGCTATTTTTGTTTTAAGCATTGCTTTTTGCTTAAAGCATTGCTATTTTTGCGCTATGTTTTGCTTTAAGCATTGTTATATTTGCTTTTAGCTAATCCATTAACCAATACCCAGTTGGTTGGTCAGTTTTTAATATTAATTTACGGTGTTTAACCTCAGATAATTCTTTTTTTATTTTCTGCCTTTCTTCCGCAGGAACAACATCATTTTCTCTCAAGCAATATTCAAAACTATCTCTGTCCTTGGTGTAAAACATACAGACCCATTTTGCTTGCTCTCGAAGGTCTTTCAAGACAGAAATATATCTTTGTGAAATGACCCAGACGCTTTGCTCTGCGTGTCTGCCGGAAAATGCTAGCTGTGAGAGCATGTCTTTTTTCTTTGTAAGTTCTTTTGATGCAGAGCAGTCATCGATGATGTACAATGTGGGTCGGCCAGCAAATTTATCAAAAAAATATCGCAGCAGTTCTTGAAGTCTTTCTGTTCCATCTTGCATCACAGGATTCACTATAGTTATGTTTTTTTCTTTGGGGTTTCGAACATCACCAATCCAGCTCCTGTTTTTGTAGGCTTTGTTCCATTCTATGGTGGGACAAAGTATGACTATATTTTCAAACACACCCGCATACTCCGTCTCCAGCAAATCAAGCACAAATTCAGTTTTGCCTGATCCAGTTTGGCCTGAGATTATAGAGCAATGAGGATATTTTGGCAACTCAGTAGACAACTTCTTTGAATCTTCCATCTTCAAAATGGATTTGCGCATCTTGTATTATAAAAAGGTAGATATTTAAATTTTCATCTGCTCCTTGTTCTTTTTCAATTTGGATTGTTATCCCTTCACTGGCATTTTCAATCCTTCTGCCGCTGCCGTGCAAGGTGTTGTCATCCGTGGAACGCAAGTCAAGCCATAAAGCGAATCTTTTGGTGAGATATTTTTCAATGTTAGTGTCGCTGAAGTATAAGTATTTTGCAACTTTATCGGTTTCTTTGTCGTGTTTGGATGTCAGCGCAAAGTATTTATTGATTTCGTCCCACTGTTGGTACTGCCGCATGCCTTGGCTGTACAGTTGATTCGGTATGCCTTCTATTGTCATTTCAACTTTTGTGATTTTTGGATTGTAAAAATCTTCAGTGGTTGTCCTGTCCGGGTCTTCAAACAACATTAAAATCCCCTTCTTGCTTCTTGCTGGGACATTCAAGTTGATATTCCACAGAGTATCAGACTTTTTCTTTGTGATTTTTCTGTGCCGCAAAATACGGTCATACAATATCGCCATTCTGCCACTGACCTGTTGTCTGATTGTTCGTGCAAGTTCTGAGTCGGTTACCATGTCAAATTCTAAACAGATATTGCTGATGGCATAACTGCTGTCGGCATCCGTTGAGCTGATTACTTTGTAATAGTCATTAAATGTTAATTCATACTCTAGCCTATCACCGAGCCCGGCCTGGTAAAAAGGCATATGCGTCTCTAGCAGTTCAAAGTCCAGTGGGATGCAAAACCTGTTCTTGAAGGCGCCAGCAATGGCCTGGTCTTCAGCGTCAGCTGTTGCGTTTCCTGCCCCGACTCAATGTTTTAACATGTTTGATTTGCCGATGCCTTGGTAGGCCATGTTTATCCGCTCAGATGGTGATTTCCATAAGTCAACATAACAGTGAAATATGTCGCTGTCATCTATTGACATGACTTCATTGCCGCTTATTTTAATGGTTGTTTTCTTCACGATGGCTCTACCAAGATTTTGATAGACTGTCGCATTGGGATCTTTGCTGGTCAGTTCAATATTGAAAGCGAGACGTGCAGTTCTTGGGACGATGACATCATTATTACTTAGATTTGGAAATCTCACAAGCAACTGCTGGTTTTGGTCGATAGTGCTGGGGTTGTTAGTGATTACTACGCTTTGTCGAATTCCTTTCGCACCAAAAGGTTCTCGTAGTTTTCTATTGGGGTTCAGTTTACTTCCGTAGGCAGACATTTTTATTTGATAAAAATATATTTTTATTCAATAAATAAATAATGGCCGAAGGTTACGATTTTGAGAATCCTACATTTGACGATGATTATGATGACGTCGATAACATAGATGACAGATTACCGATGGTGCCGGATGAAACCGATCAGCGAATCATTTTGAATCAAAGTGGGGCAATTGATGATTTAAGGGGTGAACTCCGAAAGTCTGCAGTTGAAGACCACAAAAAACGACTTGTTAAAACATTTTATGATGAAATAGGAAAGCGATACAAAATGGTCCCGGGCAAGATAGATTACAACCAGTTTAGGATATCAAATGATGGCAAGACACTGTTATGGAGTGTTGGTGACAAAGAAATCAGAATTACTGCAAAACAAGGTGGTGCAGAGTTTCTTTCTCTTGGTACTCTGGCAAATGAGTATAATAAGGTTGTTGGCTCAGGAGGCACATTAGCAGTGCGGCAGTATTTGAATTTACCAGATTACAGGAGTAAAACACAGCTATCTCAGCAAGTACGGCAGGCTTTGGAAAGCACACGAAATGACATGGATCTAGAGATGTCAGGTGGCACTGAACTGCAAGATTTAACAAATACGGTAATTGGTGCAGAGACGGCCGTTAAGTCGCTGGAAACATCTCTTACTGATTGGGTACACACTGGCACACAAACAGAAGGACTAGCACTCCGGGAACTTCAAGGATTAGATAAGGCATTGCAACGCAACCGCGGTGAGCTTACAAATAATTTAGCAAAACTACGCGAGCTTGATAAAGACATTGCAAAAGAAAAAAGAAAATTACAAGAGGCTGAGGATGAAATCAGTAAAAATGAAATAAAGGCTCGTTTAAAAAGCTTAGAAGATGAAAGAGCCGCAAGACTGGAGGCTGCCACTTTAAACAAAGAAGCGTTGCGGGGTCAAATAAACAGGATAAAAGAAACTATTGACAAAGTCTTGAAAAAAGATACGACATTGCGTGAGCGGTTGAAAACATTATTCAAAGAGCAAGGTATAACGATAGTTAGTATTTTGACGGCTCTTGGCATGATTATTGGTGTTATAGTTGAAGCTGTAATTCCAACTTCTGGAGGCGGTGGTACAACACCCAAACCATCGCAAGGTGGAGCGAAAGAATGGGTAAAAAAACAACTTCATAATCTTGCTAGACTACTAGCAAATCTTGCTGGAAAAGCGGCTGCTGCGTTGCCAGGTTTAATTGGGTCAATCGTGTCTTGGCTGCTGTCTGCAACCGGTAAGGTTGTAAACTGGTTTGGTAATAATCTGTGGGCTGTTGTTGTGCTTGTTGCTGGGTTGGTATATGCGGCAGCCAAAGAATGGATTTTGAAAAAAAATAAGTAGGTCAACCGGAAGTGTTTAATTTTGATATTTTGGTGGTGGATCATTCACAAACACAAATTTGTTGAACAAAATTATGTGGCGCTTATCTTTTTTTTGATTAGCTCTAGCGCTTTGGCTTCTCCTATGTCTATCAAAACATGTTTTTCTTGTTCACTCAGACCAGACTGTTTGGTGTGTGTTTTATCTTTTAAATCATTATATCTGTCCAGCTCATCAAGAACAATCTTAAATTCTTGTTCTGATATCTGTCCATCATTTAAGGCTTTGGAAATCAAATTTTTAACAGAATTCAACTTACTTTCTCCAAGAGTTTTAATCTCATGGTTCTTTTGTGCCTTTGACATTAATTTACGTCTCACCAATTTCATGCAGGCGCCCATGCATCCGCAGACAATTGCAACAATTTCTAAAGGCAGCATCACTGGCACTGCCAGGCCTATCCCAGCCATAACGACACTTGCAGAAATCAATGCAGTATCAACGCCGTCTGTGAGGTTGACTCCGCGTTTATATTTCTTATATAAAGCCTTTCTAACATCTTTTTCTCTCTTATTAATTGCTTTTCTATTTCTGATATTTTTTGTAAGCGATAGTTTTGACAGTCTTTAGACAAATCCGGATAAATTTTCTCATCTCCCAAATCCTGATAAGGAGCCGTTGGCGGTTTCATTTTTTATTGTTTTATATTTTTTTCCAAATTATTAATACGTTTATTAAACTCGTTTAGAAAAAACGTTATGGTCTGCAACCTCGATGTAATATAGGCTTGATTTACTGCACCATCAGGATTAACAGGACTCGCAAGACCAGAAATTCGATGCTGGGTCATATCTAATCTACCATTCATAACATTATCAGTATGACGTTGTAACACTTCGTGTAGCAAATGTTTCCTTAAATCATTTAAAGCCTTTGCTGTTACCACGTCACAGCCAAACGCCGCATTTTCATCTGGATCTCGAGGGTAAGCTACATAGACTATGCGTTTACCATCCATATTTAGAGTTGTTTCTAAAACATCTTCTCTCTGTTTTCCAAAAATGCTCATTATTATATAAAATGAAATTTAAATTATTTCTAAAACACAACTCATGGGCAAACCATGATTGTCTACCATGTTTTTATTTTCATCTTTAACAACTAGTTTCAATTCAGATAAGGCCCCTGTCTATAACGGCTTGAGTTCTGGGTGTTCAAAGCGGACAGTGATAATATCACCAAAGCTTTTATTTTCAATGGGAATGACTGCTAATACATCACTCGGTGAGCCATTAAAGTAATTATATGATGAATTTATTTCCGACAAATGAACATACAAAGATTTTATAACAGCAAAGTCCAGCGGCTTTTCACCTTGATAAATGTTTTTTGGAAAAAAACGGCCTTTAATCTGGAGTCCAAGCATTGTCTTGAGTCTTTTGCTTATTTTTAACTCAATAGGTGTAGTCAAAGTCACTATTCCGTTGGTTTCATCTACAGACATACTGATTTTATGGCTGCGAAATATATCTGCTAACTGCTGAAAACTATAATAATGATAAAAGATTAGATCCTTTAAGAGCAAAGAAAACATTCATAAGTAAGAAGTTGGGCCATACCGCGGTTTCGGCTATTCAAGCCTCATCAGTGACCCTTTAAATCTGGCACAAGGAGCCAGAGGAAAAAACAGTAAATTTGCAGGTTAAACATGGCAGTCGTCTCAAAGACTGATATAAGTCGAAAAATACCAAAATATTTCAAATTTGTTTAGAAAATGAATCTAAACGTATGATCATTTCTGACTTCTCAGAATATATTCCATGATCTCAAAGGACCAAAAGGAAAATATAATCTGCACTATAGATGAGTGCGGGGAGACTTTTTACGGCCGCCACACGGCACAACATCCAGCTGCAGTGATAGTAAATAATGATAAAAGATTAGATCCTTTAAGAGCAAAGAAAACATTCATAAGTAAGAAGTTGGGCCATACCGCGGTTTCGGCTATTCAAGCCTCATCAGTGACCCTTTAAATCTGGCACAAGGAGCCAGAGGAAAAAACAGTAAATTTGCAGTAAATACCCAGGCGTTATGCGAACAGGAGTCTCGCCTTGTTTTTGAATGACTTCATTATGAACATTATACCAACCCAAACAGTATGTAAAACTGTTTAATCCCACCCGCTTGAATCCATCTCTGTTGTCAATATACTGTTGCAGGATTACAGGATTGCTCATATCAGAAATTATGAGATGCATTTTTTTATTTGATAATATAAAAAATCATTGTTATAAAAATGGTGCAAATCAAAGCATTTTCATACAACCCCAACGCACAATATCAACCATCTGGAGTTTACAACACTAAAGATCTGAACATCATTAACCTAACAATAGAAGTCAAACAGGCCTCAGACAGTCCAAGCGGCTTCAAGGTGAAATTTCCTGACATCTTCGCAAAATACGTGCTGCCCTACGTTGAAAGTGATGCCATCGTCCAAAATTGGCGTTCACGCCAAATGCAGTTTTGGCAAAACCAGATAAATTTTGCTTTGTGGTGCGCAACTACAGGATGCGGCGTTTCCATGCAGGACCACCTGGCAGGCACTATTCCACTGTTTGCACGTTCATTGTTTTTGTTTCATGTGTATTATCAAACGCGAAGAATATTATTCGAAATGAAAGTGGCATTACCAACAGATGACAGCTGGAATGCGTTTGACAACAGTTATGACAAGAAGGCTTATGAGAGGATCTGTGACGAGTTTGGAGTCTCAGTTCATACCGACTGGAGGCAAAACCAAGATGACAATGGCGGATTAGGGACTATATACTGGTATGTAACAAACACTGGGTACCAGGCGGTCAAAGGTGTAGGTGAATATGATAATAAAATATATTCATTCTCAAGAAATCATCCTGATAACGTTTATCACATTGACTACATTGCACAAAGTTTTCCCAAGGCATGGACTACATTTATTCTCGACAAATCAGATGGCTTTACAAGACCCGGCGTTGAACGAATAAATGACTTAATAAGGACTTACTGTTGGGCCATTCTAGGCTCTCAGTCTCAGATTAAATCTGACATACTAGGGATAGGCTCAGCTTTTGATGTCCAGAAGGAATTCCTTGCAAACGTTGAAGATGGAGTTCAAAGGCCAATAGACTTACCAAGTCAAATTACCCGTTATCAAAATACTTTGAAGTACGCCCGGAGCAAGGTTGACTATGTTTTTGGCTATGGCCTTTACATGGCTCCAAGCAATATGGAATTGCAAATCGGGACAATAAAAAATTACAACAACGAGATTGTACTCTCTACTCATAATCAAAAGTTATGGTGGAACAAAACCGTAAACCTTCCTGCCAATGCCACATCTTACACTGATGCCGGGCCGGGTAGCGCAATCGGTAGGGCACCTGACTCGTAAGTCAGAGGTCCTGGGTTCGAATCCCGGTCTGGCCACATACTTTCGTTTCTCCTTCCGCTGATTCAAGAAGGGCAGTTGTCAGTTACTGGCGAAAGTATGTGCACTTAGTACTGGTTAACCGCTTAGGAGGTCTAAGCCTGCCCAGGAATAGTGTGGTTAGGTTAACTGACCGTCCCGACATGACCTTAGTTGTTTACCGTGGACGTTAAGCATCAAATCAACCAACCAACCAAAATCTTACACTGATGTGAGTGGGACCCCAACACACAAACCAAAGGTTGATGTAGAACCTGGATCAATCCCTTTAGCTGCCCAGGGTAAAACCATAATAGGAGCACTTGGAATGCCAATAAAGATACCCACCGAGAAACAGGCACAGAAGATATATAAAACAAAACATGAGGCTATCACAAAAAATGTCACGACTGACTCACATCAAATGTCATTGAAAAAACCTGACCTACATCAAATACCAAAACCTGACACACATCCAGTACTGAGTTCCACACCAAAAACTGTTGCTGAAGAACATGAAAACCACAAAACAGCACTGATAGTCGGGGGCGTCGTTGTAGGACTAGTTGCTCTACTTATTTACGAGATTTATTAATCCATTCAAATTTTGATATCCATATTCGCGAACCTTAAAAATTACGATATACTATGAAATTAGACCTAGTCTTGGTTTGTACTGGATTATTTATAAACACATTTACGATATACTATTGAAATAAGGCCTGGTCTTGGTTTGTACTGGCTTAATTCTAAAACATATTTACCATATATTGTGAAATTAAGCCTGGTCTTGGTTTGTACTGGCTTAACTATTAATAGTATATTGTAAAACCCCTATTTTTACTCTACTACCGAACAGTTAAAAAAATCAATAAATTTTTTATTGCGTCTAACAGATGAAAGCAGAATGGCAAAACAGTGTAGATTTTGATCAGACTGCTCATATTCAGGAGCAGTCTGATCAGAGTACTGTTTGCTCAGACATATGTCTCAATATTCAGAACTTTTATGGTAATCTATTTGGAGACCGGTATCCTTTGATGTAAAGTGCAAACGGCCTGAGTCAGCCTGTACAAAGCATGCTTTTTTCCTGCCAAATGACACCTGGACAGTGTATGGTATAAAGATAAAAGGAAAGGCTTCCACAGTTACCTTACCTATTTGGATCAAAGTGTAATATTGCTTGGCAACCTGAATGGTCCCTGATCAGACTGCTCCTAACATATTTGGATCAAAGTGTAGTAATGCTTGGCAGTAAGAGTAGACCCTGATCAGTCTGCTCCTACCATATTTGGATCAAAGTGTAATTATACTTGGCAGTCAGAGTTGACACTGATCAGACTGCTCCTATGCAATTTGAGCAGGGTCTACACTATCTGCCAACATCTCTCTTTGCTCAGACAAGATTTCCAAATTTTAGGGAATGTATGATTGTACAGAACACAGGAGCTTGACCTTGAATATTTTTTTTTCTTAAAGGGGTTGTTTCTAGGATGATAATATTAATAATTATTACTATATTCTATAAGCTGGAGGCGACCCCTTTAAAAAATATAACCAACGTCAAGCTCCTGTGGTACAGAAGGGTAACTTTTTGTTTTTGTGTGTGTGTGTGAAAAATCTGGGCAAGCAATTTTTTTTGCCGGACAAGTGATTTTTGTTTTTACTTGTCCTGTGGGCAAGTGGATTTTTTTTTATTTGTCAGCCCCTGAAGCATAATATGCTTTATATGGAGGATGGACACCAGTTACCTCAGAATTATTTATTTCTCACCTATTTCTAGATTTCTGATCTTATTGTCTGCAACACTTTGAACATAGTGTGTTTTTAACTGCATGTCTCCTTTTAAATTCTTAACAGACTCTTGAGTCTATACACCTTTCCTATAATTCAGAGTCTGTTCGAGTTTTGTCCCTTGCAACGCCTATGACGTCATCTATAGGATAGGCTATTGTTTTGTACTGTGTAACCAAATAAATGCCGGTTTTCTATATAGTCAAAACTAACATTCAACGGTTAAGATTAAGACAACTATTTTGTTCCAGCTATATTTAGCTCTTTCTTTGTCGGAAAATAAGATTTATAACATGTAGTAGAAGGGAAATGGCATAAAATTAAAAGATTTCCGACTAAAATTTCGGGCCAAAATTACCGTAATCAAGAGCTTGTATCACCAGTACAGCTTCCAAAACATTAGGAAAAGAAAGAAAATCGCGGAAGATGTTCAGACCGTTAAATATTACAAAAAAAAATACAAAACGAACGATTAGCTGATTATAAAACAAACACACGCTAGAAATGACAACAAAGTGTGCTGACACGGAATTCGTTTGTGTAATCACCGAATCACGCGCATTGCCGCAATAAACAAACACCTATGATTGTATATTACCTAGACACGTGTCAGCTTTAAGAACACCCTATAATCTGCCTGGTAATGATGCGTAGTTACTACCTGAATGCTGACGTTTTATCTGTCGGAAAAATGGAAAGATCTTTTTCAGATTTACGAAACTTATTTATACGAAATGTAGCTCTTTTACATTGAAAAAAAAAACGTGAATGTATTACCGGGGTGTTAAAACACGGCATCGATGAAAGGGGTCATGAAAATCATGAGCGACTTGTCGGGATTCTCAATATGATATTAAAATATGAAAAAAATATATAAATAAAAAATGTCACATGACAACAGGGCAATTATACTTTAATTTGGTCTTTCAATGTATTTTTTGCAGTTCACATTTACAAAACGTCTGCTTTATGCATGTTATGTGTGCTTGCAGTTGTACTGAATTATATGGGATGTTCCTATAGATGACGTCACAGTCTACTTGGGTAGGTAACTCCTGCGCGACTTTATCGATTTATAGGAAAGGTGTATAGTACAGGTAATAAAAATCCATGCTGTTTTTAAGCATGTTTGTCCAAAAATTTGCATTGCTCATCTCCATGTCTAGAGTGGTCAAAATATTAATTCTGCTAACATTCAGCCACTGGACATAGTTTTATGCATTTTTTGCAAAAATTAGTATTATCATTTTTGTTAGCATGTTCTCAGTACCCCAATGGCTGGACAGGTTTCTTTTTTTGTCCACAGAAGTTGTAATTTCATCAGTTTTTTAACAGCATGTCAAGAAGATTTTTCTCATTCCAGATCATAAACATCCTTCTCCCTTTATCCTCTTTACATAAACATTCTTCTCCCTTTATCCTCTTTACATAAACATTCTTCTCCCTTTATCCTCTTTACATAAACATTCTTCTCCCTTTATCCTCTTTACAGTTAATTTTTTAAAGTTCTTCTTAACAGTTAATTTTTAAAGCTCTGTATTCATATTTGTTTGCATAGGAATTTGGGGTTCTGATTAGGAATCAGGGTCATGGTTAATGACATTATGCAGATGACACTTTGCCATCACCCTGATATTCTTTAACTCATGGTCTCTGGTACTATATATCTACCCAGCATGCTAATGATTTTAGCCAGAGCCCCAGAAAAGGTAGTTGATTTCTCAGCAAAAACATACACTGACTTGGCTGTCTCAGAATTATATCTGCATGGCAGTTTTTATGTGGCACACTTACAAAATTTACATTTTATGGAGAAACAAGTGAATTATTACAGAAATCATTAGATACTAATTTCTCTTATATTGTGTTGTGCACACAGAGACAGACACCCCCATACCAGCTTAGCCTTCAAGGAACTTATAATGTTAGTTTTAAACTTGTATTAAGTTCATATCTTCACAGGACAAAAAGTGACATCATGAACAACAAACACCGTTGCCTTACATGCTGTTTTCAGCTTTGCTTTATGGAAATACTTTGTACTTTTTATTAATCATTTGTTTTGATAGGTATTCAAATCAGTAACCATTACTTACAAGGAAAACTGGCTTAAAATTTTCTATCTACAGAAATCTACTATCAAAATAAGCTAACATGAGTAACACTCATACAACATAATACTAATGTAACAAAATGTCACAAGCAAGGAATGCGAGGGGAAGCACAGAGTATAGTTATGAATTTATATGAGCATATGTTCTCAAAACATATTAAGTTTAATTTGTATCCGCTCTAACTGTCATGAATTTTGAACATCAGTAAAAGGATTATTTTTGAGGAAATTTGTGACAACAGAAATTGGTCAGATAGTCTGGTCCAGCCTGAAATATGATGCACACATCCTGGTCAGGAAACCATCTCAACATACTGTTGTCTTTTGCATTGTAGGGTCGAGTCGGGTAACTTCGGACAGCGGGTGAATTCGGACATACTATTGCAAACAGTGAAAATCCAGATGAGATGGCTCATAATGAGCCATCTCATCAGGATTTTCACTGTTTGGCAAGTTGATTTTGTTTTAATTCCAAACAACTGACAAACAAGGAAAAAATGTCACTGTCCAAATTTACCCGCTGTCTGAATTTACCCGACTTTACCCTACTGTTGATGGTAATGGCAGCATCTTTTAGGGACCTGTGTGGCTCATGTGACATTTATCCTTCTCATGCATTATTTGATTGGCCGGTTGAATTTAGCTCTGATAAGACAAAACACAGATGAGACAATTTTAGCTGCATCTGCAAGTCATTGCTAGGTTGCCATTATCCATAGTCTGTGTTGCGTATAAAAGGGCATGGGGTTTCAGCAATGGAGTCATGCACTGGAGTCATGCATTATTGAAAAAGCATGGAGAGTGGTTTGTGGCTCGCATTCACTGTCAGGCATTATGGCGTGCCAGCTTGAACGAGGCTATAGGTTTGGGCCCAGTTGTTCAAAACTAATCACATTGTTAGTTAACGAGACTGCAGTGCTCCAGATAAGCAGTGTATTTGCGTAAATATCCAATAAAATAATTGAAAAACACAATTGACCTTTTCCTGTCAGCGTACCAATGCGCAGACAAAATTCCCGGAACACAATGATCCAAAAAGCAGAAGCGTAACGACGGTATTATCCAAGGCTGTCATGTGTAAACAAAAGCATCAGGTGTAATTCCTATGTCGCGTGTTCAACTGTCTGTGTTGACCTCACAGATTTACCGCAGCGTTATTTATAGATATACTGGTACTCGTTCTGTATATGGTGAGCAAGAAATGGCGGGAAACATGCTGAAAAATCGGCGGGAAAGAATCTTAAAGTGAACGAACAGCATTTCTATAAATCGCTGGTTACCGGGAATTAAATCTGATCGGCCTTCTAATATTATAATTATAATTACTATCTCCGATGACAGCGCATAGCAAATTTATGTTACCATTTGCATTTTGCAAGTAAAACCTGGTGTAATGCTTAGGCATTACGCCAATTACGCACATCAGGCACGAGTGAAATACAAAAGTCAGGAAATAGAGTAAGTGTCCAGGAAAAGGCTCATAACTTCGACAGTAATCCTTGAATTCTAAATTTTCTTTGGGGGAACCCGGCTCCTTTCTCGGAATCACAGCATTAGACGTGCATAATAATTTTGAATTTCTGACTATGTAGTAGTATTTTATAGTAATTATGACACAGATATTCAATCAGCGGGAAGCGATGAACAGACAAGTCACGACACGGTAGAACTAATACAGCGATATAGTGTTGACATAATTTGTTCTTTGCCTTATACTGATCAAAGACTGCCGGATTAATGGTCAGTTATTGGCGATTAAGAGACACGTGCCTACGACAATTTCCATTACGTCATGTGTAATGACAGGTTGATTATTGATTATCGGTACCTATAAACGACACCCGTGTTGTTCTACCCAAGGTGTGAACAACGAGTGGCTTCTTTGAGAGTTAAATTCTGACTTATTAAAAATTTTGAAGTAGTCCAGTCTCACTCTTCGGGAGCTAATTTTCTGCGTCCGGGCCGGATTTTTCGCGTCCTGAGACGCCAAATTTGGCGTCCTCCAGATGTTGTAGTGAAAAGGGCTGAACTTCAATGTAGAAGCAAGAAAACAGTTATTCCAGGTCCGCCTGTCCAGGATTTACATTTTTAGTGAAAACACAGATCTTGGACTATCACACCTTGGTCTACAAATGTGTTTTCTGAGACTGATTTCTTTCATGATTTTTTCATTCTGTGGCTGATCTGTGTGTTGACTATATATACAGAAAGGAATCATGGTGATGCAAGAATATTAAGATTGCAGCACTATTGCTACCTCCAATTTTACCAAATTGCACATATAATAATCCGAATACCTAATTAGAAGGAAAATCAGTGGGTAATGCAAGTTGCTTTACCCAATTAAAATTCAGAATACCCAATTAACAAAAAAATCAGTGGGTAATACCCAATTACCCAAACAGCCTTATCTGGAGCCCTGCTGAGACATTAAAATTTCAAATGCTGATACCTCAAATACGTCAATATTTTTTGTTCAAAACTATTCGTGCCGTTAGTTAACAAGACATTAAAATTTCTTAATAAAAAAGCTTCTCACGTATTTTCAACAAAAAATATCAGTGTATTTGGCTATAAAGTCATAAAACACTTAACAAGTTGATCTCTTAACGATGCTTTGGACAACTGGGCCTAGATTGTTAACAGTCTCAAAACTGTTTTATTAAAACAGCCAAAAAAACAATGTCAGTAGAACAACTGTTCTCATCCTAACAGGCAGTTTTATCTGAATCACTGTTGAAGTAATATAGCAGCAATAAGACATAATTATATTGTTTGGATGAATATTGGCATGATGTCACATCTCATGATTCATCAGCATTGTGATAGTATTTTATCATATAATTGAGCCGCAACAGGACAAAACCAACAGTGTTGTTGTGCACCCAGTGAAGACTCAGATCAGCTTTGGCATCCGCCCAGTTTGATCAGACTTTTTGTTAAGTGCTCAAAGGGTAGCTATGGGTCCAAGCTAGCTCCATGCGGACAGCAAAGATTCTGAGGGGAGATGCCCAGGCTGATCTGAGTCTGTGCTGGCGCACAACCACATTGTTGGTTCAGTCGTGTCCTGGCTCATATTATTTTATTGTAGAATTATTTCATTCATATAAAGGTCTTATTCATTGAAGTTGAATGATGTTTGATTGTAATTTCAGGAGAAATGTGACCATTACTGGCCAAGCAGTTCAGATGCTGTGTTCTATGGTGACATTCAGGTGGCCATCTTGAATGAGACAGTGTTCCCTGATTGGACAATCACAGAATTCAAAGTTTGTCTTGTAAGTTAATTTTTACCGTAACTAAGTTGATAGAACTTGTGGTCCAACCCAATTGCTTGTACTTTTGTGGCAATAAAATATGTTTAAACTAATTTTTACCTTTACTAATTCTGCTGTGAACCTTGGAAGGAAAAGTAGTTAAAGTAGCATAAATATTTGGACAACTTAACCTTTACCCTGCTAGAGGCGACTATAGTCGCCCAAGAGGGGTAGGTCACTTTGAGAGGCTGTCAGGCACACTAGACATCAAGGTTACCCCATCATTTGCGGTTGTCCTATGCAGGAGGGAATCTGCTTTCTCTTAGAGCAAGGTTTTACCCACCTAACTAATTTGTTGGCTTTAAAACTTGGAGAAAACATCAAAAATATATGATATTTTCAACATTAGCATTTCAGGTGGCTACCCCTACTTAGTTGATCTCGATTTTCTGAAAACTAGACTTCATCCTTCCAAACTTTCTCTCTTGATAACCGGGCCTCAGACAAGCAATCACTTTTTGTCATACAAAGCATATAACTGGTGCTAATATCTTGTAGTCTTTTTTTTTTTGTGTGTCTACATCGGTTCCGGGTGTAATCATGTGACAGCCAAATATGGAAGGTCACGTGATCTTGGTAACTTCCGGAAAATGGCAGCCCACACATCGGCCATATTGAATGAAAATTTCAAGCAAATCGATCAGAGTTTTCGGAAGTTATGGCTTCCGAGATACCCCTACCCCCAGTTTAGGGCCAGGTGAATTATTTTTCTAGCAGTGTAAGGGTTAACTTATTACTGAAATGATCCTAAACTTTGAACAAGTTAACATTACTGTTCATATGAATGGATACACTTCCAGGGGAAGCAACTCTGCCAATTTTCATTTATGGCTTCCAAACTCTTTAAAGAAAGAATTTTCTCCTACAGGTCAGTTTGCTTCTTTATGAGCAAATTTTTCCTTTATTAGTTGACTTCCACAGAGAAGAGAGGCAAAACAAAATAACGGAGTTGCTGTCCCTGAAAACATAATTCATTCACCTCAATTCTCAAAAAAAAAAAGAAAAAAGAAAAGATCCAAACACATACATTGTAGCTCCTTAGTAGAACTGCTACAAGTGGGTATGGGGTTGCATTTTGCGAAAGGGGGGGGGGGGGGGGGGGGGTCATTATTTAGAGCCTAACGTGTAGTAAATCAGTCATGCCAAAATAACTGTAATAAGCAATATAAAGTTGATGGGAATACAATGTACTTTCAGAGGAAGCAACTCTATTGTTGTTGTTGTTGTTGTATAAATTCTGCCTTCAGATAGGCACACCTCTTCTTGAGTAGAACTGTTGTTGTTGATGTAGGAATGTCCATATACCAATTTTAAAATGATGAATCCATCACCCTATTTACAGCTTAAATAATATTCACAGTTAGGTCAGCATGCTGAGGTGTGCGACGGCTTCCATATCAGAAAATAAGTTCTATTTTTTCCTGGATCTTCTTGGGACCAGGGATAGTCTTTTGTAACGTTCAGTATGGAGGGAGTAACATAACTTTCTAGATAATTTTTCAATGTCACTGTATAGGTTGTCAGGTACTGCTTCACAGGCAGAGCAATCAATAAGTAATTGTAAAATGTCTATAGAGTTACAGTCTATATTATTGCGCCTGCACAATTGCGCAATTTGAGTCAGGATAGGTTCTCTAACAGGATCCAAAGAGGAGCACTCAAGCAGAAAATGTTGCATCGTTTCATCTTGCATGTTGCATACCAAACATGTAGGTTTGACTGGGTTCTGGTTGAATGCCGCCCTTGTAGTCTGTAGTATGTAAGTACCGGTAGCTATTTTCAGTTTGACAGCAAGACGAGAAACTTCTCTGAGATCACCGGTCAATAACACCAGAGGGTGACAACTGCCTGGCTGATAGGAGTTGACACCGAGCCAACATAGACTTGGATAGAGAGCAGCTTGAGATAAAATGGTTGTGGTCCAGTATTTGTTGATAGCATCGTTAACTCTTTTCTTCCAGGTTGTCTTTGATAATGGGTTAATAAGAAGCTCAAAGCCATCTGGCAGATCATATTTAACTAGGAGTCTCTTGACTGCTATAAACCAACTGCTGCTATCACTTGGTTTGACTGTAAGCTGGCGGATTGCCAACTGTTTCTCTAACGAGTTGTCAGGCAGACGACATATGCTACCAAAGAAGCCCAAAGTCCGCTGATCAATCATTCCTTGTATTGGTATCGTACCAGAGAGAATATAGACAGCCGCATCTGCCGTAGTCACAGGGAGCGATAGGAGGCATTTCAAATATTTCTTATTAAACTTGTCTGCTATATTTGAGGAGCGATAAATAATAATAAAAAAATAAAATAAAAAAATAATAAAATTTTTATTATTTTGGCCTCCCTTCAAAGAGCTACCTTATCCAGAGAAGCAAACATGAATTCATGCAAGTTAATATAACATTATTTTCAGAAAAGAGGCAGGGGGCATTTATTAAAGCAGGGGCATTTATTAGGATTATTATGTACTGTTGATGGCCACAACGTGTTCTGTATAGAAATAAGAAAAACGTCCCACTTCCCTTATCGAAAGGTTTTCAGAATAATGATGCAAAGACTGTACAATGCCAAATATCCAGATTGTTTCAGTCTGGGAAAGGTATCTGCTATTATTATGATATTTTGTATGACTTACATTGTGTTGTATACTGTTGTTTTTTTGTTTTTTTTTGTTGTTTTTTTTTCAAATAGCTGTGTCACCAAGTCTTGTAAGGTGTTTTTATGCTGATTCATTTTGATATGTTGACTATGAATCTGCAATTTAATCAGGAAAAGTTTTGTGACTTGGGTATCTTTTGATACATGTTGAAACAAAATCTGATCATTTTTTTTTCAGCATACACACAGTGTCTATTCTAGGATGCGCGATTGCGGGATTCACGCTAATTTTTCTCATATCCCGCATAAATTCGGACCGAATGCGTGACAGTCCCGCGTGAAAAATAAACAATGAAAACGTCCCAAAACAAAGAATTTACTCTTGCCTCGCAGAAAATACCGCTGTTTTGAATAAAACGGCATCAAGCCATCATTGTTGAAGTTGTTTTCGCCATATTATGTCCATTAGAGTAGCTTCCCTTGACTTTACGGGTTCGACGAAATACCGGAACGAATTTCATTAGAGAGTGGGTAAGATGCGTAACCCGCTGCCGCACCTACGTTAGCATTACTGCGGTGGAAATTTATAAATCGCTGAAAAACTATGTATCAGCAAAATAATCATTGTAAACCCACTGAATTACTAGATATAAGACTAAAACCTTCAAATCAACTCAGAAAATATGTAACTGGAATGTGATAGGGATTTAGAACAGAAAAATCTATCTCAAACTGGGTGAAACAGGTCAGTTAAGATATTACTATATAGTCTTGGACAGGAATAAATGTCTAATGCCTAAAGTCAGTTCAGATTACTGTATAGTCTTAGACAGGAATAAATCTGTAAATGTCTGTTTTATGAGCTAAATGTTTTCTGTCTGTTCGAAAATTGCCCCCCCCCCCCCTCTATTTTTTGAAAATCCCCCCTATTTTGAGATGGAGGGGGGAAAATCCCCCCTCATTTTCAGTTTCTAGAATAGACACTGACACAAGCTGCTCATGCCCAGACTATTGTATAATTATTATATTCTGCTATAAGATTGTTTTTGCTTTTCCCCCTTCATAAAAGAAATCCTGAAAATGTAGATTCCCTTCAAAAAGAAATCCTGAAAATGTAGATTGGTCTTGTATGGTGGATCAATATTTTTGGGGTTATTTTGAAGGGAGAAACTTTGTCTTATTAAGCTAGCTTAATGTGTGGTGTGAATGTTAAGTGAAGACACTGACTGTGAGCTCTTGCCAGATAAAAAAAATATATGAACCGCGACACGAGAAAACCAACAAAGTGGTTGTGCTCCCAGTGCAGACTCAGGTCAGCTTGGGCATCGGCCCAGTTTGACCAGACTCTTCATTAAGTGCTCAAAGGGTAGCTATGGGTCTAAGCTACCGCCATGCGGACAGCAAAGACTCTGATCAGACTGGGCAGATGCCCAGGCTGATCTGAGTCTGCGCTGGGCGCACAACCACATTGTAAGTTTTGTTGTGTCGCGGCTCAATTATATGTTCAGGGTAACCGGTCTGAAAAGTATAGGTAGGGTAGGCACAGCTTTTTTAGCTCACCTGAGCCTTTAGGCTCATAGGTGAGCTTATAGTATAGCCAGGCATCCGTCGTCCGTCCGTTGTCAACATTTTCAAACATCTTCTCCTCTGAAACCACTGGGCCGATTGAAGCCATATTTCATATGGAGCCTACCTAGCTTGGGGGAACGAAAGTTTGTTCCGGGTATCTGGGTCACATGACCAAGATGGCCGCCATGCCCATATATGGTAAAAACCCTTCAAAAATCTTCTTCTCCAGAACCAAAAGGCCTATGACCTTGAAACTTGGTATGTAGCATTGGGCATGTGGGCCCATCATAGTTTGTACAAATGATGACCTTGCGATGACCTTGACCTAATTTATGACATGGTCAACTTTGTTATGTTAGGCTTTTATATGGCAAAAGGCTTAAACAGTGGATATCTCAGAAACTATTTATGTCTAAGGTACAATATTTGGTATACATGGTCAACTAAATGAACAAATGAAGATATTATGTCACTTAAGGTCAAGGTCATTCGGTCCGTCCATCCGTCGTCAAGATTTTCAAACATCTTCTCCTCTGAAACCACTGGGCCCATTAAAGCCAAATTTCATATGGAGTCTCAGTCAGATGAGGGAACGAAAGTTTGTACATGGGGTCTGGGTCACATGACCAAGATGGCCGCCATGCCCATATATGGTAAAAACCCTTCAAAAATTTTCTTCTCCAGAACCAAAAGGCCTATGACCTTGAAACTTGGTATGTAGCATCAGGCATGTGGGCCCATTATAGTTTATACAAATGATGTCCTTGCGATGACCTTGACCTAATTTATGACATGGTCAACTTCGGTACTTTAGGCTTTTATATGGGAACACTCCTAAAAAGTGGATTTCTCAGAAACTGTTTAGTCTCAAGTACAATATTTGGTATATATGGTCAACAAAATGAACAAATGAAGAAATTATGTCACTTAAGGTCAAAGTCATTCGGTCCGTCCATCCGTCGTCAAGATTTTCAAACAGCTTCTCCTCTGAAACCACTGGGCCGATTTAAGCTAAAGCCAAATTTCATATGGAGTCTCAGTGGGATGGGGGAACGAAAGTTTGTACGTGGGGTCCGGGTCACATGACCAAGATGGCAGCCATGCCCATATATGGTAAAAACCCTTCAAAAATCTTCTTCTCCAGAACCAAAAGGCCTATGACCTTACACCTTGGTATGTAGCATCGGGCATGCGGGTCCATCATAGTTTGTACAAATGATGACCTTGCGATGACCTTGACCTCATTTATGACAGGGTCAACTTTGTTACGTTAGGCTTTTATATGGGAACACGCTTAAACAGTGGATTTCTCAGAAACTGTTTAAGTCTTAGGTAGAATATTTGGTATTTATGGACAAGTAAATGAACAATCAGCTTAAACAGTGGATTTCTCAGAAAATATTTAAGTCTAAGGAACAATACTTGGTATACATGGTTAACTAAATGAACAAATGAAGATATTATGTCACTTAAGGTCAAGGTCATTCTCTCCGTCCATCTTTGTCAAGATTTTCAAACAGCTTCTCCTCTGAAACCACTTGGCCAATTGAAGCCAAATTTCATATGGAGTCTTAGTGGGTTGGGGGAAGGAAAGTTTGTTCCTGGGATCTGGGTCACATAACCAAGATGGCCGCCATGTCCATATATGGTAAAACCCGTTATAAAATCTTTTTGTCCAGAACCAAAAGGCCTATGACACTTGGTATGTAGCATTTGGAACATGTGCCCATCATAATTCATACAAATCAGGACTGTGCATTGAGTGTGACCTAATTTATGGCAAGGTCAATTTTGATGCATTGGAAAAAGCTTAAACAGTGGATTTCTCAGAAACCATTCAAGTCTAAGATATGATATTTGGTATTTATGGTAAACTAAGTGAGCCTATTAAGATATTATGTTGTTATAGGTCAAGGTCATTCTGTGACTTTTGTTCAAGGTCACTGTGATTCTGTTGCCTGTCAACATTTTCAAACATCTTCTCTGAAGCCACAGTAAGTCTGGGCTATTTGAAGCTATATTTCATACTGAGCTTCACTGGGTTAAAAGAACCAAAGTTTGTTGAGCTGGTCATGGTCACGTGACCAAGATGGACACCATGCCCATATTTTGTAAAACTCCTTCAAAAATCTTCTTCTCCAGGACCAAAGGCACAATGACCACGTGGCATGGTATGTAGCATTGAGGACTTGGGCCCATCATAGTTTGTACAATCATGACGGTGCATTGGCCTGTATGTGCACTTTTGTACTGGTTAACCGCTTAGGAGGTGTAAGCCTGCCCAGGAATAGTGTGGTTAGGTTAACTGACCGTCCCAACATGACCATAGTTGTTTACCGTGGATGTTAAGCAAGAAAATCAGTCAATCAATCATTGACCTAATTTATGGCAAGGTCAACTTTGGTATGTTATGCTTTTATATGGGAAAATGCTTAAACAGTTGATTTCATGGAATTGTTTTTAAGCCTAGATATAATAAATGGAAAATATGGTTAACTAAATGAATACATGAAGACAAGGTCATCAAAGGTCAAGGTCATTTTTTGAACTTTGCTCAAGGTCACTGAGATTTTAAAATTAAAATATGCACACCTTTTAAGCTACTGGTTTCAAATTTGTAACAAATGAGCAAAATGAATAATTGTGTCTGTTGACAGAAGGTGTCAGGTGAGCTACAGGACCATTGGTCCTCTGGTTTTTTTGGGGGGGGCAGAAATATCTTTCAAAATGCATAAAAACCTGAAAAAAATATCTAGGTATCGATAGAAAATTTAAGTAGGGTAGGGTTACTCTAAACACAGATATTTTTGATTTGGACTCATTGGCTTTCTGAGATGTCATTGTTGGCTGACAGTTAAAGGTGCATAGGTACACTATCGAGGAAGCAACTCTGCCATTTTCAGTTTTGCCACCCTTCTCAGTAGGGGTCAACTCATAAAGGAAAGAATTTGCTCCTGCAGGAGCAAATTCTTTCCTTTAAGAGGAGACCATTTTGAAGGACTTCTTCATCCAGGCAAGCATAGAGCAAATCACAAAGAAATGTCACATCATAAAAATGAAAAAAACAAAAACATGGAGGTGCACTCCACACTTTAACTCTTGAAGCACTAAAAAACAGACGACAAAATTTACGTCTGCAAAAATTTAAAAAATGCCTTGTCCAAGACATTTCATATTGAGAATTCAAAGACTAGAGGGCAAACAGTGTAGATCTAGATGAGGCAGCTCATTATGAGCTGCCTCATCAGGATCTACGCAGTTTGCAAATTTTGCTAATTTCGTCACTGGGGCTTAAAGAGTTAAGACATTTTTCTTGACATGTTCCGTTAATTTGTCATTTTTCACTGCAGGGAGACCAGACAAGACAGGTTAGACATTTCCACTTCACAGCATGGCCAGACTTTGGTGTCCCCAAGAAACCTCAAGCTCTAGTCAGATTTGTTCGTACAGTCAGGGCAAAACTTTTTAAAGAGAATGGGCCTATTCTTGTTCATTGCAGGTAAGCACTCTTACAGCTTTAGAAATAAGTCCTATTTAGGATTCTTCATACAGCCAGTTGGTTGAAAATCTGCAAGTCAGTTTGCAGTATGTCCATTGGAGTGAAAGCCTGAAGAGAACCTGTCAGACCCAGTATTGTTCAGACTAAAGGAAATACATTGGGCCACTTGCTATGACATTACATCAAAATAAGTGACATTATTAATTAACTACAGTCAACTCGCGATATCTCAAAGTCAAAGTTCATCCAAAACTTCTGATATCTCAAATTTTCTGGGACCAGAAAATTTGCTTTAAGATACTTGAAGATAGTAGTAGTTTGAGATACCAGGAGTTTAAATGAAAATAAAAATAGGGGATTTTATCAAAATATATTCTTTGATATTACATGTAACTTTGAGATATCAGTGTTCGGGATATCGAGAGTGGACTGTAGTAGTAATACAGTATTTATATGGCAAAAGCAGTTTACACCATACCAGTCATAAACTGGGCTTATTTTGACTTACTCAGCCAATAAAAGCCAACTCTGCCATTACAAGCCAACTCTGCCAATACAAGCCAAACTTGGCCAATACAGGTGAAACTCTGTCAATACATGTATAACTTAGCCATTATCAGTGATGTCAGGTTCAGCCAATATCAAAGATGTTATTGATAAAATTTCCTCAATCAAGAAATTTCATATCTGCAGGTCTGAGGTCTGCTGTATTAGCCCGAGCTCTTCGGCCTCAGGCCAGTACAGCAGACCTCAGACCTGTTCCAAATGAGGCCAATACGAAATTTCTTGATCAATAACATCATTCAATTTGAAGCCGAAAAAAAAAGAAGAAATCTTTCAGAATTTTGCTCTGTTGAAAATAGCGTAAATTCGTGTGACATGCCTAACAATATGAATGGCTTTTATATTGGAAGCAAAGTTTACTCATTATAAAGTTGATTTTTTGTTCATTCCAGTGCTGGTGTGGGTAGATCAGGAACATTTGTTGTGCTGGACACATTATTACAGAGAATCAAAACTCATGATACGGTTGATATATTCAGTATTGTGTCTGAACTCAGGAGAGAGAGGGTCTGGATGGTTCAGACAGAGGTAAAATATTTATTATGTTTATTGCTTACCTAATAATGTCAACTCTTAATATCTCAAAGTCGAATTTTATCCCAAACTACTGATACCTCAAAGTAAATTTTCTGGTCCCAGAAAATTTACTTTGAGATAGTAGTAGTTTGAAATAACAGAAGTTAAAAGGTAAACAAAAATAGAAAATAAGTCAAAACTATATTCCTTGATCTAAGAGGTAGCTTTGAGATATCAGTGTTTGAGATATCGAGAGTTGACTGTATAAGTATGACTGAAATAAAATACACAGAGTGTCTACTGTTGAAAACGTAACATTATGCAGATTGTGATCTGATAATGTTTTTGCGGGGAAGGAAAAGCTTCAAAGGTTCTTTGCCATTTGGGAGTAGCATTTCATTTGGAATTTATAAAGTACAAGCTCAGAACTTTATACCGTGAATTGGGAAACATTTGTCTACACTTATTTTCACTAATTAGTGTTAAAATGAAGTACACTTACAGTGGGAGCTATATGATAAAACTATTTGAGCCACGACACACAAAACCAACAAAGTGGTTGTGCGCCCAGCGCAGACTCTGATCAGCCTGGGCATCCGCCCAGCCTGATCTGACTCTTCGCTATCTGCATGGAGCTAGCTTAGACACTTAGCTACCCTTTAAATGCAGATGAAGTGCACTTTCAGTGCGAGCAACTCTGCCATCATCATTTTTGCCTCCCTTCTTAATGGGAGTGAAGTCTTAAAGAAAAGAATTCATTCCCTGGGGAGCAAAATTCTTTTCTTAAACAGTAGACCCCATTTAAGAAGGGCAACATCGCCTCGGAATCAAAGAAAAAGCCACAACGTTGTTCCCCTTTGTAAAAATGGCAGAAAGACATGGAGATGTACCCATACACCTTAAGCTGTAGCAAGTAACAGTAACACATGTATGATCACAGCATACATAGAGGATCTTACATGAGTGGTCATTTGATATGAAATATATGAAACGAGCCTTTGGCCAGGATTTTATTGCCGTCAAAATGAACATTATTTCAGTAAGAAAACGCATTGTTGACGTGGATATTGTCAATGACGTTACGTTACGAGCAAAGTGTTATTACACATGTGGTATGAATTTTATGACACAGTGTTATCCACTGAATAACAGGGATGTCATATGATAAAACCATTTGTGAAATAAGGAATGTGGATCTTGCTGCTTTTAGTGTCCTATTACTCCCCAGAATCATTGAACATGACAAAAACAAGCTGCTTGTACATGTACATAGAGGATCTTACATGAGTGATCATTTCATTTGAAATTTATGAAACAAGCTTTGGCGAATTTCATATGAAATGAACACGAGTGTAAGATTCTGTTTATCATATGACCTTTGAAATGGGACTTTAACGCCTCCAAACTGAATTTATTTCAATAAGAAAACGCATTGTTGACATGGACGTTGTCAATGATGTTATGTGTACACGCCAAAGTGTTATTACACGTGTGGTCATACGATTTTTATGACACAGTGTTATCCACTGAATAACAGCGACATCATATGATAAAACCATTGGTGAAATAAGGAATGTGGATCTTGCTACTTGTAGTGTCTTATTATTCACTAGAATCATTGAACATGTCAAAAACAAGCTGCTTATACATGTACATGCTGCTCTAAAATTGAAAATTTTATCACTGATTCAAATATCTTCTTTTATGCTTTCTTCTTTTTCATGTTTTCTCATTTTTCTACTATTTCAGCAACAGTTTATATGTATCCATCAGTGTCTACTCTGTGTATTGGACGGTACAGAAGATGAACACATATATGACAACGTTTCTCCAGCCAATGTCAACATAGCATTTGAAGGTATTTAGTGATAGATATTTTGAGCCATTTATTACCTGCATTAATTTCAAAAATCTAAGTCTTATATGCCATAAACTTTGGATTGTACTCTGTACGTGAGAGTTGATAAAATTAATGAGACTTACAAAATTTTCTTCAAGCCCATCTTAACTGTTTGAAAACATCTTGTTTGGTGTTTTTATGCAAGAAAAAAAAACAGCAATCTGCATTGAGCAGCAACATGAGTAAACCAACCAAGTGGTTGTGCACCCAGCGAAGACTCAGACCTGGGCTGAGCACTTAGGGGGTAGCTAAGGGTCTAAGCTACCGCAATGTTGTCAGCGAAGACTCTGATCAGACTTGGTGGATGCCCAGGCCGATCTGAGTGTGTGCTGGGCGCACAGCCACTTGGTTGGTTTTCTCATGTCAAGGCTCATTTCTTTTTAATTTCTTCATAAAATGTGAAAATGGATGTATTATCCATCTAGAATAACTGAACAAGAACTCCATCCAGTTTTACATCTCAAAAAAAAAAAATGACTAAGCAAGAACTGCATGCTGAAAAATCAGTGAGATTTGAAAATCTTGTGGGAATCAGAAGGGCAAAATTATATGGAATTTTACCTCACTTAGTGTGACTCAGCATGTTTGACGGTTTCATGTTTGACAGTTTCTGTGTGTAGAATTGGAGGCATGTTGCATAGTTGAAGGAAGTTATTAAACTTGAGAATAATCTCAAACTCAAAATAAAGTACACTGATTGGCTGCTTCTGAGCATGTGCTCAGAAGCAGCCAATCAGTGTACTTTATTTTGAGTTTGAAAATGTACTTGAGTTTTATAACCTCTGGGCCTGATGTAGTTCGTGTCAGACCAAAGGACTTTATAATTCAGGCAGAAAGGCATGTGAAAAGCCCAGAATTTCATTGATTCTATAGGGCAATGTAAAGAGACTCAATTTGACTCTCTTATGTGGGACAACATAGAATACTGATATTTAGGGTTCTTACAGGCATTTCTCATAAATTTCAAGGTTCTTTGGATAGACTGTAGAATGCTAGTAGTAAAAAAAAAGTAGTATGGGCTAATAGAGCTTAGCATGGTAGTGTTGTACACCCTAAAAATATAAATCACCATGAAAGTCCAAAAACAAATTAAACTAAGTTTTAACAGCACTGTGTGTTTTAATCTGTGTGTATTTATTTGTTTAGCACTCAGTATTGTAGCCTTGCTAGAGTGTAAACTGTATGTTACAGCATTCATCAAAATTGTTAAATAAATGAGATGTCTTTTCAGTTACACTTTTGATCATCTTTTTCGCAGTGATGAAATTTAAAAAAATGAAAAAAATAATTTTTGCAAAAGTCAAAAAAGAAGCAGGACTTCAATGGAAATTCTCACCCAGTTAATTTGAACTAGTTAGCATGCAGCCATGTACATAGTTGTGCATGGGGGTATGAGCTCTTTCTCTTTGCTTGTGCCATAAATACCATTTTTGTGAGCACAATGTAGATAAAAATGTGATTTATTAGGATATTACTCGTATCAGAGTAGTTCTCGTCATTTTTAGCTCACCTGGCCCGAAGGGCCATAGTGAGCTATTGTCATACCAATGCGTCCGGCGTGCGTCGTGCGTCGTGCTTCGTGCGTCGTCACGGAATGTGTCCGTCAACACCTAAAAACAAATATTCAAACATCTTCTTCTGTAAAACTACTGGTCCCACGGTTCTCAAATTTCACATGGAGCATGACATGACTCCAGGGTCTCAGAATTGTAAAACTGGGTCAAGTTGAAAATCCAAGATGGCCGCCGTTACTAAAAATAGCAAAAACAACAAAATAAACTTCTTCTCCAGAACCACTGGGTATATTTGTCTGAATTTTGGCATGGAACATCAGTGAAACCTTGGTATTCAAAATTGTAAAAATGAAAAAAATCTGTAGCGTAGTTTTGTCACAGTGGCCTACTTTCTGTTAACGTGTGTAATTTTGCACAAATGCCAATGTCAAAAACTGACCTATTTAAACAACTTTAAACAACTTCTTCTCTAAAACCACTGAACCCATGGATCTCAAATTTCACATGGAGCATGACCAGACTGCAGGGTTTCAAAATTGTAAAATTGGGTCAGGTCAAGAATCCAAGATGGCTGCCGTTACTAAAAATAGCAAAAACAACAAAATCAACTTCTTCTCCAGAACCAATTGGTATATTTGGTTAAAAGTTTGCATGGAACATTAGTGGGACCTTGGTATTAAAAATTGTAAAAATAAAAAAAATCTATAGCGGAATTAGGTCACAGTGACCTACTTAGCGTTAACAAGACCGATTTTGCTCAAATGTCAATATCTAAAGAAAATGCAGCCAATTCTGACCAAATTTGGTCAGAAATGGTTCTTGAATGGAATTATTTCAATTTTGTGCCAATTGACTATCCAAGATGGCCACCATGGGGGCCGTTACTAAAAATAGCACAAAGATAAAAATGACAATTACTCAAGAACCCTTGAATGGAATTGGACCAATTTTGTGTCAGAATGTTCCTGGCATGAAGCCGTTTCGATTAATTGCAATTTGGCATTCCAAGATGGCCGCCATCTGGTGTTACTAAAAATAGCACAAACATAAAAATGACAATTACTCAAGAACCCTTGAATGGAATTGGACCAATTATGTGTCAGAATGTTCCTTGCATGGAGTCATTTCGATTAATTGCAATTTGGCATTCCAAGATGGCTGCCATCTGCCGTTACTAAAAATAGCACAAAACATGAAAATGACAATATCTCAGTAACCGCTGAATGGATTTTGATGAAATTTGTGTCAAAATGATTCTTGCATTGAGATGTATCAAAAATATCTAACTGCAGACCAGTCATATTGGCCTCTGTTACTAAAAATAGAAAAATGTGAAAATTAGAAAATCTCAATGGAATTGGGCTAATTTTGTGTCAGAATGGTCCTTTCATTAAGCCTTTTCGACTTTTTGCATTTTGGCATTCCAAGATGGCCGCCATCTGCCGTTACTAAAAATAGCACAAAACATGAAAATGACAATATTTCAGTAACCACTGAATGGATTTTGACAAAATTTGTGTCAAAATGATTCTTGCATTGAGATGTTTCAAAAATAACTAACTATAGACCAGTCATATTGGCCTCTGTTACTGAAAATAGAAAAATGTGAAAATTAGAAAATCTCAATGGAATTGGACCAAATTTGTGTCAAATTGGTCCTTGCATGAAGGCTTTTCGATTTCTTGCATTTTAGCAATCCAAGATGGCCGTCATCTGCCGTTACTAAGAATAGCACAAAACATGAAACTGGCAATATCTCAGTAACCCCTGAATGGATTTTGATGAAATTTGTGGAAAAATGATTCTTGCATTGAGGTGTTTCAAAAGTAAATATTTAAAGACCAGGCAAGTAGGCCTCTGTTACTAAAAGTAGCAAAATGTGAAAATGAGAAAATCTCAGTGGAATTGGACCAATTTTGTATCAGAATGGTCCCGTTGCACAATAGCCAGGTGAGCGATATCAGGCCCATTTGGGCCTCTTGTTTTCTAACAGTTTCCGGTTTTCTCCCAAACAAGCAGGTTTTCTTTCAGTTTGCGGTAGTTGTGAATTGTGTACCTAATAACTCTGGTTTCGACACTCACGTCATGAATTTATATATAGAATTGAACCTCAGGGAGCGATCATTATTTGATATGCTATCACGCACAGACAACGTCACGTCCAGAAGCAGTTCTCGTCATGTTGCTTTTGACCTCGATTTTAAAATAAATATAAAACCCATTTTGCTGTTGTTCCTATATAATGATTTTTGACATCTTATTCATGTAACAAAGTCCGTTCGTATGCCGAATGCGCTCAATTTTTTTAATGAGGTCATAGCAGACGAAAACAAACACAAAACTGAGACGAAGAGTTTGTCTTGTTCACGAGGCTGCAGAAAACGATAAATGATGACTGGGTCAGGTTTGCTATTTTAACATTTTTGTGTTTTTCCTGCAATGTTGACTTACATTCGGAATGTGTTTGCAAAGTAGAGACAATATTGGAAAACCTGACCCAATTAAGAGAGGTCAGCACATGGCTTGAACTTGCTCACGTGAATGCCCCTGACGTAATCACGCGACTTTGCGAATCCAAAAGAGAAAAACGGCATTTATATACTGAACAAAAATAAAAACTTGACGGTTTTTATTTCTCAATTCCGGCCAACCTAGCAAATTTGTAATGTGTATATGGGTGTTTTTGAGTTGGACAGACATCTGATTGCTTAAATCATGAAAAAATATTGGTAAATGTTTGTTCTATCCGGAGTTATCTAACTTATTCCTATTTTAATAATTCAGAACAGAACTTTAATTTGCGCATGCGCAGAAGAAAGTTCTCTTGTACGCAATAAACTGTAGTTCCAGTACGCATAGAAAACACTTTAAACGTTTATGTCAATTGCAATCACAACCTGCAAATAACGTTTAAAGTTTCAAAACTTTCAGATTATCTCCCTTTGAATTAAACATATAGAGATTTATGAGATGCCGTATCTTCTATACCAATGCGTCTTTTTCCTTATTTTCTTCGAGATTAATTTGCTTGTCTTGCAAACTCACTGTTTTTATTACTAAATTTATTTGAAAGCCGTTTCTTAAACTGCCAGAAAGATTTAAATGTGTAATGGGAATTCCATTGAAACTGAATTTCTGACTTCATAATGGTGTGGACTGAAGTTTTTCGTCTGGTCCTTACGGCCTCCTGGTCGACCTTGCATCGGCATAATTTTAGCTTATGAGTCCATACTGATTGGATTTAATAACTGAAAAGCGTTGCCAACAGATTTTTTCTCATTAAAGCAGACTTCGACAACTTTAAATTTGGTAATTATTTGGCTTTGAGCATAGAAAACAGGAAAGTACCCTTGTGACATTTACAATAGCCTCAATTTTGCTGTGTCTAAGGAATCTTGAAATTTTTGTGACTATGATATTACAGAATGATACCATTATTTTAAACTAAAAGAATTTCCATGTCTCACTTTTTCCCGACTACTGTAGGATGAAAAAAAACGACTGTCAAGTTTTTATTTTTGCTAAGTATATATACACAGCTCGATATCTTTGATGAGTTTTTGCACTAGTTTGACCAAATGTATCATAAACTTAGGATTAAGGCAGTTGAAGTGTAGAAAAAATACGCGACAAACTCGTTTTAAGCAGAATGACGAGAACTACTAGCTGACGAGATCTACTCGGATACGAGTACTTGTAAAACTTTAAAGGCAAAGTATGTTAGCAATGTTCCATAATTCAGAATCCATGAGCATGGGTGTTACTTGAGATGCTCAAATTAGGTATGATAAGTAAAATTTGCGTTTCCTACACTTCATTGTAGATACCTAGTGCCAGTATGGGGGTACAGTGAATTTGAATAATTTCCTGCTTAACTAAACTTTAAATTGTTATATTCAGATAACTGTTACGACCAACGAAAGCCAAAACTTACGGAGATTCTAATTGATGCTGCATAATAACGTTACTGTGTTGAACGTAACTTTTGTTTTCTAATTTCTGTCATTTTTTTTCAATTGTGTGTTTAACCTTTGACCTGCTGGTTCGGCTTTGTCTGGCAATATTGTAGACCTGGATCAGCATGCCCCTCAGCAATACTGTTTGACATAGATGTTATTCTGCATAACATCCCTCAAATACTGAAAGAAGTTGAACAAGATCTAGGCTGAAATTAATGTGTATTTTTACACAGCTATGTTTTTGCTCAGTTTTTAAAAAGGGGAAACAATTTTAGTGACTCCCTGTTTGCTTCCCTGGACAAAGAAACCCTCCCAAAATTTGGTTTACTGTTACTTGTAGGGGAGAAAATTCTGTTTTTAAATAGTTATGCCCATCAAGAGGGGAGGCAAAATGAAAATGCCACATTTGCATCACCTTAAAGGCAGGGGCCGTATTCATGAAGCCACTTAAGTCGTTGCTATGCTGTTGCTAAGGCTAAATATCTATAAAGGAGATTCCATACAACTATGAAATTTGTTCTGGAGGAACAGTCTTTGTAAGACTGTTCCTCCAGAGCAAATTTCATAGTTGTAGGGAATCTCCTTCTAAGAAATTTAGCCTTAGCAACAGCATAGCAACCACTTAAGTCGTTTTATGAATATGGCCCCAGGAGAAAATCGTTTCACAACAATCAGCAGGTTAAAGGTTAGGGTTCAAGTCTCTGCATGCATGCTGTTTAAAATTTGATGTCAGGTTTGCTATTCAGAATTAACTAATGAATAAAATTCACATATTACTAATAGGCAAAGAAATGACATAAAGGTTTTTGTCCCATCTGTGACTGGCAGAAGTGAGACATATATATATAACTTTTTCATAGTCATTTATTGCGTCAACTTTGCATCAAGTTTTTGTATATAGCTTTGCAGTATGACAATAGGCAGACAGGTGAGACTCTGCATTCCATTGAATTTTTATTTTTTATGCCTCCGAAGGAACTTAGGGAGGGGGGTCATATTTTAATAGCACCGTCCGTCCTTCAGTCCATCCGTCCGTCTGTTACAAATTGTGTCTCAGTGATAACTTTAAAACTACTGAAGCAAATTTGATGAAAAAGCATAATGAGAAGGTGTGTCGCGCATAAGACTTAGGTCCCTATGCCCAAGGTCAAGGCCACAATTAGGTCAGAGGTCAAATTGGGTCTCAAAATCGTGTCTCAGCAATAACTTATAAAATGCTGAAGCAAATTTAATGAAACTTCACAGAAAGATGAAGCATAATGAGAAGGTGTGTCGCACATAAGATTTAGGTTACCATGTTCAAGGTCAAGGTCACAATCCCCTAGGGGTCAAAGGTCAAATCTTGCCTCTGTGATAACCTAAAACTTGCTGAAGTGAATTTCAGCAAACTTCAAAGAAAGGTAAACCATAATGAGAAGGGTATGTTACACACAATATTTATGAGCCCAAATCCAAGGTCAAGGTCACAATCTGGGGTCAGAGGTCAGATCACGTCTCGGCAATTACTCAGAAAAGTACCAAAGCAAACCTTACAGAAAGATAAAGCCTAATGAGAAGATTTCCCATTCACAAGACATAGGTGTCCGCACCCAAGGTCAAGGTCATGGCCAGAGGTCAAAGGTCAACTCACTTATCCTCAGTTACTAAAAACTACTGAAGCAAACTTCATTTAAAAGATAAAAAAATAATGTAATGATATGTCACAAACAAATTGTGGTTTTGTTGCCCAAGGTAAGGGTCAGCAATCAGGGCTCAGAGGTCAAATCATGGCTCTGAACTGACTCAGAACTGCTGAAGCAAGTTTCATCAAATTTCACTGAAAGGTAAAGCATGATAAAATGGTAACTTAAAGAAAAGTAAAGTATTATGATAAGTTATGTAAGGTGCCACATTTAGGTTCCGGCACCTAATGTCAAGGACACGACACAGTTTGGTTAGTGGTTGAATTAAGTCTTCCTGAATCCTCTTAAACTTCAAAAATGCATTTACCTAAACGTCACAGAAAAGTAAAATGAAATGAGAATGTATGTCATGTGCAAGACTCAGGTTCCATGCTCAAGGTCAAGGTCCTAACCAGGGCTCGAAGGTCAGTTAAAGGGGCCTTTGGGGGCATTTGTTACACACTGTAACATTTCTTGTTTTGTGGGTTTTTTTCTGTGGTTTTATTGCTGAGCTAATAAAAGATAAAACAGAAGGATGAAATAGACAAGGACTTCAGTAAAGAGGAATGACATACCTTCCAATAAATGCTGGAATAATTTCCTTATTTCTCCATAGAAACGGATGCCTCAACAACTATTCAAGGTAGAAGATTTGTTTTAAGTATCCAACTTATCTATGACATTTTGCATCATGGGATTGAGAAACCGCTATCACTTCTTGTTCTATGTTCCTTATTTCTCTCCAGTTTAAAGAATCAAAATTTGTATATTTTTCTTCTACACAATTTCAAGAAGGAAAACTTGCATAACAGACTTATTTCGTGATAGAGGAGTGGCTAAAAGTGAGATACCATATATGCTGTAATTTTAGTGGGTTCAAGCAATTATCGAAGCAAATTGATACAAAATATATGAACACTGTGTCTACAGAAGCTACTTTGTAAGAAACAGGAAATTATTTCGAGATTTTAATATTCCTGGTTTTTAAGTGACCGCAAAATACCGCGAAAAATGGAACACTGCAAAAATTATCTTGTATAGGGCATGACAGGCAGCCACCTCTTGCTTTGTCTTATTTCCTGTATCCATTTTTATCCCCCAACCGAAAGGTTCGGGGGATATAGCGATGAGCCTGGCGTCCGTCCGTCCGTCCATAAACATTTTCTTGTCCGCTCTATATCTTGAATACCCTTTGGAATATTTTCATGATACTTCACAGTTATGTAGAACAGGTCATGACGGTGTGTCGCGTACAAGAATGATAACTCTTGCTATTGTACTTTTTGAGTTATCTCCCCTTTGGTGATTTTTTTGCAGATTCGTGTCCGCTCTGTAACTTGAATACCCTTCGGAATATTTTCATGATACTTCACAGAAATGTAGAACAGGTCATGACGATGTGTCGCGAACAAGAATGATAACTATTGCTTTCTTACTTTTTGAGTTATTTCCCCTTGACAGTTTTAGCTGTGATTTTTTGGCAGATTCGTGTCGGCTCTGTAACTTGAATACCCTGTGGAATATTCTCATGATACTTCACAGATATGTAGAACAGGTCATGACGGTGTGTCGCGAACAAGAATGACAACTCTTGCTTTCTTACTTTTTGAGTTATTTCCCTTTGATCATTTTAGATGTGATTTCGTGTCCGCTCTATAACTTGAATACCTTTTGGAATATTTTCATGATCTTTCACAGATATAGAACAGGTCATGATGTGTCGCGAACAAGAATGACAACTCTTGCTTTCTTACTTTTGGAGTTATTTCCCTTTGATGATTTTAGGTGTCCGCTCCATAGCTTGAATACCTTTTGAAATATTTTCATGATACTTCTCAGATATGCAGAACAGGTCATGACAATTTGTCTCATACAGGAATGATAACTCTTGCTTTCATATTTTGTTAGTTATTTCCCTTTGGTAGTTTGAGCTGCTGTGTGAGTCTCTTCTCCATATCTGTATAACCCTGGCCTGCTCCAGAATTTGAATAACCTTGTACATTTTAGAATATCGATGATCATGCTGTGATATCTTATCAGTGTTCCTAACTCTCTCTGACCCCTCCACATCCCCCCCCCCCCCCTCCCCGCCCCAAAAAAGTTTTTTTCCAGATTTGGATTCTTTGTCCAAAGTCACTTACTAGAGAGCTCAAAATTAGGTTTGTAGGGCTTGTACTTTAGAAGTTATTCACACATTTCGAAAGTTGAATGTATCGTATGCTATACATTTGTGTATATGATGGCTGTTTGAGATATTACCTCTTTTTAGCAGTCAAGCATACGGTTTTAGTCTGAGTGTTAGATAATCATGCATCTGTTAACAGATAATGTCAATCAGAAGCATAAAAGAATGGCAATATATTACTAATATGTGTTTTGAAGTGCACCCTTTTTACCAAGGCCCATGGGGGTCTTCGGTCGGGGGATTTGCCATCTCCTCTGATGGCTATTTTTCTGTCAGTCAGGAGTTGTATAACAGAGTTTTTATGACACAGATTCCACAGGGGTTGTTAAAGCTAATCTTTTCAAATACTCATAGTATTATTAGTTGGAGAACATGCCCTCTGATTATTTTTCCTTGTGCCTATCCAGTTTTTCTCTTTATACCCCCGGCATACGAAGTATGTCGAGGGGTATATAGTTTTCGTCTTTCCGTCCGTTAGTCTGTCTGTCCATTCGTCCGTTAGTCCGTCCGTACGTAAGTTAACATTTGCGTTAAAGTTTTGTGTTAAGTTTTTTATTTTGCTTCTGTTAACCAGAACTTGTTCATACATGCTTATTATTTTAGTAGAGGATGGAAACTGATTAATTTGCATCATCTAGATGCTGCTGCTGGCCTAAGGTCAAGGTCACAGACTTTGAAATTTGTACAATAGCTGCGTTAAAGTTTTGCGTTAAGTTTTTGCTTTTTCTCGTTTTTTCTGAAAGACTTAATTGTAACTTGTTCATATGTGCTCAGTGTTAGTACAGGATAAATAGATATTAGTTTTCATCATCTGGATGCTGCTGCTGACATAAGGTCAAGGTCACAGACTTAGAAATTTGTATACCATTTGTGTTAAAGTTTTGTGTTCAGTTATATTTTATGCTTATATTTTGAATATACTTGAATAAAACCTTTTACAATGCTACTAGGTTTACTTCTAGGTTGAAACGGATCAGTTGACATCATCCAGATGCTGCTGCTGCTGACTTATGGTCAAGGCCACAGACTTTGAAATTTGTATACTCTTTGCATTAAAGTTTTATTTTACAATGGAAACTTTTATTATGCTCCTAGAATGACTTCTAGGTTGAAACTGATCAGTTTACATTGTCAAGATGCTGCTGCTGACTTAAGGTGAAGGCCACAGAGATGATTTGTGTTAAATATTTGTGTTAAATTTCTATGTTTTTTTCTGCTTATGCAAATTTTAAATTGAACCTTCTGGCTTTTGTCTCTAGGCCTTTCACTGGATTTGTTATAAATTGTCCACCTGTCTGTTTGTTTGTTAACATTTGCTTTAAAGCTTTGTATTTAATGTGCTTTTATTAGGGGTTGGCGCTGGCCGGGGGTATACGTGAGCCCCTGCTCACTTGCTCTAGTTTTCCATGCTTTGAAGCTGCCCGGTAACCATTGGTCATTTATTTCTCTGCATCCATCCAGCTGAAAATGTTTAGGGTCGAGTTGGGTAACTTTGGACAGCGGGTAAATTCGGACATACAATTGCAACCAGTGAAAATCCAGATATGACGGCTCATAATGAGCCGTCTCATCAGGATTTTCACTGTTTGGCCAGTTAATTTTGTTTTGATTCCAAACAACTGACATATAAAGGAAACAATGTCACTGTGCAAATTTACCCGCTGTCCGAATTTACCCGACTTTATCCTATGCTTGTTTGGTATCATAAGCCAACCTCAGTATCATTATGGCATGACAATTCAGATCAGCTGTTGATATTAATCATTCCTGTTGTGTCAGTTATCAGTGAATCTCAAGGAATATATACAATGTATTATTTTTTTTTTTGCACGCTCCTTTACCTATTTTGCATGTTGCAATTATTTTGCATTATATAATTTTTACTTTTTGCTTTACTAACATTTATTATTTTCGTTAGCTTCAGTTGAGTTGCCTCAACTAATGGGAACATAATTTATAGCATACATTTGCATTTTGTGCTGTTTTCAGTTATTTTCTTTGTATACAAAACGGGCTACACTTCCAACAGTGAAAGAAAGAAAAAAATCTTTGCAGATATATATTTATGTCTGTGAATGGGTTTATATGCATGCATGTTTTTCTTAAAATCAGTGTAGTCCAACTCATTTAATTAGAAAGCTCTGCTTATACAAAATCAAATATAATACTCTCCTTTATTTAGCTTTATGAATCAGTTTATAGAGTAGAGCTTGAATTGCTCAAACAGGCTTGGGACCATAAAAATTAGTTCCAGCCAAAGGTAGTTCCAGCAATCCAGGGTTAGTTTCTATATAAACTGAACTCTAAGGACCTAAGAACATCATCCACCTCATCCCTTTATAGGAAGATTTGCTTCCATACGAGTAAATTCTTTCGAGAGTAGCGCCCAATTTTGAATAGGCAGGAATTCACAAAAATATTTGAGCCGCAACGTGACAAAACCAACAATGTGGTCGTGCGTCCAGCGCAGACTCAGATCAGCCTGGGCATCCGCCCAGTCTGATCAGAGTCTTCGCTTTCCGCATGAAGGTAGCTTAGTCCCTCAGCTACCCTTTAAGCACTTAGCAAAGAGTCTGATCAGACTGGGTGAATGCCCAGGCTGACCTGAGTCTGCGCTGGGCGCACAACCATATTGTTGGTTTTCTCGTGTCGCGGCTCATTTCCATTTGAAAAATGGCAGAAAATCATGAAAGTGTACACATACACTTGTACCTCAGTTTTTGTAGGTAATTAAGGTGCCCTTGACACTATACATTCAACTCTGTATATCTCAAAGTCAAATTTTATTCCAAACTACTGATATCTCAAAGTAAATTTTCTGGTCCCAGAAAATTTACTTTGTGATATCAGTAGTTTGAAATAATCATATGAAGAGTTGAAAAGTAAAGAAAACTTGTACTTATGTCCTCACTATATTCTTTGATATAAGAGGGTTCTTTGAACTATGTTCTTTGATATAAGAGGGTACTTTGAGATATCAGTGTTCGAGATATCGAGAGTTGACTGTATTTCATAAATTTGTTAACATTCTGTTTTGTTTGTCTTCCAGATGATGAAGGTGTTGCAATGACTTGAAACCATGGAAACCACAGTCTTTCATATCAACAACATTTACCTTGAGAGTTATCTCCTCTTTGAACTGACACAATGATAGTATAAAGAATGGTGCTGTCAGAGCCAAAGGCCTAAAGATACCTAGGATATACGACTTGTGAAGCCCCGCATCAGCTGAGTGGAGATCTAAGAAAGTCATTATTGTGAAAAGTAAAGAACTTGACAGACAGCAGCTGGTCATCCAGTTCCTAATTTTACAGTCTCTTATTCACTTGCTTCAGGACCACGTTAAAATGGTGTTTAACTCTTATGTGCCCAGTGAAAATGCAGACCAGGCCCGAAGTTATAAAACTTTTTTCATGCTCAACTCGGATGAGCATGAAATTTTACCTGCTAATAAATAGCAAATTTTTTATAAGAACAGTTGTTTTTCTTGCTCAGTTGAGGTGAGTATGAAATTTTCTCTGCGTACGAATATGAAAATGCAAACATTAGTTGGCTTTATCATATTTATCAGCAGAGAAAATTTCATGCACAGCTGAGTTGAGCACGAAAAAAGTTTTATTATAACCTCGGGGCAGGCTGGACATCTTCACAGTCAAGTCAGAGCCTCCACTGTTCTCACACGAATGTGTATGGACCCTAGGAAATTTGAAGGCACAAAATGAAGGCTCTAGCTAGGCAGGGCATATGCTTAGGCTAGTTTGAGTCTCCTTCATTCACGCCGGGCCGGGTAGCGCAATCGGTAGGGCACCTGACTCGGAAGTCAGAGGTCCTGGGTTCGAATCCCGGTCTGGCCACATACTTTCGTTTCTCCTTCCGCTGATTCAAGAAGGGCAGTTGTCAGTTACTGGCGATAGTATGTGCACTTAGTACTGGTTAACCGCTTAGGAGGTCTAAGCCTGCCCAGGAATAGTGTGGTTAGGTTAACTGACCGTCCCGACATGACCTTAGTTGTTTACCGTGGACGTTAAGCATCAAATCAACAACAACAACAACCTTCATTCACAAATAATGCACATTTCGTGTGGCGCTGCTCATTTTGAGTGCCTTACAAGCCAAATCATACTTTGCATAGATATTTGGACATTGCATGGGCCCTTAAGTTTATGTGAATGGCTGAGTCTGTTTGTCCTGTTGAGATATAGTCAACTCCCGATATCTCAAACATTGATATCTCAAAGTATCTTTATGTATCAAAGAATATATTTCCAATTTTTATTTAAATTTCAATTCCTGTAATCTCAGACTACTGATCTCTCAAAGTAAATTTCCTGGTACCAGAAAACTTATTTTGAGATACCAGTAGTTTGGGCTGAAAGTTGACGTTGAGATATTGAGAGTTGACTGTAGTTCAAATCCTCTTGACAGGTAGTGGAGATGCTAGTCATACTACACTTTGGTCCGAAGGGTCTAGTCAGTCTGGGTCATCACTGCACAAGAAGGCACATTTGTCCAAATATGTAGGTAAATACTGCAGTTGAGTAAGATTGTTTTGTTATAATCTGTTGTTTTTTTTTTATTTTTGTTTTTTTTTTTGTTGAAAATTTATCAGTAGCAACAGATGGAGTTGAAACAGAAGCAATTTTTTTCAGGAACAAAAGAAGGGACATGTATTTTCTTTATCTTGAGGGAACGAAATATTATTTTTGGCCACTAAATAATATGTTGAGGAAAAAAAGATTGTCTTTTTCCCTCAAAATAATATTGTGGCCACAAGACATATCTTGTTCCCTCAAGATAATGTGTATTTTTTTTTTATGAATTTTGTCTTGAGGCCTCAAGATATCCTGACGGAACAAGAAATTATCTCTAGGAATAAGATACTGTTGCGTTCCCTCAAGATATTGCATTCCCTCAAGATAATATCTCCTCAAGCTAAAATGAAAATAATACATGTCTCTTCTTGGATGTCATTGTTTTAGGTTTTTTCTCTTTTTTTTTTTTGACTGCATTTTAACAACTATAAAGACATTTTGAGTTGGTAATACAAAATTTTCAAACAGGACAATTACTAGCAACTATGAGATGCAGAGCCACACAGTTTAATCTTTATGGGAAAGTCAAAAGGGGTAATCATGCATTCATGTAGATATATAGTATTCCGCAAACTGCATTTAAACTGTTAGAAATCCAGTATATGCTACAATTACTGAGTATTACTGAACAAGCTCATGATCAAACATTCATGCATTTAGAAATTGCATTTGTAAAACAATTATGCATATGTAGCACTGAAAGCCTAAGATACAAGCATAATGTCATGGTTACTTTTGAACAAACTGCCTAATGAATACCCTTTTGTGTGAATATGCCTATCCACAGACAGCCTTTAATGTGACTTGATACACTTTCAGGGGAAGCAACTCAGCCATCTTCATTTTTGTCTCCCTTCTCTTTGGGGTCAACTCTTAAAAGAAAGAATTTTCTCCTTTTGGAGGAAATTCTTCCTTTCAAGGGTAGATCCCATTTTGGTAGGGCTTTTATGTCCATGGAAACAAATAGGGGGTCAAAAAATTGTTCCCCCTCATAAAAATGGGGGAAAAAACATGGTTGTGTAGCCATGCAGTACAAAATAATCAGGCCTCAAGGTTATAAAACTTTTTTAGCTCACCTGAGCCAGCGGCTCCGGGGGAGCTTATAGGATGGTAAGGCTCCGTCGTACGTCGTCCGTCGTCCCTCCGTCCGTCGTCCGTCCGTCCACAATTTCAAACGACTTCTTCTCTGAAACCGCTGGACAGATTGTAACCAAATTTCATATACAGCCTCCTGGGACCTTAGGAACGAAAAGTTGTTCAAACGGTCCTGGTCACATGACCAACATGGCCGCCACGCCCATATATGGTAAAAACCTAAAAAAATCTTCTTCTCCAGAACCAATAGGCCGATGGCCTTGAAACTTGGTATGTAGCATCAAGTACGCGAGTACTACCAAGATTGTTCAAATTAAGACCTTGGGTTGACCTTGACTTTTTTTACGGTAAGGTCAAATTTGCTTCCTTATGCTTTTACATGGCAAAATGCTACAACATAAGATATCTTGGAAACTGTTGAGGATTTTGGGCTAAAAATTGGTATCTACAGTCACCTTAATGAGTACATGAAGATTTATGAGTACAAGAGGTCAAGGTCATTCTTTGACCTTTGACCCTGAACTCTCATATTTTGACAAGTTCTAACAATCTTCTCAAAAGCCACTGGGCTTATTGAAACCAAATTTCATATAGAGCCCTTAGGGGTTGAGGGAACAAAAATTTAGTCATACGGTCCAGGTCACATGACCAACATGGCCACCACGCCCATATATGGTAAAAACCTTTAAAAATCTTCTTCTCCAGAACCAGTTGACCGATGGCCTTGAAACTCGGTATGTAGCATTGGGTACTCAAGTACTATCAAGATTGTTCAAATTATGACCCTGGGTTTTACCTTGACCTTTTTTACGGCAAGGTCAAATATTGGAAAATGCTAGAACATGAGATTTCATGGAAAGTTTTGAAGATTTTGGCCCAAAAATTATTATAGTCATCTTAATGAGTACATGAAGATTTGTGAGTTCAAGAGGTCAAGGTCATTCTTTGACCTTTGACCCAGAACTCTCATATTTTGACAATTTCAAACAGTCTCCTCAAAAACCACTGGGCCAATTGTGATCAAATTTCATGTAGAGCCTCCAGGGGTTGAGGGAATCAAAAAAAAAATTCAAATTGTCCTGGTCACATGACCAACATGGCCGCCACACTCATATATGGTAAAAACCTTTAAAAATCTTCTTCTCCAGAACCAATTGACTGATGGCCTTGAGACTTGGTATGTAGCATTGGGTACTTGAGTACTATCAAGAGTGTTCAAATTATGACCTTGGGTTGACCTTGACCTTTTTTACGGCAAGGTCAAATATGGGAAAATGCTAGAACATAAGATTTCATGGAAAGCTTTCAAGATTTTGGCCTAAAAATTGGTATACCGGTATTCAGTTGTCTTAATGAGGTCATGAAGAATTATGAGTACAAGAGTCAAGGTCATTTCTTGACTTTTGATCCAGATCTCTCATATTTTGATGTTTTCAAACATTTTCTCAAAAGCCAAAGGGCCAGTTGTAAACACATTTCACATAGAGCCTCCAGGGGTTGTTTGAATAAAAATTTGTTCAATCAGTCAAGGTCACATGACCAACATGGCCACCATTACCACTTATGGTATAAATCTTTAATATTTTTCTTCCCCAGAACCAATACACCTACGGCCCTGAAACTTGGTAAGTAGCATGGAGAACTAGAATACCACCAAGACTGTTCAAATGATGACCTTGGGTTTACCTTGACCATTTTTGCAGCATGGTCAAATATGAGAAAAAGCTGGAACATAAGATTTCATGGAAAGTTTTGAAGATTTTGTCCTAAAAATGGTATATATGGTTTTCTTAATGAGTACATGAAGATTTATGAGTACAAGTGGTCATGGTCATTCTTTGACTTTTGACCCAAGACTCATATTTTGCCAATTTCAGACATGATAAGAAAAAGTCACCTTGCCAATTGGTCAGGTGAGCGATTCAGGGCCTCATGGCCCTCTTGTTCATGCTCCACTCAGCGGAGCATAAATTTTACCTGCTATAATAAATGGCAAATTATTGATAAGTACAGATGCTTTCATGCTTAGTTTAGCTGAGAAGGAAATTTTCTCTGCCTATGAATATGAAAAATGCCAACATTAGTTGGCATTTTCATACTTATCAGCAGAGAAAATTTCATGCTCAGCTGAGTTGAGCATGAAAAGAGCTTTATAACCTCGGGGCCAAGTTTGATTCTGAACAAATGTTTTGCAAATGAACAGAACAGTTTTCATAATCACTTTCAGTAAAAAAAAAATGTAGGTCACATATTTAACATAATATGCATAATTAATTTTCCTTGTTAAAATTTAATTGCCTTATTAATTATTCATCTTCGTTATGTGAAGTGGTTTTGTCAACGTCAGCTTTGTTGTATTGATTTTTAGAGTGCCTCTGCAAAAGCAAAGTCGAGCTTATGCAATACCCTGGCGTCGTGGTCAGAACATAAGTCAGCATCTATGTTTGTGTTTAGGTTTTTTTTTTTTTGGCATGTCCACTTATGCATCTGTGATCAGTTTAATCTACATGTACGTTCACCACCTATGTTTAGGCCTGTTCCTTGCAATGTATAAGGGCTTGTGTATTGAAACTCTATACACACTTATAACAGCTTATGACCAATTGAATTAAGGCATGACTTTGAACATTGACATACATGTACTTGTCATGGTTGAGGGACTGAAAATTGCAGGTTTTTAATGGTTTTTATGGTTATATTTTTCCATCCCCAAATTTGATTCTGTTTCACTTAAATAAGGAAGTAACTTGCTGCAGCCACTCACTTGTGACCTTGGCCTATATTTTATGGTACAGTGACTTAATGATATTTCTTTGTTATCTACATTGTTTTGAGTCATGGTACTTTGTAACTGCCAGTCAGGTATCCATTAGGCATGATTCCTTGTCTTCTGACAACAGTTGTTGTTTTTACTTCATCAGTAAACCTTGCTTGTATGAAAGTACTGGAAAGTCTATTGCTGTCATCCTAGCATTGGCATTAGCATCTGGGGCTGAATATTTTTGATGAAGGAATTGAGTCAAGCTAGGCTATCCTGTGACAGCTGTTATTCTTACTAGCTGCCAGTTATGAGACATCATTTCAGTATTTCTTAAATTATGTTGATTTTTTTTTCTAGATAGTCATATAAATATTTTTGATGTAAATTAACAATATGTTTTTTGTGTTGATAACTTGTTTAGTTAGTCATACATATTTTCTTAATTGACATTTTCTAATGATATACCAATATGATATTACCATCCTTGTTGCTGTGTATGTTCCATAAAACTTCTAAAAATTGGTCATCCGAAAGAATTCTGTATAATCGTCAAAACAGAACCATTTGGTTTTACAATGCAGTAATGCATGCAAAAGATGCAGATGGAATGGCAACCAGTGTAGACCCTTGGCAGAGGAGCAGTCTGATCTGAATTGACACTGTTTGCACAGCCATATCTGTCCCAATATTTAGAATTTTTATGGCACTGTAATTAATCATTTCTTAGCAACCCTCCCCACCCTCTTTAAACTTCCATCCTTTTACCCTCGGCCATGAACAGCTCACCTTAACAATGACAGTTAATTGTATTTACAACGAAAGCTGATTGTTATAAGTAACACCAGGCCTACATGTAAGCTCCTGAGTGTCTTAACTATTTGACATTTTTAAGATAATAAGGTTTCCTTTTGCTTCATCTAACAAATTATATTCTGTTCTCAGTGAAATGACATCTTTCATAATGAAATGACAATCAGACATATATAATTTACCTGAAGTTTCACACAAACATTTGATACAATTCTCATTTAATATGGTAATTTATATATCGTATTTAAATGATAAGCATATTTTTGCTGGCTTTACAAAATGTTTATGTAACCACATTTATTAGCAGGAGAAAGAACTCATTAGAAGTAGAAAAAACTTATCCATTAATTCACATAATTGATCTTAGACAGGATCAGTGCTCCAGATAAACTTAGGCCTAACAAAGACAATTTGGAATAATTTGCTTTGTTTCTTCATGAAACATAAGTTGTGACCTCTCTTTAGAAATGTCTCACTGAGCCATTTCTTATCAGGGGTCACAACATATATTTTTGTTGAGCAATATAAAAAAAAAATAATCTCGTAACTCTCCCTAAACCCCACCATATCTTGAGTTGAGTTGTGCTTCATTTTGCAGCATGTATGATGTCCATTGACTGGAAAATTATCTTGACCCAGTTGTTCAAAGCATCGTTAGCCTAACAAGCTCGTTAAGAGGTCAACTCATTTAGTGTTTTGCGACTTTATAGCCAAATACACTGATATTTTTAGTTGAAAATATGTGAGAAGCTTTTGCAATGCAAAAGCTTCTCACATTTTTACAACAGAAAATATTGGCATATTTGAGATAGAGCAACAGAAGGTATTATCGACACCTTAAGCTACTATTTGGTTTTAAACAGATACTTTTGTCAAATTCATATTGGATTGACCTGTTTTCACTAACACAATTATCTACCAAGATGATGAGAAGGAACTCTTTACATTATTGTTTATATTTCAAAAATAACTTTTGCTTCATGCCATGTACCGGAGGGTAGCAGTTATCAACACCCGGAAGCAGTTACCAACACCCCATTTATCCCTAAATGATAATGTAAAAATAATGATGATTTAACACAACTTCTCTTCAAATTATGCTTTGATCATTTAGTGTAGATAATGATTGAAATATTTGCTTTAAATTCAAACATAAAATCCCAAGATTTTTTATTTATACACTCTCAGCCAGAAAATATGCAAAAATATGAAAAAGTAGCTGTAAAAATTCTGATTTTTTTTTCAATTTTGACCCTTAAAATAAAAAAAATATTCTTACATTTGATAAAATTAAACATTGTACATTTGATGATGTTTTGTTTCTTTTTTGAGATAATTTTACTTAAAAATAAACTATTTTTCTAATCTATTTTTTTAGAAACTGTGCATTTTTGAGACATTTTGTTTTGGGGTGTTGATAATTACTGCCATGCTGCATTTAGGGAAGTAGTTATCGACACCCTGGAGGTCACAGAACCATTTATGGTTTTGAAGAGAGTAACCATGTCTGCTCTTAATATTCTCCATGGTGATCTAGTTTAAGGAATAAAACCACATGAAAGCGCTTTATGTGAGTGAAAATAACCATGTATCTGAGTGACCTCCCCTTACAGCCATGCATAAGAGGCATGTATTTCATTAGTACATCAACAAATATGCCTATTTTTTTCTCCAAACACCTAACTTTCTAGCATTTTTGCACTAATACATAAAGCTAAATGAAATTGCAACACTATAATGCCTTGTTTACAAAAAGATGTCGAGAAATGGAAAAGTTCACAAGGGGGTGTTGATAACTACTACCTGTCGATAATACCTTCCGTTGCTCTATAAACATTTGAAATTTAAACGTCTCGTTAACTAACGACGTTGTTAGTTTTGAACAACCAGGTCATTTAAGCAGGTATCTTGTATTCAGTACTAAGTGTGCTTGTGTATTTTTTTTTACTTTAAATTAGAAGTCATCACATTACCTCATTGGCAATATATATTGTCGTCTTTGACAGATATATTGTTTTCTCTAGTCATTCATTTCATTTGATACTTTCTGTAAGTGAATGATCTACCATGCAAATGGGCATTAAAAGATCCTCTGTAAATTTGTTCTGATACACACACACTAGCAAACATTGTTGATTCATTTGATGCAATACTCAGATCTTAGGAATTTAAAATAAATTGACACACACCCATGAGGCTACTTTTCAAGGAAAGACTTTGCTCTTTGTAGAGTAGTTGAGTTAAGTGCTGGCTTACTGTGCTAGTGATATGGTTTTGATTGATTGATTTGTTGCTTTACGTTCACAGTAAACATCTATGGTCATGTCGGGATGGTCAGTTAACCTAACCACACTATTCCTGGGCAGGCTTAGACCTCCTAAGCAGTTAACCAGTACTAAGTGCACATATTTTTGCCAGTAACTGACAACTGCCCTTCTTGAATCAGCGGAAGGAGAAATGAAAGTATGTGGCCAGACCGGGTAATCAAACTCAGCACCTCTGACTTATAAGTCAGGTGCCCTACCGACTGCACTACACGGCCCGGCCCTATGGGATTTGAATTATTCAGGTTATAAATGGGACTCATATACAGCCTTGCAAATTATCCTATCTTGTTCTAGATATGGCTGAAAGTATTCAACAATCCAGCATCTCTGCAGAGCAAATTCCACAGGGTACAATCGATTCTGCTAATTTTCGCTTCCTGCAGAGACTGTACATCATATTTGGCTTCCACCAAGACTGTCCGCGAACTTTTGCTTCCTGCCGAGACTTCTGTACATGATAAATGGCTTCCTGCAGAGACTGTTCATGTGATTCTGCTTCCTGCCGAAGCTCTCGGCAGGAAGCAGAATCACGCGGACAGTCTCGGCAGGAAGCCATTTTTCGAGGACAGTAGTCTCTGCAGGAAGCAAAAGATAGCGGACAGTCTCGGCGGAAGCCAAATATGATGGACAGTCTCTGCAGGAAGCGAACATTGGCGGAATCGATTATACCCTGTGAATTCTTTTCTTAAAGACTATATCACCTCTGGCAAGGGATTCACCTATCAGGGAAGCAATTTGAGCCGCGACACGAGAAAACCAACAATGTGGTTGTGCGCCCAGCGCAGACTCAGATCAGCCTGGGCATCCACCCAGTTTGATCAGACTCTTCGCTAAGCGCTTAAAGGGTAGCCAAGGGACTAAGCTACCTTCATGCAGACAGCGAAGACTCTGATCAGACTGGGCGGATGCCCAGGCTGATCTGAGTCTGCGCTGGACGCACAACCACATTGTTGGTTTTCTCATGTCGCGGCTCATTTCTATTCAGTTGAAATTGTCATCCTTGTAAAAATGGCTGCCAAAGCATTAATATGCCATAGATCTTGGTTCTAGCCATTATGAGGGGTGCTTGTGGTGCTCATGGGTACACTGCCAAGTTTTTCTGAGCATGAAAACTTGCAACTTCTTGTTTGCTTCCTCGAGTGACAAAACTCTTCCAGAAAGGGTCTAGTCTTAAAAAAAAAGAAATTCTTTTTTAAGAGTTGTCCCTCAGAATGGAGGCCAGAATGAAAACTAGTTCCTTCCCCTGTATGTTCATTTGCAAATGTTTACAGCAAACTGAGTCAATCTAAATTGTGTGACCCAACTAGTGCTGATATTGAAAGCTTTCCACCTATAGATTTCTCTCATACATGTGGTGTGAGAGAACAGTATGTGCCGGTTGGTCTCAGTCTTTAATATGCAGTATGCATCCTATTTTGTAGATCGAGACTCAGTTTTAATTTTAGATTATTTTTTTTCACACAAATTTGTCATAACATGCATGCCAAAGCGGCATCAATATACATCTTTGAATATACGTCTTTATTAGTCATCTGAGATGTGTCAATCAAGAATGGATTAGATATTGCACAGTGTAAGCTTTGAGAGGCATATTATGCTTTTTATTACCATTTTATGCTATGTAATATCACTGAGGAGTTTGGCCTACACATTTACACTGTACAGTGAAACGAATCCCATTTTGTTTGATGACAGTCAGATTAAATATGAAGTATACTCAGAACTGTTGCAATGTCTTGATTTTTTTTTATGAATTTATATAGCTTTTTGTGTACAAACTTATATACATTACTTGCCTTATGAACTAAATATTCCATTTTTATGGAAAAACTCATCTTGTTATGATGGTCGAAGTAATTTTAGTAGAATCTGTAGTTGCCATGGGAAAAGCTTCTTTTGTCTCTACTGAAACTAGCAAAAGTGAGACATAGGAATTACCTTAATAACCCTAAAATTTTGGACACCCGAAAGTCTGACAATTATTGTTCGAAAACTCTTGGAGGATTTTACACACATTAATGCATCCAAATGATGCTTAGTGAATGGCAAACATTGTAGACCCTGATCAAACTGCTCCTTTTGGAGCAGTTTGATCCGAGTCTGCAATGTTTGCTCAGACCTGTCTGTTCAAATATTTAGGGTCATTACGGTACTTTTGTTGTCATATGCAGCGTAACATTTTCGTCAAGTTTCTGGTTTAGCTTTGTTTTGTGAGACTCGGCAGTCAGGTGAGACACCGCGTTCCATTTAACTCTTTTATTTTAAAGAGGCTGATATATGGGAGCTTGATTGTGTATATAGAATTATAGTTACAGGAGGACTAGCTGGTTCTAGTTGATCCACTTTTTGTATATTTTAGATAAACATTCCATTGTAGGTTATAGTGCTTTTGGCTTAAATAAAATTGCCATGATGTAAATACTGTATTAATCCAATTAAACGCTCTGGGATTGTTGCATTTTATGAAAGGGGGTGTTATTTAGGGCCTAAAGTGTTGTAAAGAAACCATGCCAAATACCTCTAATAAACAGTATTAAGGTTGATGGTATACTTGCAGAAGAAGCAACTCAGTCTGCCATTTTGCCTCTCTTTTCAGTAGGGGTCAACTCTAAAAGGGAAGAATTTGCTCCTCTAGGAGCAAATTCTTTCCTTTAAGAGTAGACCCCTAGAGGAGCAAATTCTTCCCTTTAGAGTAGATCCCATTTCAAACAGGTACCTCGTCCAAAGAAGCAAACAGAAATTCATACATATTAATATAACATTATTTTTGGAAAGAAGCAGGGGGCATTTATTAGAGCAGTAGCGTTTTTTAGGATTAATACAGAAAGTAATGGCATGTGTTAGCAGGACAGACTCAGATCAGCATGCATATCCATAGGCATCTGATCAGAACCTAGATGTCTCCAACATATAATCTCTGAATTCTGGGAAAGCTTGAACATGGAAAAAGTAAGAACTCGGATAAGATTCCCAGGCTGACTTAAGTATTCAGTGTGCATACATGCCTTTTCATGCAACACCAGCCATATTACAGAAACTACTGTAATTTTTTGGAATACCTTTACAAATTATTGTAATTATCCTAAAATGTGAACAAGCTGACATTACTTCCCTTAGTATTTGAAAAAATTGTTCAATGCAAAACAGTGCATATTCTAATCTGACCACTATGTTAGTGGTCAGATAATTCCAGCTCCTGCAAAGTCTACACAATTTACTGGACCTTTGTCCCAATATTGCTAGGCTTATTTTGGTATATGATTTTGTAGGGTTAAACAGTTAAAACATGTTTTCTTCTGAGCAAAGAAAACATAGCTAAGTGCTTACAGAGCTCTGGCTAAGAAAACCCCAACTGGCTAAGGTCATGGGAGATGGAGCTTCTTGAAAGTGCACAAAACACAAAGTAAGCGGTCTCACAAACTTATTTGAGCCACAACACAACAAAACCAACAACATGGCATGTGCCCCCTGCAAAGACTCAGATCAGCCTGGGCATCTTCTTGGTCTGATCAGAATCTTTGCTGTTCACATGGAGATAGATAAGATCCTTGGCTACCCTGTAAGTGCATAGTCAAGACTCAGATCAGACTGGGCAGATGCCCAGGCTGATCTGAGTCTTCCCTAGGCATACACCTAGGCATACATGCCATTTTGTTGGTTTGGTCTTGTTGCGGCTCATTTAAGCCTTTATGTAGTGCATCATCAGAACCTTCTTGCCAATGCCATTCTAATCAGTTCAAAATTCATGTTTTTTATTTTTATAACAGAAATTGAAACTCAAAAATCAGTCTTTATCCTAAAAACTTGGCATATATAACCCAGATTATTATAGGTTGATTTCTTATATCTTTGTGATGTTGTATTTGTCTAAAAGTCTATTTTCATAAGGACTTGTTATTCTTTTTTTTTTCTTTTCATGTAAAACAATATAAAGTTATAATAAAGGTTGTAGGGCCTTGATATAAAGAAGGGTTGTATTGAATTCTGTTCAGTCAAACACATGCCATAACATTTCAGAAGCTGTCCCCGAAGTTATAAAACTTTTTTCCTGCTCAACTCAGCTGAGCATGAAATTTTCTCTGCTGATAAATATGAAAATGCCAACTAATGTTGGCATTTTCATATTCATAAGCAGAGAAAATTTCATACTCAGCCAAACTGAGCAAGAAAACAACCGTACTTATCAGTAATTTGCTATTTATTAGCAGGTAAAAGTTCATGCTCAACTCAGCTGAGCATGAAAAAAGTTTTATAACCTCGGGCCCTGTTTTATGCACGTTTTTGCCTTTCTTTGGAACCATCTCAGTAATGTGGTTCTCATGAGTGGCTACAATATGTTTTATAGAGGACAGCCAGAAATTACCATGTTAATAGTATTAAATGTCCTCGCAAAAATAAAGGCCCCCTCCCTCTATTTCAAGCATAATATCATCGGATAGGTCGTTTATATACAGTTGTATGTTCACCTTATCATGGCCCACGCGGTATTTTATCACATGACGTCACTGTTATTCAGTGGATAATGTCATCTCACAAAAATCGTATGACCACATATGTAATAACACTTTGGCACGTACATGTAACGTCATCGACAACGACCACTGTGAACGGTGGGTTTTTGTATTGAAATAATGTTCATTTGAAGACAATAAAATTACATTTTAAAGGGTGAGTATACTGACCCGTAGGCTGTAAATTGAGCTCCTCTTTCGTAAAATTCAACACCCCTGGGGCATTTAATAGGATTGATATGGTACGTCAAAGTTATTGTCAAAGCCCTTCTTATCCTCTAGAGTTATAGCTAGTTTGACTTAGAATCATGCTCAACCAATTATAGTGGTTTTGCTAATCAAAACAGTCAGTTCGTTAGCCTTTCTGAGGCTGAGTTCTAGATAAACCGGAGAATTTGGTGATAATTAGGGATAATTTTTGTTACTTCTGCATAAAAACATATGTTGTGGCCAATCATCTGAACCTTCTCGTCAAGACAGTTCAGGTAAAGGGTTACTGTGACAACAAACGGTTTCGATCAGAGATAAGAAAAATTAATCTCAATTACCATCTAATACTCTTTCTTTTCTAGAGCTCTGATATTGTTTTCATTTTTGCGAGAATCTTCAAATGTATATTTTTGTATTTGTGAAAAAAAAGTATCGTCCAGTTGTTTGTCTTTTGTTTTCCCTTTCATCCATAATCTTTCTCTCTTGTAACAACTCTTCTTGCTCACCAAATAAGGATATCCGTGTGCTTCACCTGTACCTACAAATCTTATCTCACCCATGTTATCTCACCCAGGACCGGATAAAAATCACGAGAAGTCAATGCATTGGTTGTATACGAGTTAACGTACCTGGGTCGTCAAGTGACATTGGCTTTTTAGGCCATGACGTCACAATGACGGCAAAAATGACGTCAGTTTATGCACACAAGATGTTGACGTAAAGAGCCAAATGGCGGTCGTTGAAGCGGCGTCTTCTTTCAAAATCAAATAGAAACCTCTCAAGCGCTAAAGTTGCAAATTTTAACAAACTCTAAAGTTAAAACAAAACGTGGTGTGCAAGAAAAAGTATCTATCATGGGTATTAGGTGCGGATAGAAAAATCTGTCACTCGGGATCACTGGCATCAATCGGCAAGCCTCATGATGCCGAACAGTGACCCTCCTGACGGATTTTTCTATCCACACATATGATTCAAGAAGGGCAGTTGTCAGTTACTGGCGAAAGTATATGCACTTAGTACTAATTAACCGCTTAGGAGGTCTAAGCCTGCCCAGGAATAGTGTGGTTAGGTTAACTGACCGTCCGGACATGACTATAGCTGTTTACCGTGGACGTTAAGCATCAAATCAATCAATCAATCTATCCACACTTCACACCCATTCAAGATACTTATATTCTTTCTGTTTTTTTTTTGTTTTTTTTCGAAGAAAGACAACTTGAGTTCCTGTTTGCTGAATGACAAAAACCCATCCAAAAAGGGGTTTACTCTAAAAGGTCTACTCCAAGGGCAGCAGGAATTTCCTTCAGCAGTTGACCCTCTTGAATAAGAAGGCACATATGAAACTGGTAGAGATGCTTCCTCTGATGACACATCCATCCATTGTACCCCAAAAAACACCTAATCTGGATTTAGTCAAAATTCAGAGGTCATGGGGCTGAGTATAAGTCAGTTCATGAGTCATTTCAGCTTTTGGTGGATTAAATTCTCACCATCATGTCAAGCTTTCTCTTCATGGGACAGAATTTACCGAAATACTGTTGAAAGGGCCATAAAATACTAACTATTATCTGAATGAGCCCTGTTAGTGCAGTGCTGGAAACTTGCAAGATTAATGTAGTGGCCATAAAGCTTATTAGGTCAAAGTGTTGTGGCCCACATTGTCCACTAGCAAAATATTCCATTCATTTATTATTGCTTGGACCATTGATGTTACTGTTTTGGAGATTTGTGGTGGCCCCAGACAAAAATTAGGCAGTCAACTGGCCATTTCCAACACTGTTAGTGTAGATTAAAGCTGCACAAACATAAATCTTTCAAGAATTTATGAGCTGTTTGTTGACAGTGCACTTTCATGAAGTCACGAAAAATCTTTATGTGGGAATGAGTCTCCTGAAAGGATGAATGGTTTGGGGTTTATGATCCTTCAGTATATGGGTAGCGGTCCCAGGTTCAAGACTCGCTAGAGGGGAATCTTTTCAATCGTAAACGGGGTTCCATTGCACACAGTCTTTCATTATCACCCACCCATCGCCCTGATATGACTAAAAAATTGTTGACCCTATTGCACTCAGAACGGCCAAAGCTCTATGGAGTTTTGGCCGTTCTGAGTGCAATAGGGTTAAAAACGATGTAAAATCTCCTATCCATCCATCTATTCAGAAGATGGGAAAAATAGGTAAGAGAATAATATGAAAGCTACAAAAGAATCTGATATAGAGCATGCTTTAAATTGTATTTGCACACCTCTATATTTTTCTGCCATTTTGACAAAGGGGAACAACTTTTAGGACTTCCTATTTGTTTTCCTGGATAGTAGCCCTTCCAAAATGGAGTCTACTCTTAAAGGGAAGAATTTGCTCCTAGAGGTGCAAATTTGTACATGTAAGAGTTGACACCCATTGAAAAGGGAGACAAAAAAGATAATGTGAGCCGCGACACGAGAAAACTAATAAAGTGGTTGTGGGCCCAGCGCAGACTCAGATCAGCCTGGGTATCCGCCTAGTCTGAGCAGAGTCTTTCCTAAGTGCTTGAAGGGTAGCTAAGGGTCTAAGCTACCTTCATGCGGACAGGGAAGACTCTGATCAGACTGGGCGGATGCCCAGGCTGATCTTAGTCTGCGCTGGGCGCACAACCACTTTGTTGGTTTTCTGGCGTCACTGCTCATGTAGAGTTGCTTCCCCTGAAAATGAACCCATTCACCTTTAACTTACAAGTAAGAATCTTCGCATTAAAAGTTGGGAATATTAACTCAGCCAACAACCAGGCCCCCAGGATATAAAACTTTTACCATGCTCAACTCAGCTAAGCATAAAATTTTCTCTGCTGATACATATTAAAATGCCAACATTTTGTCTGCTGATAATTATGAACTAATGTTGGCATTTTCATATGTATCAGCAGAGAAAATTTCATACTCAGCTAAACTGAGCAAGTAAACAACTGTACTTATCAGTAATTTGCTATTTATCAGCAGAGAAAATTTTTCATGCTCAGCTACTTAAAAAAAGTTTTATAACCTCGGGGCCAGGCTTATAGATTTTACAGCATCTGTAATCAAAGACAGAATACAAAGAACACAAAAATATAAAAAATCTAATCAGACATTTGTCAAGAAATTCCGACTTTCTGTTTGACTTCAGTCATTGTACTTTCTGCTATTTCACCGGCTTTCTCAGCACCAGTTTTAAGGACACTCTGTACATAAGCTTTATCTCCTAACAGTCTTGTTATCTCTTTGCTGATTGGCTGAATTGCTTCATTAATGACCTCTGCAACCTTTTCCTTATAAGTCACTGTATTTAATGATACACTCTCTTCCACTGCCTGATTGGGTGAAATATCAGCCAATGAAGAATGAATGTTCACAAGATTGGAAATTCCAGGTCTATTGTCAGGGTCATATGATATTGTCGGTGTAGTGTCAGTTACAGACTTTTTGATCTTTTTAAACACAAGATCAGGGCTGTCAGTGAGGTCAATTCTGCTGAGATGATTTGGGTCAGATTTGCTCATTTTGATCGCAGGGTCTCTCAAACTTTTGATCCTTGAACCCGTATCTGAAAATGAGAAGTAAACACTGTGCCAGAGTACCTTGAAGTGCTTATGTATTGGTACACCTAAAACCATTAATTTTCCATTTGTCTCAAATGGAAAATTAATGTTTTTTAGGTGTCCCTATATTAAAGCATATTAGGGTAATCAGTAGTTAAAATATTTTTGTTTTCTCTTATTTTGCTTCACACATAAATACAACACACATACAAGTTAAATAAGATTAAAATGCCTCATACAAGTTAAATAGGATTAGAAAGCCTAACTAATAAAAGAACAAGCAAATTCGTTGAAGTCATATCCCCACCAAAAAGGCTCTGATTTGATTGTAGTTTAAGTTTCATTAAATTTCATTAACCCTTTCGCTGCCGTAGGCAACTGGAGTCGACTACCTGGCCGACTGCCATAGGCGACTTGCGTCGACAAAGCTAGTACTTGTTTTTAATCCAACCATAAGTAAGCTTCACGATGTGGTGAAATTCACAATACACTGGAAATCAATCCAAAGGTCATATGCGGTGTGTAAACAGACCAAACAATAAACAAAAAGGAAAGTAGATAGACAGTGAAAACGTGTTTTCAAAAAAGGGAAAAAGGTGTGTTTTTGCCATTCAAAATGGCGTCTGAAGCTAAATGTTGGTTGCCTAAGGGAGCAGATGTTGAAGATATATGGTTAAATGGCACTGAAGAGTATGGATAATGTGAGTAAATAAACTATTGTTTACAAAGTTTTGTTGACTCTAGCGTAATATATGCTGAGATATCATGACATTTTGGCCCACATCTGAATTTCTGTACTTGGCGCTGCTTAATCTGTGGGGTGGGGTAAAGTAGCACCTTTGTATGAAAGTGCTGGATTGAAATGAGTACATTGACAATTTTATACTCATTGCCATAGTATCACTATCTTAGCATCATACAAAATATTTGTTGAGGTTCAAATATGTTGGAAAACTGTAATAGGAGGTACATGAAATGCTATTTGAAGCACGCATTTTGTGACTTTCTAATATAACGGGTGCTAGAATATAGACATGACCCAAGAACAATGCCTCCTATTGAGAAATCAGGTTCTAAGACATGGAGAGCATTAAATACAATGTTTCAATAGAATTTGTAATAAAATTGCTATTTGTCAAAGTTGTATTCTTTAGAAAAATACGGTTTAGCCTCTAGAATACATATGTGTGCTCCTGATAACTTATTATTTTTTAAATAGGCCATAAAATTCAAGAAATTAGGAATAATATTATTGCAACCTGTTGGAAAACAATTAAACTGGTTGTGCTCAAAGTTTGAGCTTCATACCATCTTTAATTCATGAGAAATGTAAGATTTAATAGCTGAACCCTGCGATAGCAAAATATGAAAAAAACATTTGGCGCTGAGGGGAACTTTTCACTATATATTTGGCAGCGAAAGGGTTAACTGGTTATTTAGTACAACTAAGCTTAAGGATTATAAGCTGTTCTTACAAACCTGCGTATATATCAACACAATATGGTGACACATATTTATAATCAGATTTATGAAATTATGTTCACTGTTACCTTAGTTATGGCCAGTTTGTAGATTTTTAATTAATTCAAGGGCAATAACTCATGCATTAATGGTGCCATTCTGACAAATCTATATGGAAATACACCACCATGTCAATGATGATACATTTTCAGTTTCATGAAATCCATTTCACTGCTTACTTAGTTCTGACTCAATTTGCTGATTTTAAAGGGCAATAACTTCTGCATTACTGAAGCCATTCCAACAAAACCTAGTGGTGATATATAGTTATGTTTACAACTGATTTAGATATTTGGGGTCATTCTAGAGATAGAAATAGAGGATCTTACATGAGTGCTCATGTATTATTGAATTTATTAAACGAGTTGGGGAAAAAGATAAGTTGCGAGGTTTTGCCGAGCATCTTATCGGTTTTTCCCAATGAGTTTAATAAATTCAATAATGCAGGAGCACGAATGCAAGATTCTATTTATCATATGACACTAAAATCGCATTTTATTAACAAAATTTGCACTATAACCTCACAATGTCGCCATTAGAAAACGCGACGTTTTAATGCACGTCAACGTATAATGTTATGACGTAATTTGCATATTTAATCCACTAGTGGATTATATCGTTTTTAATGCATGGCTTTATTACACTCTCAGATGCGACATCATATGATAAAACACCATTTTACAGCCAAAATATTTGGTTGTTCAGTATGGTGAAGGTGGTCAGTTTTGTATCATATCTCTTCAACAAACATCCAGTGCTCCAGATAAGAAGGGGTAACAGGGATAATTTTGGAATAGTTTTTCATATTTGGTGTAAACATATTTTATTTCAATTTTATACTAGTTATGTACAGGTTACAAATAGTATATAATAGCAAAAGGATCTGAACGGAAGCCAGGGGCTTATTTCAGATCAAATCACATGTTGTGACCCCTTATTAGAACTGTCTCCATGAGACAGTTCTAATGAGTGGTCACAATATACGTTTTCTTTAAAAAATTAAGACAAATTATCTCAGAAAAATCCTCAAATACTCCTCTTATCTGGAGCACTGTTACAGATCAGTTTTGTATCATATCTCTCTCTTCAACAAACTTACCCAAAATAGTTTCTGGTTGAGGAAAAAGAACACCAAATTTCCTATTGAAAGCTTTTGCTAGATCTCTGGTCAGATGTACATGATGAAGCTGGTCCTCACCCACTGGAACATGGGTTCCTCTGAAACAACACAAGATGCTTAGAGTTCAATACAAGAGGGAATAAATCTAATTAATTTAAATAAATTCATAAAATTTTTACAAATGATCATGAATGTTTCAAAGATCTTTTCATGTAGCAACACCTGCTTTTGACACTCTGATCCCCTCGAAACCGCCAAAGAATACATTTTTTTTTCAGAGAAAAAAAACTCAATGACAATAATCTGCACTGTTGTTCAGTGTAATCTGAATCTGATTATTGGTGGGGTTTGACAATACTTCAGGGATAGTTTATTTTTACTTCTGCAGTAAAATCTAAACATAATAAAAATACATGTATGATATGATTTGGTCCCTCATTATCTCAACATATTGTTGATCTAATTAGGAGACAGATTATAAAATAACCATCATCATCCACCATTATCAGGCAAAATAGCCTCTGGCCCATTTTCCTTCTTCAGAATTTGTTCTCTGCTCTTGAAGGAACACTTTTTGATTTTAATTTGCTTATATTTTCTTTATTCAGAAAAACAACAACATGATTTACTTGTATAGTAGAATATCAGCTGATTGCAGTATTGGATATGTCAGAAGTCCTACACTGGGATCTTTCACCTTCTCTGATTTGTCCTGAAAGTAAAATGCAGTCAATTAACACTCATTATCTCAAAGTCCAAGGAAGCAGAAAATTTACTTTGAAGTATCAACAGTTTGAGATATCAGGAGTTGAATGGGCATCCACCCAGTCTGATCAGAGTCTTTGCTGTCCACATGGAGGTTGCTACCCTTTAAACACAAAGCAAAGACTCTGATCAGACTGGGTGGATGCACAGGCTGATCTGAGTCTTTGCTGGGCACATATGCCACTTTGTTTTGTTGTACAGCAGCTCATTCTATCCAATATCAAATTACATAAATACATATATAAATGATATAGGAATTATACAATTTTTTCAAGCATTAACATTTGCTGGATCCCAAGGCAGTTGTTTGAACAAGAGGGGACGTGCCAAATGTTCATGGGATGAGACAAACATGTACAACCGTTATCCTTGCATTCTACTGCTTCATAAAAGCACAAAATAAAGCTTTTAAACCCATTTAACATTGCTCTAATAAATGTTTGTGAAAATCTTGCACTCTCAATTAAAAAGTCTTCAGTGGCCGTATTTATAAAACGACTTAAGTCGTTGGTATGCTGTTGCTAAGGCTAAATTTCTTTAAAGGAGATTCCCAACAACTTTGAAATTTGCTCTGAAGGAACAGTCTTTTTCAGACTGTTCCTCCAGAGCAAATTTCATAGTTGTAGGGAATCTCCTTCAAAGAAATTTAGCCTTAGCAACAGCATAGCAACCACTTAAGTCGTTTTATGAATACGGCCCCAGGTCTCACAGAAGGCAGTTGTGTGCTTCTGACATGTATGTGAGAGCTAGCTTTTATAGTAACGCATGATAAAAGTAAATGAGACCCTCTTAGAATTTTCTTCAAAGTTAATCTAAACATGTTTCACTGAGACTTAGTGTACAGTAGACCCTTTTTACAATGTCAGCATTTGTTTCCAAACATTTTGACGTTTAACTGAATTTGCTGTTATAAAGAATACATATTTTGAACAATAAAGCTGTCCTGCATATTTCAAAATGACGTTATAAAGAATTTTGCTGTTGTGATAAGTGCCGCTAAAAAGAGGGTTAACTGTATATGCTGGTATGAATAAGATGAAAAAAAAATCAAATGAAATAGAATAAAAACTTTTCAGAAAACATGACAAAAGCTAGGACATTTTTTTTTGTTGTAAATGATCCGTTTCCTAGCAGCCACTCTAAGACTAGACAACTTCATAAAATCTCAAATGTATACTAAAGCTCCATTTTGAAAAAGTTGTAATGTGAAGGCACATTTGTTTTAATAAGAAACTAATCGTACAATGTATCTCTGAATTTGGTTGGCAGTATTTTAATGCATTTAGAATTTCTGGACCAATGAATTATTCCATTTACCGCTGTAGAATGGAGTTTTTCAATCCCTAGAATGACCCCAAATATCTAAATCGGCCTTATAAATTTCTGTTAAGAGTTGGGTTTCCCCCTTCTAAAACGGGTGAGTCTAAATACCACAGACCACCACAGACCACTACAGACCACCACAGACCACTACAGACCACCACAGACCTCACCAAAGACTACCACAGACCTCAATACAGATTATCATATACCCTCAAAAATAACATTTTAAAGAGTAGAAGATAAAAAATACAAAATTTGACAAATTTTTTGAAAGTTTTATGTTATAATTCGGTGTTATATTTTATGTATCACAGACCACCACAGACTACCACAGACCACCACAGACCTCACCATAGACCTCACCATAGACCTCAATACAGATTATCAAATATCTTAAAAAATAACTTTGTAAAGAACAGAATATAAAAAAGTATAAAATTTGACAATTTTTTTTCGAAAATTTTGTGTTATATTTTATGTACATAGGTATATATAATGAGTAAGTAGACAGGATTAACAATAACATGATTTTCCCTGTCCTTAAAACTTTTTTTGGATGCTTTAATTTGGCATTTTTTTTTTGCATTTTGTTCTTTAAAATGTTATTTTAGAGGGTGTATGATAATCTGCATTATTGTCTATAGTAGTCTGTGGTAGGGTCTGCAGTGGTCTGTGGTGGTCTGTGGTAGTCTGTGGTGGTCTGTGGTAGTCTGTGGTGGTCTGTGGTATTTAGACTCACCCTCTAAAACAATCACAAAAATCTAGATCCATCTTATAGGATGGATCTAGATGGAAAACAATCCCAAACATCTAGATCCATCTTATAAGATGGATCTAGATTTTTTAGATTGTTTTGGAAGGAAAACATCTATCAAATAAGTGAAGAAATACAGTCAGCCTCACCTTCCATTGTTGCATGCCATGCAGCCTAGGAACTGTCATTAGACAGCTGAATATCCATGACAACTCACAGTGGTACGGTATCTAGGCAACAAAGAAACGAGATGGGTTATTTAACAAGCTGTAGAGGGATCCTTTGATGACAATTTGGATACATTTATCGTTCTTTTGATAAATTTCCAAGACATGTATAAAATTTTCAATGAAAAAAATCATATGTTCTGGTATATCTTTTTGGATTGGCTCACTGAGGTAATTCACCTGTCCAAAGGCACGCCAACTTTAAATAAGTATGCATCGCTTCATTAACTGTAAGGTGAAATCACAGACTAACTTTGCCACATTCAATGTGCTATTTTATTTCTGGGACTTAGTTGGCACTGTATTGGTCAGTTATACACTATCAGGTGACTTCTGAGTGACACTTTGCAGAGCTCTAGATAAGAGGGGTATTTGATGATAATTGAGGGACAATTTTCTTTATTTCTCATTGAAACCATATGTTGTGACCCCTCATCTGAACCGTCTCGACTCGACGAGACGGCTCAGATGAGGGGTCACAACATATGGTTTTATCCAGAATTAACAAAAATTATCCCTAATTAGTAATTATCACCAAATACTTCCTCTTATCTAGGGCTCTGCACTTTGGGGTGATTCAGACAGGTGTATTCAGTAAGATTCTACGTGTTTATGTTGGGTATATTCGTTACAGCATCAAACCATAGCTGCCTTAATCAGGCGATTCTAACAAGATTCTAATGAGATGCCAAAACATGTGTCTATGTAAAGAATTAAGAAGTATTACCCAGGACCTAATTTGAGCCGCGACACGAGAAAACCAACAAAGTGGTTGTGCGTCCAGCGCAGACTCAGATCAGCCTGGGCATCCGCCCAGTCTGATCAGAGTCATCGCTGTCAATATGGAGGTAGCTTAGACCCTTAGCTAACCTTTAAGCGCTTAGCGAAGTCTGATCAGACTGGGCAAATGCACAGGCTGATCAGAGTCTGCGCTGGGCGCACAACCACATTGTTGTTTTTCTCGTGTCGAAGCTCATTTTAATTCTGTTATTACTATATGCCACATCTTTGCAAAAGTCCTGGCTCAAGGATTAGATAAATTTACATATTCACCTATAATTTGGTCAGAGAAGTAAGAGCTGTTCTGTTAAAATGATGACCAAACCATGGAGGTGAATGCACTGAACTTAATGGCTCCAGCAGAGCTCTTGATAAGAGGGAGTATTTGGTGATAATTAGGGATAACTTTTGTTAATTGTACATGAAAACATATGTTGTGACCTCTCATCTGAACCGTCTCGACGAGACAGTTCAGATGAGGGGTCACAACATATGGTTTCAACGAGAAATAAGAAAAATTATCCTTACTTATCATCAGATACTCCCTTGTATCTTGAGCATTGGGCTCCAGTTTAAATATTTAATATGTAATATAGTATACAATACCAGTGTTTACCAACCATTGACTGCTGAAATAATATACACCTGTTGGGATCTATACCACAGGCCAAAAGACAAGCTGTCATCTTAAATGTATTCTCTCTGAAAAAGAGAAAAGTAAGTTTAAGAAACAAAGTTTCTTGCATACCAGACAAGATATTCGGTGGTAACTCAATACTGGTGCTGAAAAATCTGCTCTTACACCAGCTCTTGGGCTAGATAAAGAAAAAGAAGAAATACAGTGCTCCAGATAAGAAGGTGTAACAGGGATAATTTAGGGATAATTTTCCTTATTTTTCCATTAAAACATACATTGTGACCCGTGATTAGAACCGTCTCGTCGAGACGGTTCTAATGAGGGGTAACAAGGTATGTTTTCGATGAGAAATAAGAAAAAATATCTCTGAATTATCCCTGTTACCCCTTCTTATCTGGAGCTCTGAAATATCATGCATAGTCCATGCATTAGTCATGTAGATCATATATCACAGAGCTCTAGATAAGAGGGAGTATTTGTTGATAATTAGGGATAATTTTTCTTAGTTCTGCATAAAAACATATGTTGTGACCCCTCATCTGAACCGTCTCAACGAGACGGTTCAGATGAGGGGTCACAACATATGGTTTCAATGAGAAATAAAGAAAATTATCCCTCAATTATCATCAAATACCCCTCTTATCTAGGGCTCTGTATCAGCAATGTTTAGATACTGGTTGTACAAATGATGACATGACAGCAAAAAGAATGTCATTTTATGCTCTGCCTACATCAACTTGGTTTTCTCATTTGTGCTAAACATTAGATGGATGGATGAATGACTTACAATTTTACATCCTTTCAACAGTATTTCATTCATATCAGGACAATGGGAGGGTGATAATGAAAGGCTGTGTGTAACGGAACCCTGTTTATAATTAGAAAGATTTTGACATACAGCAGGAGAGTGAAATCAACCATTCAAAGTCCATGATGATGATCCCTGTGTAAACTGTTAAAATTTTTCAGTATTTATAGTAACTACAGCAATTTAATTAAAGTGTAAGCATACACCTTCATATTTTTCTGCTATTTTACAATAGGAATTGACTTCTGCGACTTCTGACTCTGCTTCCATGGATTTCGAATCCCATCCAAAATGGTGGCTACTCTTAACGGAAAGAATCTGCTCCCAAATAAAGCAAATTCTTTTCTTCAAGCAGCCACCAATGAAACTATTTGGTAAGAATTACATCCCCTGCAAGTGTTCTCCTTAGCTTTGATATTACAGTGAAATTCTAAATATTGGGACACCTAAAATAATTACCATAAATGACCCGGATGGAACAAGTAGGTTTTACTATGAAGTAATGCACCCAAGAGGTGCAGATGGAATGGCAAACAGTGTAGACCCATATCAGACTGCTCCTTTTAGGAGCAGTCTGATCTGGGTCTGCACTGTTTGCTCAGACCTAACTGTCCCAATACTCAGAATTTTTATGGTATACCTTAGCTCTTTCGGATCCTGTGATATTGTTATAGAGTGGAGATCTACCACACTAAGTAGCATACTGTCATACTGTGTCTGTAACCTCACCCAGTTCTTAATGGCGCCAACATAGTTACCAAGGTGGGGAATACCAGTGGGCTGGATACCAGAAAATATCCGCTGTGGAAAGTTTGAAGTCTTTGCCTGAAGAAAGATTGAAAACAGAAAAGAACTGTCAGATGACAAATCGAATATAGGCCCTATTCCACTGGTAAGGTTCGTGAAATTTCCATGAAATTGTGTGACAAAATGTGATAGGTGCTTGTAACAGCCAGCCTTATGATCCAACTGAATTTTTTTTTCAAGCTCTTAAGCAATCATGCTACACTAAAGGCACCTATAAAAAAGGTAGTAACCTTGGCCTACTTCACGGCTATAGCCGCTATTCCATTAATTAGTCATTTCCCACGTAAAGAATCATCCAATCAAATTTAAGTGCCTACTTTCATGATATTCCGACTGGGTTTGATACATATTCGCTGATTGGTCAAAATTTCTCACCGGGTATTTTATGGCTATGGCTCGGACCAAACCTCTGAGAATGGCAGCAGCTATAGCCCCAACCGAACATCAGTGGCTTGGCTATAGTCCCGGAATTAGCCCCTAGCGAAGTAGGCCTTTCATGCAGCATAGTCACTTATGAGCTTGAAAAAATTCTTTAATTTGACTGGGCCATGTGACCGGCTATAACAAGAACTTATCACACCCCCATGCAAAATTTTATGGAAATTTCACGAATCTTACCAGTCAAATAGGGCAATTACCAGGGTGGGGAATACCCATAAGCTGGATACCAGAAAACATCTGAATATTAAATCTTCTTTACCAGCCCCGAGTCCAAGTGGTGGTGCTCCCACTTCAGGAATGGGACTTTGTTGTTTGAAACCCAGACCGCATCATACCAAAGGTGTAAAAATTGGAACTGAAAGCTCCCTTGGCTGACGAGCATCTATCAGGAAGATTGAAGGAAGTCAACAGGTGGATACAATTTGTTACTGGATACATTTGTCCCAATAAAAGCTTCACTGTGTCAATCTGAACAATAAAATGCAGTGCGCATGACAGGTAGGCTGGTTCTTTGGGAAATACTTTACAAGAACTACCGAATGCAGACGAAGTTTGAAATTCAGTCTACCCATCATGCACACTGCAATTTGTCCACATTGAAGCAGTACAAGATTTTTGTCCTTATTTTCTACATATTCGGTATAAAATTGCAAGAATTGGAGAGAAGTTTGAAACGATGCCGGTATCCACATAAAAGCCAATGTCTAGTGAACTGATGACGTACGTTACTTACATGAATGTGTTGAATTTGGAAGGCCCAGCACTACAGAGAGAGTCAAAATTGATCAGCACGGAGTTCAATATCTTGTGTGTTTTTTTTAAGCTAAGGGAGCATAATCGATAATTGCAAACAATTTTTTTACAAGACCAAAATCTCATTCATCTCAGTTAAGGTGTTGTTCAAGTATACCAAAATGCAAAAATAAGTGAGAAAAAACTGCAGGAGATCAGCTTTGGACCAAATGCACCTACTGACCCCTAGTCTAATATCTTGACGTAACTCCGATTTTATTTTTTGACTGGTCTCCGTTACGTCTAATTGCCATTGACTAATTTCTATCCGGAGAGGGAAATGTTTAGTGGTCTGGTATGGCTCATTTTAAATGGTTGTGATATCAATTTATGTTGCCAAATTATGTATTTTATGTTTAAATTTTGGAAAATATATACATAATGAGCTGTTAGTTTAAGATAAACTCCTGAAACCTTCCACACCGAATTCCTTGTGGAAGGCTAACACTGTTTTTCTGCAATGGCGGTTGCACTGTGGGTATTTCAGAAAATGACAAAATGAAAGAAACAATACCCTGTATGGTATCCATATCTCCGAAAAGACATTGAAAGCCTTGAACGAGTACAAATGAGAGCAACAAAACTTGTATCTAAACTGAAAGAGTTGCCGTATGAGACAAGATTGAAAGAACTCAAACTACCAACGTTAGCCCATAGGAGACTTCGAGGAGATGTGATACAAACATTCAAACTGGTCAAAAGACTTGATGACTGCCCGTTAGAAGATTTCTTCACTTTTGCTCATTATAACAAGAGAGGACATTCTTTCAAACTTGAAAAGCCAAGATGCTCATTGACTTTTACCTTAAATCAGTTTTCTCATCGGGTAATTAACATATGGAACTGTTTGCCTCCACATGTAGTGGCTGCAGAAACGCTAAACAGCTTCAAAGCAAGGCTAGATAATCACTGGCAAGGAAACATGTTGTACGAGTATTAACTGTAAAATGTACTACTAAATTTTTTAGTAGTTTACGTTACTAAGTATAATTTCAATCAGTCACCACACCACACTGCATGATACGAGGGACCCACACAAAGCAGTACCAAAAGAAGACTAAATGACGGAGGGCTGAAAAAGGACTTTGTCCTTACATCTGAGCCCGAAAACCATCCTACAGGTAATACCCGGAGTGCTATTTCGTTGCTCTAACCACAGGAGTCTGAAATTTCGTCAATAAAACCAAAAAAAAGGCAAATTCTACAGAATCGCGTTCATATTTATACATATATGTATTATAAGAATACAGGAATGCAATGCCTTTTTACCCCACCCACCACGAAAATTCGTTCTCAACACGTTTTCTTGTAGTAAACAGCAAAAAGCGTTCCAATGTACGTAGCGGTTACTTGTAACTAAATGTTTTCTATCATCCGCCACCTACAATACATCAGTATGTATTTCAAGAAAGCCACAAAAGAAGATAAAATTTGGCGACTAACAGCGAATCTGTTTTCTGAGAAACCATGTCCACTTCAGTATGACGTCACTAGTTTACATTTGACAGCGCATGAGCGGGCGCATTTAATTGGACGAGGCTATCGGCACGACGGTCGTGCGGATAAGAATCATTATCATCAACACGGTCGGGCCTTATTCGCACGCCGGCGATTATATATTCCATCATAGATGCCATGGCCTTTCTTAGAAATGGTTTCATACAACACAGTTTCGGTAATTCATATGGAGTATTCAAAATAACTAAAAACTGGTCAAAACATTTTATGACCGACTTTCTGTTGTTAAAACATCTGATATCCGGATCCCAGCTGTACCTTTATGGGACACAATCTTATTTTTGGCATGTTCCAGTTCGACATGAATAGGTTGCATCAATTATATATGTTTATGTAGAAAAGGTATTCCGTCAAGACGAGGCATCAAAAGGATGTTAAGGCCGAATGCTACAAGTCCATAAGCCGACCACAGCTCGAGTATGCTTCGACGGTATGGGACCCAGTGACAAAATTCAACATAGCCAAACATAGTCTGTATAGAGGCGTGCCGCCAGATTTTGCTTAACCGACTAACGCCGAACCTGCAGTGTCACTTCAATTTGGCCAGAACTTGGTTGGGAGGACCTTGAATCGAGGCGACACCAGAGCAAAGTCACAATGATGTAAAGGATCGTCACTAACCTCGTTGAAATCCCTCCAGGCCAGTACCTGACAGCCACAGGAGTAGCAACTAGAGGACACTATGAACTATTCCTTCCAATATTTTGCTCCATCAACGCCTACCAGGGACCCTTCTTTCCATCAACAAGCCGTCTCTGGAATGGCCTGCCTGCCAATGTCATATCAGCACCGACTTTGGATGACTTCAAGCTCCTTGTCAGTGCAGGTATCCTAAGACCGTGATTGTGAACAATATGTTTTTATCTGGTTTTAACTGTACATAAGAACCTCCCAGCACAAATGTTTTAAGGTTGTTCACAGTGCGACTATGCCAATATTGGCCATGCACTTTATTGGTAGATGTATATGTAGATAGATTGATTTAACAGATTGACAATAGCATAGCACAGGATTGATTTAAGTAACTGAAAATGAGTCCCTAGTACAATCAATTTTTCATATTTTATAATCATTTATAAACTTAAATCGGTGAATTGGCGTGGAACATTTTAGAAATGTGTATATTCATGTTTCAAGTAGGGGCTATGTATAAAATATTTTTTGTTTAGTATAGCCCCTTAAAATCAGTAAAAACCACACCTATATCAAAAATTAATTATCAGTTGAAGTATGATCCAGTTGTTGTCAAGATTTTATACTTACCATAAAACAGGCTGTATACCCCTAGTATGGGTATAATAAAATTAAAGAAATTCTGATCCCATTAAATTATACTTCAGTGCTTCTGAATGTGGGTCGTCAGGGACCCAAATGCATTAGAAAAAGCATTATCTTGTTGAACTGTATGTTTGGTTCTTGATTCCCCATGTTCAAGTTACATTAAAGTGAACTATAATCTCTGTATTATCATAATTCAGAGTTAAAACCATATCAGTGAAAATGTCACCTTGTCGAAACCCAGCAAACACCAGAAACTTTTCAGATCAAATCATTTGAGAAGAACTAGGACATCCCGTGATTCACAATACACTAGATACCTTGCATATAGTGATGTCCTGAAGATTTTTTTTCAGGACTATTTCTATGTGGAATAGTCTCCCCTCTTCGGCGGTTTCTGCCAAACCCGCTGAGGAGTTTAAGACCCTTGTTCAGATTATCAGTCAAGAGGCTCGTGTTTTAGCATACCATTGATCTGCTTCTTGTAAATAGTTTTAATGGCCCACCCCGAAAAGTTATCCCTTTGAGCTAAATTCTAAATTTAGCCACCCACCACACCTGAGGTAAAGATCAGAAAATGGTCGTCTCAGTATCGAGAGACGGATTTGGTGGGCTTCTTTTCTTTCTTTTTTCAAAACTGACCCTGTAATTACTTAACCTAGACTGACAGCATATCTTATTTGGGGCCCAGCAGAACTATTTTAGAGCCCTAGCAGTTTTAACTAACACTCACTTTTTAAGCAGTGATTTTCTCACTGATTGATGTCAAAGGTGGAGCTTTATTTCGATCTAACCCAATTCTGATTCTTATCAGACATGTCATGAGCTTTGCTCCCTGTTATGGTGCTATTTTATTTTCCATCTTGTTTCTTGTCTTATCGTTTCATTTGTGGCTCGGTGTAGTAACGAAATGCTGTTGTTGTTTTTGTTGTTGATTTATTGCTTTAGGTCCACGGTATACAGCAATGGTCACAGTGCTGGAAACGGCCAGTGGCCCGGTGGCCAAATGCTCCTAATTTTTGTTTCGGGCGACCAGAAATCTCCAAAATATGACCTTTAGTGGCCCAAATTTATCTTTCTTGCAATACTAAATGAATGGGATCTTTAGGTAGAGTATTATTTGGGCCACTAAAACTTAGGCCTGTTTGGCTTTTGGGCCACCACATTATTATTGTGAGTTTCCAGCACTGTGGTCATGTAAGTACGGTCAGTTACCCTAACCACACTATTCCTAGGCAGGCTTAGACCTCTTAAACAGTTAACCAGTAGTAAGAGCACATACTTTCGTCTTTCGCCAGCAGCTGACAACTGCCCTTCTTGAATCAGCGGAAGGAGACGCGAAAGTATGTGGCCTGACTGAGTATCGAGCCTGAGACCTCTGGCTCTTGAGTCAGACAAATAACCAAAGGTAAAACTGCAACAAGTTATACGATGATATAAATGCATAGATAGTGAAATTAATCAATTTGTACAAAATTCATCCATTTTCATTTGTTGGCCTACAAATCGAAACATTTAACAGCTATAACCGCTTGACGTTTATTCACCTCTAAGGACTACCTGTCCAAAGACTTTAGTGCTTAGTGATTAACCCAATCACGGTTGATAACTTTGCAGCACTCTTTAATTGCACACCGGGGGATCGGTCGTCAGACTCTATGATGGCCCCGACCTAAAGCTATATATTTTAGTTGGTTGGGACCGGAGCCTTTTTGTCTGTTGCTTGGTCCACCGGGGCTCAACTGGTGACCTTCTTTTGCTTCAGATTTCCAGTGCGGTTGTTTGGCAGGACAGGGATCTCCACCTGTCAGACGGCCCGTTGTATCTGTTGAGTCCTCGTCTTTGCTTCTTCATGGTGTTGAAATTTGATTTATGTGTTTACCGTGATGATTCATTGACGAGTTAGAGGGTTATCATGCGAACCGAACAACCAACTAAATGTTTTGTACCACTTCAGAAACTGAGGGTGAGGTTGGGCCTGTAAAATCGATTTAAGCCCCCCAGTAATTCATTACTGACCGTTCCAAGGCGGTAGTTCTGTTGTGGTTCTCTGTTGCCTGTTTTTGGTGTCAGAGTTTCTGTGATGTTTTACCTTATGTATGTTCTTATTATTTTTGGTTCGGTTTGGGTTGCTGAGTGGCCACCTTTTGGGAACAAGCTGCTCACTCGGTTGGCCATATCTTCTCTGTATCTTGATTATTTGTAATCTTAGTTGTTTCCAACTATGGTTTTAGGGCTGGATTTGGATTTTGATTGTTTCAGTTCCTGGTCTTTGCATACTTTTTACTTTTAAAATGAAAATGTAGAGGAGAATATAGAGCAAATAATTAACTTATTCAAAACATTTTTCATTAATACTAGGACTTTCTAGTTGAAGACCAATAAATAATTTGAGCAATCAGTAAAGACAAGTTCAACACAACCTAGGAGAAAAGTTCATGCTTTCTTGCAGTCAGCAACAGGAATGTCAAGAATAGATCACAGAATAGATCACCCTGTCTTACATGTGTACAACGTACGAATTTATATGGATTGACAGTTCTGAAGTAGACAGTTCCAACGATACCGATAGTCAACAAGTGAGTTTATTGTCAGCCCCAAATAAGTTGCACCTTTTCACAATTGAAAACTTATTTCTATGGTGCTGTTTCTCAACATAAGTGGTCTGTTTGCTGTCAATATGTTGATGTTGGGTTGAGTAGGCTTCCAAGCGTGCTAAGTGTCAGCTTATCTCCATCATAAACTGTGGTGCCCAGATGATTTGGATCATTCGCCTCTTATTGTTTTTTGTTTTGATTCTTCAGGGCATGGCTATTTGATGCAGTCAGGTGTTGAAGTCTTGCCTTACGCCTGTTCAGTGTATAGGCACAAGACAAAGATTTAAACAAATTAAATTTAGGGCACTAACACTTGATGCACTCAGTAGTTGCAATAAAAATAATGGATCACCCTGCCGTGACCTAGGCAATGTAAAGATAGAAGCCCAAAACACTGGCACTTGATACAGGCAGAAGTTATGAACAAAACGTGGAACATCTTGCCTTACACCTAAGCAATATACAGATACAAACCAAAAGTTATTTTCAAAAAGAAAAAACTCAGGGTACTGATGCATGAAAAAAAAGAGTGGTTTGTTTTGGGTTTAACGGCCCTTTGAGACCGTATTTCAGTCTATATCGGGCCGTCCCCCAGAGAGAGGGAGAAAGAAAAGAGAAATGATAGAAGAGAGAAAAATTTCAAACAACCCCGCCCGCACCTACTGCAAGCACAGTAGGCCCTTACCCTACTTATACCCAAATAAGTAGGCCGCCCCGGCACTGGAAGTTATAACCAGCACCATCGCCCGACTACCGCCCCAGCATGAAAAATATATGTTAATACTGAAATCAGTTTGCAGAGGTGTGCGTGGGGAGAGCGGGAGGGGCAGGGGAGTATCCCCGGCTTCCAGATCTTAGCCAGATAAATTGATATTTACATTTGCAGGCAAAAAGAGTGGGTATTGATGTAGGACCTCATTAATAATTAACGTCACCGATAAACAAGTGCTGCAACGAAAGATCCTACCTTTACTATGAATCAGACATTCACCGAAAAACCTGACCTATCACCATACATGTATTTCAGTTTCAAAAGCTATTTTACTGGTTTCAAAATCTTTTGAAACATTGCGCAAAAAGAGGGGACATACTTACCCTAACTTTGAATAAAAATATAGCTTGACAAATACAGTAACAGATCTAAACATTAGAATTAGTTTTCAGGCTTGATTATTTATAGCCTATTTTGACAGATTTTTCAAATTTTGGTTGATCATAAAAATGGTCGTATAAATGCCTTTGCTGCCTCTCTGATAGACACTTCTCTAAAATATTTCACCAATGCTATACCGTGTATTGTGAATTGAGATAGTCATTAAAATTAGTTAGATCATTAAAATTAGTTAGAACACTTAAGTCGTTCTTTATTGTGTTATCACTTATTCCATAACAAGTTCATACTATTACAATTGCTATGAATCAACATATAAATTTATAATTCTCACGGTACCCGCAATTTTTTTCAGTAGGCAGCGAATGCATTCAGACTTTACTTTTAATTTGACAGGTTTTAACTTAGCTTTACCCATCATGTCTGATAAGGCGTTCTGCAGGGTGTGGCATTAAGCCCTCCATTTTATTAATTGATTTACCCCAGGTAATAAAATATTTTTATATTATATTTTTTTATTCAGCTGCTTCAACAAACATACATGAAACACAAATGACATATAATCCTATCACATTTGGCAGTATACAAGTAAGAAAGACAGAAATTCCTCTTCTGACCATGCCTCTCTGAGAGTGTAATATGATGCAACCACGATACCTTGGTGGGTAATAAAATATTAAGTATGAAGAAAATTTTAGCGTGGGCCATTTTAAAACCTTCCAACGCACCACGGCGGAGGGTGAAAGTGAAGGTTTGGACCCAGTAAAACCGGTTTAAACCCCCAGTAGTTATTACTGACCGTCCCAAGGCAATACTTTCGTTGCGGTCGCATTCGGTGCTGTTTAACTTATTGTGTTTTCTCTTTAACCCTTCTGTTGGTCTAAATTATTTAGTTCAGTAAAGATAGCTGAGTTGCCACCTATTTGGGAAAGAGCTGCTGACTCGGCTTATCACTTGTAAGTTATTGTTTGTTGGAATGTCCTTGTCAATCTTTCCCTTTGATGTTGGGGATAGGGTTTGGGATCTGATTCAGTCAGTTCCTGAAGTGTATTTACTCTTTAAATTTCCCTTTGAACAACTAAAAGTAGAAAAAAGAAAACTTAGCACGACCAAATGCAGATATAGTGGCAGGGGTGGGGTGGGGGAGGTGTGTGTGTTGGGGGTGGGGTGTGAGAGAGGGGGGGGGGGGGGGGGTGAAAAGCAGGATATTGCAATTGGCCAAATTATTTCAAATCATGCAGTTTGTCAGTTGAAACTGAGTTTACGCAGCTAAAATTGGCCCCCAAGTCGTTCACCTCTGTAAGAAATACCTGAAATTTTCACATTCTCTTCCAAAATCTGCGTACATGCCGGCATAATTTACTAAGATACATGTGCCAACAAAAAGAAAGTGATACCCATGGACACAAAATGGTAAAATATTGTTTGTTTAATCACTGTTGATCCGAACTTGACTTTGATTTAACGTTGTTTCAACGATTTTGTGTCTGCTCGGTTTGTTATATTTCACTGTACCTATGCTAATGGGCATGAATAGCCCACATAAAAACTTACAACACAAGTTCCAATATACTATGCAGAGGCAGGACAATATGACAGAGAAAATGGAAAACTGTAGACCCTACACATGACAAAATTGGAACTTTAAAGAGTGATGCCTATAACAATAACTTATTCCCGGATGTAAAAAATCTGAGAGAGAGAAAGAGAGAGAGATTATTGCTGTGTTTTTGTTATTATTTTCTTTTTTTTCTTTGTTTTTTTTTTTTTCTTGTATTTGTTTCCTTTTGTTTTGACGCATCTATGAAAAGTAAAAAGATAGACAATGATCAGGAATTAATGCAATCAAATCACACATCCCGCTCTCAAAACCAATAGGGAAAGAAGCACCCACCCACGGAAAAATCGACACTAGTTCACGAAAGACACGCACAGTATGTATGTATTTATTGAAGAATAAAATACTGTTTAAACAAAAGACACGCACAGTAAACCGAATGAGCAGCCCTTTCCCAAACAGGTGGTCATTCAGCTACCCTAGGATTCTGCGTATCTATGTTTTGTCGTTTTAAGTTTGTCACAAACTCAAACAAATTTCTAAAGCAAGCCTGCATATCAGCACGTTCTTGTCATAACTTTTTCTGTTTATGCTACTTAACTGTGGACGAAAATAAAAAACTTATTCCGCTGGTCTGTGTTCTGTGTACTCAACACCCGTTCAGACCCCCTCCCGCTCTCTGTCTCTCTCTCTGTTTTGCTCTCTAACACACACACACACACACACACACACACACATACACAACTTCACATGGCAGTGTTTTCCTGCAGAATATGAGTGCTTTCCTGCGTTTTTCGGCGTTTTCCGATGATTGGCTGCTTTCCGGTCTTGATAGTTACTGAAAACGGAACTGTTTAATTAGGGGGGGGGGGGGGGGGGGGGCGGAAGGGGATATGAGAGAGAAAAAGAAAGAAACTATAGGTTGAATAATACTCGCCAACTGACCTGAGATGTTGGTGTGTTGGTTTGGGCGACTAATTTATATCCGTGGAGGCTGGTTTGGGGTGTTATGAAGGCGGTTTAGGTGGTTTGGGATGTTTTGGGGTGGTTTGGGGTGTTTCCGCGGACCGGAGTATTAATCTGTTTAGGCCTTATAACCATTTTATTTACTTATAGCTACATTTGTTATTTTCTTTAAAAACATGGATACATGTAATAAAGGGTATCATCTGTGCTATTCTGATACAAAATATCAATATAGGGCTCAAATAATGCTTTTCACCAAATAAGCCAGATAAGAACTTCGTATTAAACCCAAATAACCATTATCTTGTGGAAAACCCTTTATTTTATAGTGCGTTCCGGTAATTACAGGTGCGTTTCGGTGTTTTTGTGCGTTTCGGTATTTCTATGGACCGAAAAAAAAATGTAATATTCAGGATGATCAATGGATCGCCCATAGAATAGCAAATTGCCGTCGTGCGGACAACCGAACGGCTGCGGGACGTTTCGCGCCAGAGACGTTTCGTCCCAAGACGATTCGTCCCAGACGTTTCGTCCCATTTTCCTTCTTGGGACGTTTCGTCCCATAATTCCGGGACGATTCGTCCCATCTTTTTTTGAAGCCCCAGGATACAAGGTGCCTAAAAATACCTAAAATATATATCATTTGATGTATATGTAGTATCAGGAGGTAGTTAAATTTTTTTTTATTCCTGAAACATTTCTGACAAAGGCCTTTGATAGGCTATGCAGCAATTGTGTGGCGGCAGGAAGATACAGAGAAGAGGCAAACAGACCCATAAGACAAAAAAACAGCAAAGAGGCCCATTAAGTTAGAAAAAAATACTAGCCAAATTATGTTAAATTGAAGAAAAAGTGTTATAACTCAATCAAATATTTACTAGTATCAGTTTCTTTTATTCTTTATGACAGCTAAAAGACACAGAGAGACCGCAAAAAGACCTTATCCCATTGAGAAAGGCTAGGGATACGGTACTGTACCTCTAGTCTCCACTGCCAGAATTTAATAATTGTATGTTCCGCATAATTGATGGTTTAAATATATTAAAATTTTGTATATTTCCAAAATATTTTGATCATTAATTATTTTTCTTATCTTTAATAAAATAATATTGGGACGAAACGTCCTGGGACGAATCGTCCCCGATTTTAGGCCTGTTTGGGACGAAACGTCCTGGGACGAAACGTCCCTGGCGCGAAACGTCCCGATACCCAACCGAACGACCGTCTTGCCGATAAGGATTCGAAACCGCACGACCGTCTTGCCGATAGCCACATCCAATCTTGTTGCACGCGACCGCGTGAAGTGGACATGGTTTCTCAGAAAAATAAATTCGCTGTCAGTCGCCAGATTTGATCTTCTTTTGTGGCTTTCTTGAAATACTTACTGATGTATTGTAGGTGGCGGATGATAGAAAACATTTAGTTACAAGTAACCGCTACGTACATTGGAACGCTTTTTGCTGTTTACTACAAGAAAACGTGTTGAGAACGAATTTTTGTGGTGGGTGGGGTAAAAAGGCATTGCATTCCTGTATCTTTATTATAGTAAATATATTTATAACTGGGTCTGATTTTGTAGAATATGCCTTTTTTGGTATTCTTTTGACAGAATTTCAAACTCCTATGCTCTAACTGACCCCAAGGGTTAAACTGTCTGCGGTCTAGGGAAATTAAAGGCAATTGAACCTTGTCAGCACTGTTCTGGCACGTAGATGTGTGAAAGGAAGTTGATACTAGATGACGGTGCAACTGTCTCGACGCTGTTTTCTTGGGAAATTGACTAAACAGCTTCACTATGCAACAATTTCTTTGACTCATGTTTCCAGCCTGTGGTAGTGTGAAAGAAGCTTACTGTGAAGGTCACTTTACCCGGTGTTGAGGTAAGTTTGTACCCTACACTTTGGTCTTTCTAAATACCGAAAAGATACAAGCAGGCTTCAGTAAAAAAAAAAAAAAGAAACATCTAGGACGTCAGATCATATTTTGACATTAAAATCTTAGATTGATAAGGCTTTTAAAAATAAACTTATGTATATAGTTGTTTCATTGATTTTCAGAAAGCTTTTGACACCGTTTGGCGCAATGGGTTATTTAAGAAACTTTCTCAAATGGGTATTGATGGAAACTGAATGTTAAACATTCTGGAAAATATGTATTCCGAGGTGAACTACTCTTTAAAGTTGCCGTATGGTCTGACTGATTCTATCTCATCTAATGCTGATCTTAAACAGGGTTGCGTTCTTAGCCCATCATTGTTCAACTTATATATAAATGTTTGATGGATCCCATCATCCTATTATGTTCGGAGAATACTCTGCTAATGTGATTATGTATGCAGACGATCTGGTTCTGCTGTCTAACTCTAAAGAAGGTTTACAAAAGTGTTTAGATGATTTGCATGTTTATTGCAAAAAAGTGAAAATTAAAGGTTAATACTGAGAAAACCAAAAAAATGATTTTTAATTCTATTATATTCTATTCTATTCTATCCCATAACCTTACTAGGTCGTTGGGGCACCACAGATGACTTCGAAACAATCCCTTTCCACCTTGTCCTGTCTTCAGCTGCCCTAGTTGAGCTGGCAAAGTCCGTCCCTGTCCATTCTTTATTATTGTCTTCCCACATCTTCTTCTCTCTACCTCTTCTTCTTTTTCCTTTCACTATGCCCTGTAGAATCGTCTTGGCTAAACCAGAAGACCTTGAGACGTGACCAAAACGCCTTAATTTCCATTTCTTGACGAGCGTTAGGAGTTCGTCATGCTCTCCAATGGCTGCTTGGATCTTTCTGCGAACCTCCTCATTGGTTATATGGTCCTTGTACGAAATGCTCAGTAACCTTCGGTAGCATCTCATCTTAAAGGCCTGCGTTCTTTTCTCTAACTCTGCAGCCAATGTCCACGATTCACAGGCATACAGAAATATGGAAATGACAAGGGAGCGCATAAGTTTCACCTTTGATCCAAGAGATATGTTGTTATCTCTCCAAATTGGTTTCAGCTTGGTAAGAGCTGAAGTGGCTTGTGCAATCCTTGAGAGAACCTCCTGTTTTGAGCCATCATCTGAGACAATTGCTCCAAGGCATTTGAAGCTTGTTACGGTACCCAGCTTCTGCCCTTTTACCTTGAACTCCCTCTGGATGCCATCTGCGCTGTGCGTCATCATTTTGGTCTTCTCAGCACTGATCTCCATCTTATACCTTGTGCAGGTTTGGTCGAGACTTTCAACTAGAGCTTCTAGTTTCTGCTCTTCTTCAGCTAGAGCGTCTATATCATCGGCAACCCGCAGATTGGTAATGTTTCTGCCGCCTATGCTAACCTTTTCCGTCATGTTCTTCCAGAGCATCAGACATGATTTTTAATAAGATCCGTAAATTTCTTACGTCTGGTAAATTCACCTTTAATGAAGAACCTCTAGAGGGAGTTCAAGCATTCAAATATCTTGCAGGACACCTGGAACCACCCAAATCACCAGGGTCACCCACCCAGGTACTAACCGAGCCAAACGTTGCTTAACTAGCAACAACAATCCACCACTCTAATCAAGTCGCCATAAAAGCATGCTTCTACAGCAAGGCGCTAGTAGAGGTATCTATATCCATTCACTACACTACTCCCTCCTTTTTCTTGAATACCGGATGGCTATCTCAACTGGCAGGAAGTAATGCTCCGTGTGCTCGTTCCTACACTTCATACACCATTGCAGGACACCTGGAACCACCCAAATCACCAGGGTCTAACCGAGCCAAACGTTGCTTAACTAGCAACAACAGTCCACCGCTCTAACCACGTCGCCATAAAAGCATGCTTCTAACCACGTCGCCATAAAAGCATGCTTCTACAGCAAGGCGCTAGTAGAGGTATTTATACCCATTCACTACAGTATGGTCATTAAAGCATCTGTAATATTCACAAAAGGCATTACAGAATTAAGTAATAAAGCATTAAAACTTGTGTTCATGATAAGAGAACAATTTCAGTAATCATATATTTTTCCAGCTTTACAGTTTAAGTTATCTAATGCATGTGTTAAACCTATTATATTATATTGTGTGGAAGTATGGGGTTCAAATTTTAAGAGACTGATCTCAAAGAAAAATGCATATAGCTTATAAGAATCATATGAACATTTTTTAGCAGAAAAGGTTCCCACGAATTTTTTGGTAAATGTTTAACAGGCGTTAATAAGTATACATCTAGCTTAGCATGTAAGAGTGAAACTGGAAGATTTCCTCTTGCAATTCTGCCATTTTATTGTCTCTTAAATACTGGTTGCATATCCATGATGAGAAAATACTCAGTTTAAGTAACCGTTATAGTTACCAATGTTTGCACACAGAAAATCAAGCTGAACTCATAAGCTATTGTGAGCACATTACGTGCTTGTTACAGCTATCTGGCTTTGAACATGTCTGGTTGAATAAAAGTACTTTTTCAAAACATAGATTAATCAATGCAGTCAAGGAAAAGCTAACAGATCGTTATACTGATTATTTCATGAAAGCTATTTCTAGTGATACTACAGTAAATGGTAGAAAATTGAAATAATTAAGAATGTTCAAAAATTTCAAGTCGCCTTTTAAACTAGAAACTTATGTAAGCCTCAATATGGACAAACATGTCACTTTCAAGTTTGCCAAATTGCGTATATCGAATTATAGACTGGAAATTAAAAGGGGTCGTTACAAAAAAATATCCCTGCGTCTCAAAGATATTGTAAGATGTGCAACGATACTTTTGTTTAAGATGAATTTCATTTTGTAATGATGTGTTTTGCATACTTTCTATAAAGTTGGTTGGTTGATTTGATGTTTAACGTCCACGGTAAACAGCTAAGGTCATGTCGGGACGGTCAGTTAACCTAACCACACTATTCCTGGGCAGGCTTAGACCTCCTAAGCGGTTAACCAGTACTAAGTGCACATACTTTCGCCAGTAACTGACAACTACCCTTCTTGAATCAGCGGAAGGAGAAACGAAAGTATGTGGCCAGACCGGGATTCGAACCCAGGACCTCTGACTTACGAGTCAGGTGCCCTACCGATTGCGCTACCCGGCCCTTTCTACAAAGAAACAGGCTGTTCAGCGAAATTAGTTAACTCATTTATAGTAAATTTTGATATTTTCACAAAATGGGACCAGTTTCTGTTCTTTATGAACTTCGATGATACTGAAGTTGCTTTTACCATTTATTGACAACTATTTGAAGATCAGCCAGTACTCGGGGAGATAATATTGATGAAAAATTTTCATAAACTTTTCATTTTCTTTGCAAATAGATTTTAATTAACCTGTATGTATATGATGTAGATGTATGTATGTAGGTATGTATGTGTGTGTGTATGTATGTATGTATTTGTCACATTCAGTTATGGTTCTATGTTTTGGACTGCATACTGATTAAATTTTATCTTTATCGATATCTTTTACAAGCGTAGACTAGTTTCTTCCCTTAGACATTTGGACTTGAAGCGGCATCTTTTTTATTTTGTTTTTTTCTTTTTCTTTTTTAATGTTTTGAAGACTTAACTTTGAAAGAGTAGAATAAACCTGAAAATGTATGAGTAATTGGGGGATCGGCGGGAGAGGCGGGAAGGGCGGGGGCGGCACAGCCCCCAAGAAGCTGAGACATTTTTTAAACTAAGACTGGTGGACGAATTCTGAACCCCGCTCCCCCATATGCCTAACAAAATATACAACCCTTCCCTGCTTCAAAGATTAATTAACCCTCCCCCTCCCTAGCAGTAGATCACAAAAAGAAAATCCGACGCCCCTAAATGAACGCCCCCCTCGACGCCCCTAAATGTACCGCCACACACACACACCGGATAATAAATGATTTATCCCTTCTAAGATTTCAATTCACGATGTATTTTAAGAAACCTCGACCGGAACGTTTGAGTGATATAGATGATGACTCTGGTTGCCATCTATTTGTCCCTTCTGTAATCCATTCAAAGACAAAATATTTACGCTCGGTATCTTGAATATATGTCCTTGAATTTTCATGATATTCAGTTTTGTAGAAAGATGACGATGTGTTACAAACAAGAATGATAACTCACCCTAGCTGTATTATATTTTGATTTATCTCCCTGTGATGGTTTTGCTGAAGTATTATCTCTACGCCCGAACTTCAAACCGTTATGTTTATGATACATCAGTGATAACAGGAACAATTCGTAAATCTGTACCATGTAAAAAATGACAGCACTAGCTTTCATCTTTTGTATATTATTTCCCGTAGATGGTTTTGACTGCAATTTTTGTATGCTTCATATTCCTGTGGAGTAATTTCTTGGATCTTGACCTAGCAGGGCTCAAATATAAACCCAACTTTGGTCTTTGCCTTACATTTTTTTATTGATGTCTTAATACTGCAGATATGAAATTGAACAGAGAATTAAAGATAATGATATGTAATTACTGCTTATTGGGCTCTGAAAAAAAAAAAAAAAAAAAAAAAAAAAAACAGTTGTGATTTTCTTATAGTCCGTTTGCTCCAAAATGCAAACGGCATCCCAAATATGAATGTGAATCTCGTATACAGGCGTCTTTCACACACATCAGAGGGTGTAAGTTTTCAGGTTCAAACGAATCACAGTTTAGAAGCTCTGACTGTTTGTATTTGCATACTTATAGTATGGCCCATGTTCCTTCTTTTGAATATATTCTCTGGTCTTGAAGGAACGTTTTAGATAATAGTTTGATCTAGTGACTGCCTGCAATAAAAATTCAGCTCCGAAACGATGCAACGAAATTCATTTTCAGCTTTTTTAGATTTGATGCGGACCAAACAGCTACCTAAATGTTCTGAACCACCGCAGAAGCCGAGGGCGAGGTTTGGATCCAGTAAAACTAGTTTGAATACCCTTTGCTGACCATTCCAAGGCGGTACTTCTGTTGTGGTTCCTCAGTGTTACATGGTGTTATGTCCTCTTGTATATTGTCTCTAACAATCTGGTCACCTGAATGGCTACCCATTCTGCTTTCTGATATGTTTTGTTTTGTAATTTGAATTAGACATTGGATATAAATAGATGTTGCTGCTGCCTTTAATTAGGGTAGCTGAATGACCACCCGTTTGGGAAAGAGCTGCTCATTTGGTTTACCGTGCGTGTCTTTCGTAAACTTTAGTCATTTTTGTGTGTGTGTGCTTCTTTCCCTTTTGGTTCTGAGAGCGGGATGTGGGATTTGATTGTATTAACTCCTGATCATTGCTTTTCGTTTTGCTTTTGTTCATCCAGAATTGTATCCTTTGTAATATACAGTCACCTTCTTGTGTTGAATGTCAGAGCCTTAATGTGTATCCTAGCCTCAACAGGCATGAAATCCAGATAAAATACAAACGACTGGAGCTTTTTTATTCAATGATAAATTTTGCTTTATTGTTTTTCGTAACAACCTTTCCTAGTTGCACAGCTGAGTTTTTAAGTGCACTTCTAAACCATAAGTCAATACGGGTAAAACGTATGTTTTCAAAAGCTGCGTACAACTAGCTGGATATTGGCAATTCTGCCCATGCATACCCGTTGATATTATAAGTATCTTTCATGGGTGGGAGGTGTTGATAGAAAAATCTGTCACGAGGGTCACTGTTCGGCATCATGAGGCTTGCCGAGTGATACCGAACAGTTATCCCGAGTGACGGATTTTTCTATCCGGACATCACACCAATGATAGATACTTTTTCTTGCACACCGCGTTTTGTTTTAAATTTAGAACTTGTTAAAATGCGTAATTATAGTACTTGAGAGGTTTTTATCTAATTTTGAAAGAAGGCGCCGCTTTCAACGATTGTCATTCGGTTCTTTACGTCAACGTGTGGCGTGCATAAAGTGACGTCATTTTTGCCGTCCTCGTGACGTCATCATGTCACCGACTGGGTTCGGTCTCTGGATATAATACACAACGCAAGACGATATGACTGGTGATTCTATGATGAATTAATGAAATGATAATTATGGCACCATGACTTCATTCATCTGTAGTCTGCAACTGCAAATAATATTTATGCAAAATATATTATAAGGTACAAAAAAGTACTAGAAAGTAAGTATAAACGTTACTGGTCTCTGTCTAAATGGCAAGTGCACTAACAGATAATATGATAGACAACAGAATATACTATTGTATTAAAGATATGGTACGGATTTATGAAAAGTTATGAAATGAGGACAAAATGAATATCTTGCAGTTTCATTCAGTTACACAACACAGCTATAATTACACTTATATAAGTTCTATGCAAACAGTCTAAATACCTCGACAAATGCCAAAATAACAAAATACACATTTCCATGATTACATTAAACTAACTTACAAATACATAAAACACATACCTGCAAATATAATATATACGAAATATATTATAATAGTACAAAACAGCACCAGGTAGTAAGTACAGACCTTACTGGTCGCTGTCTAAATGGCAAGTGCACTGAGCCATGCAGGGTGAACATGCATTATCAGTATGCAACATGCCATTTAATGGTATATGTTTTCTATTATTTAAAAGGAAGCCTAAAGGGTAGTGAATATAATAGTCACCCCATACAACCGAACGTTTATATTACGGACGATGTAACCTCCGATCTGCGATACGTTGCGTCGGAATGCACGCACAACGTCACGTTAATGTAAAGACTACCGTCGCATTGGTGTACGGACCATAATATAGATAAACCAGACTATGACAATCATCTAAAAAGTAAACGTCGCTTGACGACGCAGGTACGTGACCTCCAATACAACTAATGTATTAAATCCTCGTGATTTTTATCCGGTCCTGGGTGAGATAACATGGATGAGATAAGATTTGTAGGTACAGGGGAAGCACGGGGATATCCTTATCTGGTGTGCAAGAACAAACTGTATAAAGTTCTGTTGTAGTTCCTCAGTGTTACATGGTGTAATGTCCGCTTGTCTATGGTCTCTAGCAGTCTGGTCTCCTGAATAGCTGCATATTCTGCTCTCTTTTTTATTTGTTTGTAAATTGAAGTAGAAAAAAGGAAAGCATGGATGTTACTGATGCTTTTAATTACGGTAGCTAATTGACAACCTGTTTGGGAAAAAGCTACTCATTCGGTTTACCGAGCGTGTCTTTCGCGAAATTTTGTCAATTTTGTGTGTGTATGCTTCTTTCTCTTTTGGTTTTGAGAGCAGGATGTGGGATGTGGTTGTATTAATTCCTAATCATTGCCTGCCTTTTTACTTCTAGCTTTTTTATGTTCTTTAACTAATTGCTCAAAACTTACTGATCTGGTGATTCCTAAATGAACTGCATTTGCAACCACTGGTAGTATTTCACTATTTAGCGTCCAAGAATCATCAGTTCACTGCTTTTTCTTTTCAGAAACTGGAATGACCATGCTCTTTTTTTTTGCTTGTATTATCATGTCCATTACTGTACTTTTCTGCCATACTTAGTAGTAATATTTTGAGTTCATGTTTCTGCTTTTTCATTAAAACCATTATTGTCTGCGCATGTTGGTGCACATACCACTATATTCCCTTTTCGAGCTCCATAGTTTGAAATTTTTAAGTGCTCTATCAGGTCGTTACCATATATCTTATAAGGTCGGCTCTTAGAACTCCACCTTGTCGGACGCCTTGTCAGATTTTGAACGGTTTTGACGGTTCGTCTTACTATTTCACACATGAGACAACATGAGTATGTAGGCCATTTATCAAAGTCCACAGGTCACCCCTCACTTCAATATTACACCATTACCGCATTAAGTGAGGATGTAATACAACATCAAATGCGGCTTTCGCGTCTAGAGATGCAATTCTTATCTTTCGCGTCACCTATATATAATCCTCTACTAGCAGTGCACAATTTAGAGATGATGAAGTTTTTTGGTGGACACTCGTTGAAGGTGACATTGATTCTGACACACGGTACTAGATAGTCTATGTCTTAAAATAAACTCAATGACCTTACAAATAATTTGCTTTCCTCAATAGTTGGTTGCATCATTACTATTTCTTTTTTTTCTTATAGACTGGCGTTTTAACTCCTTGTTAGCTCACCTTTCAAGGTGAGCTTATAGTATAGCCATGGTCCGTCGTCGTCGGCGTCGTCGGCGTCGTCCACACTTTTAAACATCTTCTCCTCAGAAACCACTGGGCCGACTGAAGCCAAATTTCATATGGAGCCTTAACAGGATGGGGGAACGAAAGTTTATATATTTGACCCAGGTTACATGACCAAGATGGCCGCCATGCCCATATATGGTAAAAACCTAAAAAAATCAAAAATCTTCTTCTCCAGAACCACTGGGCCGATTGCCTTGAATCTTGGTATGTAGCATCTTGGACTCCAGTACTACAAAGTTTATATAAATGATGACCTTGGGTTGACCTTGACCTATTTATGGCAATGTCAAATTTGGTCCCTTAGGCTTAGGCACAAATGATTATCATGAAAAGACTATGTGTCATGTGCAAAAATTATGTCGCTAGCTTAAAGGCCAATGTCATGCTGGGCATGTAAACTTTGTGCATAGGCTATAGTGAAACATGTTCATGTCCTGTCCATAACTTTACCCTGCATGAAGGAATTTCAAAATTATTTGGCATAAATAATTATCATAAGTATAGTTAATGTATTGTGTGCAAGAACCTTGTCGTTAGCATAAAGGTCAAGGTCACGGTTAGCATTTGTATTTTGTGCATAGGTTACAGTGAAACATTTTTTGTGTCTGGCCGATATATTTTGTCCTGCATGGTGGGACTTCAAAACTATTTTGCAAGACGATGCAACCAACAACATCACTAGCTTAAAGGTCAAGGTCATAATGCACACATAAGCTATACGAATATAATGAAAACACGTATCATATTCGTGTCTGAGGTTTGACTGCAGAATAAATGCAAGTCACTATTACCTACATTAGATGGTCCCTTGATTTTCCCCTTTTATATTATACACGTTTGTTTCTATGAATAATTAAGGCGCCGTCTTACTCAAGGCACTAGGGGGCATCCATGTCCTATCGACACATTTCTTGCTTAAAAATATTACAGAGCTTTACGGACATCATCTTTAGACATCAGTAGAACCTGTACCATGTCTTCATTGATTTCAAAAAAAGCCTTTGACATGGTATGGCATGCAGCCTTATGGGCCACCATGCGGAAGTACAATATCAGTGCAAATCTAGTTCGCACCATTGAGCAGCTATACGAAAAGGCTACAAATGCAGCCCTGATGAATGGCAGCAAAGGAGAATGGTTCAGAACAACAGTTGAGGTAAGACAAGGATGTCTTCTGTCACCCACCCTCTTCAACATTTTTCTCGAACGGATCATGTCTGATGCTCTGGAAGAACACGACGGAAAGGTAAGCATAGGCTGCAGAAACATTACCCATCTGCGTTTTGCCGATGACATAGATGCTCTAGCTGAGGAAGAGCAGGAACTAGAAGCCCTAGTTGGAAGTCTCGACCAAACCCTGCACAAGGTATAAGATGGAGATCATTGCTGAGAAGACCAAAGTGATGACAAACAGTGCAGATGGCATTCAGAGCGAGTTCAAGGTAAAAGGGTAGAAGCTGGGTACCGAAACAAGCTTCAAATACCTTGGAGCAGTTGTCTCAGATGATGGCTCAAAACAGGAGGTTCTCTCAAGGATTGCCGAGCCACTTCAGCTCTTACCAAGCTGAAACCAATTTGGATCAAAGATGAAACTGATGCGCTTCTTTGTCCCTTCCATATTTCTGTATGCCTGTGAATCGTGGACCTTGACAGAAGAGTTAGAGAAAAAACGCAGGCATTCGAGTTGAGATGCTACCGAAGGTTACTGAACATTTCGTACACGGACCGTATAACCAATGAGGAAGTTCTCAGAAAGATCCAAGCAGCCATTGGAGACTATGATGAACTCCTGACGCCACTGTGTCTGACGCTGGTCAAGAAACGGAAACTAAGGTGGTTTGGCCACGTCTCAAGGTCTTCTGGTTTAGTAAAGACGATTCTACAGGGCACAGTGAAAGAAAAAAGAAGAAGAGGTAGACAGAAGAAGAGGTTGGAAGACAATATTAAAGAGTGGACAGGGATGGATTTTGCCAGCTCGACTAGGGCAGCTGAAAACAGGACAAGGTGGAATGGGATTGTTTTGAAGTCATCTGTGGTGCCCCAACGACCTAGTAAGGTTATGGGATAGAATAGAATAGAATATCTTTGTTTTTCTATTTCTTACTTTAACAGTCGCGTTTTGCGGGAACCCGGTCCGTAATATTCAAATGAGGGTATATTCCGTATGATAGATCCGTAATATTCAAATGAGGGTGTATTCCGTATGATAGATAGATAGATAGATAGATAGATAGATACTGCATCGCAATTTCACAAAATTCAGACTCTGTCATTCTAAATAAAATAGATAGATAAAATTTGCAAATCTGCATCGAAGTTTTCACAAAAATTCAGGCTCTGCCATTCTAAATAAAACTTTATAACTGTCACTGTGTGTCATAGCATACAATAAATGCCAGCACTTTTTGTATCTTATAGATACAGTTATCAGCTTGTTACATATTAGACCTTGGGCCACCCTATACCCCCCGTTCACCCCCTGTGGGATTTTTGGCCAGTATGTTTTTTTTACACTTTGTTAAGTACCCAACAATATTTTACTTGTTTGCCAATTTTAAAGTTGAGCATTTGGAATTTTACGGCCCTTCAACATATGTTCCCCCATTTTGTCCCACTGGACATACATGTTGTGCTCTATTCCAAAACACATTTAAAGAAATTTGGTATTTTTACAGATATGGTGTAGAATATATGACAATTATTATCCTAGAGGGTCTTTATGCGCAAATTAACTTAACAAAATGAATTTGTTTGAAGAAATTACCGTATTTCCTCCCATAAAAACTGTTATTAGCATGTGGCCCACTGGTTAATGTCTTATATGAAATGTACAGTCCCGATAATTGTATCTCATAATACCCTGTTGAATAGACATAACTAACAATTCTTTACATTCTTTTCATTTAACAAAATGAATATGTTTAAAAAAAACTACCATACTTCCTCCCACACAAACTGCTATTAGGAAGTGGTGCATTGGTAAAAGTCTTATGTTAAATGCACAGTCCCAGTAACTTAATCTCAGAATACACTGTTAAATACGCATAATCAACTATGGTTTACATTCTCTTCATCTTTCTTTATCATTATCACTTTCAAATATTCGATCCATAAGACTCTGAACAACTACATCCACCTCTTCCTCAACGTCACAATCAAGGTTATGATCCTGGCTACCCTCCGATAGAATGTCGATCAGCTCCTGTTGTATCATATCACCACTGGACCACTGGTTATCCAAGCCATCTGCTGATAGTTGCCAACCACTTTTTTCAGGTTCAGGTAGATCAGGAAACTGTACATTAGCATTTTTCCAGATCAGGGCCTGATAGTTAGCCCTTTTAATGTGTGAAACGAGACTGGACCTACACGGCGGTTATAAGCTCAAGTCAATCCCATCATAATTTGATAGCAGAATGCCACTTCCACTGCTAAATCTGTTCTTAGCCATATCATATCTCAGTTTGTCAATGTCTTTGTAAGATGGTTTTCCATACATACAGCAGGCGAATTCTTCTAATGCCTTACACATGTCTTCCGAGACACAGGCCCGGATCCAGACCATCACGTACTGGTGGGGCTCTGGATAACTGGTGGGGCTGGAAGGTGCCGAAATGTATTTGTGTGGGGGAGGGGGCTTGAAAATATGACATAATTATGCTTCAATTTCAAGAGAATTTTTTATGTATTTTTTCCTTGCAATATACATTGTGATATCTCATTAGAATCGCCTCCACGAGGCGATTCTAATGAGATGTCACAACATATATTTGAATATTTTGATCTAACCACATTGGATATTTTCCTCAAACTGTCATATCAGATACTTTTTATCTAGAGGCCTACATATTATACATAACACAGAGGCCAAATGGCGGGGCTGCAGCCCCAAAGCCCACCCCCTGTATCCGGGGCTGAGACATTCACAGAATTTCCAAGCTCACTGAAAACAGTTATGAACTGCGGATACTTCCTGAGCAGATTCAGGGATTTAAAGTTTCCCTTCCTAACCAATGAGTATTTTATGTCCAAGATTCTTCTCTTATTTCCTACACCTGTGTCAAAATGTAGCCCTTTGTTTACCCTGTCTCCATTTGCCAGTAGAAGCAAAAACACATCTATATCTGGAGATCGCACGACTATCACTGGATAAGGCTCAGACTTATCAGCATGGAGACAGTAAAGGATTATACGAGTATCTGCTTCTTCTTGTGATGACGAAAGATCTGTCACTGATTCACATTGCGTAATAAGTCCGTCAGTGCTGTTTAAAATGACACAGTTTTCTTTGAACACGAAATAGATATGTCTGTTCAACAATTTTCAGTATATTCATCACCTTTCCATTGTCTTCAGAGAAATTTTATAACTGTTTCTTTGTTAGCATTATTGCTAAGAAAGGATTTCCAGTCTCTTGGAATTTTCGATGATGGTCCGCTGATAATGTATGGATCAGTCAATCCCCTTCTCAGCCGTTCTGCCGATTTAATGGAATTATTCTGATACGAATCGATTACAAAATCAACCCTTTTAACTTTTGGAATCAGTGAAAAAACTTTCTGTGCTAGTTCCCCAAAAGTAGCCGGAAGCCCAGTAAGTGCCTGAAGAAGTGCATTTCCATCTACTACATATGTTTTCTCCAAAAGGGGTCGATCCTGTCTAGGCAATGTTTGCACTGCACTGGCATCTTCTAGTTTATGAAGAAGAGCAGATTTATCTGTTTTCACTGGCAGCCCATCAGCTGAAGCTAAAGACCATGGTAAAGGACCAAGCGGATATGCCAGTACCTTCTGCATATCTAAACTGTGCTCTTCTGGTAGCATAAGGAGCTGCCCAAAGAGGTTCCGCTCTGCAGTTATTTCCACCATTTTTTGTTTGTGGCCTTCAGTTTGTTTTAGGTTTTAGATCCGTAAACGTTTTAAAAGTGCATGAAACAGGACAGTGTTTTTTACCAGTCGAGTGTCAATGAACTCATGAAAACAGTTTTTGCCTATTTCATCCACATTCAGTAAGTCACTTGCAATTGCATCAGGGATAACGGCTCCTGATGACTAACAAACTAATGATTTTGGTTGATCTGCAGCAAATGGATTCATAAAATTTCCAAAGCTATGTAACAGGTCCTGAACCGACTTTTCACTTTGCTTTATTTCTGCTGTTCTCAAGTCTTTGTGGGTGTTTTCATCTGATTTGTCCATTCCTTCCAAATCTAATGTTGCTGTTACATAACTAGCCCTGTTGTGACGGGTCACACACCACCTGTAATAAGCTGGATAATTTCTGCTGAATCCTATGATACCTCCACTACATTTTGCATGCCGATTAACTGTTTGGTCTATTGTTACATGTAGGTCTACAGGGGTCCTTGAAGCAGGCACAGATGACATGCATACTGAAAAGCCCTTATTTCTTAGCAATTCCCCTGGGCAGAAGTGCTTTATATTCAGCAGCATTATATAGTACACAGACAAGTATCTAGCATAATTTTGATAGTCTATACTGAATAGCAATGGGCATAATTCTTGTAGACATACAAGATGGAGATCATAGTCATTCAGTTTTGTAGCTGTAAGAAATCTTAGCAGCAGCCACACCCTGTCAGTATACTGTAACCAGGACTGTGCTGTTCTTCCCATCTTTCCTTTTCTGACATCATCCTTGAACTCATGATACTTCTCGAGCAGTTTGTGGACAGTTTCTTTTTCCATTGCTTCTTCAAGTGCAGCAGTTGAAGGAGACTCGGAGAGAGTTTTTATGACATTTCTAGCAGATGTAACAGTAGACTGATTTTCATGATTTCTGGCAAAAGCCTGTATTATCAGTCTTTCTAAGGCTTCCAGAAAAACTTTGTGTACACGCATTGTTCTGTTGTAGTGTTTTCCACACATAACTTTCTCAATAGACCCAAAAGCACAAATACTAGATTCAATCACAATGTCCTCAAAACCAGAGCCTCGCAACATTTTCCCCAGCGCACCAAAGTAGGAGCAAATGGTATGAAATACACCCAACCTCACTATTACATTTTGATATTGTTCATGAAATTGCCATACTAGAGCAAATGCTGTCCTTGCAACAGCCAGATCAAATGTCACAACTATAAAGTTTTGCCCGACCTCATTAGTTCCTTGCTAATAACCTCAGTATCTCTTGCACAGTAGAAAAATGTGATTGGTGCATTGATCGGAGCCATATAATTTGCATGCTGCCATCCTGTGCACTTGTTGCAGAAATCCAACCACTCCAACTAGGTACTGTTTGACCTTAATCACTAAGTCCCCCCCCCCCCGCCACCCTTTCTCTCTCTCTCTCTCTCTCTCTCTCTCTCTCTCTCTCTCTCTCTCTCTCTCTCTCTGCAAGTGGCTGTAGTTTATTTACTTATCCAAACAACACACATGATTACCACCTGTTCTCAGAGTAGGCGCGCAATAACTTTATAAAAACGTGAAATTATTTTTTTGGGGGAAATGCACATTTTCTTTATTTCATGCACCATAATATATCTTAAGAATCATATGTCAAAATGTCTGCATTCAGAATGGATTCTGTAATTAGCTTCCAGCCTCTCCAAAGGCCAGGGGGTACACTAAAGGAGTAAATATTAGGTGCTACCCCTTCGTTAGTAAAACTGCAAATAATGTACATGAGAAAGTGTTAAAAGTAATGTTTGTGAAACATTTTAGCACATTAAAACGTTGTGCACAGTAAAACAGTAGATACTACTAAACTATCAAATCCCAAACGATTAGGATATGAAAAAGTACATGTACTCATGCATTAGTTGACTCTAAACAGGCGTAAAGCATTGACTTCCTTTTTCGTCAAAACAAAACAAAATAGGCTCTTGTGAATATTTTCATGTCACTGGGTTGCAGTACCAATGCGTGTGAAATTATCAATGGAAGAAATAAGATAATAGAAAAAAGTAACAGCTATAGAATAAATTTACTTGAGTAACGTAGCTTACATAATAAGTACGTATAACAAGCAAATAAAAGATATATAAAGTCTAAACATCAATAACATTAAAAATGTATTCTGTTCTTACTGAGAATAATATAACTTGATATTAACAATTTTTAAAACTGCGTAACCAATTTTATTAACTCAAAAACATAAAATTATATCACAGAAAGGGAACTAGTACTGATTCGTATATTGATAGAAGCATATATATCAGTGTCACTGTCAACAGCGTTAGCCTTTTTTGCATAAGTTACATATACTCTTTTTAGTGATTTTGTACAATATTTTTTTTCTATCATTGTTTCTAACAATTTAAATACTTTGTATACTACAAGACTACAGTGAATCTGTATGATACCCTATCAAATTACATAAACAAGCCTGCTGTAAATTTCAGGTGATCCCACCACTATTCTTTGTAGTGACGTAAGACCTTTAATTCATATGCATAGGTTACCATAGTTTATACCAAGTGTAGAAGGAACTGTAGACCAATTTGATATCTGTCCATTATATATTGGTAACATTACTTACACATCAAATGACTAGGCAATAAAGAAGGTCATATGAAACACGGAATTAAATGATTCGAGAATAATTATATGTTTGAGAAAATTTGAAGTTTCTGTTTAAAGGATTTTATTTTTCAGGGCCATTGAAAATTGTCAGAACATTGCCATGCTCAGATACCAATGATGTCATAGATATTTTACCACAGCGCCTATGGAATAACTCAGTGTTGTGCGTCTGCTAGGATACTGGTGTTTCTCGAAGCGCTGAGCTGGCATACTCGAATTTTCACAGAGCGCTCAGTATAGTGCATCTACTAGGATACTTGTAGTCTCGAAGAGCACTCAGTAAAGTGCCTCTGCTAAGATTCTTGCATTTCCGAAGAGCGCGCAGAATGACGTTTAGAGGACATCAGTATGAACTCTCAGTTGCTATAGTAACAGGTCAATGCCGTCACTGGTATCGGAGCATGGCAAACAGTGTCAACTGTTTGCTATGAGAGATACAGAGAGGGGAATATTGTCACGCCGACACAGAGGCCGACACCAACATGATCCGCACTGCAACAATACTTCCCGGTCCCCGCCCCCTCCCCCACCTCCCCCCGCCTTTGCTTGAGGAACATAATGAGAAAAGAATATCTGCTGAGAAAGCAGTTAGTAAGCTATGTAACCATGAATAACTAGTGCCTTACTTTGTTTTGACGTTGTCTACTTAAATTCATCGGAGCAATTATATCTTAATTAAGGTGTATGGGTATACCTTCAAGTTTTCCACCACTGTCGGAAAGGGGAACAACCTTTGTAAAATCCTGTTTGTTTCCCTGGACAAAAGATCCATATCCGCATGGAGTCTACTCAAACAAGAGGTAACTGCTCAAAGGAGCAAATTATAATAAGAGTGGGACCTTATTAGTGGCTATTCTCTTAAATGAGAGAATTCGCTCCTATTCTATGTTTTCAATGTTGAATAAATATCACTGCATAAAAAAGCTGGCTTGGCTTTTATAAGCTCGCGAGTTCGTCTTATTTCTTATGAAGTTAGCATGTCAGCACATTTAATATAATCATACGATAAATATTTTCATATAAAGTCACAAAGTTATTTTTACTTATCTAAACTAGGATGCTCAGTGTTACAATAATGGGAATCAGAAAAATCGACAATTATCAGACGACACAACGGTGTAAGCCGGAAGTAGCAAGTTTTAAACAGAGAATATGCAAGATTAAGAACACTAACTTCTGTAATTTTTTTTGGCATAACTTCAACAGCAGTTGTGGAACAAGGGCAAAATACTCATAACGTAGCTTACATAACGTAGCTTACATCATACGATATAATTGTGCATACTTAAATACACGAAGTAGCAAGTCGAAAGTTTTTGTTAGTTTTGCACTACCCTTGTAAGCATGTCGATCATAAATGTACCAACATTCCCACCTTTTCTGTATTTTTTTTCACAATTGCGATAACGTAGCTTACATCCTTATCCATTCTGCTAAACGTGTAATTTTCGAGGAAAAAAATGCTTTAGATTTTAAGCGGTCAATGCATCCATATAGTTGCTATCGAATTTGACAATCATACATGTTTGTTTTAAAGATTTACTTTGAAGCGAAACGCTTGTTTGTTACTTGCTAACTATTCAGTATCATGCGGGTAACGTAGCTTACATGCAACTTGGCGACAGTGCAGATGAGAAAAAAGTGTTCCCCAGGGAGGTGTGATTTATAAAATGATATTTCAGGTTTGCCTATTTACATATTCTGTTCACTTTAGAAACATAATTTCATTACATTTCACATGTATTTTGCGGAAAAGGGGATGCACTTGTTTGTACCATACAGAAAGACACGTGTTTTATGCCATTTTTGGCCTGTTCAAGCATCGAGAATGGAAAAACTTGTCAATGTGATGCTTTAATTCGCAACTGAAAATGAAGAACACATCTTTCACCTGGAATGGAAGTATGTTTAAGCCATGTGAAATGTTTTTGAATAAGCGTTTAGCCTATAAGACACCAAATATTAACGCTTGTTTGTCTATTCTGAGAATAGGTGATACACACAGAAAAAACACACTGAAGCAACCTGAAACTATAAGAAAAACACCTACATACAGTACTCAGCTGAACCTTTATATCAGCCAAGACGCAGCAAAAGGCTACCTATGGACCAAAATTGTTATGTGCATATAATGCAGTGGCTAGCTAGAGCTACATGATATTTTTAGAAGTGAAAAATCTTCATTTTAGGCCATTTAAACCATGGATAAATTTGTAAGCGTTCTAAGAAGAAAGAGTATTGTCAGTTTTATGAGCAATAGAACTGATGACGTCACTATGACATGCTATGACGTCATCAGTTAACCTTTTAGGGTACAAATTCATGTCCATTTGATATCCATGTGCATATACCTAACTACTTGAATCTTTAAGCCGCTGTATTTAAAGTGATTGTTCAGATCTCTTAACTGATTCTCTATATCAAAAATAAGTAAGTCAGTATGTCCTAATTTAATTTCTACAGATCATTTCTGCATCTGCTAAGGTAATTAAAATCATGTTTATTGCTCTTATCTTAAACATCAGGCAGCAGACATGTTTTCCATCACATCAGTCTAACAGCTTGAAACAGCTGGATAGCAAGCGTTTGTTTACCTAAACTTTTACGCAGTGGAACCACTTTCTAGAGGAGTTGACCGTGATTCCATATGGAAAGATTGCAATTAGTTTCTGAGCTTATAATGTCTTTGGATGTGATTGAGGACGTAAACATTAAAAAGGCACCTATGGTCACCTCAATATACAGAAGATGACTTGAAATACAGACTTTCAAATGCAGACGATAGCTTGACATACTTGAGATGTCAATTTTCTATGGTGCAAGTGCAGTTTTGTATGCCTATGCACAGACTTCAGAAAAGCATGTTTGTATAACCAACAGCTATTACCATTATTCTCATTTTCATGCATTATTTAATGTATTCATTATTATTATTTATATAAGTACTGGTACTGTTTTAATGTGTTGTAAGCTGACCTGCGAATGCTAGATTTTTATTGCCAGAATTACCTTAAAATTCTAATTATTGGGACAGAACAGTGCTAACCCAGATCAGACTGCTCCTAAAGAAACAGTCTGATTATGGTCTAAACTGTTTTGAATCAGGTGTTGCAAAGGCATTTGTTCCCTGTCAACGTTTAACAGTGTGCATTTCAATGAACAGACTGATCTGGCTTTGCATTGGAGCACTACTCTAAGCTAATATCTCCTGCTGCTCTGTAACTCATTTTACCTTGCTGCAGCTGCTAAGTGCTTCCAACAGAAAATATTTGAGGTCATTCAACTTATAAATGGCAGACTCCTGGGGCAAGTGATAATCATCAAATTACACACTAATTGAAATGGTTTTCACAAAAATTTTAGAGGTATGATTCTCATCATATTTTTAACTTATGTTATAAAGATTTGGAAAAAGATGTGAACAATCACTTTAAAGCAGAATAAAAAATATAAGTAAAATATTTAGGGTACCCCCATATTCTCTGACTGCCCAAAATATCTGAGGGTATGTTTACAAAATCCGTCGTAACTTCTTTAAGCTCAAGTTTAAAATTGGCAAACAGGTGGATTTTATAATGTTATATAACCCTTATGAAGAAAATCATAGTCTGCAAAAATCCCACAGGGGGTGAAGGATTTATCCCATGAGCCCAGGGTCTAATAGTTTTATTATGTCATCTAGAATTCAATCCTTTAACTTTCTACAATTATTATTTCGATAATTTTGACGCTAAATCTGCAATGACACGCACCTGCGCGTAATCCCAAGTGGATGGTGTCCGGTGATTCGTGACACTGGAGACGGCTCAAACAGAACGGATAAGGCCCTTTTCGACTCGAACTATAGTAGCTACTATACTTACTAAAGTTCCAATCGAAGTGCTATGGTAGCTACTATAATGACGTCATGAACTTACTAAAGATCTACGGAGGTTGAGACCGCCGTTACTCTAGTAGCAAGATGGCGGCCGCGGTAGACCCTCGCGATTTGTGGGTGTCAGACAAGTATTTGTTTTACAAAGTTGTGTGCAAACTATCATTTGATGAATAACAATGTTTCTTTTTCTGTTTTCAAAAAGAAATAAAGAATACAACTACGGAAAAGCAAAGGAATACACAGTATTTATTTCTGTTTCCATGGCAATCTACTCTAGTAGCAACTTTGGCGTTCGACTGATAATGCGAGTGCGCATGCCCAAAAATACTACTATGGTAGGAACTTTAGTTCGAGTCGAAAAGGGCCTAATTCGTATGCGGGCTTAGTTACTGACGGTCACCCTAATTACCGACAAGAAGTGACAAGAACCGACAAGAGCCGTCAAGGGCCGTCAAGAACCAACAAGAGGCATTTTTATGCATTTTTCTATTAAAATGCTACTTATTAGACCCTATTCATGTGTTGTATATCCATATTAGCCACAGGATTGCTTTTGCAGCCCCAAAAAACAGTGAAATTACAATACTCCATATTTACCCTACTTACCGACAAGAAGTTTTTGTGACGTTGTAAGGGAAACAATACAAAACGTGCCACACTCAGAAATAACCAATAGTTATCTTTCTTTGTCTCTTCATACACTCAAGCACCGAAGTAATTTACCGCAAACTTTAATGTATAGAATCTCTTTCTTGCAAGAAATTATTTGCATTAAAGGTAGGTTCCTGTACTTTGGAATGCATCATAATTTTGATGATCTTTCATCCAAGTTGTTGGAAAACACATGCAAAAGGGAATGAATAAGTTTCACTAAAAAGTGTAAATAAAAAAAATATTAGAAAAGTTGTTTTGCAAGGGATTTCCTAACTCTGCTTCGCACTCCAGTTTGCGCTATTTTTAGTTCGCGCCAAAAATAGATAACGCAGCTGACGTCATGCTGCATTGCATTTTGGGATATTTTTAACCCACCCGCCATGCCAGAACCTCTAGGAAAGCTAACGGCAAGGGAAAATTGACCTTTGGAGAATGGCATCAGAAATCGCGCACTGACATAATAAACATAGTTATTTTTAGAACTGGAATTCTAACGAAAGAAAATAAACCAAAAGGGAAAACGACTAGTTTCTTCAACATCTGACGAGTTTCTCAGTAGCAACAAATTCAGAAAAATAAGAGAATTCATTTCTCCTCAGAAAAAAACGAAATTATTTTGTGGACATAATTGTTATCGGTATTCTGAACACCGTGTTCACGCCAGTGTCATCAAAATCCAAAAAGATCCTTTGATTATCATGTGGTCAAACGCCATGTTTTCGTTCGTCGGATCCTGGTTGCCAAACCATTTCGTGCCGTTGATTGACACCAAATCGGACTCAATTTTGGACATTTACGATGTTGACGCGTTTCCGCCGCTAAATAGTACCGTGAATGAAAGCTGCAATGCTTGCCCTACGATTTTTGACGAAACGCCAATTTTGAGGAATCAGGAAGTTTATGACTGCCCTGAGCGCGATAACGTAATGCTTGAAATAAACTTTAAAAAAGGCTCTTGTCGGCATTGTCACTTTTATGTTTTGAGAGAAAAAAAAATAATAAAAGAGGCACAGTAAGGTAATGCTTAAATTTTTAAAAGAGACTCTTGTCGGTTCTTGTCACTTTTATGTTTTGTGAGAAAAAATGTAATAAAAAAAAAGAAATGAAAAACAGGTGCGTTAATGTAATGCTTAGACTTAGGAGATGCCTATCAATGATAAAGTTTTGGAAATGTAAGCTATACCCTGTCCCCTTTAACGTATGCTCAAGGGGTACGCGCACTCTATTAAAATTTTCTCATTCTTGAAAATCATTTTAACGCTTCTTGGCGGTATGCGGTTAGCTGTCACAGTGACTGTAGTCTTATACCAAAAACTGTATAGATCTGATTCAAATTCTAGTTTTACCATTACAAAAAAACTTTTAACAGGTTTAAGTATTACTTAAATCTTTGAATTATTCCTTTAATACATCTATATACCTTCATGTCGGTTCTGTGTTGACCTTGAAGTCTGAAACGCTTCTTGTCGGTAGTGCGGTAATAAAGCTGACGCTGCTGATTTGGCTAAAAAATCTGAACAAATCTGAGTCAAAGTGTTACTTTTGCGATTCTATGATATAAAATAAACACATATTAGAAAAATTCCACCTTTTATAATTCAATAGATAGAGTCAAAACCTTCTTGTCGGTGTATGACTGCTCTTAACTTTTTCTTGACGGTAGTTTACAATATGCGGTCAGCTGTCACTGTTAAGTCGGTCCGTTATTCCATATATATCTGCTTCAAAGTTCAATTTTTGCAAATTTTAGATATCTAAGAACCTATAAAAACAATATTTCAAACTGCAAAGTAGTGAATTAATATATAAAATGCCTCTTGTCGGTATTTGACGGCCCTTGACGGCTCTTGTCGGTTCTTGTCACTTCTTGTCGGTAATTAGGGTGATCCGTTACTGAAACACATAAAGTGGAAAACAAACATTTCGTGACCTTCCATAGCAAAAAATTCAAAATGCTGTCTACTTTCAGATTTTTTAGGAAAGGATTTGCGCGCAAAAATGTGAGATATGTATTTACTTGTTGTTAATATAAAACTTCAGCTAATAGTAACTGCTTTTTGGAGAAAACAATGTTGAAGCACCAGTTCGTGTCCGTATTTTCAAATTCGTACAGTATCTGAATTCGCACACTTTTAATTGGCCAGTTTTTCTGCCAATTTGACAGCTGATTAAACAAGCATGGTCTCAAATATCATGATACAAATTGGATATCCAAGCATTTACAGTGCTGGAAACGGCCAGTGGCCCAGTGGCCAAATGCTCCTAATTTTTGTCTGGGGCCACCAGAAATCTCCAAAATATGACCTTTAGTGGCCCAAATTTATCTTTCTGGCAATACTAAATGAATGGGAGCTTTAGATATTGGATAATTTGGGCCACTGAAAGTTAGGCCTGTTAAGATTTTGGGCCACCACATTAATCTTGCCAGTTTCCAGCACTGATTTAGAAGGTGTATCGGTGCTGCCCCTAACGACTGGAAGTCCACCAATGTCTGGAGTGTTGGAGTGTTGAAGCAAGAATCTGGGTCGTTTCGGTCAAATTCCTTTTCAGTCAGGTCATTTCATCCTTGGTTATTTCAGCCTAATTTCAGAATGGACGTATAAATGGACTTTTTGCAATTTTTCATCCTTTTCAACAATATTTCAGTCATATCAGGACAATTTGAGGGTGATAATGAAAGGCTGAGAAGGCGGATGAATTTAATGGTCAGTTCATGGATGTGTTCACCAAAACAGAACACAACCAGGTCCCTCTTCTGGATAGATCAGCCCCATTCATGGAAGAAATTGTTGTTACTAAGGAAGGAGTTACAAAACTTCTTAAAGGATTAAACCCATCTAAGGCCTTAGGACGAACTTCATCCTAGAGTTCTAAAGGAGTTGGCGACAGAGTTGGGTCCGGTATTTGCCCATCTTTTTCAACAATCAATTGATAGAGGTGAAATCCCTCGTGAATGGTCTCTTGCGAACATTTGCCCCCTGTTCAAGAAGGGGGACAGGTCTCTTGCCCGTAATTATCGTCCGGTATCCTTGACCTGCATACCTTGCAAGCTGCTTGAACATATTGTGTGTTCGAATATAATGGCCCATCTTGATGAACATAAACTTTTGTCAGACAAACAACATGCGTTCAGAAAATGGCATAGCTGTGAAACTCAGTTGACTACGGTGATAGATGATTGGGCAAAAGTGTTAGACAATAAGGGTCAGGTTGACACTTTTATATTAGGTTTTGAAAAGGCTTTTGATACACCCCCACATGAACTCCTTAAATGCAAACTATTTAGCTACGGTATAGGTGGTTCAACATTGAATTGGATAAACGCTTTCCTATGCTTTAGACAACATAGGGTAGTAGTAAATGGTGTTATGTCAGACTGGGCCCCTGTTGTGTCTGGTGTCCCACAGGGCACCGTTCTTGGTCCCTTGTTGTTCTCCTTGTACATAAACGACATCTCTGCAGACATTGAGTCTGAAATAAGACTCTTTGCTGACGATTGTGTTTGTTACCGTGAAATAAAAGGAATAGATGATACAGTGAAACTTCAGGAAGACATTGATCGTTTAGGATGTTGGGCTAGGAAATGGGGTATGAGATTTCAACCTGTCAAATGCAACATGATGCAGCTGACAAAAAAGCACAACAAAATCCAGGCTTCTTACACCCTTGAGGGTACAGTACTGGAAAATGTTGAAAGTATCAAATACCTTGGAGTAACAATTACAAGTGATTTGAAATGGAATACCCATATCATTAATATTTGCACTAAGGCCAACAGAACCCTAGGATTCTTAAGGAGAAATTTGTTTTCTTGTCCCCAAGAAGTGAAAGAAGTAGGCTATAAGACATTGGTGCGTCCCATCCTCGAATATGGAAGCTCGGTCTGGGATCCCTATACACAAGGCCTTCAGGAAGAGTTAGAAAAGGTGCAAAACCGTGCAGCTAGGTTTGTAACTAGGAATTACACCCGAGAGGCGGGTAGCATGACTGGCATCCTTGAACAACTTAAGTGGGAAAGCCTCAAAAAGAGGAGGAAGGATAACCGACTCATATTGCTATACAAAGGTCTGAAAGGTAAAGCCAGAATACCTACAGGTGACCTTGTCCCCAAAACTAGGCGTTGCAGAAATCAACATTCCATGGCATTTCAGATACCCACTGCTAGTTTAGATGCATATAAATGTAGCTTCTTTCCCCAGACCATCAGGGACTGGAATGACCTCCCTGATTCCCTGATTTCCTCTGCTGAAATGTCAGATGATTGTGTGTCAAAGTTCTCATCTCTCGTGAGAGCTAGGGACTAATTTTCCTCCAGTCACGCCCCCCTGGTGAAAGATTGTCAATTTTGGCGTATCATCAGTAAGCAGTTCAGATTCAGATTCAGGCTGTGTGCACTGGAACGGTAGGAATGATTCTCGCTTCAAGCTGGGCTGGAACCCATGTCCATGAGATCAGTAGGCCAGCACTTAACCCACTGAGCTACCGGGGCTCCTCCCGATTTCAGGGGTGGGTTGTTTTGGCCCGATTTCAAAGGTGGGTTGTTTTTGCCCGATTTAAGGAGCAAGGCGTTTCGGCCTAATTTATTTATTTCAGAAAAAGCAGGTAAACTAGTTGGGTGATTACACACATATAGTCTACTGTTTGTTTGAATCTATGACAACTTACTGACAGACAATAGACCTACACGACAACTGACCGACAGCATATTTTCACAACCAACTCAGCAACATGACTACTTGCCGACAGAACAAGTAACCTACCAAATTTTATAAAAACTCACCGACACTCACCAACAGAGCCTGTCCTAGAAAACAGAAGAGAAATGTTTTCTAGCTCAATATTACATTATTAGTCTATATCCATATTCAGAGGTGTTTTGTTAAATCATGTGCCAAACCTTCAAAGTTGTCAAGGAAGTGTTCTCCTTCAGTTTATTCCGCAAAATTGGAGACTAGTTTATAAATTCACATATTAAGCTTAACAAAGTTTTTTCTAGAGGTGTAACAATACATCGGACTATCGATATATCGCAGTAGTGACACTGGCAATAGTCACTATCGATAAAGAAAGCTGCAATGTCAATACTATCGGCAATAGTGTTTCCAATATCGCAATAGTTTCAATAGTTTCTAGACATGCCTCTTTTTCTTGAAGGAAGTATAAATAAAACCTTTTCTTGTATTCTGTTGTCATGTTGTGAAATGACGTCATTAAATAATGCTTTTTAGCCACGATCTTATGTGAACAAACCAGATTTTATATATAAAAGCAGAATTTCTGGATAATAAAGCAGTCTCCAATAGTTATGGCAATGCATTGCAATAGTAGCCTGCAATTGTAATAGTATTGCAATAGGGATTTCTGCAATATTAATAGTATTGCATTTAGTCATTTTGGCCTGCAATAGTCACCCCTAGTTTTTTTGCAGCACCATTATATCTTTGCCAATCAGAGCGGCACAACAGATCATTTGGCACCTAGCTTGCTCACTTTTCAAAGATTATATGAACTGGTAAATATCTGGGTGAGCAACACCTAGCACACCAGCAAACCTTTTGTGCCAGCCTTGGAGAAAATTGTTCTTAAATGGATTGTCAACAAGGACCCATTCATATACAGACCAAGTGGAAGGTAAAAATTAACCCTATTCAACTCACAACGGCCAAAACTCTATGGAGTTTTGGCCGTTCTGAGTGCAATAGGGTTAAGCATACTTCCAACCCAACACAAATGTTTTCCCCGGGCTTGCTCACAAACTTTGGCATACCTACGTTTGTATTCTCAAAGTACTTTTTATGAAAATCCTGAAATTCCTCAAGCATTATCATACTGACCTCCTGGAATCCTTTGTATATTAGGGTAGCATTAGGGTAGGGTTACAAGGCATATGCATCCTGTACACAGAGCTCTAGATAAGAGGGCGTATTTGGTGATAATTAGGGATAATTTTTGTTAATTCTGCTTAAAACCATATGTCTCAACGAGACGGTTCAGATGAGGGGTCACAACATATGGTTTCGATGAGAAATAAGAAAAATTATCCTTAATTATCATCAAATACGCCCTCTTATCTAGAGCTCTGTGTACATCTTTTAAAGATACCAGCTATAGTCAGCTATTATAAATATTCGTTTTTCCTGTTGGTCATTTTTCATTGGGATTGACTTTCTCATCAGATAGATCTGTAGTTCCATTTCTTGAGTAACTTAGGTCAGTGGGAAGGACAGTTACTCATGCATGCCCTAAAACACAACATTTGTTTTAATACTTTTGTGTTCCACCTAATAACCACATAAGTATGATATGAGCCATGACACGAGAAAACCAACAAAGTGGTTGTGCGCCCAGCGCAGACTCAGATCAGCCTGGGCATTCACCCAGTCCAATCAGACTCTTTGCTAAGTGCTTAAAGGGTAGCTAAGGGTCTAAAGTACCTCCATGCCAACAGTGAAGACTCTGATCAGACTGGGCAGATGCCCAGGCTGATCTGAGTCTGCACTTGGCGCACAAACCACATTGTTGCTTTTATTGTATCGCAGGTCAAATATACTCAAAAAAAGTATTAAAGGGTCAAACTTTTATCCCGCGATTTCTGGAACATTTCAAACATTTGGTAAAATAGATCATTTTCACCTTCCCTTTCATTCGTTTTACAAGTTTTGTACACATGAAGTTTGAAAATATATCCAATATTTTGACCAAGTCCAGACTTCAATTCACACCACCCTCAAAATCAGAGTTGTTTGAAGTCCATAGGGAACAAATTCACCAAAATTTTCGATTTCGCCAATTCATGAATTTTTTGAAAAATTGCTCGATAGTCATCAAGTTTAATCATTTTTAAGGTCAGCAAGCTATAAGAAGTTTAAAACTCATAGCAATTTTAGAAGTTATTCCCAAGCAAACTGGCACACTATCAATTCTCTATGGGAATTCAAACAACTTCCATTTTAGGGGTAGTTTGACTTTTTGCTTGACCTTGGTCAAAACAAAGGCTACAGGTTCAAGCTTCATGTGTATAAAACTTGTAAAATGAATAAAATGGAAGGTAGAAATGATTTATTTTACCAAATGTTTGAAATGTTCCAGAAATCGCAGGGTAAAAGTTTGACCCTTTAATATTTTTTTTGAGTATATTTTCTTCTTTTTCAGTTGATTCTTGCTTTAACTCAAGAAAATGACTACAGCACAGTATCAGAGGCTACATTCCAGACACAGGTACTGATAGAGCACTGGAGCTGGAGATGGGGATTAATTGGGGATAATTTGGGGAAATTTATGTTGATCTCCAGCAAAACATACATTGTGACTCCTCATTAGAACTGTCTCAATTCTCAATGAGACGGTTCTAATGAGGGGTCACAACCTATGTTTTTACAAATAGAGAAGTAAGAAAAATATCTCAGAATTATCATCAGCTAATTTTCTTGTCTGAAGTTCTGTACTCTGTATTCGCCTGAGCCGCGACACAACAAAACCAACAAAGTGGCATGTGCACCCAGCAAAGACTCAGATCAACCTGGGCATCCACCCAGTCTGACCAGAGTCTTCCCTGTGTGCTTAAAAGGTAGCTACGGGTCTAAGGTACCTCCATGCCGAGAGCAAAGATTTTGACCAGACTGAGCGGATGTCCAGGCTGATCTGAGTCTTTGCTCGGCGCACATGCCACTTCGTTGGTATTGTAGTGTTGTGGCTTAATCATATTAGAGGTCCAACCATTGACACACAGCCCCAGCAGTTCTTTTGAGCTGCACAACATATGTTCCTGGCAAGTCAGATTTCCCGCTGCATTTTTATACACCAGGTGCAGGGGGTAGAGAAGGAGGTTTCGGAAGCCCATGTTTATCCTGTTTCCCAAAAAGTCTTGTCCTTTTTGGAAGTGCGCTGGAGGCCATTTTTAAAAATAGTTGGTTAATTTGGTTAGAATTATAGGCTACCAAGACGAAAAACTTTCAGCTGGGACTCAGAGCTCTAGATAAGAGGGAGTGTTTGATGATAATTGAGGATAATTTTTCAGGACTGGAAAATTCTTAAAATTTCCACTAGTCCTACATGACCAAAGATATGATGATTTCAGTAATTTACACTGGGAAAAGTAAAAATTTTCACTCGTTCTCCAGCAAGAGTCACTCGTCATGGCGAGCATCTCGTCCAGACGGTTCACATGAGAGGTCAAAACCTATGTTTTTATGCAGAATAAACTAAAATTATCCGTAATTATCACCAAATACTCCCTCTTATGTAGAGCTCTGCTGACTTGGGTAGACCTCACTACCTTTCCAGGTGAAAGAATAGGAATTTGTTAATGTATAACGAACAGAGTAGTAATTCTGATTAGAAGGGATAACAGATAATTAAGGGATATCAAGGTGCGATATAGGCGTCAGGTTTTCCTTCCGTCCGTCCATTCATTTACGTTAACCCTGGCCTTAAAGAACCACTGCACCCATGGTTCTCAAATTTCATATGGAGCATGACCAGACTGCAACACTTCAGAATAATAAAAGTTAGCCAGGGCGAGCAGGGCTCGAAATTTTTTTTGGAACGTACTTGTCCTGCAGGGCAAGTGCTTTCAAATTTTTACTCGTCCTTTCAAAAATCTACTAGTCCTTCTTGACTGGAGTATTCTACTTTCACTTTCATTTTCACTCGGTTATTTCCGGTACTTTCCGTAGGTAATATGGTTTCGTCCCAATTCAGGATCGTACTGAGCAGTTTTGCCAAAGAGGAATCGTTTATAAAGATTTCTGCACCAAAGTAGATTTTTTTCTGCTTTATTCAAGAGAGGATGTGAAAATAATGTCCTTTACAACTGTTTGAGTTGGATTATCCATTTGTAACATGCAGTTATAGAGCGCAAACAACTTAGGCGAAAACCGGGTTGGTGCGAATCCTCATCAGGTCGATGTTCGATATGCACAGGCGCACTGTTTATTTACAGTTTGCTATTTCCGTTTTCATTTTTTAGACAACACAATGCAGAAATCTATGGGATTTTATGCTTTTTGTGTTACAGTCAGTATTTGTTAACTGTAATTTGATGGATTTGTAAAGTGCTTTGCCTGAACGGCATGATTAGACTATTTTCATGGAGGAAAAACCTACTCCTTTCCAGCAGGGCAAGTCAGTGACAATTTCCACTCGTCCTTACCAACCATCTACTAGTAAATACGAGCGGACGAGTGTAAATTTCGAGCCCTGGCGAGAATCCAAGATGGCCGCCATTGCAACAAAACACCTTCACATTTACGTTAACCCTGGCGTTAAAAAATATGTTTGATTTATTTCTCCAAAACCTTTGCACCCTTGGTTTTCTCAAATTTCATATGGAGCATGACCAGACTGCAACACTTCACAATGATAAAAGTCAGCCATATCAAGAATCCAAGATGGTTGCCATTGCAACAAAACGCGTTCACATTTACGTTAACCTTGGCGTTAAAAAGTCTATTCGATTTATTTCTCCGAAACCACTGTGCCCATGGTTCTCAAATTTCATATGGAGCATAACCCGATTGCAACACTTCACAAAGATAAAATTCAGCCAGGTCGAGAGTCCAAGATGGCCGCCATAGCAACAAAACACAATCACATTTATGTTAACCCTGGGGTTAAAAAGTCTATTTGATTCATTTCTCCAAAACCACTGCACCCATGGTTCTCAAATTTCATATGGAGCATGACCAGACTGCAACACTTCACAATGGTAAAATTCAGCCAGGTCAAGCATCCAAGATGGCTGCCGTTGCAACAAAAAACGTTCACATTTACGTTAACCCTGGCTTTAAAATCTATTCAATTAATTTCTGTAAACCACTGCACCCATGGTTCTTAGATTTCACATGAATTATGTCCAGACTGCAACACTTCAGAATGGTAAATTCAGCCAGGTCGATAATCCAAGATGGTTGCCATTAATTACTAAAAGTGGCAGAAACAACAAAATCAGCTTCTGTTCCAGAACCACTTGGTATATTTGGTTGAAATATTGCATGGGACATCAATGGGCCATGATCGCTGCTAATGTGGAAGTGCAATGCAGGTGCGACATAGCATTCCGCTGAATTCTTGCTTATAATATTTCTCCATTGAAACAGAGAGGTGCCGTAGTCGCGTGGTTAGAGTGGCTTGGTTATTGTGCAGAAAGTCATCGGAAGGTCATAAGTTTGCGGCTCAATGTCGCCATCCAACGACTGGAAAACTCTGCCTGTCAACCCAGCAGTAAATGGGTACCTTATTCGAATCAGGGAGGGATAAGGCAGTGAAAGGAGAGAGATGGGCTCCGCCTTTCATCAGCTGTGTCCAAGATACAGTGGGTCTCTAACCCCCACTGCCCCTACGGCTATTAGGCTATGGGAAACCTTTACCATTACCTTTTAACCATTGAAACATAAGGTGTGACCCCTTATTAGAAAGTTCTGTTTCAGTTAGCTCCAGTGAGGGGTCACAACATATGTTTTTATTGAGAAATAAGAAATTTTATCTTAAAATTATCCTTGCCACCTTTCTTATCTGGAGCACCGAACTGGGAAGCAGGGGTCAGCCTAGAGCTTTCAGACATGGAGAAGTTTTGCAACATTTTCTGGACTTCAGGGAAAAGTTTTGGTCCAAATTTTGGATTTCCCTAAATGTTCTATACATTTTCACTTCTCCCTCAGCTCAAAATAGGGAGAAGGCAGCCAGTTTAGGGAGACATTTCGCCCAAATTGCCCTCTAGGCTGAGCCCTGGAAAAGTAAATTATGTTCAGTCTGTCATAAGATTGCATGACCTCAATTCAAGCCTTAAACGGTATATTAATAATGCAATAACTATCATTGTGAATCGTTCTTGCATTTAAGGTAAACAAGTTTTCAGGGTAAATTATGCTTGAGATAAATTTTGTTTCGCAAAACTGAACTTAAAATAACAATTTGGAATAGAAAGGGTATTTATGAATGACTGAAGTTATCCTTAAGTAAATATTCTCACACAGTATCTATGTTTATAATGGTCTCTGCCACCTTCAGTTATGGACAGATCCATTTGTTTTCTCCTGACATGCTTTATAAAACTGTTTGAAAACCATGCAGACCCAGATCTAACTGCTGCCTAGGAGCAGTTTGATCCTGGTCTTCAGTATCACTTTGTCTCATATATAATGTTTGTACGGTATACAAACAAGTATGATGTAGTGGTTTCGTATTAGACTACCCAGTAACTCATTTATGGTAATCAAATATTGGATTCAGGGTTTCCTCAGGGTCTATACAGGGTTTGTGCAAATAGCCAGCACTGATCAAACTGCACAATAGCAAAATTTGGGCTGTGTGATGTGTGTCTTTCCTGTTGGCGTTGTGTAGGCATCCATTTTACATGTCAGGATGTACCCTGCTTCAAATTTTGTATTAACTCAAGAAGACTTTTCCCATAAAAACAGATACACTATTACATTACAATATACATGTAGTAGAAAATGGTCAAGTATAAACAAATTGGCTGACATTTATATTTAGCTTGTAGGTGTAAGAAAGCTGATATTAGGGAGGTTAAGATTTTTAACTTGTACGTGTACGTGTACGTCTAGAGATGATTTGTGTGCATACGTCATCAAAAATTGCATACTCTCTACCAGTTAGAAGTAAATTCTAGACGTTGACTACTTCTAGGGGGCCGTTTACACGTAGCTTAATAAACGTGTACTTTGAATTCATTTTTCGAACAGAATTCGCGAATGCACATTTTATTTTATGGTATCAAAGTTGAGAGCATATAACTGAGAAACGATTTAAAGCGTTCACATGAAACTCCGTGAAGCGTAAATAAGATACACCAATGTTTACAGTGAGGCTGGTACATGGGAGGCATGGGCAATATTTGTTGTAGATATCTCTGCAGTTATAAAGATAGATGGGTGAATGGTTTCGGGTTATTTTAGTCATGTGGGGCATATAGGAAATATATGAGATATGAACGACGCTGAAGTAAACAAGATGCAGAAAGGAAACATGACCTTAACCGGAATCGAACCCGCGACCTCTTGATCATGAGTCTAGAGCATCAACCTCCCAGCCAGCACTTAAAAATCATGTGGTGACACATGTCATCATAAATGGACAGAGTTGGGAAGTGTGTGTATTTCAATTCCCGTCACGATGCCCCCCCCCCCTCCCCCCCCCCCCCCCCCCCCCCCCCCCCCCCCCACACACACACACACACACTTACGCACCTCAGTGGTATGAAACCATGGCTGCAGATACGAGGCGCCGTGCGTCCATCCATTTAAGGCGGAAAATCTGGTCGGGATAATTTGTATCCCAATCAAAATCCCAATCGAAATGGGTAAATCAGACTGTAAGATGGGTGGGTTTGGGCTACAATAAGAATAAACGATAAAAAAGGATAAGACACATGCGATTCTGTTGGTCGTTGTAATCAAGAGTTGCTTTTGAAAAAAAATCGGGCACGGTGTAGAAGAAGTGCGTGTACGCAGGTAGTGCACTGACAATAGTAAGGGCTTTCCTTTACTGTGAAAAGTACAGGATAGTACCATAACTTTTAAGATAGAAACTGACTGCACTGTGTAAGAAAGCTGTTTTAATTCCGCGTTTAGTTGTATCTTGATTATAAAGAAATTAAATGCGGTTTTATAGCAGCTTACTTACGCAATGCAGTCGCGATCCATATCAAAAACTGAAAGTAATTTCCCATAGTCATAGCAGCCAGATGCCAGGTCTTTTCCCGTAAAACCTATGGGAATTTTGAAACAGTGCAATTATTAGAAAAAAAGTGGTGTATATTAGATGTCGTCGAGTGAGATATTGGTCGACGGGCCTGTACGCTTTCTTTTTGACACCAAAATAATTAGAACGTTAAGTTTCGACAAAAACCGACCAAAACAATTGGTATATGTTAACCCGCAAACGTACGCACGGATGAAAAGTCATGCAGATAGCTTTTTCTATAATTACTTCGACCAATTTAAATAAGTCGCCGCATTTATTTTGGTTACACGTACACGTACAAGTTATATTTATCTTAACCTTTGATAATTATAATTAGAAATTGCACGTGTACGTGTAGCTACCAGTAGCCGTACGCGTACAAGTTCTAAATCTTAACCTCCCTATTGTTTTATTTCAGCCATTTAAACTGCATAAACTAGAACAAGGCCCTCCAGAGTCTGCGACCTTGACCCGAGAAGAAGGACTCAAGTTCTACCGTGATATGGCGACCATCAGAAGAATGGAGACTGTGGCTGGTAACCTATACAAGGCAAAGGCCATCAGAGGATTTTGTCACTTATACTCTGGACAGGTATTTAGTCATCAGAGCTCCAGCTAAGGTGAATGGGTACACCTCTATGTTTTTGCCATTTTTACAAAGGGATTCTGACTTCCTGTTTGCTTCTCTGGACAATAGAAGCTTTCCTAAAGGGGTTTACCCTCAAAGACATATATTCTCCTCTAAATAGGACCCCCCCCCCTCAAGTATTTATTGGTTTTATGACCCTGTTATTTCATTACCTATGTGAGATGGGATATTTCCTTTGATGAAATGGCAGTTTCACTGGATTGTTGCGTAATATGATTATGGCAGCCAATAAACAAGAATATTTGGCTTTAAAGAAAAGAATTTGCCCCTGGAGGAGCAAATATTTTCCTGTAAGTGTTGATTGTCATTTAGATGAGATGCAAAAAGAAAAATTGCATTTAGCAACAGTCTTTTATGTTTAGAGCTCATTTGTGGTTGGCAAGATTGGATCGTCATTTTGGGTAAGAACAAGGAAGTCATATTGTGTAGAAAATTTAATACACAAAAGGTACTTTGAAATGCTGACAAATTAATTGCTCCATGCTTGAATGGATAAACATCTGTGACATTCTTATTTTTTTGTCATTTTTTTAAAAGTTTTACCGAAATGAACTGTTATATATATTTAGGTAGAATAGGGCAAAGGGGTTTAAAATAGGGCACATGGATGGCATTAGAGGATCCAACATATATATAGATCCAGCTAGAAAACTGGTAGCATTTTCCCAAAAGATGACTACATGTACCTCCTGTAAAAGGGAAAGGGGATAGAGTTGTACTCTTAAAGGAACGAATTTGCTGTCTTTGAGAGTAGCCACCCCCACCCATAGAGTAGGGTGGTAAAATATTTGAGCCGCGACACGACAAAACCAACAATGTGGTTGTGCGCCCCGAGCAGATTCAGATCAACCTGGGCATCCGCCCAGTTTGATCAGACTATTTGTTAAGTGCCCAAAGGGAACCAAAGGGTCTAAGCTACCTTCATGCGGACAGCGAAGACTCTGATCATACTGGGGGGATGCCCAGGCTGATTTGAGTCTGCGCTTCACGCACAACCACATTGTTGGTTTTGTTGTGTCGCGGCTCATTTGTTTAAGAGTGGCTTCCTTACCTTACATCTTACTGCCCTCCACACCCCCACCATAGAGTGATTGCCTCTGGAAATGTATCTGTAGTTATGTGATGAACTATTTTACAGGAAGCCTGTGCTGCGGGCATGGAGGCAGCCATTACTAAAGAAGATGCTGTAATTACGGCCTACAGAGCTCACGGCTGGGCCTACCTCAGAGGAATTAGTGTTCTAGGAGTACTGGCTGAACTCACAGGTATTGCTCTATCTGATAGAAATACATATTATATGATGTTGCTGTAGTTTATATGATAACGTTGTGTCATAAAAATTGTATGACCACACATGTAATAACATTTTGGGGTGTACACGTTACATCGTCGACAACAACCCTGTCAGCAATGCGTTTTCTTATAGAAATAATGGTCATTTTGAAGGCAATAAAATCCCATTTTTAGGGTCATATGTTAAAAGAATCTTACACTTGTGGTCATTTCATTTGAAAATTATGAAATGTTTTGGCGGGCTCCATAAATTTCATTTGAAATGCCTCTTGTATAAGATCCTCTATGTCCAAAAATATATACAGTCATAAAGCAGAGGTAATCTGTTTCAGTCAGGCTTAGATTTTGAATCTTCTGTAGTCTCTGGATAATTTCGTTCTTATCATTTCACCAGTTTTCCCATTAATCTGAAGTGACTAAGTTACAGTTGAAAAGGCTGTAAAACTCCAAATCATATTAAGAATGCTTTACATATTGTGAATTATCTTACAAATGATCACACGCTTGTGTAAAAGATTTTGCACATGAAAGGGAGAAACCAATCATGATTTAGAAGCTACTTGTGCTGATATGGTTAGCAGGAAAAATGTTGCTAAAGGCATTGATACACAGCTAAAGGTTGCAGCAAGGTACTGTAGAAATTTAAAAAAAAATGGGAAACTTAAAATATTTACCATGATTGCCCTTAAAATGGAGCAGTTTGGTTTTACAATGAAAGATGCAGATAGAATGATAAACAGTGATTGCCCTGAAAGAACTCTCCAAATTAGGGAGCAAACTGATCTGGCTCTGCACTGTTTCCTCAGACCTATCTAAGGATCTGTTGGCCAATTACTCAGCAGACTTATATGAATGTTACTTCTTGTAGGTAGAACATCAGGTTGTGCTAAAGGAAAAGGAGGGTCTATGCACATGTATGCTCCTAACTTCTATGGTGGCAATGGTATTGTTGGTGCTCAGGTAAGGTGGTTAACAAAGCAAAGAAAAAGAGCATTGATAGAGAAAATCCAAATTTTCCTATTATTTCTATGTCAGCATAATTACTGATACCATTAATTAACATTCCAATTCTTGTCATTCCTTTTCCTTTCTTTGCAGAAAGATTAAACTTATCATCTCATGCACAGCAGACAGGCCAGTTTCTCAGCTGTTTTTTGGAAAATAGGAAGCACATACTATTATACACCATAATGATTTGGCTATGTGACATTCTAATGCACTTCCAAATATAACGCGACGTCTGATTTGATAACGTCAAAAATTTGCGACCATATATTTTGCGATATACTGTCGCAAACCCAACGTCATTAACGTCGCTTCTCATTGGCTGACGTTTGGTTTTACGTTGCTGACAATGCTTGAAATAGATGCTAACTAGTCCATTATGAAAGGTGAAATGTAGAAAGGTGCATTAGAATGGGGATAACTGTATTGAAAATTGTCATTTGGGGAAGTAAATCATCGGTTTTATGGTCACAAATTGCGTTTTACGGCTCCGCTGGCGCGTCGCCGTAAAACGAAATTTCCGACCATAAAACCGATGATTTACCTCCCCAAATGACAATTTTCAAGACAGTTATCCCCTAAGTATTTGTCTTGCCTGGGACTAGCAGAAGTGAGACAAAGGTATTACTTTTCTGATGTTAGCGGCCACAGTGTAAACTTTGCATCAAGTTTTGTGTGTTAGCTGTGATTTGTGACTGTGCGCTGACAGGTCAGACACTGCATTCTTTCAAATTCTTGTTTTCTAAAACAATTTTGTGTTCTTCTGCTACAAGATCAATTTTCTCTTTCAAAACAATCTTAAAATCTAGATCCCTCGTGATGGATCTATACTTTTGGGGTTGCTTTAGAGAAGATATGAAAAAAAAAAAAAACAACATCTTATTAATGAATAAATATGGTGCTGTAATGTAATTATCATTCTGCACATCAACAAACTTTGATATGTGTATGCCCATTGCTTATTAGCTCACCTGAGCCTTTAGGCTCATAGGTGAGCTTATAGTATAGCCAGGCAAACCGTTCTGTTCTATTCAATTGTCCATTTTCCGTTGTCAACATTTTCAAACATCTTCTCCTCTAAAACCACTGGGCCGATCGAAGTCATATTTCATATGGAGCCTAGCTAGGTTGGGAGAACAAAAGTTTGTTTTGGGTATCTGGGTCACATGACCAAGATGGCCGCCACACCCGTATATGGTAAAAACCCTTCAGAAATCTTCTTCTCCAGAACCAAAAGGCTGATGACCTTGAAACTTGGTATGTAACATCGGGCATGCGGGCCCATCATAATTATCTCACCTGAGCCGAAGGCTCATAGGTGAGTTTATAGTATAGACAGGCATCTGTCATCTGTTGTCCATCCGTCGTCCGTCAGTATTTTCAAATGACATCTCCTCTGAAACTACAAGGCCCATTGTTACCAAATTTCGTATATGGCATCTATAGGCAGGGGGAACCAATAATACTGTTTTTTATCCAAATCGCTTCAGAACTTTGGTTGCTATGGCAACTTAAAGTTTCCATTGACTTGTATGGGAAAAATTGAAAATTTGCATTTTTAGCTCACCTGAGCCGAAGGCTCACAGGTGAGCTTATAGTATAGGCTGGCATCCGTCGTCCGTCTGTCCATCCGTCCGTCGTCCGTCGTCCGTCAACATTTTCAAACAACATCTCCTCTGAAACTACAAGGCCCATTGTTACCAAATTTTATATGTAGCATCTATAGGCAGGGGGAACCAATAATACTGTTTTTTATCCAAATAGCTTCAAAACTTTGGTTGCTATGGCAACTTAAAGTTTCCATTGACTTGTATGGGAAAAATTGAAAATTTGCATTTATTGCTATATCACTGCAGATATTTTGACAAAACTTTTATAGAAATGTTCCTTGAGCAGTTCTCTATCAGCCACATGAAGTTCATGTAAATTGCACAATTTGGCTGGTTGCCATGGCAACCGAATGGTTAAAAATAGAAAAAATATTCAAAAATCATCTCCTCAGAATCTATACAACCAATAAAGCTCAAACTTCACTGAAAGGATCTTAGTACTAGTCTCTATAAAAGTACTGTTTTTCTTGGCAATTGCTGTAGCAGTTTGGTTGCTATGGGAACTGAAAGTTGCCATTGACTTATAATGGCAAAATGGAAAATTTGCATTTATTGCTATGCCACTTCAGATATTTCAACAAAACTTTCATGGAAATGTACCTTGAGTAGTCTTTAACCAGCCATGTTAAATTTATGCAAATCGCGCAGTTTGGCTGGTTGCCATTGCAATCGAATAGTTAAAAATAGAAAAATATTAAAAAATCATCTTCGCAGAAAAAGTGTTGCCAATAAAGCTCAAACTTTACAGAAAGAACCTTAGTACTAGTCTCTATGGAATTACTGTTTTTCATGGCAATTGCTCCAGCAGTTTGGTTGCTATGGCAACTAAGAGTTTCATTGACTTATAAGGGGGAAAATGGAAATTGGCAATTTTTGCTGTCTAACTGCAGTTATTTAGATTTTTTTCTACAGAAATGTTTCTTGAGTAGTCCTCTACGATTCATATGAATTTTTTCCAAATCGCTGAATTTGATTGGTTGCCATGGCAAAATATAGGGTAAATTTTCGGAAAAAAAAAAAAAAATCTTCTACTCAGAAGCCATATGGGGGATGAAGCTGATATTGTGCAAACGTGTTGATGACAGTAGCCTCTACGTAAATTTTATTCTTTTTCTGCCAATCCCATAAGAACTTTGGTTGCTGTGGCAACTTATAGTTTCCATTGACTTTTTATGGGAAAAATGAAGCCATGAGGGGGGTGAAGCTGATACTTCGCATACCTCTACCTAAAGTATGTTTTATATTATCATTGCCCATGTGAATTTGTTGCTATGGCAACTTAAAGTTTCCATAGACTTATAATAGGGAAAGTGGACATTTGAAGGTTTTACAGAAATGTTCCTGGAGTAGTCCTCTACCAGCCATATGAATTTTTCCCAAATACCTGATTTCGATTGGTTGCCATTCAGCTGAAAGGCCAAATTTTCATTTTTTTTTTTTTTTTTTTGCCATTAAGAGCTTCTGAGAAGCCATTAAGGGGGGATAAAGCTTTTTTTTTGCATAAATGTTAGTAATATTATCCTCTACATAAATGGTGTTTTTTTATATGCCCGTTTTGAAAAAACGGACATATTATGTCATGGCTCTGTCCGTCCGTCCGTCCGTCTGTCTGTCCGTCCGTCCGTAAACATTCTTGTGCGCGCCATAACTCATTAACCGTTTGGGATGTATTCATGATATTTGGTAGGAATATGTATTAGGTTGGGGGAACATGTTGGGTACAGAAGTGGTTGCTCCCCCTTCCTTAGTTTCCAAGTTATGCCCCTTTGATTAATTTTTTCCCTGCAAGTCCTGTGCGCGCCATAACTGGATAACCGTTTGGGATAACTTAATGAAACTTCATAGCAATGTGTATATGAAACTTCATAGCAATGTGTATGAAGACCCAACAATGTGTCGCATACAACAATGGCTGCTCTCCCTATCTTCATTTTAGAGTTACATCCCTTTCATTAGTTCTTGTTGACTATATTTGTGTATACTAGCCTTGTGCATACCTTAACTTGGTAACCGTTTGGACTATCATGAGGAAACTTTATAACAATGTGCATGATCACAAGACAGTGTCTCACATATAAGAATGGTTGCTCCCCCTTTCTTAATTTTGGAGTAACCTCCCTTTGATAAGTATATTTTAGGCGTTTCTCATTCACTCCATATCTCCTTAAACTTTTGAAATGTTAGAATGAAACTTTGTAGGAAAGTGTATAATAATGAGGCAATGTATCCTGAGCAAGAACCACAACTCTGGCTTACATACTGAATTACCTGCCCTTGCATAAATATCCTGTTTACTCTGTAACATTTCAACTGTTTAAAATATTGTAGTGATGCCAAGGGAATGTAATACAACCAAGAATGGTATATCTAGTATATTTAGTTTATCTCCCTTGACTTGATTATTTAAATATAATGTTGAATTCATTTATTATAGAGTGGTTGCCTCTGTTTGTCTGTCTGTCTGTCTTTTGTAAACAGTCTTGTTCATTCTGTAACTCCTTTATGACATTTAAACGGGCGTATTATGCGCCGCTTGCGAAGCCCTTGTTATTGCTGTTGTGCATGGTGTTTTGTTGCTGTAACCTCAGTGCTCAGGTGAGCGATATAGGGCCATTGGCCCTCTGGTTTAAAAGATTAACCTATTAAAAGAATATTTTGCTTAAAACAAAAAACTGAATGTGACATAAAATGCATTCTCTGTTTTCATCAAACATGCTTGTTCAATTTTTAGCTCACCTGGCCCGAAGGGCCATAGTGAGCTATTGTCATACCAATGCGTGCGTCGTGCGTTGTGCGTCGTGCGTCGTCACAAAATTTGTCCGTCAACACCTAAAAACAAATATTCAAACATCTTCTTCTGTAAAACTACTGGTCCCATGGTTCTCAAATTTCACATGGAGCATGACCTGACTCAAGGGTCTCAGAATTATAAAATTGGGTCAGGTTGAAAATCCAAGATGGCCGCCGTTACTAAAAATAGCAAAAACAACAAAATAAACTTCTTCTCCAGAACCACGGGGTATATTTGTCTGAATTTTGGCATGGAACATCAGTGAAACTTTGGTATTCAAAATTGTAAAAATGAAAAAAATCTGTAGCAGAGTTTTGTCACAGTGACCTACTTTCTGTTTACGTGTGTAATTTTGCTCAAATGCCAATGTCGAAAAATGACCGATTTAAACAACTTCAAACAACTTCTTCTCTAAAACTACTGGTCCCATGGTTCTCAAATTTCACATGGAGCATGACCTGACTCCAGGGTCTCAGAATTGTAAAATTGGGTCAGGTTGAAAATCCAAGATGGCCGCCGTTACTAAAAATAGCAAAAACAACAAAATCAACTTCTTCTCCAGAACCATTTGGTATATTTGGTTGAAAGTTTGCATGGAACATAAGTGGGACCTTGGTATTTAAAATTGTAAAAATAAAAAGAATCTATAGCGGAATTAGGTCACAGTGACCTACTTAGCGTTTACAAGGCCGATTTTGCTCAAATGTCAATATCTAAAGAAAATGCAACCAATTCTGACCAGATTTGGTCAGAAATGGTTCTTGAATGGAATTATTTCAATTTTGTGCCAGTTGACTATCCAAGATGGCCACCATGGGGGCCGTTACTAAAAATAGCACAAACATAAAAATGACAATTACTCAAGAACCCTTGAATGGAATTGGACCAATTTTGTGTCAGAATGTTCCTTGCATGAAGCCGTTTCGATTAATTGCAATTTGGCATTCCAAGATGGCCGCCATCTGGTGTTACAAAAAAAAAAAAACCTAAAAATGACAATTACTCAAGAACCCTTTAATGGAATTGGACCAATTTTGTGTCAGAATGTTCCTTGCATGAAGTCGTTTTGATTAATTGCAATTTGGCATTCCAAGATGGCCGCCATTTGCCATTACTAAAAATAGCACAAAACATGAAAATGACAATACGGCTAAAACAAGATCAGATAGGGAAAGTGAAATTAGCTTGTGTTATGTCCCTAAAACATTTTCCTGCTTAGAGGAAATAAAATACAATAAAAACCACTGTTTAGAGCTTGCTCCAAGCTTTCCGAAAATGTATAATATTACTATGTTTCCATTTCATATAGCAAAACTACAATCCTAAATACAGCTAAAAATTAGACATTTTTCAACGTTATGCTGTTTCATTTTAAATCTCTTAAATTTAGAAAATATGGATTTAAAAAATATGTTTTAGAATGTTAATTTTTAAAAATAAAAAATTAAATTTCACATATTAGCTAATGAAAAATAAACACTTAAAACATGCACAGACAGGAGACTTTAATTTTAAACAGTTTATAAAAAAATGCTCAAATCTTTATGCATTTTGGCTTTTTGTAAATCTCAACTTTGCTTGCTCAGTCATCAATAAATATTTATAATGCAATTTATTGAAACTATGGGCACATCTCTCCATAACAGATACAACAAAATATAGATGAGTTGTCTTCCCTTGTAGTTTGCGCATGAGTTTAGAATTGCACATTTTGGTAGTGTCCGTAGATCACATATTTTGTACCTAGCTTATACTGTACTAGAATATTAATTAACATGTTTCTGCTATTTTCTGTTTCAGAGAGTGGCACTGATTAAGAAATGCAGTGCCACTTCAATTGGCTTTCAGCAGCACTTTTGATACAAGTGACCAAAGTCTGTCCGTAGAACGTAGTGTCCGTAGATCACATTTTTTAACGTCATAAAATTTCAAGAATATGTCATAATGGCCCCTGTTTTTACATTATATTTATTACTTTCAACGAAATAAATAGTATCAAAATCAATATTTGTGCCATTTTTGCCTGATGTTTGAATAAAAGAGGTACACATGGTTCTATTTAGCTAAAAGTTACGAAAATCTTGCAGAATGAGGGAGAAACACATGTTATGTTTATTAAAATTTTACAAAATTCTACCTTATAACTCCATAAACAGAAATGCCTTTTTATTTTATCTCAGAAGATAACAAAAACATTCTGTAGTAGATGGTTAAAGTAACAGTTTTGTGATCTACGGACACTACAAAAACACTAGTCAAGTGTAAAATGAGAATTATAGTCTTCATTTTGCAGTTTACCTAAGAGTAAGCATTAAACAATAATTAGAACCAAAAGAAACATTAAAACATCTAAAGAAACTTATGAATTTTCAACAGAAAATGACAAAATAAAAGAGGAAAAGCTCTAGCCATGAAAAGAATACAGGGCAAAACTGAAGCAACAAAATGTTGAACAATATGACAAACAGAAAAAAAGGCTGCTGAAAACCAATTGAAAGAAAAACACAGAATAAGAAAGAGGGCTGAACATGAAAAAACTAAGAATAAGGAGTCTGTTAATTAATATTCTAGTACAGCAATATGCAGGGTACAAAATATTCTAGTACAGCAATATGCAGGGTACAAAATATGTGATCTACAGACACTACCAAACAGGGCATTTCTAAACCATCTGTACATACATCAGTACATACCTGATTCTGTTAGACTCAGGTTAAGATTTTTGTAAGAGGTAATTTTCAGGGTTCCTATTATTGTAGTGTCTGGAAATTTTGTATGAGGATTAATATCTTATACGTACAACAAGAATATACAAGAATCAGGGTATGATGATCCATAAGTCACGATCCACTGACTTCAGACTAGGCTAATTTTGCAAGGTTAAGACTTTTGTAAGAGGTAATTTTCAGGGTTCCTATCATTGTAGCAACTTGAAATTTTGTATGAGGATTTATATCTATAAGTATAACAGGAATTTACAAGAATAAGGTCATGATGATCCATATGTCACGGTTCACTGACTTCAGACTTATTAGGCTAATGTTGCAAGGTTAAAGATTTTGTAAGAGGAAGATTTTAGGATTCCTATATTATTGTAGCAACTTGAAATTTTGTATGAGGATAAAATATCTACAACAGGAATTTACAAGAATCAGGTCATGATGAGCCATATGTCACAGTCCACTGACTTGGACTTAGGCTAGTTTTGCAAGGTTAAGATTTTGTAAGAGGTAAAATTTAGGGTTCCTATTATTGTAGTAACTTGAAAGTTTGTATGAGTACCTATATTTATGAGTACAACAGGAATATACAAGAATCAGGTCATGATGACCCATACATCTCAATCCACTGACTTTGTTGGTAACCAGGTTCTGAAGTACACAGTATTTTCTACTTTGGCCATACAGTGACTCTGAAACTGTATAAATTTGGCTGCAAGTGTATGTCACATTTCAAACGTCAAGAGACGCTTTGTATATGGCCTTTTATATTATACAAGTCTTTCTCAATGCACTAGGCAGGTCATCCGTGTACTATGGACACATTTCTAGTTCTTATGTTTTAACCAAATTGATTTAAAACATTTAAAAATGTATGGGTATATCACCATATTTTTCTGCCATTTTTGCAAAGGGAAACAACTCTTGTAACTTCCTGTTTGCTTCTCTTGTAGTAAATGATCATGACAAACAACAACTTGTTTCCAAAGAATTACAAGCAATTTAGTATATAGTGCTGTTTTGAACTACAAGTCCATTCAGTAGTGTCCGTAGAAAATGTAAATCCTATTCATTTGAATGTTGCTGCTGTTCTTAAATTATTTTGAATTTTACAATATATTGTTTGAAATAATGTTTTCTTCTAAAGAATCAATTATTTTGATTAAAACATTTTTATGCAGCTTTTTGGCCTAGATTAGCATGCATATTGTATACCCACTGGGCACACAACGTTGAATCAACATTGAATCAACGTTGATTCAACGTCATGACGTTGAATCAACGTTTATTCAATGTTGATTCAACGCTGTGTGCCTGCTGGGTATTGATACAAAAGTTACTCCATTAGTAATTTATCAGGCAAATCTGTAAGATTTAAAGTCATAGTAAGTTTTTTCACATGTTTCAAGGACCCACAGTGTATCCAAAAATATTTAATTAGAGGAACATTTCAATTGTCACCTTCAAATTGTTCTTTTTCATTTGTCACACATGTTGTAGTGTCCGTAGAAAATATTGTACACTTAAGACTTAACTTGATTTCTACAAAACTTGAAGACAGAGGCTCTTATAAGCTACTGTGTTGTTTAAATTTGAAATCATTTGATACAGTTGAGAGGTTTATTTGTTCCTGAAAGTCCAATTCCTTGAAAAATAAAATTTAGAATGTTGAATTAATTTAAGCATTTTCATAGCATTGTTTCTTTTGTGCTAGAATCTAAAAAATCATTTGTTTAAATTAAATATTAAGTGATATCCAAGCGCATCAATTCTTGTGTAATGCTCTGGATGGTATAATCATTGTTCTACACCAATAATTAAAAAGATACTCTAATGTTATGCTTTAGCCGGTAGTGTCCGTAGATCTGCCACCTAAGAATGATCAAAAGGCTGAAACTTTTTAATGCAAATGAATGCAACGAAAATCTTCTAGAATTAAATGCTCGATATATGAAACTACATAAGGAAAATGCTTATTCTGTGATTCCTTAGACTTTATTTTCGACCAAAAGTGAAACAAACTTTCCCTATCTGATCTTGTTTTAGCCGAATATCTCAGTAACCGCTGAATGGATTTTGACGAAATTTGTGTCAAAATGATTCTTGCATTGAGATGTTTCAAAAATATCTAACTGTAGACCAGTCATATAGGCCTCTGTTACTACAAATAGAAAAATGTGAAAATTAGAAAATCTCAATGGCACTGGACTAAATTTGTGTCAAAATGGTCCTTGCATGAAGGCTTTTCGATATTTTCCATTTTAGCAATCCAAGATGGCCGCCATCTGCCGTTACTAAAAATAGCACAAAACATGAAACTGGCAATATCTCAGTAACCCCTGAATGGATTTTGATGAAATTTGTGGCAAAATGATTCTTGCATTGAGGTGTTTCAAAAGTAAATATATAAAGACCAGGCAAGGTGGCCTCTGTTACTAAAAGTAGCAAAATGTGAAAATGAGAAATTCTCAGTGGAATTGGACCAATTTTGTATCAGAATGGTCCCGTTGCACAATAGCCAGGTGAGCGATATCAGGCCCATTTGGGCCTCTTGTGTTCAGAATGGTCCCATTGCACAAGAGCCAGGTGAGCGATATCAGGCCCATTTGGGCCTCTTGTATCATGCCAGAGCTCTAGATAAGAGGGGTATTTGATGATGATTGAGGGATAATTTTCTTTATTTCTCATTGAAACAATACGTTGTGACCTCTCATCTGAACCGTCTCTCGACGAGACGGTTCAGATGAGGGGTCACATCATATGGTTTTATGCAGAATTAACAAAAATTGTCTCTAATAATCACCAAATGCTAACTGTGTATGTCCAGGGTTGAGCAAACAGGATAGTCATATGCCCAGGGATTTTCTGAACAGACAAGTGAGCACTCAATGCTGAGCCCTTAAGTGCAAAGAATGAAAATAGTTGAATTTGCAAATAGCTTAAATCCCGATGAGGAGGCTCGTTGTGAGCTGCCTCATCTGGGTCTACACTATATTCCCTCTAGTCTTTGAAATTTCAGTTTGATACAGCATGTATGAAACTTTTTTGAAATTTTGCAGATGCACATTTTATCATCTGCATTTTTTGCCCCTTTTGGGGTCAGTGCCTAGCATCGTATATAAGGGATATTGGCAAACAGCATCTGATCTGCATGTGCTCTGTTTGCATTAAATACAGAAAATTCTGAAAAAGAAACAAAAAATAATTAAAATCCAATCTGGCACCCCTTATTATACCCCCGGCATTCGAAGTATGACGAGGGGTATATAGCCTTCGTCCGATGTCCGTTAGTCCGTCCTTCCGTCCGTCCGTCCTTCCGTAAGTTAACATTTGCGTTAAAGTTTTGCGTTAAAGTTTTTGAGATCTTATATTTTCCAAACCCTTTGATGGATTGGGTTTATATTTGGCATGGTGATGAATAATGGTCCAAAGTTTTATTATGTACCACCCCCATCAATGCCCATGACCTATAGGTCAAGGTCACAGACTTTGATTTTTCATTTTAAAGTTTTGCGTTAAAGTTTTTAAGGTCTCTATATAATTCAAACCCTTTGATGGATTGGGTTTATATTTGGCATGGTGATAGATAATAGTACAAAGTTTTATTATATGCCACCCCCACCCATGCCCGTGACCTAAAGGTCAAGGTCACAGACTTTGATTTTTCATGTTTAAGTTTTGCGTTAAAGTTTTTAAGATCTCTATATAATTCAAACCCTTGGATGGATTGGGTTTGTATTTGGCATGGTGATAGATAATGGTTCAAAGTTTTATTATGTACCACGCCTACCCATGCCCATGACCTAAAGGTCAAGGTCACAGACTTTGATTATTGAATATTCATGTTAATGTTTTGCATTTAAGTTTTTATGATCTCTATGTAAGTCATACCCTTTGTTGATGTGGGCTAATGTTTGCCATGATGATAGATGCTGGTCCAAAGTTTTATTCTGTACCATCCCCACCAATGCCTGTGACCTAGAAGTCAAGGTCACGGACTTTGACTTTTCATGCTGAAGTTTTGTGTTGAAGATTTTAAGATTTCATATCATTCAACTTCTTCATTCAGTTTGGTTTATATGTCCAAAGTTTTATTTTGTACCACATTACACATGCCTGTGACCTACAGGTCTAGGTCACAGACTTAGACATTTTCATATATGTTTTGTGTTAAAGGTTTTTAGCTCACCTGAGCCAGAGGCTCCGGGGGAGCTTATAGGATGGTAAGGCTCCGGCGTCCGGCGTCCGTCGTCCGTCGTCCGTCCGTCCGTCCGTCCGTCCACAATTTCAAACGACTTCTCCTCTGAACCGCTGGGCCGATTGTAACCAAATTTCATACAGAGCCTCCTGGGACCTTAGGAACGAAAAGTTGTTCAAACGGTCCTGGTCACATGACCAACATGGCCGCCATGCCCATATATGGTAAAAACCTGAAAAAATCTTCTTCTCCAGAACCAATAGGTCGATGGTCTTGAAACTTGGTATGTAGCATCGGGTACACGAGTACTACCAAGATTGTTCAAATTATGACCTTGGGTTGACCTTGACCTTTTTTACGGTAATGTCAAATTTGCTTACTCATGCTTTTATATGGCAAAATGCTGCAACATAAGATATCTTGGAAACTGTTGAAGATTTTGGTCTAAAAATTGGTACATACAGTCATCTAAATGACTACATGAAGATTTATGAGTACAAGAGGTCAAGGTCATTCTTTGACCTTTGACCCAGAACTCAATAGATTTTGACAATATCAAACAATCTCCTCAAAAACCACTAGGCCAATTGTAACCAAATTTCATATAGATCCTCCAGGGGGTTGAGGGAATGAAAATTTGTGCATACGGTCCTGGTCACATGACCAACATGGCCACCATGCCCATATATGGTAAAAACCTTTAAAAATCTTCTTCTCCAGAACCAGTAGACCGATGGCCTTGAAACTCGGTATGTAGCATTAGGTACTCAAATACTATCAAGATTATTCAAATTATGACCCTGGGTTGACCTTGACCTTTTTTACGGCAAGGTCAAATATCGGAAAATGCTAGAACATGAGATTTCATGGTAAGTTTTGAAGATTTTGGCCTAAAAATTGGTACATAGAATCATCTTAATGAGTACATGAAGATTTTTTAGTACAAGAGGTCAAGGTCATTCTTTGACCTTTGACCCAGAAATCTCAAATTTGGACAATTTCAAACAATCTGCTCTAAAACCACTGGGCCAATTGAAACCAAATTTCATATAGAGCCTCAAGGGGTTGATGGAATGAAATTATTTTCTAACGGTCCTGGACACATGACCAACATGGCCGCCACGCCCATATATGGTAAATACCGTTAAAAATCTTCTTCTCCAGAACCAATTGACCGATGGCCTTGAGACTTTGTAAGTAGCATTGGGTACTTGAGTACTATCAAGATTGTTCATATTATGACCTTGTGTTGACCTTGACCTTTTGCAGCAAGGTCAGATATGGGAAAATGGTAGAACATAAGATTTCATGGAAAGTTTTAAGATTTTGACCTAAAAAATTGGTATATACAGTTGTCTTAATGAGGTCATGAAGAATTATGAGTACAAGAGGTCAAGGTTATTTTTTTACCTTTGATCCAGATTGCTCATTTTGACATTTTCAACCATTTCCTCAAAAGCCAAAGGGCCAATTGTGAACACATTTCATATAGAGCCTCCAGGGGTTGATTGAATGAAAATTTGTTCAAACGGTCCAGGTCACATGACCAACTTGGCCGCCATTATTACTTATGGGATAAATCTTTAATATTTTTCTTCCCCAGAACCAATACACCTATTGCCCTGAAATTTGGTAAATAGCATGGAGTACTAGAGTACCACCAATACTGTTCAAATGGTGACCTTGGGTTTACCTTGACCTTTTTTGCGGCATGGTCAAATATGGGAAAATGCTAGAACATAAGATTTCATGGAAAGTTTTGGAGATTTTGGCCTAAAAATGGTATATATGGTTGTCTAATGAGTACATGAAGATTTATGAGTACAAGTGGTCATGGTCATTCTTTGACTTTTGACCCAAAACTCATATTTTGACAATTTCAGACATGATAAGTATAAGCCACCTTGCCAATTGTTCAGGTGAGCGTTTCAGGGCCTCATGGCCCTCTTGTTAGCTCACCTGAGCCAACGGCTCCGGGGAGCTTATAGGATGGTAAGGCTCCGTTGTTCGTCGTCCGTCCGTCCACAATTTCAAACGACTTCTCCTCTAAAACCGCTGGGCCAATTGTAACCAAATTTCATATGTAGCCTCTAGGTGACTTAGGAATGAAAAGTTGTTCAAACGGTCCTGGTCACATGACCAACATTGCCGCCACGCCCATATATGGTAAAAACCTATAAAGATCTTCTTCTCCAGAGCCAATTGGTTGATGGCCCTGAAACTTGGTATATAGCATTGGGTATGCAAATTCTACCAAGATTGTTCAAATTATGACCTTGGGTTGACCTTGACCTTTTTTACGGCAAGGTCAAATTTGCTTTCTAGTGCTTTTATATGGGAAAATGCTAGAACATAAGATTTCTTGGAAACTGTTGAAGATTTTGACCTGAAAATTGATATATACAGTCAGCTTAATGAGTACATGAAAATTTATGCGTACAAGAGGTCAAGGTCATTCTTTGACCTTTGACCCTGGTCTCTTGTATTGCGAAAATTTCTCCTCAAAAGCCACTGGGCCAATTGTGACAAATTTCATGTAGAAGGCTCTAGGAGGCAAGGGAATGAATATTTGTTCAAACGGTCCTAGTCACATGACCAACATGGCCGCCATGCCCATATATGGTAAAAAGCTTTAAAAATCTTCTCCTCAAGAACCAATAGGCCGATGGACTTGAAACTTGGTATGTAGCATCGGGTACACAAATACTACTAAGATTGTTCAAATTATGACCTTGGGTTGACCTAGACCTTTCTTACGGCAAGGTCAAGTTTGCTTTCTGGTGCTTTTATATGAGAAAATGCTAGAACATAAGATTTCTTGGAAACTGTTGAAGATTTTGACCTGAAAATTGGTATATACAGTCATCTTAATGAGTACATGAAAATTTATGCGTACAAGAGGTCAAGGTCATTTTTTGACCCTGGTCTCTCTATTGTGACAATTTTACACATCTACTCAAAAGCCATAGGGCAAACTGTAAACAAATTTCATGAAGAGGCTCTAGGGGGCAAGGAAACAAAAATTTGTTCAAACGGTCTTAGTCACATGACCAACATGGCTGCCATGCCCATATATGGTAAAAAGCTTAAAAAATCTTCTCCTCAAGAACCAATGGGCCAATGGCTGTGAAACTTGGTATGTAGCATCGGGTACGCAAGTACTACCAAGATTGCTCAAATTATGACCTTGGGTTGACCTTGACCTTTTGTAGGGCAAGGTCAGTTTGCTTTCTGGTGCTTTTTGAATGGGAAAATGCTAGAAGATAATGATTTCATGGAAACTGTTGAAGATTTTGACCTGGAAATTGGTATATACAGTCATCTTAATAAGTACCTGAAAATGTACTCGTACAACAGGTCAAGGTCATTTTTTGACCTTTGACCCTGGTTTCTCTTATTACCTCTCCTCAAAAGCCACTTGGCAAGTTGTAACCAAATTTCATGTAGAGGCTCTAGGGGGCAAGGGAACGAAAATTTGTTCAAACGGCCCTAGTCAAACGAAAATTTATTCAAGCGGTCTAGGTCAGATGACCTACATGGCCACCATACTCAGGTGAGCGATTCAGGGCCTCATGGCCCTCTTGTCCATGTCTGTCGTCCCATTTTCCATCCACATTTGGATGGTTTCTGTTTCTTTTTGAACACAAAGCAGGTGTGACATGAGGTTCCAAGGTCCGTTCTACTGCAGTTTTTGGAAGAGATACCAATTTATGACTTCCTGGTTGCTTCAGGCCCAGATCCAGATCACCCCATACTGGTGAGGCTCTGGATAACTGGTGGGACTGAATGGTACCAAAATGTATATGTGTGTTGTGGGAGTGGCCCGGGGGGAGGGGGGGGCTTGTGACATAATTAGGGATCAATTTGATAAGATATTTTTTTTTTGCCTTGAAATTTATGTTGTGATATCTAATTAGAATTGCCTCACTGAGGCGATTCTAATAAATTTTTTATCTTACCACATGAATAGATTATCTCAAACTCCTTATCATCCGAGGCCTACATAAATAATTATTACACATAATACAGAGGCCCAGTTGTGGTGGCTGAAGCCCTGGAGCCCACCCCATGGATCTGGTGCTGTGCTTCCATGGACAGTAAAACCCTTCCATTTTGCATTTACTCTTAAAGGAAAGAATTTCTCCAAGAGGAGCAGTACTTTATGTTTGCATTACTTTAAGTTCACAATTAATTTTGAAATTAAAGTAATGCAAACAAATTAAATATGGAGTTAATACAAGATGATACAAGAAAATTGCTTTGAGCATCAATTTGAGGTACTGTTTACCACTGTCTGAGATATTCAGATTCAATTTCTGACTTTTAAAGGTGCCACTGGGAGCAGGTATTGCATTTGCATTGAAGTACCAGGATACCCAAAATATTTGTTTGACCCTTTATGGAGATGGGGCGGCCAATCAGGGACAGTTGTTCGAGGCTTTTAATATAGCCAAGCTCTGGGACTTACCATGTGTATTTATATGTGAGAACAATGGTTATGGAATGGGTACAAGTGTTGAACGAGCTTCGGCAAGCACTGCATATTATACCAGAGGAGATTATATACCAGGAATATGGGTTTGTAATTTACTTCATTATTGAAAGGAAGTTAAGACATCAAGCATCTTGTCCTTTTCACAGATAGCGTCAACTCCCCATATCTCAAACGCAGATATCTCAAAGTACCTCTTGTCTCAAAAGATATAGTTTGGACACATTACCTGTTGTTATTTATATTTCAACTCCTGTTATCTCAAACTAATGATACCTCAAAGTAAATTTTCTGGAACCAGAAAATTTACTTTTAGACATCAGTAGTTTGGGATGAACTTCAACTTAGAGATATCGAGAGTTGCCTAGTTGGACAAAATTATTTGGTATAAAACTGATGTAGATTGGAATTGGATGTTTATTTGTATATTGCAGAACTTCAGATGAGGGGTTTTACCAATTATTCTGGGATAGATCTTCTTATATGAGCAGCCACACAAGAAAACCAACAGAGTGGTTGTGCGCCATCGCAGACTCAAATCAGGCTGGGCATCTGCCCAGTCTCATCAGACTCTTTGCTAAGCGCTTTAAGGGTAGCTAAAGGTCTAAGCTAGCTCCATGCGGACAGCGAAGACTCTGATCAGACTGGGCGGATGCCCAGGCTGATCTGAGTCTCTGCTGGGTGCACACACCTCTGTGATGGTTTTGTCATGTCGCGGCTCATATGTACAATTATATATCCAGTGGCCATCAGGGCCTGACAAATCAAAACTTGATCTACTTGTCCGATACATAGCTTCTGCTCCAAAACCCTGAAATTTTTCAGTTTTCCCTATATAGCTTATACATTTTGCAGGGCAAGTAAGAAAATATTTTACTTGCCCAGCAAAAAAATTAACTTGTCCCGGGCAGCCGGACAATGGATTTGTCAGGCCCTGGGCCATTCTGTAGAACTGCCACAGTGTGGGGAGGCAACAAATTTTAGAAGAAAAGGTAAAAACATTTTGTAAAAATCCTTTCAGGTACTTTTGTGCAAAGTTCTTTCTAAAAATTTCAGAATACTATAGTTCAGTTTACTTTTTCATGAGAATTAAAGTAAAATAGGTTGTTTTTTGTTGCCATACAGAACAGGGAATTAAGTCAGAGGTCCTGGGTTTGATACCCGGTCCGGCCACTTAGTTTCATTTCTCCTTCCACTGATTCAAGAAGGACAGTTGTCAGTTACTGGTGAAGTAAGTGCACTTAGTACTGGTTAACTGCTTAGGTCTAAGCCTGCCAAGGAATAGTGTCGTTAGGTCAACTGACCGTCCCGACATGACCATAGTTGTTTACCATGGACGTTAAGCAATAACACACACAACAACAGAACAGGCAATTGAATGACTTGAGAATAATTATTTGTTAAGCTTCTGCTGAAAAAAATTCAGTTTGTAATGTCATTGAAAATTGGCGGAGCATGGCATACACTGTCTGCCATGCTGTATAACCAATGAGGTCATATATCTGTTACCACAGCGACTAAGAGTTCATATTGATGTCAAAGTGATGTCATCAAGATGTCATTCTGCTAAAGTACTAAACACAACATTTGGTAATTCCCTAGTTACTATGGTAACAGATTTGTGGCATCATGTCACTTATAATTTGAGAGGAGTATGGCATACACTGTATGCCATTCTCCTCGCGAATTATAAGTGAGATGCTACCTAAAATTCATACAATATAAACTACCTAAAATTCATACAATATAAAAGTGTGATTTTCTCAAACATGTAATTCTTTTGCAAATAATTCAGTTCTCTGTTACAAATAGATTTCAAAGTTTTTCAGTTTTGAAATTTAATTATGTATTGCTGGTATTTGTCATTATATATTTATTCTATAGGCTGATGGTATGGATGTGTTAGCTATTCGAGAGGCCACAAAATACTGTAAAGAATATGCCCTCAAGAATGGGCCTATCTTGATGGAGGCAGCCACATATAGATATCATGGTCACAGTATGAGTGACCCAGGAACCAGGTAAGTGGAAGACTTGTGTGTCATTGATGTTGAGCATGACCACTGTTTCAAGTTATTCAAACCATACTTTCTTGTGAAAAATAGTGTTGAGTGCTTTAATTGCAGAGTTCAGATACTGTAAACCTATTGATTTTTGCAGCTGTTAATTTTTGCATTTTGCTGCTGTCAGTTTCATGGCATTAAATTGTGACAAGATTATTACGTGTGACATGTGACTGTGGGATGGTATATCCATACTCAAAATGAGCCAAGTATTAAGTGATAATTCTGGGATAATTTGAGCTGTGACACAACAAAATCAGCATCTGTCCAGTTTGGTCAAACTCTTCGTTTAGTGCTCAAATGGTACATGTAGTTAAGGGCCTAAGCTACCTCCATGTGGACAGTGAAGGCTCTGATCAGAATGGGTGGATGCCCAAGCTGATCTGAGTCTGCACTGTGCGCACAACCACATTGTTGGTTTTATGGTATCGTGGCTCATTTGTCATTTCATGACAGAAACTTTTTGATTTTTTATCCTTATGTAGAACTGCCTTGCCATGTGGACAAATAGGGTGTATAGGTACAACTGCATGCTTTTCAACAACTTTGGTGACTTTCTATTTGCTTTCCCTTCTGGAGCCCCTATAGCTCAGTAGGTTAAGCACTGGCCTGCTGATGTGGCATTCCTGGCCCTGAGGTTATAAAACTTTAGTACATTCTCAAACTCAAAATAAAGCACACTGATTGGCTGCTTCTGAGCACATGCACGGAAGCAGCCAATCTGTGTGCTTTGAGTTTGAGATTATTCACAAGTTTTATAGCCTCAAACCCTGGTTTTGAAACCCACTTGAGGCAGGAATCTTGTCAATTGTCAAGGGGATTCCATTGCAGCAGCTTGTCATTATCACTCTCTCATCATTCTCATATGACTGAAATACTGTTGAAAAGGACGTAAAATTGCAAATTATTCATCCATCCAGCTACCCCTTCCAAAATGAAGTCTAAAAGGAAAGAATTTACTCCTCTTTGAGCAGATTCTTTCCTTTAAGACTTGACTGCCATTTAGAAGGGAGATAAAATTGAAAATGGCAGTTGCTTGCCCTGAAGTGTACCTGTTTACCACGACACAGAGTTACTTCAAAATTATTATCAGATACGGTCCTTATCTGGTGAGCCCTCTATATACTTAAACAGTTGATTGAAAATAGCTATTACAATCCCACACCTGGTTAACTATCTTTCCAACGAAATGGAAAAGTCAAGGTTACCAAACGACCAGGTCATCCGGTTGTTTGGTAACTATGGCTCTCTTTTGTTTCATAAAGGCCCTTGTATATACACAGTTATACCACCCTTACCAGAAAGCGCCAACTTTAACATGAAATATTATGCTATGAGCAAGGTCTACACTGATAAGGGTGGTATAAAATAGTTAAACCATGATTTGTCCGCCTGTACGGGAGATAATCCACTGGCTAAAGCTCGTGGATTATCTCCTCGTACAGGCAGACAAACCATGGTATAACTATTACTTAACCAGGGGTGAATCCCTGTTGGTCGCTTTTTGGTGGCTTTTGCTGATGATTCACTGTTTGCTGACATAGATTTTTAGTGTGGTTTGATACATGAGCATAAATAAATTTATAAATTTATTTTAGTTATCGTACCAGAGATGAAATTCAAGAAGTACGAGAAAGACGAGATCCAATTATTAATCTCAAAAATAGACTTATTGAAAGTAATTTATCTACTGCAGAGGAATTAAAGGTAATTTGCCGTGAAATGCTCAGTATAGGGATAGAAATATCAAAGTAGTCAGTCAAGACCCAGAGCAGAATGATCTGGGTCTCGATTGCTCGTACTGATATGAGCCATGACACGAGAAAACCAACAAAGTGGTTGTGCACTCAGCACAGACTCAGATCAGCCTGGGCATCCACCCAGTCTGATCAGATGCTTCACTAAGTGGTTAAATGGTAGCTTAGGGTCTAAGCTACCTCCATGCAGACTGGGAAGACTCTGATCAGACTGGGTGGATGTCCAGGCTGATCTGAGTCTGCGCTGGGCGCACAACCACTGTGTTGGTTTTCTTGTGTTGCGGCTTAATTATTTCTTACCCAATACTCAGACTTTTACTATAGTTTTCATCTTATTTGTATTGCTTTTGATAGTAGATTTGGCAAAGACTTGCTGCTTTTGCAAGTTAAACTGATTCTCAGTGCCAAATGGCTCTGAACAGCAGGTTTCTGTCATTTGCTCAGGGGACCATGAACTTATGGCAGTGGGCCCTTGCAACCTGCTGGTTTTATTTATTTATAAGAAATTTCTTGCATAAATAATGTCCTTTTGATATTTACATGGTTGAACTATACATACGTACACCATTAAGATTGAAGTATCCAACTGGCTGGTGTTGGTGTACATATGTAATTACGCAAGCCTAAAGATTTGAAAAATAAATTTATTATGCCCCCAACTTCGGAGAAGTTGAGGGGGCATATTGGTTTGGGCCTGTCCGTCCGTCTGTCCGTCCGTCCGTCCGTCTGTCCGTAACGCTTTTTGGCAGCTGGGAAACTCAAGAACCGCTTATGCTAGGATCTTGAAATTTTATATGTGATATGTACATGAAAAATAAGCAGACCCGTATTTTTTATTTTTTCAGCGGGTCATGTATTTCCAGAGTTATGCCCCTTTTTCGACTTAGTCTATGGAAGCTTGTGAACAAAATATCTCAAGAACCCCTGATGCTAGGATCATGATATTTTGCAGGATGACATTGCCCAAGGTGTAGATGACCTGATTAACTTTTGAAAAAAATTTGCCAATTTTTGACCGAGTTATGCCCCTTTTTCGACTTAGTGCATTGTAAGCCTATGGAACCTTGTGAACAAAATATCTCAAGAACCCCTGAAGCTAGGAGCATGATTTTTTGCAGGAAGATACTGCCTGTGGTGTAGATGACCTGATTAACTTTTGAAAAAAAATCGTGAATTTTTGATCAAGTTATTCCCCTTTTTCGACTTAGTGCATTGTAAGCCTATGGTACAAAGGTACCCTTACATATAGTCAAGAATAATAAGAGCTAGGAACTTGAAACTTTATACACATGATCAGTATGGAAAATAAGCAGACCCGTATTTTTTTATTTTTCCGTCGGTCATGTATTTCCAGAGTTATGCCCACTTTTCGACTTAGCCTGTGGAAACTTGTGAACAAAATATCTCAAGAACCCCTGATGCTAGGATCATGAGGTTTTGCAGGATGAGAATGCCCGAAGGTGTAGATGACCTGATTAACTTTTGAAACAAATTCGTGAATTTTTGACCAAGTTATGCCCCTTTTACGACTTAGTGCATTGTAAGCCTATGGAACCTTGTGAACAAAATATCTCAAGAACCCCTGATGTTAGGAGCATGATTTTTTGCAGGAAGATACTGCCTGTGGTGTAGATGACCTGATTAACTTTTGAAACAAATTCGTGAATTTTTGATTGAGTTATGCCCCTTTTTCGACTTAGTGCATTGTAAGCCTATGGAACCTTGTGAACAAAATATCTCTAGAACACCGGATGCTAGGAGCATGATTTTATGCAGGAAGATACTGCCTGTGGTGTAGATGGCCTGATTAACTTTTGAAAATAATTTGTAAATTTTGGATTGAGTTATGCCCCTTTTTCAACTTAGTGCATTATTTGCCTATGGAAGCTTGTGAACAAAATATCTGGAGAACCCCTGATGCTAGGATCATGATTTTTGCAGGTTGATATTGCCCAAGGTGTAGATGACCTGATTAACTTTCGAAAACAATTCGTAAATTTTTGACTGAGTTAAGCCCCTTTTTCGACTTAGTGCATTGTAAGCCTATGGTACAAAGGTACAAGCATTATTGGATGAACCTTCTCTAGAGACAAGCATATGGTTGGGGGCATAGTGTTTCATAAACACATTTTCTAGTTAGACATATACTCTACTTATTTATAATAATGATAATAATAACAAAATATAGTAAAAGTGAAAATGCGACCTGCTGGTGAAGAGAGCTGACTCTTGATCATTAGCATTCTCACCACTGTGGTGCAAGCTTGGTTGGTTGGTTGGTTGATTTGATGCTTAACGTCCACGGTAAACAACTAAGGTCATGTCGGGACGGTCAGTTTACCTAACCACACTATTCCTGGGCAGGCTTAGACCTCCTAAGCGGTTAACCAGTACTAAGTGCACATACTTTCGCCAGTAATGCAAGCTTGGCTTGGGCCATATGTAAGAAAGCCAGGTTCTGTTAAAATGAAGGTCAGATAGCTTTTACCTGTGCCCTTCTGTTTCCATCCACCTTTGGCTTTGGGGACCTGTTGGCCCCATATAAGTGAAATAGTCTTGGAAGGGCCGTAACTAAGTTTTGAATTGTTTGGAAAGTCTGTGATACTGTGAACAAAAAAATATATAATAAAATATATAAGAAAGGAGACTATGGCTGCCAGATAATGGAGACAAAACCAACAAAGTGGCACATGCGCCCTGCAAAGACTCTGATCAGCCTGGGCAGCAGCCCAGTCCGATCAGAGTCTTTGCTTTGCACTTAAAGGGTAGCTTAGGGCCTAAGCTAGCACCATGCAGACAGCAAAGCTGCTGATCAGACTGGGCCGATGTCCAGGCTGATCTGATTCTTTGGTGGGAGCATATGCCACTTTGTTGGTTTTGGCGTGTCATGGCTCATATACATTTAATCTTATTTTCAAGTATGACCATGTAAAATGCAAGTATTAAATGAGTAATTGGGGTAATGTCTCAGTTATTTCAGTTCCATAATTTAGAAGTTTTAGCTACATTGGCGAACTTTTTTTCGATATGAATCTGTGAATATGACTCTCAAGGATCAGCCCAGTTCAAAAATCTTTATGTCATATTATTACATTCTATACACTGACTGCCAAGGGAGATAAGTTTAAAGAGTAGAACTTGCTTACCTAGTAGGTGTATCTTTTCTACAGTGGGTCATACCCCTAATGTGCTTAAGTATTGGGACACCTGAAATAATAAATTTTCCATTTGTCTCAAATGGAAAATTTATTATTTTCAGGAGTCCCAATATATAAAGAGTGCCAAGGGAGATAAGTTTAAAGAGTAGAACTTGCTTTCCTAGTAGGTGTATCTTTACTACAGTGGGTCATACCCCTAATGTGCTTAAGTATTGGGACACCTAAAATAATAAATTTTCCATTTGTCTCAAATGGAAAATTTATTATTTTCAGGTGTCCCAATATATACGCACATTACGGTATTCTTAAAGGAGTGCATTTGCTCTCCCAAATGGGTACTCCTTTTTGAGTGAAAGCTAATTTTTCCTCAAAAATTAGGACCCATGGGAAGCAGATGCATCTACTGGGCCTTTGGAGCAGTATATCCTTACCTCATAAATGTCTGATTTTTCATTTTCAGAAAATTGATGTTGAAATTCGAAAAGTCGTAGATGAAGCTTCTGAGAAGGCTAAGACTGACCCTGAGCTACCTGTGGAGGAGCTTTATAATAGTATATTTATTGACCCACCCAGTGATTTAAAGGTGCGAGGTTGTGATGCTACTATAAAGGCATCAACCAGGGCATAAACTGTGCAGTGTTTAGCGGAAGACAGTAGTGGAAAATATGGATTGTGTTTTATGCATCAGGCTAAGAACTTGACTACTGTATACACAATAATTTTCGTGGGTTCAAATTTTTGCGGTTAAGGGTCAAAAACATAAATATTAATTTTCGCGATTTTTAATTTTCGCGGTTAGCAACATGCTGGAAAAGCAAAACTATTTCTTTTTCACTTGAGTCAGTTCTTTCATTAACCTGCGGCAGGGCTGCCACAGGTTAATGAAAGAACTGGCTCAAGTGAAAAGTACCAGCAACTACCAAAGCAAACACAAAAAATATTTGTGAGCACTGTGTCTACAGAAGACACTTTGTAAGAAACAGTAAATTATTCGCGATTTTAATATTCGCGGTTTCTAAGTGACCACAAAATACCACGAAAAATGGAACACCACGAAAATTACCATATATACGGTAATATGCTCATCTGTGCAATTTGGTCAGTGAATTTTCTGTGAAGAAAAACAGGACTTCACTGTAACCAGATGCTCAGGTAAGATATATATTTGCGGATAATTCAGAGCTAATTTGTATCATTTTTCCATAAAAATGTGGTTGTGACCGCCTCATTAGAACTATCACTGCAAGACAGTTGTAATGAGGGGTCATAACATATGTGATGGAGAAATCAGAGAGGGTTCTGATGAAGGGTCACAACCTAGGTATTTATGGAGAAATAACAGAAATTATTGTTTATCTTCGAATACTCACCTTATTTGGGTCTTTATGTAACCAAAATTTTGGGTGATGATAATTTTTTTTATTTTTTCTGATTTCTTGAGAAAATATGTTGTGGAATGGTGTTAGAATAATGATTCTAATGTGATTCCATTACGTGTATATATTCAACAAGAACTTAGAAAAAGCTATTTTCATTGCCCTGATTCGGTGTATAGGTGCAGTCTGATCTTGGTCCTAGCATGATGTATCTAGCACACATGCATGTTTTTCATGTTGCTTAACAACATGTGGCTTTGCATAGGAAAATTCAGAGCTCTAGATAAGAGGGAGTATTTGATGATAATTAAATATAAATTTCTTGTTTCTCATTGTAACCATATGATGTGACCCCTCATCTGAACCATCTCATTGAGACGGTTCAGATGAGGGGTCACAAGATATGTTTTTATGCAGTATTAACAAAAATTATCCCTAATTACCACCAAATACTTCCTCTTATCTAGAGCTCTGGGAAATGATGTGTTGGCATCTGCAGCAGGCAAAGGTGCAGAAATGGCTGAAAAATTTTCACCTTTACTAATTGTATATGTGAACATATACATTTTCTCATGCAAAGGCATAGTAGACTTTTGATAGTGATATTTTAAACTGTTTCTTGATAGTGCTTACAGTCTGTGTAAAATTCTGTTTGGTCAGTAATGAGTTTTGGCTAAAAAATACTGTCTGTTAATTTTATTGGAAAATGTCAGTGGAGGAACCTAAAAGAAAAAAAACATTTTTTTTTTCAATATATTGCAGTCATAGCTGTGAACATAGACCACTGTATTCTATTGCAGTCTATGAACATAGACCACTATATTCTCAATGATAAACTGGCTGTGCTAACAAGACTGTGTGCCAGTGCAAAACTTTTTTATCTCTGATTAACTGTTTTCACTAACTGCCAGTATGAGTATGTAATACACCCTTCTAAAAATCCCAGAAATCTAGATCTGTCAATGTTACGGATATTTTGGGTTGTTTCTAATGGGAATAAAACATCTGAGCCGCAACACGACAAAACCAACAAAGTGGTTGTGTACCCAGTGCAGACAGATCAGCCTGGGCATCTGCCCAGTCTGATCACAGTCTTCGCTGGCCACATAGAGGTAGCTTAGACCCTTAGCTACTCTTTAAGCTCTTAGTTTAGAGTCTGTTAAGACTGGGTGGGTGTCCAGGCTGATCTGAGTCTGCGTTTTGCTCACAACCTTTTTGAAGGTTTTCTCGTGTCATGGCTCAGTTCTAATAACCAAGAAAATATAGTACATTGTTGCTCCTGGTTAAAACTGTCTAGGTATTTAAAGGCAGCTTTAAATGGATGCCACAGTATTGACCAGTTTTACAGTGGCTGATCGCTACTAAGTTGTTCTCTTAAACAGCAGAGTGCCTCATGTTTTATATACAATTCAAAGCTCACTGTAGACTATGAGCAGTGATCATCCACCCATCTTGTAACCGAACAAAACGAGAACATATTTTTGATATATTAGAATTTCTTTTCAAAGGTGCTCTTCTGATAGTGAGATTTGAATTTAGACAACATTATAGGACCACAGAAAGCAATATCTATTAACTATTTAGCTTTTTGGCGATATTGGTGTAAATTATGTGGTTGAATCTCATGTTTTGTTAAATCTGTATACCACATTGTTACTGTGTTCACAAAAAACAGTAAATGTCAAGATTTTACATTGTTGTTTATTTTGTTATTTGATCCCATAGCTTTTATCAAGACCTTTCTGAATATGATGCTCAGTCATGTTAGCTTAACCCATTAATGCCTAGTGCCCCAAAAATGGGATTTAGGCAAACAGTGCAGACCCAGATCAGACGCCGCGGCGTCTGATCAGGGTCTACACTTTTTGCATATGACAAATGGGTATTTTTCCTCAAAATAAAAAAATTGAAAAATAAACTAAACCTAACACCCCTTTAATTACAAATGGACTAGTCCAATATATACAGAAAGAAGAGTCCACTAGGCATTAATGGGTTAAGCGTTAACCCTCTGTATATAAATGGTCGTGGGTTTGACTCCAACTGAGCACCAAAATAAGAGAGCCAGTACTCAGCTTTAATACCTTCGCCTAGGTAGATATATTTGATACATTACAAAAGCATTGATTTAATTTCCCGAGATTGCCTTTCTCATCAAACTTTCAAATTTTGGTGTTTGCAGATACACTGGGCATCACATTTATTTCACTGCATTTCGGGTGTTGCAACTTATATAAAACTGTCATAATTAGCTTTAATACTTTAATATAAGTCTTACATTCCAAGAAAGTATGTGAGAAAAACACTGAAAACATGTTATCTGACTCTTTCCCTCTCTTCCCCCTGCCCCCCCCCCCCCTGCCCCCCCTCCCCCCCCCCCCCCCCCCCCCCCCCCCCCTCTACCCCCGCCCCCACCTCACCATCCCAGCCTCACCAAAACAAAATGTCTGTATAGTACAGCTGTTGTCTCTTAAAGTTTTCTACAAAATAATTGTACATACTTGTACAATGTCCTTTCTTTCTGTTTTAAATAACTTTCCACTAGGGTTTCCACTAGGGTTGTATCAGAAACAGTTCAGCCACAGCAAGGCAGTAAATGTTATCCCATGATTGAAAATAAATGGAAGTCAATAGAAATTTCAGAAAAGTTGACATATATGACACTGGAGCATATAAAGATATATAGATAGTCCCCCTCCCTCACACACATACACACACACATGCCAACCCCTGTAGTAATTTAAAAAAAAAGGTGGAATATTGGGCACCAGAGTGTAGTATTGAGATGTACTGATATGCACCCCACCCCCCTCACAGCCCAAAGGAGATCTGGCTCTCATTTGTACAAGAGAGAATTTTGGCAATAGCATTTTCTTCCCTGGCTAATGGATCATATCTACAATGGGGGCTACCCGTAAAGGAAAGAATATGCTCTCAGCAGAGAGCAATTTTTTCCTTCAAGAGCAGACCCTTTGAGCAATGTTCACTTTAAATGAAGCCCCCAGTGAGAAAAGAGTAGCCCTCAGTAAGAAAAGAGTAGCCCCCAATGAGAAAAGAGTAGCCCCCAATGAGAAAAGAGAAGCCCCTTGAACAGTAGCCCCTAATGAGAAAGGAGTAGCCCTTAGTAAGAAATGAGTAGCCCCCAATGAGAAAAGAGTAGCCCCCAATGAGCAACCCCAAATGAGAAAAGCGTAGCCCCCATTGAGAAAAGAGTAGCCCCCAATGAGTAGCCCTCAGTAAGAAAAGAGTAGCCCCCAATGAGTAGCCCCCAATGAGAAAAGAGTAGCCCCCAATGAGCAACCCCAAATGAGAAAAGAGTAGCCCCCTGAACAGTAGCCCCTAATGAGAAAAGAGTAGCCCCCAATGAGTAGCCCTCAGTAAGAAAAGAGTAGCCCCCAATGAGTAGCCCCCAATGAGAAAAGAGTAGCCCCCAATGAGCAACCCCAAATGAGAAAAGAGTAGCCCCCTGAACAGTAGCCCCTAATGAGAAAAGAGTAGCCCCCAATGAGCAACCCCAAATGAGAAAAGAGTAGCCCCCTGAACAGTAGCCCCTAATGAGAAAAGAGTAGCCCCCAATGTGGAAAGAGGATCCTTCAATGAGGAAAGAGGAGCCCTCAATGATAAGAGAGTAAGTTCTCCAGTTCTGACTACATACGTTCATCTGGAGTAAGGGAGAAAACTTGCATGGCTGCTGCTACATACATGAAAAACTGTTTACTTCCCTTGCATTGGAAATAGTATTAGAGGCCTCTCATAGTCTTTTATAGTAAATGCACACAGTGTAGTCCCTGATCAGTGAGAGTGATTTAACTCGGGGTTTAGCTTCACACCAACACATAGGTCAAACGATGAACGGTGTATCGAACCTGCAGCCACTGGATTAGTTGATGGTCCAGCGCATCATCCACTATAATACCGCCGTTTCTAGACCCTGCTCAGAGACAGCATTTGGTGGTGTCTGATGTGTGCCTACATGGCCAGTATCCCGCCTGTGAAACGTTGAGCATAACTGCTTAAATTTCAAACTAGCAGCTTGTTCTTCGCTGCATCCCAATGAAAACTACTGAGAGACATGACCACGGTTCAAATCTCACTCGAAAGACTAGCAATACGGACAACAAATGGTGTCAACATTGTGCTTTGTGTTAAACTGGTTCATGTCTTCAGCCATCGCTGTCGCTCTGTGATAGCTATAAAACACCCTGGCAATTAATCCAACAGGCCAGTCCGCAAACTTGGTTGATATCCAATGTATCGTTCTCAAGTATCATCTGACTTGCCCAATTGCTCATGTGATCTTGTAGAATATTTCCCAGCAGACACACAGCGTTAAATCAAAATTGAATCAACCTTGATTCAACGTTGGTTCAATGTTGTGTGCCCAGCGGGTTTGCCAATACAAAAGTACTTCATTGGATGAAGTCACTCACTAATGTAAGTACCATCATACAAATATTAGGAGAGCTTAATCAACTATTGTAATTATCCTGCCATGTATCTTACCATCCCAATGGGCACACAATATTGAATAAATATTGAATCACTGTTGATTCAACGTCATTACGTTGAATCCAACGTCATTACGTTGAATCAGTGTTGATTCCGTGTTGATTCATCGTTGTATCCCTGCTGGGAAGTTATTTTTTTTTCATCCAACAATGTGTCGGAATGGCAAACAATGTAGATCCTCCCAAGACGGTGCTTCTGTTATGGTTCCTCAATGTTTAATACACAATATTTACAGTTGCCGCTGACTTCCCATAGGTAAACCTCTAAGAGCAACTGACTTCATACACCGATGAACGACAATTGATCATGTGACGTTGTCGTCAAGCGACGTCTAAGGTAAACAAACGTCTTGATTGGTCTAGGTAACGTTCGATTGACGTCACGTTATGGCGACGGCTGTTTATCGTATTGACCAAACACTAATAATTCCAACAGCCTCTCTCTGGCACAAGTTCCGAACAAATGATTGGCTGACAGCATCTGCAGAGAGGCGTTTATACTTCGATAAATCCTGTTGACATTGTATCCATACGCGGCATTCTATTCTGACTAAGATTTCCACCTTTTTCCGAAACAAATTGGCAATTTTGCATTTTCTAATTGCAATTCAGACGGAAGAACAAAATTTACCTTAAGACGACCAAAGCAAGCGCGTGTATGACGTTATTTATGACGTAACGTCAGCATCATTACAAACGTCAGTTGGTAACGTTTTCAAAATGGCGGCGCCCTCGACAGTGTTTTTGGTTGAATCATTGACTATTTTGGAGTTTTTCCGACTTTTCTTGCAAGGAAACGAGTTAAAAACGAAAACCCACGAAAAAGGCGTTTGTAATTCAAATAGAGTTTGTAATTTCGAAGGGTATTATGCTTGAAATGCTCACGTCTCTGATTTTATCAAACGCTGTTCACCTACAACCCTTCAATGTAGTAAACCGATGGACAATGCAGCCGAAGAAAAACTTTTGGATGGACAAAGTTGGAATTATAAGAAATGAATTTCCTTTTTTGTGATTTTATCGATGTGTAAACGCCGGCGAATCCCTCACAAACATAACATAAATCAGTTTGTGAGTGATTCGCCGGCGTTTACACATCGATAAAATCCCAAAAAGGGAAATTCATTTCTATATGAACGCTGAAAAATCAAATTTCAATTCTTAATTGTTGTGTCCGCGCGTCTATGATCTTAAGCAATATTTAAGAATTGAAATTTGATTTTTCAGCGTTCATCGTGTGATGAAGCCAGTGGGCGGAGCTAAAATTCCATGAAGCGCGAAGCGCTTCTTGTTGAACTTTAGCGACGACCACTGGCTTTTTCACACGATGAACGCTGAAAAGTCAAATTTTATTCTTATATTTACACTTTATTTTTAGACCCTTCCTGTGCTGTTTTCGTGGTACTTTAATGTAGAATATGCAAAATATGCGTCGAAGAAAAGACAGAAACGACGTATTCGGCCATTACGTTTAACAGCTGTCGTCATAACGTGGCGTCAATCGAACGTTACGTGGACCAATCAAGACGTTTGTTTACCTTAGACGTCGCTTGACGACAACGTCACATAATCAACTGTCGTTCATCGGTGTATGAAGGCAGTTGCTCTATACGGTTCACCTGTGGGAAGTCGGTGGCAAGTGTAAGTATTGTCATTTGAATAGCTGCCCATTCTGATTAATGGGAAATAGGTGAGAATAGTTGTTGCTACTGTTTTTAATTAGAATAGCTGAATGGCCACCTGTTTGAGAAAGAGCTGTTCAGTCGGTTTACCGTGCATGTCTTTCGTGAATTTTGCCAGTTTGTGTGTGCTTTTTATTCCCTTTTGGTTTTGAGGGCAGGGTGTGGGATTCGATTGTATTAATTCCTGATCATTGCCTATTCTTTTTACCGGGTACTGCGTCTACAATGTTTACTCTTATTTTGGTCTACTCTGCTTGCTCAGTCTGACCCAGTATTTTAGGCCACAATGGTATGCGGTCTTGTCATCATATTAGTATAAAAATTTGTCGAAATAGAACATGTCAATTAAGTCGTTAAAACACCATCTACAAATTAGGGCCGTTGAGGTCACGACATTTGCTAAACCGTTATTTCTTTCTTTCACTCTTGAGAAAACGACCAGTTGTTACGCCCCTCACAAATTGTGCATAATTAAAATCGACTAATTTAGCAACAAAAATTAAATTATTTGAAATAATTAGCAACTGTGAAGCGATTGTGAATTATTGAGAATCCAACTAATAACCGAATTTGGTTCTTTATGGCGACAGAATGGTCTAACTGCAAATAAATTGCAAGTCTTGAGTGAAGTGGGGCATTAAAATAGTTTAATATCGTTAGATAATTTAGTCATCTGCGTTCGATCAAAGGTTTTCCCACGTAGGATACCATACCGCGAAAAAGGCCGATTTCGCACCCAGTGTGCCCCGACTAAAAATATATAATAATAATGGTATCAGGATGGCGGTAGGTGAATGCATTGTCACTGAACGCCGGCCTAAGGTCCGCCTTATCAGACTAGCAAAGTATAATTCAGCCGTGATACGACAAAACCAACATTGTGGCATGTGCGCCCAGCGAAGACTCAGATCAGCCTGGGCATCCGCCCATTCTAACCATAGTATTTGCTATTCGCATGGAGGTAGCTTAGTCCCTTAGCTACGCTTTAAGAGTACATGGAAGACTCTGATCAGACTGGGCGGATGCCCAGGCTGATCTGAGTCTTTGCTGGGCGCACATGCCACTTTGTGAGTTTTGTCGTGTCGCGGCTCATACGTGCACGTAAAATTCAACTTACACCGAGTAAATGGCGTACGAGGGGCTGTATTCCCGATACGAAACACTCTACCGTGAATATATAGCGAAGACAGACACACACAATGAGTCCTGACTTGGGGCCGCAACAGGCAAACATCGATGCATAAATACTGGTTTGGCAGCACTGACTGACGACACAATTACAGACTGAATGACATTGGACGGACACACGGCGCCAAGTGTGTGCAACTATGGTTACGTACCGTTGAGCCACTTGGGTAACGTCGATAAGAGAATTGAACGGAACTGAACTGAACAGAATGAGTGTCGTTTGTTTATGATCGTCTTTGCTTCATCGTGACAGGAACCGCATACCCTAGGTTTTAGACGTCGACCTTAATTTTTTGATGATTATTACCCGGTTAAAGAGTATGACCCTTCCACAACTTAATAAAAAGTGCTTTCAAAAAGTAATTACTATGTCCCTATTCGTTCTGTCAACGTGCTTAGCTAAAATGTTTTAAAACAGTATTTTCTCTTTCCCCCCAGTGGGTACCATCTGTTCAGCTGAACGTGCTTTTAACACTTTCTTTTTTCTGATGACTGAACTTTTCAGGTGTTTTTGTTCTCCGCCCCACCATGAACTTCTTCAGTTCACCACATGCAGACATAATATGCTGTTTCTTTTCTTTTTTTCTTTTCCTTTCTTTTCTCGCCTTCAAGTCACGAACTTAACAAATGTTAACCAATTATACTTCCCAGAAATCACACGACGTTGAATATTGATTCAACGTTGCGACGAATCACGGTTGATGCAATGTTGATTCAGTTTGTGTACACAGTGGCCTGCTGCATGTGATCAAAGCATCAAGTGAGAAATAAGAAAAATACATACATGCACATGGGTAACTTTCGCCTTCAGTCCCAAGCAATGCGTGTATTCTCATCTTGCAAAGCCTCATGATCCTAGCGTCAGGGGTTCTTGAGATATTTTGTTCACAAGGTTCCACAGGCTAAGTCGAAAAAAGGGGCATAACTCTGGAAATACATTGCCAGCGGAAAAATAAAAAAATACGGGTCCGCTTATTTTCCATACTGATCATGTGTATAAAGTTTCAAGTTCCTAGCTCTTGTTGTTCTTGACTATATGTAAGGGCCCAGTCTGATCAGAGTCTCCGTTTTCTGCATGGAGGTAGCTTAGAGCTTTAGCTCCCCTATAAGTGCACAGCAAAGATTTTGATCAGACTTGGCAGATGCTCAAGTTGATCTGAGTCTTTGCTGGGCGCACAACTATTTTCTTTGTTTTGTCATGTCGCAGCTCATATAATTATGCAAAAGATCCTGAAATAATGATTAGGTAACTAAGTCAATCTCTTACATGTATTTTGGAAAATGCTTGCCCAGACTCTAGGATAGAAGAGTCCATCGATACAATAAAATTACTACAAAACCAACAGAACTATTGTAAGAATCTTTTGATACACACACACACACATATATTGATTCAAATAAACATTATATCATATATCAGCAAAGTTTTAAAGCTGGAGTATTTGCAATCAATGCACTATAGCAATTGCATGGTGAAATACTGACACACAATGATGGAGTAAACATACAACTATGTGTATATTATACACTACCTGAATATGAAGTTCTTATGCGTGAAATTTTGCACTTTTTGACAATTTTATTTTTGGAAAGTAAAGGGAGGGGGCTTTGATAAGGATAAATACAGTAACCGTGTTGTATGGGTAACCTAATTCATTGGTACTGGTTTAAAGTGTATCTTAAAAGCGATACAAATATCCACACCATACATTTTTATTCAAACAAAATATTCAGATTTCTACCACTGCACCTTTTATTTGATATAATGATATTATACTCCTAACTTTATTATTCAAAAGAAATCTTCGACAAAACTTGAGGACTAAGTACTTTCGGGTAGTGTATGTGTGGGTGTTAAAGGGGGCTAGGACTGGGAGACGGGACCAGGTACTTTCGGGTAGTGTATGTGTGTGTGTAAAAGGGGGCTAGGACTGGGAGAAGGGACCAGCATTATTGTACGTTATAGTATATCCCAGTGCTAACTTTTTTTTAGGAAAAACATTGTCTTCCTAAAAATACTGAATGCAGCAGACTTATACCTGATTTTACGTCATAGTTATTGCATATATGACGAGTTTATAATGGCAACGTAAAATTGGTCCCATGATGATAATGTGAGGTACAGATTATTCAACCCTCTATAAAATGTTGATAATTTAAACCAGTAAACTGTTCTTAACTTGATAAATTTGATAATTTCTCCAGGTATGGTATATTGTTAACTTGATATATATGATAATTTCTCCGGGTATGGAACAGCGCTCCAATAGGAAAAATCTGAAACAATTTTCATATTTCTCAAGAAAATCATATGCTGTAGCCACTTATTAAAACGCCTCTGTGAAAGGATTCTAATAAGGGATCACAACATAAGTTTTATGACAAAAAATATGAACATCAGTAAAGCATCAGTATTTGAACTTTCTTATAATATATGGAGAACTGTCAAATCAGTTTTGGCTTAGAGTTTTAAGTGCACTCCTATGGCCTGAACACCAGCAATTGAAAATAGATGAAATTACTACTCGAATTGAATGTATATAATGAGTTTGTGCTTGTCCTGCCTTAATTTCAGCAGTCTGTGATGAAGACTCATTCATACATAAACTATTTCATATCTCATATAATAGAATAACACGTTTCTTGGTAATATCCAAATGCCACGAAATTCAATTTCTTTTCCATGTTCTTAATATCCAGGTAATAATTAGAGACTACTTTGAAGCTATTTATACCGATATGTTTGAGGAAAAGACAGTCTTGTCCTCATACAACAGTCCCACTTTCTTCAATAAATATCTAAGCTTTCAATGCATGAGATTCTAAACCACAGAAAATTTCAGAAATTCACTTAAACAGATGGACATTTACATTAACCATCAATGAATGGCAGAGTTACTGAACTATGTCCATTTCCTTCCATTTTCTTTCATGATCATGTTGGTAGTTTCTTTTTTCTGAAAAGGAAAAAAACAAATGAAGGAAAATAGTAAATGTAAGCTTATTGAATATAAAGGAAAACTGTGTTTGCTTTTCAAACAAACACAATGTCAAAATAATGGCATTGTATTTTCTCTTTCAATGTTTATTCAAGCTGCTGTTCACTAAATTTCAATTAAGAAACATCATGTTATCAAGGTACTTTAAAGTCACCCGTCTGGGTAAGAGCTTTGTTCGGTTGACCATGTGTGCATTTTGTGAACTGCTATCAACTCTATATTATACTTCTTCTCTTTTATATGCCGTTTTTTTACTTATACTTAAATGTTATATAAGGGAGATTTGATGGACACATGCCAACTAGAAACTAAAACAGTGTCATCTAACTAATCATCCAGTACATGTGTGTGTGTGTGTGTGTGTGTGTGTGTGTGTGTGTGTGTGTGTGTGTTCTCAAAAAGATCAAATGTAGATCAGACCTCAGTTTGAAGTCTATCAGATAGACTGTAAGATCACAGGATCCAACCACAGATCCCTGACTTATAAACTATCTATTCAACTATTACATTTTTTCAATTACTCACATTGGTGTAGACATCACCGGACGTCTTTTGCCACACCTAGGCTTCACTGGTGTGTTGGTTGTGGATCTTGGCCTTTTTTTCCTGACCTTTGCTGCATCTTTCATTATAACCCTCAGCTCCTCATCCCCAAGTGTCAGAAGAAACTTTTGGTCATCAATCTTTACTTCCTCTCCGAAGTTATACTGAATGTTGCCTCTTCTGTCTTTTCGCAGACAGCCATACTTTAGAAAGTCGGGAAGAAGGGCATCAGGTTTGGACACTGTCATGAGATATGCAATTTGACAGTTAATTAACTGCATCACTTTAAGAAGAGCAGATTTTGGAGGCATCCACCTTGTTGGATGTCGAAAACTCTTATATGGAGGCTTAACTGATATTTGCCTAACTGATTCTAAGCTGACAGCATCGGCAGAAACATTAGATGGGCAGTACATTCTTTTAACAATTTCCAAATACAATTCCTCATTAACAACACCTTCCACTGGTTTTCCTGTGTCTTTGTCATATGTATATCGGACAATGCCCTGTAGGCCCCCCCTGCATTTGAACAACTTGCATAAGCCATTTCTCATGTGAAAGTCCATGAAACTTTGGTAGAAAGTCATTTCCGCCCATGCAAAATGATACAGCAATGTTCGGCAGGCAGTCATTTCCAAATCGTGTTTCGAGTCTATGGATAATTTCTGTGATATCATAAATTTCTGGCTTTGACTTCTGCAGCATCACAAACACTTTGTTCTTGAACTGACCATTAGGCTTTCTTGGCCAATGTATTGACAGACAGAATAGATGTATGACTATGCTGTCGATATCTGCTGAGGTAACTATACTTATGACAGCCTCATTCTCCTCAAGATGGGTACAGATGTCAAACAGCCAGCCTACCTGGGCCATTTCAGCTTCCCCCTTTCTTTGCTTTATATCCTCCAGAAGGTGTTTGTCGGAGAATCCTGTTTCCTTATTGAAAACAGCTCTTACTGGGACTGTGTAAGCAGTCACAGGACAATTACAAGCTCCAGAACATTCTGTGCATGATGAGGTCCTTGTAATGAGCTCACTATCAACGTCTAACAACAAGTCATGCTTGAGCTTGAATTCAAGACAGCTAATCCTTCTTGCAAGATAGTTACTTATCAATTTTTTTCCTAACACTGTCTTTAAGACTGCAGATTTTGTCAGTTTGTCATCTGAAATGATATCACTTGCTTCTTTGAGATGGGTTATTGAGGTAGATGAAGTTTTCTGTCGCTTAAGTCTAGTAGCAGCCTTAAAGTCATCTGGGGTAAAGCTATATTTCTCCTCACAAATAACTATTCGTTTCAAATTTGGAAAATCGGTAAGAAGATTGCCAATTAATCCTCTCTGAACATCTATCAAGTAATCATCGCCTGTTGTAGCTTTTGTTTTGAATTTAACCCCTGCAAATTCAACTGTTGCATATTTGATAGTCTCTCGCAAACTGGTAGGTATAGGTTTGGGATCAAATAGAATAAGGTTTTCCTTTTGAACCCTCTCTTCTATTGGTACATTTCCATCTTCATGATTTAGGCATAGTGAAAGAAGCTTCAATAAAGCCCTCTTTACACCTTGGGATTTCTGCAGAGAAGCTTTGGAGCAATCAGGCTTCACCAAAGCTTGACATGTATTCATCTCAGAACTAAGACAGTCAACAACCTTGGACTGCCTTTTAACATGAGCTTTTCTTTTGGTTTCCTTCTGTTCATCTTCTGTCATAACTTTACTCTTCAGTGTTGATCTTCTCAATGTCGCACCTTTGGTAACTTTTAACCTTTGCAGTAGCTCTTTTGGTCCTTGAAGCGATGAAACATTTGGTATGTCATCAGGAGTGAGATGAAAAAGGCCCTGCTGACAAGCATACTTCATTATCAAGTACTGACCAATGTCATATGTCTCTCGATCTAAAATGGAGATAGCTAAAGATATCTTCTCGGGATGGTATAAATTTCTTGGTGTCTCATCTGGATCGGTGCATAAGCCACCAGAACGCAGTATGAGCCTCGCCACAGGAAGAATAAAATTCAAGTCTTTATGAGAGATTTCAAAATTTAGGATCTTATCACTGTCCATAAAAGAAACTGGGCTATCTGTCGAACTATTATTAGCTTCTGCTGCTGCATGTTCGTTCTTTGACACCGAAGACTGTGTAATGTTTAGCTCAGACTGATTCAAGGACTTCCTTGTCTTCTGGACCTCAGTAAAATGATCAACCGCAGCCATTCTAGGGATAACTGTTTGCAGAGTGGCTCTTGGTCTGAAGCCTTTGATGGCATCCTGATGGTCCATTTCTCGTTGAGTGTCAAGTGCAAAATTTACACTGCTGTCTTTATGCGGTGTTGTGTATAGACATTCTTTCATCTTCTGGTGGAAATGCCCAGCTGAATAGTGAATATGAAGAAGTTCTGTGCAAAAAGAGGCATAAGACGTTGAACCATTGAGAAAAGCAAATGGTAGTGATGACTTTACACAAGCAAGAAGTAGACAATAGCCTTCAGCACCGCCAATGCGTTCTGCTATCCCTATTCCCACTATTTCATCACAGTGTGCCATTATTTCAGCATGAAGTGCAAAAGTTGCATTTACTCTGCTACCATTTTCAACAAATTCATTAAACTTTGGCATCCACTTCTGTGATACTGGTTCTAGATTCTTCTGTTCCATGTCATTCAGTATTTCTTTTAGATCTTCTGTTGACAAAGAACAAATGAACCGCACCAGAAATGCTAGGTGGAATGACAGAGATAATCTTCTGATATTTCTAGCTGCTGTTTCAATGTTGCGCAAAGTCATCAGTTCCATCCAGTCTTGTTCTTGCTCTGAATCTTTCATAAACTTGAGAAGATTAACAATTCCAACGTCTTTGTAAGCCGAAAAAAGGTTGTTGATTTTAGATTTTTTAAGATGCAATATCGGGAACTCTGGCAAGAATTGCTTGAATCGTTTGTCTGTTTTGATCAACTGAATAAGATTCTTTGAAATTTTGTGGTCAGGGGCAAACAAAATCCTTTCTTTGTTATTAACATCAGGATATCTGCCTAACTTGAGTATTATGTCTAGTAAAACATCTCGTAGAAGATTAATGTCGTCATCTCTCCCTTCTGCTGGTGTCGGATGGCGGCATAAAAGTGGTGGAACAATATACTTTTGAAAGAGAAAAGTTTCTTTAGGGTCTGGCCGATCAAGTTCCTCTAAACTCTCTAAATGAATTTCTTGTTCTGATATTTTTTCATGATCTCTATCTTCATCTCTACAGGCTGATATATTTAGTTTCTCAATTCCATCTACAAACTGATTTTCATCAACATATGGCATACTATCTTCAAAATAATAATCAACATCATCCGCCTTATCAAAATGGACATTCACTGCTTCTTCCTCATTTATTAGGTCTTCATTTTCATTTTCAACACAGCTATCTACTTCAGCCTCTTCATTTTCTCCATGTTCTTCTGTATCACTACTGTCTTCTGCATCATCGTCATCAGCCTCATTTTCTTCTATTTCTTCTTCTTCGTCTTCTTCTTCTTCTTCTCTCTCTTCATTTTCATCTTCTTCGTCATTTTCTTCTCCTTCTTCCCCTTTATCTTCAAAATATATATCACTAGCATGTTTCCCTTCTATTTGTTCAATCAGTTCCCAATCTTCTGTAGTAAGAATGGCTGTATCGTTCAGTGACATGGACTGAAGTGACTTGTCCAGTTCATTTACTTCACTACTCTGGAACTTTTCAGCATTCTGAAATTCTATGTATTCACTAACAAGACTCTGCAGTTCATTTACACAAAATCCAATACCACAATAGACCTGCAGCTTAAACTTTTGCAAGGCTTTCTCTTCATTTTCTGAGTTCTGAAACAAAAGATCCCTTTTTGATTTTGGAAGACTCAAAGGGTCCATACATGCGCAATTTGTTTCGGATTTGCATCCAGCTAGGTGCCATGTTGCTGCTGTGTCAGAATCTCGAGGTAACCCTTTCACTGTCATCGGCAGCGTACAGAGCTGTGATTTTCTGTTCTTGCCCCGATCTGGGTCTGTATGGTCCCTTAGCCTGACCAAATTGTCGAGGAAGAAAATGGCAAGGCAGTCTCTCATGCACACAAGTTTTTGAAAAACCAGATGATCATGTCTTCCTTTATACGTCAGGAGATATTTCTTGAGGAATGTTTCAAAGTATACTTGATCCACATCTGATCTCTGCTGCAACCAATTGTTGGCAAACTTGAGACTGTGGGTAGCACCACACTGAGCTGTAATGCTAAACACTGTCGATAAGGCATGATAATTAACAATGAGTTCCTCAGTATTTAGCTGTTGATTTATTCCATAGTGATTTTTGTTGTATATATTCAATCCGAATTCGAAAAGTGCATATAGTCGTGAAAGTTTACTGGCAATAAATGCTTGGGTTGCTTCTGTCTGTCGTATACTGGTCTTGTTGATAAAAATATTTGACAAAATAATTTGGAGCTCAAGTGGCACTTCCAGATACCATTCGTTCAAAAAGTCAAATGTTCTCCAATCCAGGGGTTTACTAATTGAGTCTTTGATGCTGCGGAAGCAATATCTGCAATAGGATGAAGATTCACATTCAATGACATCAGAGTTTTGTGGATCTACCCCACTGTCTTTAGTGCTTCTAGATACATAGAGAATACTATATGATAATTTCTTTGCAAAATAGTCATCACGAAAATGAAATTTGTGCACTCCCGAACATGTACTGCAAAAGTACTTTTGAAGTGTTCCAGTTTCAACAAAAATGACCTCTGGTATATACACTTTGTGACATTTTTGAAATTCAGTCCTTATTATCCTTGCATCTTCTTCAAAGGATCCCTGGTTTAATCCGCTTGCTTCAGCAAAAACATGAACTCCAAAGGGATGTCCAGAACATAATGTGGTAGGGCATTCTACTGCGACAAAAGAGGTTGAGTTTATGTTTGTATGATTCTTCAAATCTGACAAAGACTCGTGAAAACCAGCAAAGGTGTGTGTTATACTATTTTGTGTTAATGTTTGCCCATTTATTGCATCAGCAGCTTGCCGTCTGCTCTGATTGTCTGTTATATATTTAGGTATTTTGGAACTAGCACATGATTGGGTACACTTAACAATCTCTTTTAAAGTTTTCAGGTACTTAGTCTTTTTCACTAGCTGTTCTTCATAGCTTAGAATTTCTGGATAATTCTTTTGAAAATGGTATTCAAAACAACAAATATTTTGCCATTCATCTGGTGTAAAGTGGTATTTATATTCTGTATTTATTGATGTCAAATAACTTTCATCAACTGCAACATCACAGAATGTAACTGACAGTTTTACTGTAGCAACCTCTTCATAAAGATTGAAAAGAGTTGAAATGTCTGTAATTTTCTGTCCAGTTAGAATTTGTGTTATGGAATCAAAAACACTTTTACAAATAAAATAATCCTCTCTCCTATTTATAACATAAACAAGCAGGCCCTGGAATGTTATGTAGGTACTGTCATTGACAAATCTGATCCCATTTTTACTCAGTAGTACTGATTTGATATTATCTGCTTTTATTGGTTTGTCGCCATCAGCTTTGTGTTCTTTAAGAAACTTTATGAAGTCCTCCAGTAGCGATAAAAGTTCGGATTCTTCTTTCAAAAAAGTCAGTTTTTTAAACTGGGGTATATTCACTGACATGTTACCTGCAACTAATAAAAAAAACAGGAAACAGTTATTACTGCAGTGTACATTTGCAAAAAAAAAATGCCATAAAATTAAGGGTCCATGTGACCGAGCTGGTCAAACAAATTACTCTCCTTTTTTAATTGGAAAGGGAACGGACAGACATACTTGGTTCCAGGAGTGTGTAACCATGGATTTGTTCAACTGAGCTTCCTGGAGAACATTGTTATTAAAAGTTAGACAAAAAAAAAAATCTAAAAATGTGTCCATAGGACAAGGATGCCCCTGTCTTAAGCCTTTATTAAGATGGCGCTTTGATTAAGTTACTGGCGCTTGTAGGATAACTAGGTTCATAGAGGCAGATTTGTAAAAGATAAATGGTTTAGGGTTGGGGATCTGAATCTTCCTGAGATATTTGGCATTTTATTAAGCGGAGGGGTGGGGCATGGCCCGGGGGATCCAAGGTCTGTTATAGAGTGCGTCTTAACATAAGGAACAACTATATATGGTTTATGGCTAAAGGATCTGAGTGGTTTCTGAATATTTTCTGAATATAAGGCTTTCAGCCCCATTTTCGCATGTGTTCAGCATGACTAGTTATACATTCTGACCCCTGGCCTCCACCCAGGGGCATGACCCAGGGCAACATTACCGTGAGTCAAAGGTCTGGGTGTGGGTGAGTATCATACCAAAAAAACAAACAGAAACAAGAACAGTACTGTGTAAACCTTCTATGGTGCATTTAATGCCAAAATGTCAATAAAGGGGCATAATTCTGCAAAAATGAGTTAAACCAAAATTTCCTTTCCTTTGTGCGCATGTTCAATATATATCTAAATCAACTGATGGTAATGTGCACAATCCGTTGTGAATGTAGAATAATCAGTTTCTGGTGCCAGAAGGAATGTATGGAAATGAAGCATTTTCGCAAACTGATAACGGACGGACGGACTCACACAGTGATTATAGTGCAAACCTGCGGGTTGTGCAATAAGAAGTTTTGCATACCAGTGGCTGGGCAATGTTAAATTACATAAGTATAAAAAATTTAAGCAAATATACCAAGCGGTCCAAGAGTTATGAGCATTTTCAATGAAAGAGCTCGACCGACCAAATTGATGCTCGGCAAAGCCTGGTCACTGTTTTGCATACCAGTGGCTGGGCAATGTTAAATTACATAAGCACACAAAATTTGAAGCAAATATACAAAGCGGTTCAAGAGTTACGAGCATTTTCAATAAAAGAGCTCGACCAGCCAAATTTATGCTCGGTGAAGTCTCGTCACTGTTTTGCATGCCGGTGGCTGGACTATGTTAAAATACATAAGCATACAAAATTTGAAGCATATTTACCATGGTGTTCAAGAGTTATGAGCATTTTCAGTAGTTGGCCGTAAATTTTCAACTTGTGCTCAGCAAAGCCTCGTCCATCAAATAAAGTTGTTATGCATGCGAGTCATTAGACAATGTTGACATGTATAAGTATGCAAAATTTTGTCAAAATATCCCATGCACTTCAAGAGTTATAAGCATTTTCGCTAACTGATAACGGTTTTCGCTAACTGATAACGGACAGACGGACGGACGGACTCACACAGTGATTATAGTGCAAACCTGCGGGTTGTGCAATAATGTTGCAAGTTTCAAAAGCCTGGCTTGTATACTGAAGGAGGATTTGCGAGGACAAGAACAGTACTATGAACCATCTGTGCTGTATATATGGTCAAAATGACTACGTTTTTCAAGGGGACATAATTAAGCTGGATCAAAATTTTGTTTTTACTTTGTGGGCATGTTCAATGTATGTCTGAATAAGCTGCAAGTTTCGAAGGCCTGGCTTGTATAGTTAAGGAGGAGTAGCGGAGACAAGAACAGAACTATAAAGTGCGACGGACGGACGGACAGACGGACAGACCGACGTATGTATGTACGTACGGACAAGGGCAACGCTATATAATATGCCCTCCCCACTTCATGGCGGGGGCATACAAAACGAGAGGGCTTAGGGCTCCCGACTTGGGATCATAAGGTCACAAATTTAAAATCCCATGGGAATGACTGACTGAAGTCGGTTTTAACATCCTAGCAACAAATAGGTCATATGGAGATGGAACCTTGGTTTAAAGTATCAGTTGCAGTGTCAATCGCAGATTCTATCCCCCGCTCCTTAAGTCTTTCAGGTTGAAAGACTGGAAAAGCAGGTGATATAATCTGCGACCCTTGGACTGACAGTCTAGCGGCTTAACCACTATAAAACTATGGCCACTCCGGAGTCCCAATGGAAACAAGATTTATCCAAATCTAACTGCATGGAGCCCTCTTATTATCACCCTCCTGTAGTCCCAATATGATTAAAATACTGTTGAAAACGACATCCATCCATATTTTTATTATCATAGTCGCAATTACTATTTTAAAACTGAATACCGTATTATTCCTGTTAAACGCCCCGGGGCGTTGCATTTTGCAAAATGGGGGCGTTATTTCGAGCCTAAAATGTAGTAAATCAAGCAGTCAGTGCCAAAATACCTCTAATAAGCAATATAAAGGTCACTTCAAAGGAAGCAATTCTACTGTTATTGCCTCTCTTTTTAGTAGGGGTGAACTCTTAAGGGAAAAAATTTGCTCATCTAAGATCAAACTCTATCCCTTAAGAGTAGACCCCGTTTAAGAGCTACCTTTCCCAGTAAAACAAACAGGAATTCATTAAACGTAATATAGCATTATTTTCGGAAAAGATGCAGGGGGGTGCATTTATTAGAGCAGGGGCACTTTATTAGGATTAATACGGTAAATCAGCTAAACATTTGTTATTTGAATTTATTAGAAGTACTGCAGGCTGATCTGAGCTTTTTTAAAAGCGTCCGCATAGCCAAGTGAATAGTGCTCTTACTTTCAGATTATTGGGCTGCGGGTTCGACTCCCATTGGATGCGATTTCTTTCATAACCTGAATGGGCCTTCATTGTACAGAACTTTGCACATTCATCCTCCCATTGTCTTGACATAATTGAAATACTTTTGAAAAGGACGTAAAAGTGCCAAGTCTTCCATCTGTGCTTGTGCTGTCAAGCATTTTTGGTATAGGGTGTCTCACGCAAAAAGAGTCCTTAATGCAAATATAGACTGTGGTGTTTGTTCCAGGCAAGGAATATACAGGGACTAATACAAGGCTCTAGAGTACACGCGGCACACTGAGGCACAGGCTGGTCTGAATCTTCCATGTTCAAGGACACATTAATCACTTCTCACATGAAGTGGCTTATATGAAACAATGTCAAAATAATGAAGAAAAATAACAAAAATAACTTACCATTTTAGTGATATTTCCATTAATCCCTTTTCTGAAATTCTTCTTTCAAAATAGTCTGATAAGCACCATTTTATTGAAAAGTAAGGAAATAATCATAGTTAAGTAAAGTTTCATGATAATAATGCACCAAAACAAAGAGACAGTAGGCCTTTTTCATTTGACATGATTGCTGGTTCTAAGAGTCAAGAACTCGTGAGCATGTATAAGCAGCAACATCAAGATATGGGATTTATGTTTGTCTGGTGTTTATTTTACCAACTGTCTGTGAAATCCAGGGGGCCATTAACATGATTAAGGTATTAGACGTCTAAAAATAGTAACCTTGGCTCAAGGATATTCTGCGAGTTTGTGCCTAAAGGTAATTACCATTCTTCTCAGTACAGACACTGTTAGTTGAAACTGAGTCTTCTAAGCGGCGGATCTTCTTTAGCGCGAATGATCTCGATACGGATCGGCATGCCGACATTTGTCATTTTATACACCTTGTAGACTACATTTTGATAAAATGATAATTTAGTATATATTTTATTATTATATATAGCGATGAAATAAAGCGACTTCAGCTTGCATTTTATTGATAAGAGCCATGAACACGTGTCATACGAAATTAACGAAAGGGTCGGCCTAGACATCTATTAGTGACCGCAAAGGATCAAAGGTCGGGCCTGGCGACGCGTGGTGTCATGGCAACGCGTGACCTCACCTGACAAAATTGAGGGCCACTATTCAATTTAGCCGTGGGGCCTCATTACTTTGTTGATAATGGCTGGTATACTTAAAATAAACCCATTTAACTCCCACATACAGGTACATTAGTGTCAAAAGCAATTTTCTGATACATTGACTCTTTTTGACACTCTCGGATTTCAGACAGATACTTTCTGTTTCGTTTCGCGTTAATGAGACATGCCAAACTATGACCTTTATCATCTGCTAGAGAGTCCCTTTAAACGGCCTCTTAGTATCGAGTCGAACTGTGTATGCTATTCGTAGAAGAACAACCTGTTCAGTGTCTGTATTTTTTTGCCAACGACAGACGTGTGTAACTGTATTATCAAAGATTTTTTTAGAAGAGCATGGATTTGATTGCCACCTCGAAAACGCGCGACAACTCGTTTATAATGACAGGACATATTGCCGGGAGGTGGTGCATATTGGAACGTATTTTTAAGTGTTTTTTTTTTTTTTTTTTTTCGTCTTGAGAAAACATGTCTTAAAGCATATTTAAACTCTGCATGCCAAGACCTGGACCCAGGGCTACACTGTAAAACAATTCTGTAGATTTTACGGTAGAATAACTGGAAACCAGCTGCCAGTCCTTTTCCCGTTATTTTTACGGGCTTTTGCCTGTAAGACATTGTTGGAAATCACGAAATGGAAGTTTTATGTTAACTTGGCGCACTCGAAAATAATTTTGTATTGTTGAAGGGCTATCTAACCAAAACGACATCTGCTCTTTTCTGTCCCACTCTGCTTGGTGATTCCTGCAATTTTTACGGGCGCCCGTAAAAAAAACGGTAAAAGGACTGGCAGCTGGTTGCCAGTTATTTTACCGTAAAATCTACCGTTTATTTTTGCAGTGTATAGCTTCTTAATTCTGCTCAAAATTTGATACTGAGGATAATTCAGAAATACCAACCGAGGATTGTATGCAGCGTTCAAATATGAGAAGTTATGCAAAAAGCATGTAAACCATGAAAATCTCAGCAAAATGCATTGGTTTTATTCAGTATGAGTTTGAATTATCATGTTCAGCTGAGTTAGGCATGAATCATAAAAAAAGTTTTATAACCTCGGGGCCTGGTGGGTCATGCTTTTTTTTTGTTTTTTTTTTGCATATTATTATATCTTAAGGTGAATAGTTACACATTCAGGGGAAGCAACTCTGCAATTTTCATTTGTGTTCCTAATCTCCGGCTCTGTGTGTGTGTGGTGGGGTAGAGGCGGTCAGCTCTTAAAGGAAAGACTTTGCTCCTCTACACTGCAAAAATAAACGGTAGATTTTACGGTAAAATAACTGGCAACCAGCTGCCAGTCCTTTCACCGTTATTTTTACGGGCGCCCGTAAAAATTGAAGGAATCATCAAACAGAGTGGGACAGAAAAGAGCAGATATTGTTTTGGTTAGATAGCCCTTCAACAATACAAAGTTATTTTCGAGTGCGCCAAGTTAACATAAAACTTCCATTTCGTGATTTCCAACAATGTCTTACAGGCAAAAGCCCGTAAAAATAACGGGGAAAGGACTGGCAGCTGGTTTCCAGTTATTCTACCGTAAAATCTACAGAATTTTTTTACAGTGTAGGACAAAATCTGTCTCAAAACATTTGCAGCAGTAATTAAATGATCAGGGTAGGATAAGACTGCCAAAGGAGTGGGATGGGCTCCGCCTTTCATATGCTGTACCCGTGATAATGCGAGTCTCTAACTCCCTCTGGCCCCACAGCCACTAAGCTACAGGTATTTTTCCAGACCAGCCTGTGTTAATAAGCCGTCAGTTTAAGAAAACACTAAGCGGCGCATCACGCCAAATTGTTGCCTAAGCTATATGCAAACAGTGAAGATCTGAACCAGTCTGTAATCTGTGCAGTCTAGCTAGAGCTTCAGTTTGGTGCCAATGAATTGCTCAGCGTCTGCACTGTAAAAAATAACTGTAGAATTTACGGTAGAATAACTGGAAACCAGCTGCCAGTCCTTTTCCCGTTATTTTTACGGGCGTTTGCCTGTAAGACATTGTTGAAAATCACCAAATGGAAGTTTTGTGTTAACTTGCCGCACTCGAAAATAACTTTGTATTGTTGAAGGGCTATCTGACCAAAACGACACCTGCTCTATTCTGTCACACTCAGCTTGATGATTCCTGCAATTTTTACGGGCGCCCGTAAAAATAACGGTAAAATGACCGGCAGCTGGTTGCCAGTTATTTACCGTAAAATCTACGGATTTTTTTACAGTGTGTGCATATGGCGTGAGAAAAGCAAAGGCTCTGTTCAAACTGATCGGATTTGCATGATGGTTTGAGCATGCTGTAAGTACGAAATTTTTGCGTGTCGCAGCGCATCTGACACTACTGTCTCATCGTTACATTACTTCCCTTTGACCATGAAAAACGGCATCGCCACTGTCTCATCGTTATATTACTTCCCTTTGACCATGAAAAACGGCATCGCCACTGTCTCATCGTTACATTACTTCCCTTTGACCATGAAAAACGGCATCGCCACTGTCTCATCGTTACATTACTTCCCTTTGACCATGAAAAACGGCATCGCCACTGTCTCATCATTACATTACTTCCCTTTGACCATGAAAAACGGCATCGCCACTGTCTCATCGTTACATTACTTCCCTTTGACCGTGAAAAATGAAATGGTTACAGGCCGAAATATCCGACTATTTTGTAGGAGTGCGGGGTGAACAAAATATTTTGACTTTCATGGGAACACTATTAAATTCAAGCAAGGGCTCGTCATAGAAAAAACAACAACAACAACAAAAAAAAAATAAAAAAAATAAAAGAAAAGTAAAAATAAAACGCTTTGCTTGATACCAAATCAACAACGGTCTCCACTTTGAAATAGAAAGGCCACAGGCAGATTCGGTTCCAGGAGGAGCGAGCTATGGCTTAAGGTGGTTTTCCACGGTGACACACGTTGAATGACACAAAACATACGTTTCATGACGCAAATCTGTTGCACGCACATGTCTAATCGGCTAAACATGACCTAAATGGTTGCATAACACATGCGTAAACCCACCCTTAGTTCCATTGAGCTTCCTGGGTAGCATAATTATGAGAGTTGGACTAAAAATGATACCAACTCCTAGATTATACATGTATTTTCTGCGGCGGCGGTGTCGTCTTCTTTTTTTTCAAATTATCATGCGGTAGAATATTATGTCTCGGTTATTTGCCTTATTTGCCTATAAACATTGTATATGTAAGTATAAATAGTCAATAGTAAATACTGACCGCTCTTATATCGCCATTTTTCCACACACACACACACACACACACACACACACACACACACACACACAAATGAATAATAAATAAAGAAAAAGAAAAAAAGAAACGTACTGACAACAATAGTTTTTCCCCATCGTTCAGCCATAAAAGTGTTTAAAAAAAATCTAACTTTGATCAGTGTCTTATGACTTTTCAATGCAGTTTTCTTCGTGGGCAAGAGCATTATTTATTTTGCATGAACAAGCAAATTGCCTGGACAGATGATATTGGCATTCTCCGGCCAGATGCGTCTGGCAGATTATCCGTTTATTCTGGGGTATTAGCTTTATAAACATTGACAGATCACAGCAGGAAAATGATGGACGATCATTATATCAATTTAATTTGACAAAAATAAACCGTTATGGCCACAGAAATCTGTCAGCGGCCGCTGTCCATCAATGTACTGAAGAATCTCTGCGATGGTCCGATAGATAGTCTACAGTTTTTTTTTGCTGGCCGCGACAAGCAAAGGTGCGTCTAATGGTATGCAGACAGGTCAGAGTTTTCCCTGTTTAGCGACAGCAAACTATATAATGAGCCGCGACACGAGAAAACCAACAAAGTGGTTGTGCGCCCAGCGCAGAATCAGATCAGCCTGGACATCCGCCCAGTCTGATCAGAGTCTTCGATAAGCGCTTAAAGGGTAGCTAAAGGTGTAAGCTACCTTGATGCGGACAGCGAAGATTCTGATCAGACTGGGCTGATGCCCAGGCTGATCTGAGTCTGCGCTGGGCGCACAACCACTTTGTTGGTTTTCTCGTGTCGCGGATCAATTATATATGCGGAGGCTGAGGTATAGTTACAGCATACAATTGATCAAACATACCATCGGGTGCGCGGATAATCAAGCGTTTGTGAGTCCTCGTGGTTCGCTCATTCAATGGGAATCATTTCAAACGTAAAACAAAAACATTTTTTTTTCATATTTAAGCGTTATTTTAAAATTTTCACAGAACTCGTTTCAGGACTGTTGTCTGAACAAATACAAGTAGTGTGATAGGCTCTTGACAAATATTATTTGTGTTTTTTTCTTTATGGGGAGGGCGAGATTAACGGCCCATCTGAGACAGTATTTCAGCCCCATTGCTCTATCAGCATGAAAAATTTCATTCCGAGGTATCGCTGCAAGCTTCTCACAATAGTTTCGTCATTGTAAAAGACCGCGATTATCAAACTTAAAACAAATAAAACATCCTTGACTTTCGCATAAAAAGGGTTTGAAAATTGATTAAGGTCATTTTAGTTCCCCTTTTCGGTTTCATAAACTTAAATAAAATGGTGAAAATACAATGTTCAAGCGTGAGGCCCCATAAACTATCCCGCTTTTGTTTATATTACATCGCTCAATTGGGAACCAGAAAAGATAAGCTGTATTGTCGTTTTTCAGAAACATGCTTCCCATACTTTTTGTCAAGTATACGGATATTCATATCAACCAATATTGAAGCGCTTTTCGTAATGTTTTGTCATAGTGAAGAAACTGCGTACTTGTACTTCAACAGGTGTGAACCAATTTGGTATATACGGGTAATATGGGGAAATTTCATTATCACCTAATAACTTTTATTATCCCAAATATATTTTTACATCACAAACGGTATCTGAAAGTAAAATTCTTCATCTTTAATATCGTGTTTTAATTTTGATTCTAGCACTAGTACAAAATGGTCTTTTTGGGGTGATTATCTAGAGGTATATGATTTAATTAAACAAATAACAAAATCTCCGTAAAACAACTAGGGCACACGAATAGGACCGCTTATTTAGAATCAAATTGATACAAAATGTTATGCATCACAAATGGATCAGATGAGAAGAAAGAATATATTTATATCTGATGTAATTTTTATTAGTCTAGCTAAATCATAAAATGGTCTTTTTTCATTATTTGTTCAAATTTAAATTCATGATTTTTGTATGTCGGTCGTTTCCGTACGTTTCCGTGAAAACTTCAGCGATAGACGACGCGGCTTTAGGTAATAGCCTTGGGCGAAGATTATATGTACGAAGAGTATGATGCACAATTTATGATTGGATATTGTAGTAATTAATTTTCAAGTCGCTAAATTATGCAAATGTAGGTTCATCCAGCCTGCTTGAAACTAAAAGATGAAAGATTTTTTTTGCAGATCTGGTCCAGAGCTCCCCTTTAATGTAGACCAAAGTTTTCTGACGTAAGAATGAAATTTGAAGCCGTGCGTCTGAAAAATAATTGATGCAAACATATTCAAATTTCAGTCTTCGATCCAGTCTAATTAGCTTCACATGAAGACGAAAAGTCGATCGGCAAACTTCTTTTAACTTGAGAAATAATTTATATTACTGGTGCCGAATTGAAAGACAATTATCTTATGATTGTATAATGCCAATTAGTAAATTAATTTCGGTGTGTTTCGAAATTTAGCTTTTGCTCAGTAGTTGCTCATTAACGATTGTTTTTGCGAGACAAAGAGCCACGCTAAGTATCTCTCTCTCTCTCTCTCTCTCTCCATGTATCTGTAATCATTTGTCTGAATTCGCTTTAAAATCTGTATTATATTAGCACAACAGTTTTACTACTTTTGTTTATTATGAACTTTATGAAATTGTGTTATCTAGTTGTCTTTATGTTAAAAAGCTAATAATTTCTTTATTGTCATTTTTTTTTATTTCTAATTTTTGTAATGTTATTTTTCAGTATCTTTTTTTTTTTTAAATCTATTTTTATTTCTCAATTTCTTTGCAAGGGATGCCTGCTTTGGTACATAAGAAGAACTTTACTTTTGCTTATTTGTTGTATGGGTTTGAAAATAAACATTCGGCGGACTTTGGATGTAGTATAGTTTTCTTCGTAAGAACCAGAAACTGTATACTTTTGTAGCGTTATGTTATTTTTGTTTGGTTGTTTTGTTTTCCACAGACGGTCTGCATGTTAACACTTTTTTGTCTTCTCATATGTTCAAAGTGAATATACCTCAACAAGACTCAAATTCGATTATTACTCTTTGTCGATTTATGTAACTGGGGTATTCATCGTTAAATAAACAATACAAATGACACGGCACGCGTCCATCGTACTGTGTTGCAATAAATGAGCCATGACATGACAAAACAAACCAAGTGATATGTGAGACCAGCGAAGACTCAGACCCGCCTGGACCTTCGCCCATTCTGATTAGAGTCTCCGCTATGAGCTTACAAGGTAGCTTAGGGTCTAAGCTACCTACATGCCGACAGCCTAAACTGATCTGAGTCTTCGCGTAGCGCACATGCCACTTTGTATATTGTGTTTTGTCGCGGTCAAAAGACGACGAAGGCAATATGGGAAAAGACCTTTTTCACATTGTTTCCGCCCATGCGCCTAACGCTCAAATAACGCGTTTCTTCTCGATAAATGGCGAAATTTTACAAACATGGGGTAAATAAAACGAACGATAATTTACCTTTTATTTTCTTATTACATTGAAATTAATAGCGTGAATGGCTTGAGATTAATATATAATACTGAAAACTATATGTCAGAGCGCGTAGAGAAAAATCATGAAATAAGTGATGATGGATGGATGATTTGTGATTTTACGTCCTGTTCAGCAGTATTTCCGTCATATCAAGACGACGGCAGAGTGATTATGAAAGGCTATATGCAATGGAACCCCTTTTATGGTAGAAAAGATTCTCGCCTCAAGGTGGGCTCGAACCCGGGTCCGCTTGATCAGTAAGCCCCAGCGCCTAACCCACTGAGCAACCAGGACTACTCTGAAATAACTGTTTTAAGTTGAAACGAAGGAATTGAAATACAGATTTTTTATCTATATACATCAAATATAGAACATTAGTTTATTTCATTGATTAACCCATTTTTGCCCAGTGGAATGTTCTATCCCTATCAAATGAATGTGTCCGTTTGTCAATTAAGGGATGTCTGGCTTAGTTTTTTAGGAGAAATACCCATTTGTGTTATGCAAACAGTGTAGAGCCTGTTAAGACGCCGTGTTTTCCTGCGTCTGATCTTGGTCTGCACTGTTTGCCTATGCTCTGTATATGGGACGCCAGGAATTAATGGGTTAATTCATTTATCACCTGGTTACTTTCATATACTCTTCGATTTATTTATTACCGAAGTACAAACTTAAAGAAATCATATTGTTTGTTTGTTTGTTCGGTCGGTTTGAAATTTCACCGACGATACGAAATAGAGACTCAAATAATGAACTAATCCTTTAATCACAGTATATAAGTTGTCTTCTATCGTATAGTTTTAGACTACTCCCCCCCCCCCACCCCCAAACAAAAAAAAAAAAGAAAGAAAGAAAGAAGTTGAGTTGTAAGACTGACTCATGTATTATACCTACCCATTATACCGAAATTAGATTTTTCATCAACTGACTCGGGAATGAAATTCAGTTAAAGCCATAAAGTTCAAATTTTTATCATGACGGAGATAAGAGTATTTAGCCTGAGGGATTAATTTGACACCTGCGATTATCGCCTGTTGTCTAGTCGTCTAGTTTCGGAGAACTGCCGAAGGATATCCGGAGATTCTACCTGTATAGCTGTAAGAAATCAATGATCAGTATCAAATACGAATATTCTGCCAGATGATTTAGTGTTAGTTGATGCCTCGGAAAAAAAGCTGCCGTTATGCTCCGCCTTATGACATGCATTAAGGTCCGATTACCACAGTCCCTTAAAGCTAGTAAAAATAGCATTTGAAAGCAAAGTAAGAAAAAAAAGTTAAATAAAAGAAAGCGCGTAAATCAAAAGCGAGATTTTACCGTAACCTAGCGCGCCCGGGTATGGTGCAGAAAGTTGCGGGTTCGAGTCCCCGTTGGGCCAGCAAGTGACTGAGAAACTCTGTCAAACCAGCACTAAATGAAATATAAAGGCAGCGAAGGGATAGGGATGGGCTCCGCCTTTCAGATACTGTGCCCTAGGTATGACGGGCCTCTAAAACCCATACGGCCGCTAGACTACTCGTATGAAAGACTTTTTCCTTTTATCAACAATTCAAACATGGCATGAACAATTGTTAATGCACACATACTAGAAGCAGTCGACTAACGGGTCTGAAACCTTTTAAATGTTTTATTATTTTTTATATCTTTGACATCGACCAGATGCTACATGATTGACATTGGTAGTGCACAATTTGATAAAATCATTTATAAATTTAGGAAGGGAGAAAGATTTTAAAACAGTTAAAGTAACTTCAACTACATTAAACAACGATGAATTGCTGTTAATAATTCATGGCTTACAAAAAATCAAAATAAAGTTGTAATAAAAGGCAATTTAAATCTAAATACGAAAGAATCACGAAAACGCAGAAACAGAGTTAATGCATTTTAGTGCTTAAATTTCCGTTAAATCAATCATTCAATACCACGGTACCGCTTTGAATTACCCGTTACTTACCATTAAAATAATTTATGGCATCAAAAAACCATTTACTAAAATAGCCCGATAAGGGGCTACAGATGCAAAAGTGACAGAAGGGCAACGTGTTACTCTCGTATCAATTTTTAAATTGCCATTGACATTGTAAACAGCAGTTATAGTTGGGGACAGACTGAGATTTATATCATTTATATATTGCCTTGCGAATTTCAAACCACTTCACTCATATATACAAAAGTCTCATAGCCGTATTTAAAAAAAAAAAAAAAAAAAAAAAAAAAAAACTCTCTGAAAGCTTTATTATATCAGACTTCAAGTGAGGGCCACTGTTGAAATTAATAGCCGGACCGCGTAGCGCAGTCGGTAGCGCGTCCGACTCAAGAGCCAGAGGTCCCGGATTCGATACCCAGTCCGGCCACATACTTTCGTTTCTCCTTCCGCTGGTTCAAGAAGGGCAGTTGTCAGTTACTGGCAAATGTATGTGCACTTAGTACTGGTTAACCACTTAGGAGGTCTAAGCCTGCCCAGGAATAGTGTGGTTAGGTTAACTGACCGTAGCTGTTTACTGGACGTAAAGCAATTAACAACAACTGAAATTGATAATGTGAATCTCTTAACATCTTCAACTGACAAAGGTCTACTGAGCAGGCCAGTTTCCAGTGGTATCTTCGTGTTGAAGGAATTTCGGAATTTAATGAAAACAGTGTAGGTACTCATCAACCGCTGCAAAGAGGGTCTACACTCTTTGCCAAGACGCTAGGCATTAATGGGTAAGATAGTCGGGTAGATGTAAAAGGGACAGGGGACAATAAAATATGCGTCATTTTCATAACAATGGCCTTACTCATCCAAAGTTTAAGTCGATCCATCAATGACCTGTGCCATGTGAAGATAATATGTACCATAGTAAATGAGGTGTGCCTGTAGAAGTAAGATGTGCCATATAAAATGAAGTGTGCCTTACGGGGGTTACATTTCTCAACGTATTCGGTTTGTTAGAGTGTCTAGTCGTGCGACTGACTTCAATAATGCCCATGATAAAATTTTAACTGCTAGGCTTCTCCTCGAAAAACTTTTTAAAAAATCTATCGCCGACACTATGAATTGTCTAAACTCAAGGTCTGATTAAAAAGTACGTCTGATGTTTCAGATCAGCTCAGAAAAATTACCATACCCCAGCAGGCACATGACGTCGAAATGACGTCGTACTGACGTCCATGCGACGTGATGACGTCGCATGGACGTCAGTACGACGTCGTTTCGACGTCATGTGCCCGCTGGGACGTTACAAACGTAGACGTAATGCTGCAGTCTACATGTTTAGTGGTTGACAAAATCATGGTTAATAACTTTGCTTCCCTTTTCAATTTTGGTGTTAGACATCCATTTTGATACAGAATCGAGTCTCTGTTGAGCTGTCTCCTACAGAAAGGGAGAAGCGTAGACTGCGGGGCCTAAGACGGAAGGACAGACGGACGAGGGTCGTTTCTCTATGTAGTCCGTGACAATGAGTTTCGAAATGGGAAAGTAAGGTGTGCCATGAGAGACATTAGGCGTATCATGAGAAAATAGTGGTTATGTTATTGTTTACGTCCACGGTCAACATCTATAGTCATGTTGGGACGATCAGTTAACCTAACCGCACTATTCCTGGGCAGGCTTAGACCTCCTAAGCGTTTAACCAGTATTAAGTGCACATACTTTCGCCAGTACGGGCAACCGCCCTTCTTGAATTGGCGGATGGGGAAACGAAAGTGACCGAACCGTTAATCGAACTCGGGACCTCTGGCTCTTGAGTCAGACGCGCTACCGGCTGCGCTTCGCGGCCCGGGTTGTGTCAGAAGAAAATAAGGTGTGCAGTGAGACAGAATCTCATATATAGCATGTGCGATAGCCAAGATACAGATCAGCCGGTGCATCCGTGTAGCCTTATTTGAGTATTGATTGATTGATTTGATGCTTAACGTCCACGGTAAACAGCTATGGTTATGTCGGGGCGGTTAGTTAACCTAACCACACTATTCCTGGGCAGGCTTAGACCTCCTAAGCGGTTAACCAGTACCAAGTGCACATTCTTTCGCCAGTAACTGACAACTGCCCTTCTTGAATCAGCGGAAGGAGAAACGAAAGTATGTGGCCAGACCGGGTTTCGAACCCAGGACCTCTGACTTATGAGTCAGGTGCCCTACCGATTTGAGTAATGGCTTTTAGCATTTCTCAGGATTGCATCAGGGAGAACTCGGATCAGAATACGCAGAATACCTAGATAAGCTTCCACGAATACTCAGGCTGATCCAAGTGTTCGTGTTTTGCAATATATGTAAGTTTTTCTTGTTTCGCGACATTTATGCCTTTGATATTTAGCGGCATTTAATCTCTGCGACCTTTTCTTTTTTCAATGAATTATATTTCTTAGACCGTAATAGTATCAATGTCCGGATCTCGTTATCAAGTTTGGAATTTAACAAGTTTTTGCTTATTTGGAGATTTAGCCGCGTCGTGTACTGTTTGGTCCTGTTTTCCGAGGGTTTACGCTGTGGTCTCATTGTCTAAAAGTCGTGGGTTCGAGTAGGGCTAAGATAGTGACTCTTCTCTAGATTCAAGGTTATTTTATTCTCATCACATGTACTTCTTCCCCCTCCTACCCCACCCCCAACCCCCAACACACGCATGGAAGCTGGAATGGACAGAAATACAGGTTGATATGCCCGTGAAACTCCAAACTAATGTTCTTCGCAGCCGTGTCGTGAGAAAATCTTCATTAAAGGAGAAGAATGATATAAGACAAAGAAACGTCACAAGAGGGAGAGGGGATGGGGAGGGGACGATGAACGGTAACAGCCTGAAAATGTGGTTGCAAAAACAGAGCTAGAAGTTTACTTTTCGTTTCAGTATCATGTTTCATAAGTTCATCATATGGACATGTACGTTGTTATATTTTGACCCTGTCCTTATATCGAATAAAAATAATATCAAAATGGAATACAACACTTCTTTTCGCAAACAGGTCGAATGTTCCCCGCTTATATCTTGACTGTCCTTAAATTTTGGAGTATTAAAGCCTGAACTGAAACACTGTAGAATTTACAAGTCTAACATTAAAGGGGATATAGCACATTGGTAGAGCAGTCGTTTGCAAGTCGAAAGGCCCTCGGTTCGATCCCGAGTGTCCCCCCGTTCTTTTTCTTATTCGATAAAATTTGTTGGCTACAACAGATGATTTATTGCTTGATTTTGGTTGAACATCCTTTTGATGCATTATCGAGTTACGTCACTGTCGAGCTGTCTTCAAGAGGGAGCTGAAAGAATAAGGAAAGAAAAAAAATATAAAAATAAATGAATAAATAAGAAGAAAAGAAAAGAGCATAAGAGCTGGCTTTTGGTCCACTGGAAGGGCCATAGCTCTATCAAAATAGCACTATAAAAATTCTACATCATACATCAACCTAAATATTGTAAACTACGGCCGCGTAGCGCAATCGGTAGGGCGCCTGGCTTGTAAGCCAGGGGTCCTGGGTTCCATAGCCGGTCCGACCACTTACTTTCATTTCTCCTTCCGCTGATTCAAGAAGGGCAGTTGTCAGTTGCTGGTGAAAGTAAGTGCACTTATAGTACTGGTTAACTGCTTCGGAGGTCTAAGCCTGCCCTGGAATAGTGTGATTAGGTTAACTGACCGTCCTGACATGACCATAGCTGTTTACCGTCGACGTTAAACAATAACGCAACTACAGCCTAAACTATTCAAACCAATCATCTAAAACTGTAGAAGAAATCGGTAGAACAAAAACGGAAGTACAGACGGAGGAGGGTCATTTCTGTTTAGGTGACGATGAGTTTTGACATGGGAAAATAAGGCGTGCCATGAGAAAGTGAGACGTGCCATGAGACAGGACCTTACAGCATGTACGATAGCCAAGATACAGAACAACCGGCGCAACCGTGCAGCCTAATTTGAGTATTGGCTGTTCGCATTTCTGAGGATGGCATCAGAGAGGATACGGATCAGAATACGCAGAATACCTAGATTAGCTACTAAGGATGCTCAGGCTGATCCAAGTCTTCGTGTTTTGCAATATATAAGGAAGTTTTTCTTGTGTCGCAACATTTATACCTGTGACATTTATCACCTTTCAGTTTCTTTCTTCGATGAGTTATGTCCCTTAGACCATAATATTATCAATGTCTGGACCCCGATAACTTTCCCGCTTATTTGGAGATTGAGCCGAGTCGTGTAAGGTCTGCTCCCGTTGGCCGGGGTTTACGCTCTAAGCTCATTGTCTAAAGATAGTGACTCTTCTCTAGATTCAAGATTATTTTATTCTTATTACATGTACTTTTCGCCCACCAACCCCTCCCACCCTTTCCCCCAACTTAGAAGTTCGAATGGACAGAAATACATCTTGATAGGCCTGTAAAACCCCGAATAAACATCGCGAGAAAATCTTCATTTGGGAGAAGAAGGATATATTCGTAGGAAAGAGAAACATGACAAGAGGGGGAAAGACCAATGACTGGGTAACACCCTGAAAATGTGGTTGCAAATTAAGAGCTCAAAGTTTTCTTTTCGTTTCAGTATCATGCTTCATAAGTTTATGATATGTACATGTACGTTGTTGTATTTTGACCCTGTCCTTATATGGAACCATACCAGTATCAATGTTTTTGAATTCGGGAAGAATCTTAATTGTCCTTAAATTTTGGTTTTCAGTCGTATTTGATATTTAACACTTTAAGCACCAGCGACGAAGACAGCAGAATTTGCGAACACTGTAGATCCTGATAAGGCGGCTCGTAATCTTGATGTACACTGTTTGCCCTCTAGATTTTGAATTTTCAATATGATATAGCTTGGATGAAACATATTTCGCAGTTTTTGCAGACGTCAATTTTGTTGTCTGCTTTATCTGTTTATGGCGCTTAAAGGGTTAACATGTATATGGTTCTTCTACGGTAGTTTGTTATGCGTAAGACATGCATATTGCAATGCATTTTGTTTTTTTATGGTAAAATCAAGACAAAAATGGAGGATTGCCACATTATTGCATCATTTTAAAGCCTTAGTTGAAACACTGTGGATTCTAAGTGGTAGAGCAGTCGTTTCCAAGTCGAAAGGTCCTCGGTTCGATCCCGAGTGTCCCCCAGTTTTTTCTAATTCGTTGAATTTTTTCGGCCATAATATATGAATTTTTGCTTGATTTTGGTTTAACAGTAGCTTTTTGAAACAGAATCTAGTCTCTGTCGAGCGGTCTCTCCTACAGAGTTTCTCCTACAGATTAAAAGTAAAAAAAAAAAAAAAAAAAAAAAAAAAATAAGTGATAATAATAAAAGGAGCTGGTTTTACAAGGTCTGGGTCAGGAAGGGCCATAACTCAGTCAAAATTCCTAAATTACCTGTACACCTTCATATTTAGATACTACAACCAACAAAATTTCAAATTAATCCTATACACATATAAAGGTATACACTATAGTAGGAAGAGCGGGATAAAGACGGAAGGACAGACGGACGAGGTCATTTCTATATGCCCCCCCCCCTCCCCTTGCATGACAAGGAGGTGTGCCATGGGAAAATAAGTTGCGCCATGAAAAAGTGAAACGTGCCATGAGAAATTAGGTTGTATCATGAGAACATGGGTTGTGTCATGAGAAAATAAGGTGTGCTATGAGACAGTACCTCATAGCATGTGCGATAGAAAAGATACAGTTCAACCGGTGCATCCGTGCAGCCTAATTTGAGTACTGGATGTTCGCATTACTCAGGATGGCATCAGGGAACACTCGGATCAGAATACGCAGAATACCTCGATAAGGTTCCATGGATGCTCAAGTTGATCCAAGTCTTAGTGTTTTGCAATATATGAGTAACACGACATTTATGCCTGTGAAAATCTCTACATTTTATTTTTTCTTTCTCTCTCAATGAATTATGTCCCTTAGACCATTATAGTTAGACTTTTATCAACTCACACAGCCGTGTCGTGGGAAAAATCTTTATTTAAGGAAAAGAAGGATATACTCGTAGGAAAGAGAAACAAACGACGAAGGGGTAACACCCAGCAAATTTGGTTGCAAAAAAAGAGCCAGAAGTTGACTTTTCGTTTCAGTATCATGTTTCATAAGTTTATCATATGTACATGTACGTTCGTGTATTTTGACCCTGTCAAATAATATTAAAACGGAATACAGTTTAATTTGTTTTTTGCAAACGGGAAGATCATTCGTTGAGTTCAATTGTCCCCGGTTAAATTAATTTTGGTTTTCAGTCGTATTTGATATTATAAACACTTTAGCACCAGTGACGAAAACAGCAGAATTTGCAAATACATCATAGATCCTGATGAGGCCGCCTCATCTAGATCTACACTGTTTGCCCTAGTTTTTGAATTTTTAATATGATATAGCTTGGATGAAACATATTTTTTGCAGACGTAAATTTTTTGTCTGCTTTTTAAAGGGGTAACATGTAGGCCTATGTCGTTCTTCTACAGCAGTTTATTATGAGTAAGGCATGCGTATAGCAATGCATTTGGTTTTCGCGGTAAACTCATGAAGAAAACGGAGGATTGCTACTTTATTGCATCATTTCAAAGCCTTAGTTGAAACATCGTATATTTTACAAGTCTAACATTAAGGGGATATAGCTCAGTGGTAGAGCAGTCGTTTCCAAGTCGAAAGGTCTTCGGTTCGATTCCGAGTGTCCCCAATTTTTTTTCATCCGTTGGATTTTGCCAGCCTCAACATATTAGATAATGCTTAATTTCGGTTTAACATTAACATTGATTAACCTTTTGAAATAGAATCTAGCATCTTACTATCTTTCTCTCCTACAGAGTAAAAGAAAAAAAAAAATACAAAAAAGATCATAAGAGCTGGATTCTCAAGGTCTGGGTCAAGAAGGACCATAACTCCGTCAAAAAGCACTCATGATCACCTATGTTAAATTACATCTACACCTCCTTCATATTTTTACACTACAACTTACAAAATTTCAAATCACTGCTTTATGAAGGTTTAAAAATTAGTAGGAACAAAGACTTAGGGCAGACGGACGAGGGTCATTTCTATATGGCCCCACCCCAACCTCTCGTGTGACAAATGAGTAGTGCCATGGGGAAAAAAAAGTTTTGCCATGAGAAAGTAAGACGTGCCATGAGAAATTAGGTCACTAAGGTGTATCATGAGAAAACATAGTGTGCCATGAGACAGGACTTCATAGCATTTTTTAAAATGGTATCAGGTAGCACTCGGATCAGATTACACCGAAAACCGAGATCAGCTTCCATAGATGTTCAGGCTGATTCGAGATTATCTGTAATCATTTTTATTGTGTCGCGAATTTTATACCTGTGACATTTAATTTCAATGATCGTAATAGTATGTATGTACAAGTGAACCGTGACGCGAGAAAACCAACAATGTGGTCGTGCGTCCAGCACAGACTCAGATCAGCCTGGGCATCCGCCCAGTCTGATCAGAGTCTTCGCTGTCCGCATGAAGGTAGCTTAGACCCTTAGCTACCCTTTGAGCGCAAAGCGGAGAGTCTGATCAGACTGGGTGGTCGCCTAGGCTGATCTGAGTCTGACCTGGGCGCACAACCACTTTGTTGGTTTTCTCGTGTCGCGGCTCAAGTTTTTGCTTATATTGAGATGTACTGTCTGGGCTGTTGGTCGTGAGTTCGAGTAGGGCCGAGATACTGACTAGATTCTAGATTATTTTATTCTCATTACATGTCAACCTCCCCCCACCCCCACCTAGTAGCTCGAAATGACGTTATTATTAATAGGTTCGTAAAACTTAAAGAAAAACATCAACACAGCAGAATGATAGTAAGGAGAACTAAAGTGGAAACCCTGAAGAAGAATAAAGAGCTAGAAAGTTAATTTTGTTTCAGTATCGTACCCAATAAGATTGTACGTGTATGTTGATGTAATTCGACCCTCCCCTAATATTGTTTCATAATAATTTCAAAATCGAATATATTTTGATGTCTCAGTGGTAGAGTGTTTGTTTGCAAGTCAAATGGTCTCCGGTTTAAGTGCCGATTGTGTTTAAAATTTTAGTTTTCGACCGTACTCGATAGTTAACATGTATGTCGTTCTTTAGAGCAGACTGTTATACGGGTACGAAACGTATGTCGAAAAACATCCGTTTTTTTGCGGTAAAGTCAAGACGAAAATGAAGGATTGCTGCCCTATTGCATCATTCTAGGGCAAAAATTGAAACACTGTAGATTAAAGGTATCTTAACTCGAAAGGTCCTCGGTTCGATCCCTATAGTGTCCCCAAGATTTTCTTTTCATCCGTTGAAATCTAGTAACTAGATCAGGGGCGTACCTAGAGGTAACTTCATTATACGCACAACCATGTTTTATTCTCTACTTCTTGAAGGGAAAGCTAGTATTTCAGCCACTTTGGCAATTGGTTTTGAAATCTGGTCTAATTTATAAATTTTCAGCAAGCAAATATGCAGGTGCGTTTTGAAATTTTGTCAATTTTGACAAAATTTCAATACGCACCTGCGTATTTGCCGTATAGGTAGCTACGCCCTTGTAGATGGTCACCTCTTATAGGGGAAAATCGTTTTCTGCTTGGTAGTTGCGGATTTCTCTATGATTTTTCTTGTAACGTTATAGGCAAAAATCACAAGCTTATAATGACGATTGCACCCAGACTATCCCGCACGCATGAAAAAATTTGATCAGCACGTGCGCATTTTGCCTGTTATATTTAAACGTTTCAAACTGAATGACGTTCTTGGCGATCTGCATGTGCTCTGACCAGACTGCCCTTGTGCAGTCTAGTTTGACTATACAGTTCGCATATGTATTACAACAAGTTTTCCCAAGTCTCACACTCATAAAAGGATTTTTTTTCCCAAAAGTTGCATCACAAAATATTTAAAGATAAAAAAAATGTGTTTATATGAGACTGTTGTCCAGGGGATATAGCTCAGTGGTAGAGCATTCGAGCGCAGTTCGTATGGTCCCCGGTTCAAACCCGGGTGTCCCCTATATATTTTCCTTTTTTTTTTTTAAGTTCTTCTTCTCATCTCGAACAGGAGCCCCTGTACCTCAATGGATTAAGCGCTCGCCTACTGATCTAGCGGTCCCGTGCTCGAGCCCTGCCGGAGGCGGGAATCTTTTCGATCGTAAACGGAGTTCCATTGCACACAGCTGTTCATTATCACCCTTCCATCGTCCTGATAGAGATGTTCCACTTAAGGTTTTCGTATAACCTTAATCACGCTATTGACGCTATTGCCGATAAAATGAAACTACGGAAGCATAGAAGTATAAAACCAATAAGTAAAAAGCGGTTCGTGTGATATTTTCATTTCATTTCAAGCCGAATTTGTGAGCGAGGCATAGAATCTGTTTGATGTTGCTGCGCCCGTCCGTTCGTGGACATGACTTTTGAAATATGAGCCGCGACACGAGAAAACCAACAATGTGGTTGTGCGCTTGGCGCAGACTCAGATCAGCCTGAGCATCCATCCAGTCTGAAGGGTAGCTAAGCTACATTCATGCGGACAGCGAATACCCTAATCAGACTGGGTGGATGACCAGGCTGATCTGAGTCTGCGCTGGGCGCACAACCACTTTGTTGCTTTTCTCGTGTCGCAGCTCATATAATATTGACCTTCTCCCTTTTAGTCCCTTTATATCCCAAACACACCAACCACTGCAGGTGGTTTGTCCAAAAAAGTAAATCGCCGGAACGTACTTAACCTGAAAGCCGGAGCAAATGAAGTATATATGCCTTTTTTTGAGGGAGTTTTATTCTTTTTGACGCACGTAGTGTCTGCTATGCATAGGAGATGGTGAGAAAATTATGCATACTTAACTAGGTCGCTGCGGTCTTCCAGTATTCGAACAAGTGACCTCGAGTGATAGATCGGTTTCTGTGATGGAGTTTAAGCATTTAAAGCACAACTAAAGGTCACATACTCGAAATATAGGTTGCCGCAACCTAGTTCATTTAAACACTGGTGAACATGCTCTTTTCCAGCAGGCTGTAAGTACATTTCTGTCTCTGTCCATTTGCATCCCAAAAGTGTAATACTATAACAAACTCTTACATATCACCCACCCTACCATTCTAGAAAGTAGGTCGCCGCGACCTAGGTTACGCCACATACACGCCTTTACCACTTTCTGCAGGTGTCGCGCATACCCCATCACAACATCCAGTCCTTGACTAACGGTCACCTGCCCGAAAAGTTGACAGCCGCGACCTGTTTACTGACAAATATATGCGCCATATACTGTCGGTATTTCATCTCGGACTTGTAAGCCCAACAGACCAGATATGCTAGCAGAATCTATGTGGGTTTATTTATAAGCTGAAGTTTTATGGGCGAATGGACTGAAATAAATACTTTTAGAAAACCGAATTGTAGTGTGGGAAACGCGATAACAAAGGTACAGATGCACAGACAACACTGCGGATGTGTGCAGATTACACTAAAGCTAAACGGACTTGACATTAGCCATTTGGGTTCTTTTATTTGTGGCCGCGCTCCAGGGGTTCCTGGGTTTGAAAAATATAAATACATAGAAAAATATTCAAAAATCTTCTTCAGAACTACTGGGTTCTGACTCTTGAAATTTGGTATGTAACATTGCCGGGTTATCCTTTGTCAAGTTTGCTCAAACAGAGGTCCATGGGTCTACCTCAGGGTCTGCCTACCTCAGCGACTACCTCAGGGTTTCTGGGTTTGGACCATAGAAATACATACAAAACTATTCAGATGTCTTCTTCGTCAAAACTCCTAGGCTGAGATACTTGAAATTGGTATTAGGCATTGCCTAATACACCTCTACGGACTTTGTTCAAACGGCCGCACCAGGATTCAAAATGGTCCTGCGGCACGTAGTTTTGGGTTCGAAAATAAAATTAACTTAAAAATGTTCTCCGCGAGAAATGCTAGGCTGAGATTCTTTAAATTCGATATGTAGTACTGCCTAGTGGTTCTTTATCAAGTTTGTTCAATTGGTGGCCCCAGGATCTAAAATAGCCACGCTCCTGGGAGTGGTTCGAACCATAGAAATACACTGCAAATGTTAAAATCTTATTCAGAAACACTTGGCTCGGATGCTTGATATTGGTATGTAGCATTGCTTAGTGGTCCTTTACCAGGTTTGGTCAAATGGAACAACACCCACGGTCGAAAATGAACCTGCCTCAGGGGGTCCTGCATTTGAAGCACAGAAACACATAGAATAAGTATTCAAAAAATTTCTTCCTCAGAACAGCTAGGCTCAGCTGCTTGAATTTTGGTGTGAAGCATTGCCTTGGGTACCTCTATTAAGTCTGTCACAACGGCAGCCTCACGGTCCAAAACGGCTCTGTGGCATGTTGCGGGGTTTTGAGTTAGAAAATAAAATTTACTTAAAAATATTTCAAAACAGCGTTCAGATGCTTGAAATATGGTATGCAGCATTGCCTAGAGGTCTTTTAACTCATACTGATTTAAAAAAGGCAGTTGAATGTAGGTTACTTCCTTGAACCTAAAATTCCAAGGCAGTCGTCATTTACTGCCTTCTAGCTGAATTTCTCCAACACATACAATTTTAACAATGACAACCTTAAACTCATGTGAACGATTTAGGGACATTTTGGTCATCTTGTTTGTTGAAGTTTATGGGTGTATGACTGAAATTAACTCCTTTTGAAAAATGAATTAGGCCTACTGTGTGGGATACGCAGAAGCAAAGATTTTGCTTGTGGGACACAATTAACAAAGAATTAAATGAATTTAGGATATTTGTTTGTTTAAAATAATCCGAAGTTCCTGTTTAAAGAATTTTTGTATGTTATATCAGTGAAAAATTGGTGGAGCATGGCGACACTGTTTGCCATGCTCCTATACCAGTGACGTCAGAGATATTATGAAATTACCAGCTGTTATGCCTAGTACCTTGTCAGAATGACATCTACATGACGTCACTTTGACATCAATAAGAATTATTAGCTGCCATAGTAGCAGATTTATGATGCCGTGGGTATCGGAGCATGAAAAACAGTGTTGGCCATGCTCTATAAAGTTTTCACTGACATTTCAAACTGGAATTCTTTCAACATAAATCTCATTTTTTTCTCAAAAGATTAATTATTCTTTAGTCATTTAATTTTCCTTAACTATGGGAAATATATGGGGTGTATACCATTTATGAGCAGTAAAGCCCTTTATACCAATGTAATTACACACACACACACACACACACACACACACACACACACACACACACACACACACACTTTTCCAGAACAAATATAAGAAAATCGGTATTTATTAGCGTTTCCATGCATTCGAATAGGATAGCATATGATAATGTTGGTTTGGGCATTATGTAGACACTGACGAAGCTGAGATGAAACAGTGATCGTACCTTCGTCCCTTATGCAAACAGCGAGAACAATGAAACATGTCATGGCTTCGGAAGCTCCCAAGTTAAAAGGTGCAGTAGCTAGGCAGGTAAGATTGTTTTAGCCATGCATACAGGCAGATAGGCGCACAAACGGGCTAATTTCACGAAATCTAATGGTTTTATAGGTTAAAAGGGTAATACTAAACAAACACTATTACTACTACTATTAATGATAATAATAATAAATAAACATACTAAGGTCTGATGCTAGACCAACACCTGTAGGGTCATTAAAGTTAAATGTCAGATTATTTCTTTTAATTTTTGATCCGCCCTGTCCCCCCTCCCCCCCCCCCCCCCTCACACACCCACACCCACACACACACCGCCCGTCCACCTAGTCCTAAGGCCACGAACTCGGTACTCTCGTACATCAAACTTGTTTAATGTCACACGCCGAAAAATCAAAAACATACAAAAAAAACATGCTTTCTGGGTTATTGAATGCTGTATCTCCACCCCGCCCCGTCCACCTAGTCCTGAGGCCACGAACTGGGTACTCTCGTACATCAAACTTGTTCAATGTCACACGCCAAAAAATCATAAACAAACAAATAAAATACATGCTTTCTTGGTTATTGAATGCTGTTTTCCATAAATTTTGCGTTATCTAAAAACGGATTAAAATGTTTCATAAGGGTTAGATTCTCAAAAATAAAAACAGGTTACAATCTGATTGACCATAAAAGAACCAGGTACCTTAAAAAGTATTGTTTGGAAACAGTATCCAGGAGACTAGCGGACAAAAACTTATCAGATTTTTAGGCAAATAATGTAACGGTAAAATTTTCGAGTGTAGTAATTTTTATTTTATTTATTTTTATTTTTTTGGCGGCCAACGGGAAAGTGCATACTTAAATGCCCGCGAACGCGATGATTTATGAAGGAATAATACGAAAACATAAGGAATCCGCGGGCTTTAATACCCTTGAATATGCCTTACTTTCGAAAACGTGAATTTTGTCTCCGCGAACATTAATGAAAATAAAGTTCTCGTGGTAAAATCCGCACGTATGGACATAATAGCGAGGCGAAATGGTTTTTATTCCAAGAGCAGAGGTCTGCGTCAAATACACACACATTTACATCACTTGGAAGCCTCCGTAGTCATCGTTTAGGTAGTTACTGTATTGGTTTTCGTCAATACGGTAAATAACGTTATACGTAAAGCTTATCTGAAACATGTCTGATATGACTGAAATACTGTTAAAAAGACATAAAATCGCAAGTCATCCATCCATTTCATCTCGAACAAAATACTGAGCTATGTGATACGCGAAAAGGGGCTGTGAATTATATGCGGGAAAGGCAGAGTAAGATCGGCCTGCGCATGTTCAGAGACTGATCGGAGTCTTATTGCCGTTTCTTAATTTTCAGTCCTCAGGAGTAAGAATCTATATTTCTTGAGGTTGGAGAAGTCTGAATCTGAATCCATTCTGTCCCACATATAAGAATCCTTTTTATCGTAGCAGGGGGCTGGTGGTCGGGCGATGGTGCTGGTTATAATTTCCTTTCCAGTGCTGGGGCGTCCTACTTATTTGGTTCAAAGTAGGGCAAGGGCCTACTGTGCTTGCAGTAGGTGCGGGCAGGGGTTGTTTGCATTTTTTCTCTCGTCTATCATTTCTCTTTTCTTTCTCCCTCTGTCTGGCAGACGGCCCGAAATAGACTGAAATACTGTCTCAAAAAGCCGTTAAACCTAAAACAACCAACCAACCATTTATCGAAGCAAGATTGCGCCAAGGTTTCAGTATTTTGCCGCCAATCTCACGAGTCTGCTGTAGCTTCCGTGTTATAGCATTCATACTCATCACAGGCCCGGATCCAGAACCCTTCTAACCGGGGGTCTGTAGAGTACTGGCTTGGCTGCGTTCTTTATCCCAAAGTTCCCACAATGGCTTCTTCCATTATAAAAATTGATAGTTCCATTATTACAAAAACTTTGGTCAATCAAAATCTAAGCCAGAATGACTAGAATGACGAATAATGTAGATTCAGATGAGACGGCTCATGATGAGTCAACAGTCCTGAATAAAAGGCTTAAAATGCATCGGTGAAATATAGTGGTCTAAATGGTGTGGCTGCAGCTCCTCAGCCCACCCTCTGGAACCGGCCTCAGTCATTGTGTAATGTAATATAAATACCTGTTGAAATTCATACATGTACTACTTAAATGGTCGTAAACCTCTGGCTCCATCCTGTGAACAGTATGGAATTCCATAAATGAAAGGGGCATAAAACATCCAGCCATCCATTCTTGGAACTTGCCATGAAAAAAAACTTGCACATTACGCAGAGTTCACTTTTTGAAGAGAGGTGTAGAGCAACTATGTCCAGTTGACTTCAACTTTGTTAAGTGGGCCTCAAGGAAGAGTAGCTTGTAGATAATTGTGTCACCCACTGAAAATAAAGTCTTTAATATTATTATTATTTTAATAACTTGAGTTCTCGACAAGCTGGAACAATGTTTAGGTGTGTTTAGCATCTCTGATACGGTCTATGTAGCCTATGTTGTTGGCAGTTCAAGATCAATCAAATGAGAGCCAGTGCTTTAAAATTATACAGTCAAACCTGTCTTAAGGGGTCACCCAAGGGAAGCCCAAAAATTGGCTGCTTAAGACAGGTGACCCCTTAATACAGGTTCATTTGCACTGTATTTTGGATCCAGGGACCCAGACAAGGTGGCTGCTAAAGGCAGGTGACCCCTTAATAGAGGTGACCACATGAGCAGGTTTGACTGTACTTTGATAAACGGATTAGCTTTTTTCATTCCATACTTTGATCAGTGCACTGGCAAAACTATAACCATTACCACATGTGTCTTCACTGCAATTTTCTCAGTGTCGACTCATTTATATAAAAGGCTCAATGATTGTGCTTGACCGAGTAGCAATGCCCATATCGTCTTGTCCGTCTGTGTCGAATTAGCCCCATAAATATTGACATATCCCAGCAGGGAAGACATAATTAAAGGTCTTCATATTAATTATATTCGAAAATTTAGCCGTTATCATCTGAAAAACATGGAGTAGCAGTCTGTCTCCGCTCGCTTTCAATTCAACTGAACCATGCCATGGAAGAATGCGATTAATGAAAGCGGTAAAGCTTCCGATATATGCGCCGCGACACGAGAGAACCAACAAAGTGGCATGTGCGCCCAGCACAGACTCAGGTCAGCCAGGGCATCTTACCCAGCCTGACCAGAATCTTCACTAAGCCCTTAAAGGGTAGCCTAGGGTCTAAGCTACCTCCATGCGGACAGCGAAGACTCTGATAAGACTGGGCGGATGCCCAGGCTGATCTGAGTCTTCGCTTGGCGCACAACCACTTTGTCGGTTTTCTCGTGTCGCAGCTCATATAAGGTTACATGGACACTAATCGAACAGGAAAACGGAATTTTCAAGTTTTCCCCCTCTTTAGCACTTTTATACAGCTCTGGACCCAAGGTCTGCTCCTCCTGCAGCCAAGTCTCCACTTCTGGCAGATTCAACGGAGTATGTTCGGTATGGCCGCACTAGTCGGCCATTTTGCCAAATTAAAGGTTACCGCATGTTTAAATAGAAACTTCTAAAACGACAAACAGCGAATGGGACAAAAACAACCATTTCGTTGAGATTCGATCCATGTGTAAACATTTTCGAGAGTAGGTTTTCTTGGTTGATATATGCGGTATGTCCATCTCGACTTTTTTTCATGTTTTAAAACGAACATGATCAGTTTTTCTAAATACTTGAAACTCAAATCTTGTTTTTTTTCCCTAGCAGTATATTTTTCTTGACAGAATTTTCGAGCAAGGGACATTCTGACATTAATATCTCGTAAATACATGTATTAGCTTTGCTTTCAGCTTTCTTTACACCCTTCCTTAAAAAGAAGCACTGTAGACGCTACCCAGCAGGTACACAACATTGAATCAACGTTGTATCAACGTAGATTCAACGTCATGACGTTGAATCAATATAGGGATCAAACATGGTTTTTCATGCATTAACGTTTGCCAGGTCCCGAGGGAGATGTTGGAAACCGAGGCCGAAGGCCGAGGTTTTCAACATCTCCCGAGGGACCTGGCAAATGCTAATGCATTGAAAGCAAATGTTTGATCGCTGTTATTGCATAATTCAACGAATTATTGGTTAAAATTTGAGAAAAAAACTTGGCACTCTATTTTGTCACCGTTTAACAGCCAACGCGCTGGTGCATCTGTTTACTAATATTCGTCTTCCGGGCCCGAGAGCATTCATTCTATTCAAAATGGCTGCCATCAGCCTATTCAACCTCATTTCGGAAAAGTATCCAAGATGGTCTTTGCAGGTGATGCAAAATAGATGGTAAATTAATCAACAAAAAGCAGATACCTTGAGCAATAATTTCCATGCAGAACAAGCCTGATCCATTCATATACCACTAATCCTGCAGTTCTTGATTACTGAAAACTTAGGATGCATGTTTTCTTTAACACTTATTTACTCTCCATTTGGCATCGTAAGAATGAAGACAACATGGCTTTGAAATCCGTGTCGGTATACTTTATGACGTAATAAGAGTACAAAGCATGATGACGTCATAAGAAAACATAGGTAGCACGCGACCAATTATTGTAAATTAGCCGAAAAGGGAGAGGCAAGAGTGCATGGCGGTCTTTAGTGGCCCGGCACAAGCATAACGAAAGTTCTGTCATCGTGTTTCAACAGCGCGAGAAAACCATTGTTGAAACACGGCTTTTCGCCTGTTGATGCACGGCTGTTAATACCTCTCGGCACTGCTTTTTATGCAATAATGTTTATTCAATGTTGATTCAACGTTATGTGCCCAGTGGGTAGAAAACTGCGAGGAAACGTCCCAGTGTATTTCCTCATTACAGGTGGCACAATCTCGGATCTGTGCAGTATAGCGTCACATTGGGAGGTTGAACAATGTTTTCATCTTTCGGATATTCTGATGCAATCTTATTATGTTGGTCACCGCCTTGTGATACATGTACTAGAAGCTGGCCTGCCTGTTTCGTAAACTATTTGACCAGTGATATGACAACGCATTAAAATAAACTAACTCCATTATTGTTACTTCGATTTCTCTATGACGCTTTGGGATGCTTCAAATATAACTCTTAAAGAGTTCCTTCAAGAGCAGAGAACACATTCAGAATAGCGAACAAGGGCCAGACTGCGTAGTTTCGGCTTATAAAGCCTCATCAGTGACCCTGACAATATCTGGAAACGAAATCAGATAAAAGCATACTGTAACTTCTTCATTTTAATTGGGCAATTCAAAGACTGCACAACACCAACTGCAGTGAAGTAAAAGTGAAACCTTGAAGAGTTCCTTCAAGAGCAGGGTACACATTCAGAAGAAGGAACATGTGCGATACTACGTAGTTTCGTTGACTAAACCAACATTAAGATTCAGATTTTTTTCAGAATTCATCCTCTGATCTCAAAGGACGAAAATAAAATATAATCTGCTCTATGGATGGTGAGGAGACGTTTTACTGCCGCCACACAGCACAACACCAGCTGCAGTAAAGACAAATAAAAATCTTAAAGAGATCCTCCAAGAGCAGGGAACACATTCAGAGGAAGGAACATGGGCCAGACTACGTCACAGGGTATAATCGATTCCGCTAATTTTCGCTTCCTGCAGAGACTGTACATCATATTTGGTTTCCGCCGAGACTGTCCGCGAACTCTAGCTTCCTGCCGAGACTTCTGTACATGATAATTGGCTTCCTGCAGAGACTGTCCGTGTGATTCTGCTTCCTGCCGAGGCTCTCGGCAGGAAGCAGAATCACGCGGACAGTCTCGGCAGGAAGCCATTTCTCGAGGACAGTAGTCTCTGCAGGAAGCAAGAGTTCGCGGACAGTCTCGGCGGAAACCAAATATGACGGACAGTCTCTGCAGGAAGCAAGAGTTCGCGGACAGTCTCGGCGGAAACCAAATATGACGGACAGTCTCTGCAGGAAGCGAAAATTGGCGGAATCGATTATACCCTGTGACGTAGTATCGGCTAATAAAGCCTCATCAGTGACCCCAATATCTGGTGACGAAACCTGAGAAAAGCATACTGTAATGTCTTCATTTCAGTTGGGCAGTCGAGTTAAAGACTGATTAGTATCAAAAAGGGTCGAACTAATATAAAAGACGACGATCTAGAATAAGAGTCTAAACCAACCTTAAATTTCAGATTTTTCAGAAGATATCCTATGATCTCAAAGGACAAGAATCAAATATAATCTGCACTATGGATGATGTACGGGGAGCCGTTTTTACGGCCGCCACACAGCACAACACCAGCTGCAGTGAAGTGATATTTAAATCTTAAAGACTTCCTTCAAGAGCAGGGACATCGGTCAGACTACGTAGTTACGATGGGAAGGACTCTCGCACTAAGCGGGTTCGAGTCCCGCTTGAGGCGAGAATCTTTCCTACCGTATACGGGGTTCGCAGTCTTAAAAGAGCCTTTGCCGTTCGCACACTTTGTACGGGTCCTTCGTAGATTACAGGACGAATTTGAATGGTCTAGCTAGACTGTATGAAAGGCACAGACTGATTCGAGACTTCGTTGTTCGCAAATGCTTTAAACACACTTTACGTGACGTGGTTCATATATTATACTGTAAAGGTATGTGTCATGCAACCATTAGACGATAACATTTTCCATGCAACATGTGTCGCCGTTAGCTACACTGGGAAAATAGGCGATAATATACCAATAAAGACTAACTGCTCATTTACTGGGGCACGACCCCCTTACAAAACGTGTCGCCGTGTAAACCCACTTTAGGCGATTTGACCACTGTTTCCGCAGCACGTCAACCCCAACATAAAAGTATAACCGTTTTTACATACACATGGAAATGCAACGGTTCGGGTAGGATTTCAAAACAAGATAATCGACTATGCAAAACTATCTATTTGTAGCATTTTCTTTAGATATACTGAATGATAAACTGATGGCGGGAAATGATACATAAAATTCTTTTTGAAATGTAGTTTTTGAAATGATCTAGTTAGACAAGATATAACAATTGATAAACAAGTAACAGTCTCACAAAAAGACAGTAAATTTTTTTTATCTTTTTTATCTTTAAAGCTGTTAATTGTTCGTCAGTAACTGTGACTATCTGCTTGTCTTCCATTACTACTAATTTCGCTACCCCGAACACAAGTTTTGAAAGGGGCCATATCATGGTTCACAGAGAAGTGTGTTTTTATTGCAACGTAGGGCATGGCGTATTTTTACCTATTATTATACCGTGTAGGCCGCGACACGACAAAACCAACATAGTGGCATGTGCTCCAACCGAAGACAACGGTTGGTTTTGCCGTCTCGCGGCTCATATAGCAACATAAATGCGTTAAAATGTTCGGAATCTTTATCATTTCCCTCTGTGTCTTGAAAAAAGACTAGAGTTATTTTCATTTAAAGATTTACCCCCTTGTTTATAATTACAAAAAAAACCCAAAAAACCCCGTTTCCATGAGATATTTTCAGAGTAACTCCGAAATGGTCCATTTATACATTCGACAGTAGATATTAAAAGCAATTTTTTGCGAAAAGAAAATTTTAAACCAAGAAATGAAATAAATTTTGTAAAAACGCGGACCGCGATCAAAATCGCTTTATTAGATAGAGTTAATTTGTTCTGACGTCACTAGCGCGCACGAATCAGAAAAATACCTCGGTATAGTCATATGATCGTAAGGCTTGGTATCGACTTTTCTGTTGGATGACGATAATGCTCATTTACATTTTCACTTTCGATACTATACTTAAATTAAAAAAAAATACATTAAACTGAAACACTTTCCTGAATTTTTACAATGGATTTAAATATGATTATATATACTATCTTCAGAAATAAGTAAAAATGTATATTTTGGAGATGGTGAAAAAAAAATAAGGGAGTAACACTTTTGAATATTATTACATGCTATGAGCAGCAGTAATAGTAAGATCAATTTATCTACTTGAGCACAATTAACGAATCCAGTAAATAAGAAAAATCGAAGATAGACGTGATGACCGAAAATTTCACTTACCCCTCTTGAGAAAGTCAATCAGAATTAGGGTGCAAACGGGGTAAATTTTTAAAATTGTTTTAACCAGGCCATTAATGCCTACTGTCCCATAAATGGGACATAGGCAAACAATGGCGACCTAGTTCAGACACCACAATACGCAGTGTCTGATTAGGGTCTACACTATTTGTGTGAGACAAACGGGTATTTTTTCTTATTATAAAATAAAAAGAAAACACATGGAAAATATGACGCGAAGTGTGTTTCAGAACGAGCTGCTACAAATTATGGCGTTAACAGAAGCCGTTAAAATTATGACACTTTCATTGCATTACCTATAAAAACAGTTCAAGTATGGTGGTTCAATCCATTAATTGAAAAATACATTTCAAGTAAGGTAGTTCATTGCATTATCTGAAAACACACTTTGTGTGTGGCAGTTCGTTCCATTATCTGAAAACACTCTTAAAGCATGGCATTTCATTGCATTATCTGAAAAGACTTTGAATTTGGCAGTTCATTGCATTATCTAAAAACATATTATGAGTAGGGCAGTTCATCACGAGTGTTGCAGGTCATTACTATAAGTATTGCAGTTCATTATCTGAAAACACACTTTGAGTATGAATTTCATTGCATTATTTACAAAAATACGTTGATTATGGAAGTTCATTGTATTATCAGAAACACGTTGAGTATTGCATTTAATTGCATTATCTAAAACACGTTTTGACTATGACAGTTTATTGCATTATCTCAAAACACTCTCTGAGTATAGCAGTTCAGTGCATTATCTGAAAAATACACTTTGAGTATGCCGGTTTATTGCCTTATCTGAAAATAATTTGATTATGGTAGTTCATTGCATTATCTTAATGCACACTTTCAGTATAGCTGTTCATTGTATCATCTGAAAAGTACACTTCACGTATGGCAGTTCATTACATTGTATGAAGACATTTTTTTTTTTTTGGGGGGGGGGGGGGGTGGTATGGCAGCTCATAACGTTGTCTGAAAATACACTTTGATTACAACAGTTAGCAGCATTATCAGAAAACACTTTAAATATGGAATTCCATCGCATTATCTGAAAACATAATTTAAGTATGTCATTGTATCATCGAAAAGTCTTTGATTGTGGCAGTTCATTGCATTATCTAAAAATACACTTCAAGTATGGTAGTTTATCGCATTATCTCAATACGCACTTTGAGTATGTCAGTTCAGCTCATTGCATTGTCGGAAAACATACAATGAGTAAGACAATAAATTGCATTATCTGGAATCACTTTAAGTATGGCTTTTCATTATACTTTCTGAAAACAAAACTTGGAGTATGGTAGTTCATCACATCATCTGAAAATACTATTAGTAAGGGCGCGTTTACACGAGCAAAGTTTCTATGTCACAGAAACTTTAACAACGAAAGCATGACAAACATTTTGCGTTTACACGGATCAAATTACTTGTTAAAGAAAATGTGCCATAGAATCTTTGTCACATAAACTTTGGCAATGGAATATTTGCTGCAGTGTTCACACGACCAAATATTATTCGCCAAAGTTACCTGCAGCGATGAAACAAAATCTTTGTCACATTTTCCACGCTTGTAGCAATGTTCTTTGTTACATAATCTTTAGCAAAGTTCTCCGTTTACACGGACAAATTTAATATATCGAAGTAACTTTACCGTATATATTTGTCAAAGAAACATTGTCATATTTTGGCATTTACATGAGCAAATTTTTCTGTGACAAACCTACTTTGTCATAGAAACTTTGGTCGTGTAAACGCGCCCTTAGGCAGTTCACTGTTGTATCCGCAAAATACTTTGAATATGGTAGCTCATTGCATTACCTGTAAACACTCTTTCAGTATGGCTGTTCAGTGCATTATCAGAAAACACAATTTGAGTATGGCAGCTCAATGAACCATCTGAAAATACTTCGGGTATGACAGCTCGTTGCATTATCTTAAAATATACTTTGATTATGGCAGTTCATGGCACTAACTGAAAAAAAACTCTGAGTATCGCAGTTCATTGCAGTATCTGAAAAATCACTTTTAATATGTCTGTTCACTGCATTATCTACAAACAAACTTTGAATATGGCAGTTCATTGCATTATCTCAAGACACACTTTGTGTAAGCAGTTCATTGTATTTTCGGAAAACATACGAGTAAGGCAGATAATTGCTTATCTGGAAACACATTTTGAGTATTGCTGTTCAATACACTTTCTGAAAACAAACTTGGAGAATGGCAGCATATTACATCACCTGAAAAGCAGTTATTGCGTCGTCCGCAAAAAAAAACTTTAATATGGTAGCTAATTGCATAATCTGAAAACACTCTTTCAGTGTTACAGTTCAGTGCATTATCTGAAAACACACTTTGAGTATGGCACTTCATTGCACCATCTGAAAAAACTTTGGGTTTGACAGCTCGTTGCATTATCTTAAAACATACTTGGAGTACGGCAGTTCATTGCATTATCTGAAAACATACTTTTGAGTAAGACAGGTCCTTTCTGAAAACACGCTTTATTACATTATCTGAAAACACGCTTTTAGTAAGGCAGTTCATTGCATATTCAGAAATCATTTTGGGTATGGTAGTTTATTGCATTATCTGAAAACATACTATGAGTATGGCAGGTCCATGAATTATTTGAAAACACACTTTGAGTATGGCTGCTCATTGCAATATCTGAAAACACACTTAGAGTATGGCAGCTCATTGCATTATCTGAAACACGCTTTGACTATTGCCTTTCATGCATGTTCAGAAAAGATTTTGAGTATAGCAGTTCATTGCATTACCTGAAAGACACACTTGGAGTATAACCGTTCATTGCATTATCTGAAAATACTCTTTATCAATGGCAGTTCATTGTATTATCTGAAAACTGAGTATGGCAATGCATTGCATTATCTGGAAAAAAATATCTGCGACTTCGAGTATGGCAATGCATTGCATTATCTGAAAAAAATCTTCGACTTCAAGTATTAATGTTGAAAACAAATACTCCATTACACAGTGAAGTTTTGTTTTGGTGAGGGGTGGGGGGGGGGGGGGGGGTAGGAGGGGGGGAATTACAACCGGTTTGCATGCAAGTAAGCCTGGACAAATATTATAAATATTGTTCTTTCAGACTTGATTCGATAGCCGAGGACTGTGGAAACACAAAGTATTGAAGGTTGATGTCAACAGTTAAAAATGTTTAGTGGATAAATGCTCTGAATCATATTTTTTCAACCAGTTTTGATAAGATATTTATCGGATGCCACTTTTAATTAAAACACGTCACATTACATTTATTTGGCAAGCATGCTCAATAACATAAAACCTTTGATGGAGAATCCGAAGCCTACCCCTTTGATTAATGAAAACATTTTTATATTATTTTTTAATGTGTGGGCTTCTCCAGTTTCTGGAAGAATGAAATTGATGCGTTTTAAATAACGGCGATTCATATTGTCAGCTTTAATGCTATTAACCTCCAACATTGTTATTATGAAAACGTCTTGTCAAGTTTTGTTATTACAGTATTTCTTGGCGTTGGCCTGTCATCTGAGCAACGTGGCATTCAGACAGTTAATAATACTAGTAAAAATAAAGCAACTTTCTACCAATGATGTGATATATGATAAATTTAATCAGCCATAATAATAGCTCCACATTATGCCACAATCTCTAGACACCAAATCGTAAGTATGAGATACCCTGTAACGTGCAAGATTTGGTACTGTGTATTATACTATAAGTGGCACATGAATTGTCTGCCCCTACTGTATATAGTCTACTCGCTCTCTCAATCTGAAAACCATGCTCCATTACTCATAGAATGCAGTATTTCCTATTTATATTACTTTTATCATATGACGTCGCATCTGAGAGTGTAATAAAGCCATGCATTAAAACAATAATCCACTAGTGGATTAAATATGCAAATTACGTCGTAACGTTATGCATTGACGTCCATAAAACGTCGCGTGTTTTAATGGCGAAATCGTGACTTGTTAGTGCAAAATTTGCTAATAAAATGCGATTTTAGCGTCATATGATAAATAGAATCTTGCATTCGTGCTCCTGTATTATTGAATTTATTAAACTCGTTGGTGAAAACGATAAGCTGCTCGGCAGAGCCTCGCATCTTATCTTTTCCCCCAACTCGTTTAATAAATTCAATAATACATGAGCACTCATGTAAGATCCTCTATTCAAAGTCAAATGGTTACTTTAAACTATTTATTAAGACATTTTGAGAGATTTCTTGTTTAGTTTTAACCCCCGAAGATACGTTTCTTGTCGTGAAAGTAACTAAACTGACTGATATCCAAAAGAGATACATACAACAAAATTTATCTTCCGTGGGACCCGGTCATTTTGATAGGTATGACTTTGCAAGAGCATTGTAAACGCTATAGGAAAGTCTTCACAGGGTATAATCGATTCCGCTAAATTTCGCTTCCTGCAGAGACTGTACATCATATTTGGCTTCCGCCGAGACTGTCCGCGATCTCTTGCTTCCTGCCGAGACTTCTGTACATGATAAATGGCTTCCTGCAGAGACTGTCCGTGTGATTCTGCTTCCTGCCGAGGCTCTCGGCAGGAAGCAGAGTCACGCCGACAGTCTCGACAGGAAGCCATTTTACGAGGACAGTAGTCTCTGCAGGAAGCAAGAGTTCGCGGACAGTCTCGGCGGAAGCCAAATATGACGGACAGTCTCTGCAGGAAGCGAAAATTGGCGGACTCGATTATACCCTGTGGTCTCGGCGATCGTTCAAACGAAACATCGTAAGCGACAAGAAGCCTCCTCCACAAGACTATTCACTCTGTAGATTTCATTTTCCCATACTGGTGATTCTTCAGTGGCATGTGCCAAGACTCAAGTAACTTTGGGGATACTCCTGAAACTGGCTAACATCATGACAATGCCAGTTTCGCTTGCAGTTAGCAATGAATGGGGGCCGCTTGTTCTGTCTCCCTATAACTGGCAGATAGGCTGACATAGTCTGGGGCCGTATTCATAAAACGATTTAAGTAGTTGCTATGCTGTTGCTAAGGCTTAATTTTTTTAAAGGAGATTCCCTACAACTATGAAGTTTGCTCTGGAGGAACAGTCTTACAAAGACTGTTCCTCCAGACCAAATTTCATAGTTGTAGGGAATCTCCTTTATAGATATTTAGCCTTAGCAACAGCATAACAACGACTTAAGTGACTTTATGAATACGGCCCCTGGAATACTGAAAAGGAACAATGAGCCAAACAATTCAACGAAAAGAAAAGGTTAGATCACTGACGCCAAAATTCAAAATGATGACTAGTATAAAAGCCTGTACAACTTCTAGACTGAAATGGTTGAATCATAAAAATTAAAACATGCAGAGGGTGAACATTTCAGTTTGTCTTCAGCCTGTCCATCATAAATCATCAACCGTAATATGATGGCTTCAAATTAGTAAATTGACTATCATACTTAAAAAAAGAGATTTGCATGAACTGTGTGACACAAGGAGAGGCGGTTTAAAAAGATGTACATGTATAAACAATAAAGATTCAGACAGGCCTGTGCATCCACGCATTCTGATCAGACAGACTCTTCCCTACTCATAACAACAGTGGATTATGAAGAATCTTTACCGGGAATTCAGGACTCCGATCATTATGCGCAGATGCGCAGGCTATTTGAGTGTTTGGTGATTTCACTCGCCGTATGTCACCTTTTCCTCTTTCAGCGATTCAAATCCGGACATTTGAAGGTGAAAACCAAAATACCAAGTCATTTGCTTTATAATACAACTGTTTCCCTACACTCTTGCGTGACCTACCGTTTGGCTTTTATTTCTGCTTAATTAACTTAACATCAGTTTCTATCGACTTAAGTGATAAATCTTAACAATTTTGACACTAAAGGTAATATTACCTTTTAAGTAACATTTAATTGCCCCGTTTTGTAAAAACGCTATGACATATGCTGAGGCTCCTGTCTAAATCCATTTGTTGCCCTTCACCTGTTTAATAATCACCGGCTTCGTGTCTTTTAACATAGTGCAGCTTTCGTGGTTTGCTGTTTCACTTATACAAGCTACATTGCAACCTCTTACAGAAGTCCTTAAAGGGAGGTATAAAGAGGTTTATGAAGGGAGGTCACTGCTCTGGAGGAAATTTCATGTCCAAAAAAAATGGAAGAAGTTGGAATTGTCCACTTCGTGATCCAGTCTGGCCTGAAAAGTAACAGCGACAGACTGAATAGACAAGCGAGCCCACGAATACTTGCCATGAGGTGTGAGAAAAGCTTTTCATGCTCAGCCCGGCAGAGCGGCTGAGCACATACACGATGCTGCTGTAACAAAAAAAAACTGGATCTTTTTTTTAAGCCAGTTCCATTCGTTTATTTTTGTTGGATTTCATATCACAAAGATGTTTAAGAATAACTTCGGGTCTAGAAACGAAAATGGCTGCTTTTGCGATTTTTTAATTATGGGTCTGGTCCCCTGAGATGACCATGTGTGTTTAGGACAACTTGTGTCCTTTTGTCAAGTTGTTAGCAACTGCAATCCAGTTGTACTTACAAGACATTATCTTGGTACGTTTGTAACAAACTTACGTCATATTTGTAGTCCTGAGACATTGTCCTTGCACAAACGTGTGTTATACCGGCGAACTGGTAGTCAATCAAGTTGCTCGTGTGAGACATTGTTTTCGCAACAAACCTGTTGCCCCCTATTATTTACTGGCCATCCCGAATTTAAAGAGTAACTACACATCAGGAACTGAATGAATCAGATCCCAAACCCTATCCCCAAAATCAAAGCGGCACTTCCGTTTTGGTTCTTCTTGGTTGTTTTATGTGTTGTTTGTTGCTATGACTGTTCTTGATAATGTTTGTGTTGTTAAGGCTAGCCGGTGAACACCTACATGGGAAAAGTCTGTTCACATGGCTGCCGCAGATGATGTCTTTGGTGGTGACTAAATATGTGTTGTGTTCCCCACATGGTCTCTTAAGTGGGATCTGGGATTGAATTGTATCAGTTCGTGAGAATTTTCCTATTTAGTTTTGTGTCTCTGCGTCAAGTTGGTAGTCAGCTCAGTTGCTCGAACGAGACATTGTCTGTGTGTCCCTACGTCAAGTTGGTAGTCAATCCAGTTGCTTGTAAGAGACACTGTCTTTGCAACAAACTCGGGTCCTTACACCAAGTTGGTAGTCAATCCAGTTGCTCGTAGGAGACATTGTCTTGCAACAAACTTGACTGTTTCATTACGTCAAGTTGTTAGTCAATCCAGTTGCTTGTGCGAGAAAATAGCAAAGCTCTTAATTCATTGTTTATGTAAAGAAATTTATCCATTTATAATGATATTTATGATGTATTGCTATCTTTTGTTTTTGTTGACAGAAATATTTATATTAAATAAATACCAACGGCAAAGATTTATGACCACAGACAAAACAAACACCATAATGTACTACGGTAAACAAAATAAATTAATTTCTTTAACCAGCATCAAAACGTGTCCCTGTGTAACAGACACATTTTCAGTGCGTATACTTAACTTGAGAGAGCATAAGTGTATTGTTTTCACAAACTTTTGACTGCTTGCCTCATTAGTGCACGCAACAATAAACTAACCTTGATCACAGGGTATAATCGATTCCGCCAATTTTCGCTTCCTGCAGAGACTGTCCGTCATATTTGGCTTCCGCCGGGACTGTCTGCGAACTCTTGCTTCCTGCAGAGACTACTGTCCTCGAGAAATGGCTTCCTGTCGAGACTGTCCGCGTGACTCTGCTTCCTGCCGAGAGCCTTGGCAGGAAGCAGAATCACGCGAACAGTCTCTGCAGGAAGCCATTTATCATGTACAGAAGTCTCGGCAGGAAGCAAGAGTTCGCGGACAGTCTCAGCGGAAGCCAGATATGATGTACAGTCTCTGCAGGAAGCGAAAATTGGCGGAATCGATTATACCCTGTGTTGATACGATAGTACCGAAGGCATGGTTATTGTGGTACTAAACGCATTTAGAAAAAAAAATCTTACCCTTTTATTTGTACAACAAGTACATATAAGACAATAAGTAACATCGGATTCGAAACAGCCAAATTGCTGATATGAATTCGAATACAACTTCGAGCCCGGGAATGCGTAGTCACCATACATAATTGAAGAAATCCGCATGCATATGGCCCAGGGAAGCAAATGGAACGTCAGAAAATCTGTCCCCCTTTGTATAAGTGGCAGAAAAACCGCGTAGAGCTGTCCCCACTTATACTCTAGGAGCCAAAATCGCCTATCTTGCCAAAATAAGGGTCGGAGGTGGCACCCTCTGCTATACTTAGTTTGAATATATTTTTGAATAGTCTAAACCTTCGGAAACTAGGTTTGATTGTTCTGCTCGCCAAATTTTATTGTCAAAATAGTCAAATTAAGCGATGGATATGACTACCTATAGTGGAGCAAATATGATTCCATGAGTGGCATAGAAAAGACAGATAGTGGTCCACGTGGTGTACCATTAGTTTTTATATATAGAAATAATTGTCATGATCTGTAGTGATTAGATTCAGCGTTTTCCACCTTGGCAAAACTTGCACAACTCTGTAATGGGCAGTAATATACGTTACCTTATTAAATTTTAAGTATATGAAATAAGAATTGATGAGAAATATGCTGTAACGATTCAACTGTATCAAATGTCAATATTTTCTGTAAGAATAGCTAATATGCCATGAATTAAGCTACACAGAAAACAATTAAAAACCTCGGGTCTGTTATTTTCGTTATAACAATTCATGTACCCCTTGAAAATTTAAAACATAATTTAAGTGTTTTTTTTTTTTACAAAGACTGTGATAAAATGACCCTAATATTGAATTTTCAATTTGTCTAACTGGCTGTTTTCAATGTTTTCAATAGCTTTCTAACAAATAAATTTGAGATTCGTAGTCTTTATACTTGGTCAACCATGAACTGTTGAACAAAGGCACACCCATTCATTGTTAGTGGTTTCAAAGTCATTTTTCACGCAATTGTTTGACAAAACATAGCTAATAAGCTATTTAAAACTGAAAACTTTGACCTGTGTCATTAAGATCATACTAAACATGATACAACACAACAGTTTAAATCAGTTTTGACCTTACAACACATTCTTCAGCAAAGTAACGTAATTATCAGATTAACATGTTTGCGTAAAAATACTATCATTCACCCAGGAATACACTCTTTCGAAACTTTTTCCTATTAAACAACACAGTTGTGCAAAATATATTTATTATTTACCAAAATATTTATTTTTTGCATTGTTTAGTTGCCTACTCAGACAGCAAATAGTGTTGTTTACATGACAAGAAAAAATAAAATTTCCCCCCTCTCCCCCTCAAAAAAAAAAAAAAATAAAAAAATAAATAAATAAATAAAAAAGAAGCCCTCATGAATTATTCTGTACATGGAAAAGTACTAAATCTATCTATATTCATTAATATTTTAATGATTTTTTAAGAATCAAACAATACGAACGTAGTTTTAATAAATTACTTTTTGAACTCAGAAAGGTAACATTTGTACATGTAACTTATTTGAAAATATTTCTTGAGATTAAATGTTGCAAATCCCAAATACGCCAGGGCCTTATTAGTTTGAGTTATTTTTACATGCATGTGAAATCTGTTTAAACCTACCGTATGTAATTATCAGTGATATTTCCAAGGTGGTCCATTCATTGTGATGTTATGATGTTACAGTTTGTGCTGTCCACTTTTCTATTGTCTATTTTGTCTTTTAATTCGTCATTATCGTGTTGAAAGTAGACGTTTTGTGTGCTTGGTTATGTTGGTGTAAGGCTAGGTTTGAGGTTATATGCATGGAATGGGCTGCATGTTTATTTTGCTACTTCTAGTATTATGTGAGTACTTGATTTTTTACTTTATATTACTATTTCTAGTTTGGTGTCATGGGAGGTTTGTGACACCGATTGAACCCATTCCTGATTGCTGCCCGTTTACACTAATTTATCAGTTTTGATCTTTTCTTTTAAAAACAATATTAAAACCATGGTTAAAAATATTTTGGCCGTTTAGCCTATATATAAACCAAAGTAACGTATGTAACAGGTTAAAAAGTAAGTGTTATTTTTACTCCATTGCAGCTAGTGTAAAGTGCCATGTGTCTACGGCAAAATGCTTCCCTGTACTTCATTTAATTGAAACAATATGTGTTTTTGGTCGTAAGGGATCATTTGGGCTCATTCAGAGTCAGTTTTAAAGAAGAAAAAAAAAAAAAAGAATTCAGCCGAAGCTGGTGCTAGGGGGCATTGGCAGCATTATAACATTCTATTCCCAGACACCGAGGTTGATGTCTTTGCTTCCTGTGATGCATTCTTTGCTCCCAGAGAATTCTCATTCAGAATTTAGTGAAGCTCCTATTGTTTCAAGAATTTTAGGTGAATGGATACAATATTACGCTGAAATAACTGCCATGTTTACCTTACCTTCCCTTCTTAATGGGGGTAAACTGTTAAAAGAAAGAATTTGCTTCTTTAGGAGAAAAGTGTTTTTGTTAAAAGTAAACCTTATTTTAAGAAGGTTAAATAAGCCACAGAAGCAAATAGGAGGTCGAAAATATTGTTTCCGTTCTAACAAATTGCAGTAAAACATCGAGGTGTGTCCATTAACATTAATACAGAATTATTTCCATGACATATTTGCAGATCATTTAGAAATAAGGAACACATGTGAGAAAGGACATGGCAGATTCCTGGCAAGTGCACACGATCTTGTCTGGGCAAGGATGATATGATTATGACATTTATTTATCAAAATGATCTTATATTAATCGAGTCAATGATAATTCACTTTCTTTTTCATTTGCATGATAATAAAAAGGTAACGAATACAACATTTAAATGCAAACGAGTTGTCAGATTAGGTTTTATGGTGTTTAATGATATTGGTATATATTTTTGCAAATTCAATAAGATGAAGCATTGAAGGTTCCTCAATTCTTGGAAGGACCCCTTTTAATGTTAAGAAATTGGCTTGTTTACTATCATCTAGCAATATGGTCACCTGAATAACTGCCCATTTTGCTTTCTGTTTTGTTTTGTAATATAAAATATAAAGTTGGTAAAAATATATGTTCTGGCTGTTTTCAGTTGGGGCTGCTGAATGACCACCTGTTTGAGAAAGAGCTGTTCATTCAGTTTACCGTGCATGTCTTTCGTGAACTTTTTGTCAATTTGTGTGTGTGTTTCTTTCCCTTTGGTTTAAGGGCGGGATGTGGGATCTGATTGTATCCATTCCTGATCATTGCCTATCATTTGCTTCTCATATTAATGTTCGGGTTACCAGGTGCAGAAAATAACCGGTTTGAAGCAAAACATCTAAAACAGGCATAATACCAATGCAAATTAGGCACTTTATAGAACTGTACTTATGCTACTGTTACACGTTTTGTTAGTAACAATTGCAATTTGAAGCAATGGAATGGGTACATCAAATATTCAAATCTCTTCAGAGATTTATAGCTATACTTCTGTGATGTTAACATTAAGAAGCCTTATGTTTTGCTTTTAACATTTGATGATTACTTCAGGACGTGTTACTTTCTGCTCCAGATTACTCAAGCATAAATATAAAAACTTCTTAACAGTAAAAGGGTAATCTGATAACTCTTTCATTGTTGAATGTTGTATACGTTACCATTTTGACTACCAAACCAGGAATTTAGATAAGTGATTTTTCATTGACTTGATTCAAAAGTCATTTTCATAATGAACTGAAAGTAATGAAAATATGCTGTAACCATGTTACCCATGGCTGGACAATATCATCTGCACTTTCAAGAACAGAACCAATGAAACCAAATCTGCTTTGTTCTTTATCGCAGGTGGTCTTTGCTTTCAGATTATTGTCAAGCATGTCCTGCAAGTCTGGTGGAATGATAAAAGCTTAACTTAATTCCAAAAAGGAAGGTTCTCCGGAAGCAAGTTATGCATCAGAGAAAACACTACATTAATCTCGGTTTGGCTGAGTGTGTGTTCGGTAATGTAATGTTGCTATACTGCCAATGTCCCCTAGCAACAGCTCGAGCTAAGTTCCTTTTTCAAACTGATTCAGAATGATCCCAAATGATCCTAAACATGTTTTTCATCATGATGAAGTAAGAGAGAGAAAGCTTTTCTTTCTAGCCACACGTCTCTATACACTTGTGGCAGTAGAGTAGAATAACTCTTACCTTTTAACTTGTTATATACGTTACTTTGGTGTAAATAAATGCGATAAGGCAAAATATTTTTGTTAATCTTCGATTTCATATTAAGTTTTTAAAGGAAAGGGTCAGAGCAGATAAAACAGTGTAAAAGGCAATGTTTAGGAATCGATTCTATCCGTGCGACAACCATCCCGCGATACCAAACTGGAAATAGCACCGTGAAGTTTAAGTTATAAGACAAGTAGTAAGACGTTACTGTGGGGTAGTAAAATAAACTTGCAGCCCAAAAGCTGTGTTGATGTATTAAACCTGAATACCTGCAGACCACAATTACATGTGAGTATTATTAGGGCAAAGAGTAGGCGTTTGACCTAAAATGGTGTTTGTTTACATGTTTCATTTAAATAATATATTTCTTTGGACTTTTTTTCTGCATGGGGTAGCATGAATCGTTGTATATATACACAATACCATGCCAGTCACTTTTGAATGCGGAACATATTTTGTTAGTTTCTTGGACATTTAAATCTACAACTATGCCATTTAATGGACGAAATTATTGAGGGTTATCTCATTGAACAATTTAGCCTACCTGTTTCTCAAGTGGGTGGGGTATATTCATATAGAAAAATGCTAAAAAAATAAAGCGGAAAAACGTTTTGATGCATTATTGCTCTAATTAGTAACACCTGTATTGAAACGATATCTCTAGGGCAGGAAAAGAGTGGTATTGCTGCAAAATATGACTTCCGCTGAAGTTCAACAATGCAACAATACATGCCTTAATGGTGTTGATTTCAGCCATAGGGTACCAAGGAACACATGTGAATTAAAGCATCACGACAATAAAATTTTTAGAGCAGAACAATCAAACCTCCTTTCAGAAGGTTATGGCTAATAGAAAACGTAGTCAAACCAAGGATAGCAGAGGGTGCCACCTCTTTCAATTTTTAGCTGACTTGGCTCCTAGAGTATACCATTAAAACATAAAACATCTACAATGGTAGATTAATTTCATTAAGGAGCAAAGGGACGTTTCTCATCTAGGTAAATTTATTATGTCCATTTGCGGAGTAAATTATTATGTCCATTTGCGTAAAGACGATCTTAACCTTTTTCGTGGTTTAAACATCTCAGGAAAAATGTGGTGGCATATGACATATGAACCATATCATGAGAAAACCTGTCTTTTGAAATATTTGAACTGCGCTTGAATAAATTGTCTTGTTTAATTTCTCCAGATAAATTATAACAAACATTAACAGTCGCAATGAAATGTAAAAAAAAAATAATAAAAATAATAAAAAAAGCTTAATAAAATAAAAAGTTCATGGGATATACATGTAATACTCTGATAATCTTATCATATTTTTTCTTGTTTTTCTTTCAATCATTTTATTATTTATAATTGGGACCCGACATAGGCGGAGGGGGACTATAGAAACGACTCATCATTGCGCCCGTTCGTGGGTCCTTCATTATATCTGTCCGCGCTGTCGTTCGTCCGAAATCTTGTGTCCCGCAACATCTCCTTCATCTTTCTCGGAATGGGTTGAGATTATGCAAATGAGCCGAGACACGACAAAACCAACAATGTGGTTGTGCGCCCAGCGCAGACTCCGATCAGCCAGGGCATCAACCCAGTCTGATCAGACTCTTCGCTAAGCGCTTAAAGGGTACCCAAGGGACTGATCTACCTTCATGTGGACAGCGAAGACTCTGATCAGACTGGGCGGATGCCCAGGCTGATCTGAGTCTGCGCTGGCCGCACAACCACTTTGTTGGTTTTCTCGTGTCGCGGCTCATATAAAGATGTGCATGTGTATTTTTTATGATTTTTATTTTTGATTAGACAATTAAAAAAAAAAAAGAAAAAAAAAAAAATGGTCGAGTCGCTACCTATGAAAATTCGCCACCAGTTTTTTTTTTTCTTTCTTCTCTTTACACCATTTGGCCCGATCTTACTGTACTCCATAGTAATTGGACTCTACTGCGAATTAAATTCATCCCACTGATTAAACTGAGGCAATAACATAATCCCTTTGATGAGGTATTTGATTTTTAACTTTAAAATTAATTTAAATGTGTTTTTGAATTAGTAAAATTGCGAACAGTTTTGATTTTTCCGTGATAGTAAAAGTCGAGTTTGTTAACTGAAAGCTTTCATTTGTACGAAATAAAATGGTACTCTGATATCATGAGTTATCGCAGTTTCCATCTTAGTTTTAAGTTATTCACAGGTCAACGGCCACGAACTTATTATAGTAACGGAATGGCTAATAGCATTTTTATATAAAATGTCACAGAATGCCATTAACAAATGACAGCTTCATAAATGCTTTATCTAAAGAGTGATTGATGGGCGTCTGCTTTCATCGTGTGCGTTTGTGCGGATTCCTGTACGTTTTTTATTCTTTTTTAGCTCACCTGAGCCAGCGGCTCCGGGGGAGCTTATAGGATGGTAAGGCTCCGGCGTCCGTCGTCCGTCGTCCGTCGTCCGTCCGTCGTCCGTCCGTCCACAATTTCAAACGACTTCTCCTCTGAAACCGCTGGGCCAATTGTAACCAAATTTCATATAGAGCCTCCTGGGACCTTAGGAACCAAAAGTTGTTCAAACGGTCCTGGTCACATGACCAACATGGCCGCCACGCCCATATATGGTAAAAACCTTTAAAAATCTTCTTCTCCAGAACCAATAGGCCGATGGCCTTGAAACTTGGTATGTAGCATCGGGTACGCGAGTACTACCAAGATTGTTCAAATTATGACCTTGGGCTGACCTTGACCTTTTTTACGGCAAGGTCAAATTTGCTTCCTTGTGCTTTTATATGGCAAAATGCTAGAACATGAGATATCTTGGAAACTGTTGCAGATTTTGGGCTAAAAACCAGTATCTACAGTCATCTTAATGAGTACGTGAAGATTTATGACTTTAAGAGGTCAAGGTCATTCTTTGACCTTTGACCCAGAACTCTCATATTTTGACAATTTCGAACATTCTACTCAACAGCCACTGAATCAATTGAAACCAAATTTCATATAGAGCCTCCAGGGGTTGAGGGAACAAAAATTTATTCATACTGTCCAGGTCACATGACCAACATGGCGGCCACGCCCATATATGGTAAAAACCTTTAAAAATCTTCTTCTCCAGAACCAATTGAACGATGGCCTTGAAACTTGGTATGTAGCATTGGGTACTCAAGTACTACCAAGATTGTTCAAATTATGACCTTGGGTTGACCTTGACCATTTTACTGCAAGGTCAAATATGGGAAAATGCTAGAACATATGATTTCATGGAAAGTTTTGAAGAGTAAGGCCTAAAATTGGTAAATGCAGTTGAGTACATGAAGATTTATGAGTGTAAGAGGTCAAGGTCATTCTTTGACCTTTGACCCAGAACTCTCATATTTTGACATTTTCAAACAATCTTTTCCAAAGCCACTGGGCCAATTGTAAACAAATTTCATATAGAGCCTCCAGGGGTTGAGGGAATGAAATTTTGTTCAAAAGATTCAGGTCACATGACCAACATGGCCACCACGCCCATATATGATAAAAACTTTTAAAAATCTTCTTCTCCAGAACCAGTTGACCGATGGCCTTGAAACTTGGTATGAAGCATTGGGTATTTCAGTTCTATCGATAGTGTTCAAAATGATAACCTTGGGTTGACCTTGACCATTTTACAGGAAGGTCAAATAAGGGAAAATGCTAGAACATAAGATTTCATGGAAAGTTATGAAGATTTAGGCCTAAAAATTGGAAAATGCAGTCATCTTAATGAGTACATCAAGATTCATAAGTACAAGAGGTCAAGGTCATTCTTTGACCTTTGACCCTGAATTCTCATAGTTTGACAATTTCAAACTTCTTTTTAAAAGCCAATTGTAACCAAATATCATATAGAGCCTTCAGGGGTTGAGGAAACAAAAATTTCTTCAAATGGTCTGGGTCACATGACCAACATGGCCGCCATGACTATATATGATAAAAACCTTTAAAAATCTTCTTCTCCAGAACCTGTTGACCGATGGCCTTGAAACTTAGTATGTAGCATTGGGTACTCCAGTATTATCAAGATTGTTCAAATTATGACCTTTGCTTGACCTTGACCTTTTTATGGCAAGGTCAAATATGGCAAAATGCTACAACATAAGCTTTCATGGGAATTTTTGAAGATTTTGGCCTAAAAATTGGTATATACAGTCATCTTAATGAGGTCATGAAGAATTATGAGTACAAGAGGTCAAGGTCATTCTTTCACCCAGATCTCTCATATTTTGACATTTTCAGACATTTCCTCAAAAGCCAAAGGGCCAATTGTAGTCACATTTCATAAAGATCCTCCAGGGGTTGAGGGAACAAAAATGTGTTCAAATGGTCCAGGTCACATGACCAACATGGCCGACATACCCATTTATGGTATAAACATTTAATATTTTTCTTCTCCAGAACCAATATGCCTTTGGCCTTGAAACTTGGTAAGTAGCATGGAGTACTAGAGTACTTCCAAGACTGTTCAAATGATGACCTTGGGTTCACCTTGACCTTTTTTGCAGCATGGTCAAATATGGGAAAATGCTAGAACATAAGATTTCATGGAAAGTTTTGAAGATTTTGGTCTAAAAAATGGTATATATAGTTGTCTTAATGTATATTAGCACATGAAGATTTATGAGTACAAGAGGTCATGGTCAGTCTTTGACTTTTGACCCTAGACTCATATTTTGACAATTTCAGACATAAGAAAAAGCCACTTTGTCAATTGCTCAGGTGAGCGGATCAGGGCCTCATGGCCCTCTTGTTTTTAATCGACAAGAATCGACGAAGTTCGAAAAGAAAAAAAAACTGCACTTCGCTCTGTTAAAACACTGGAGAAATTTCCCCTTGCAGAAACCGTGGCAGAAGTTTGTGACGACATCTTGTCTTTTATTTTTACAGATCATTTCAAATGATTGTATTATAGGTTGCAGAGCTGAAATATTTGCTATTCTATTATTTTAATCTTCAAATAAAGACAAAGTAACTTCGACCTACACTACCAGTCGACCTACAAGTTGAAAGTTGTATGGTCAAAGACACGAACTCTCGGTGATAAGGAAAGTATGCAAGAGGGAGCTTTAGTTTTATTTTAATACCTATACACGTACCTGCGAATCAAACTAAATGTGAACTGTGAACTCTGAAAAAAGGGCGTCGGGTAATTTCAGAAAGAAGAAAAGCCAGGCGGTTGGTTGGTTGATTTGATGCTTAACGTCCACGGTAAACAACTAAGGTCATGTCGGGACGGTCAGTTAACCTAACCACACTATTCCTGGGCAGGCTTAGACCTCCTAAGCGGTTAACCAGTACTAAGTGCACATACTTTCGCCAGTAACTGACAAAAGCCAGGCGGGGAATCACGTGACTTAGCTCGGTAGTTTTGTACCAGTATTCAGACAGAATGGATAAGAATATTGTTGACTCAACGAATTTTCATGAGGTAAAGTGTAGACACCTTGTCTTATTCCATAGCAAACGACTGCTTAAGTGTTCTATGCTACGCATTGTAGATTTCCACAGAACCTCGAGCATACATTTTCCGACTTTGCTCGCGGTTATGTGGAAAAATACAGCGTTGATAGAAACAACTCTTAGAAAATGGCTTGCTGCAAAAAGCGACGAGGTATCTACACTTTACTACATCAAATTTTATTCATTATTAAAGAAAAAGATGAAGTTTCTTACTCGCTCTGTTCAAATATAGGTATAAAATACCATGTGATGCCCAATCGTGAAAGGGCCTGTCTGACTTGAAATTGTTATAAAATCTAAAACGAGAGTGCTTTAGGAGCAATGAATTTATTAATGAGAAGGCATACGGTATGTTCGATATGGGCCAGACCTCCCGGTTTCGGCTAATAAAGCCTCATCAGTGAGCCTGCCTAAAATTGGCGGCGAAAGTCAGCCGAAGGTAAAATCTGCTTGAATAAGAAAACAAAAGACTCTCATTTATCAAAAGTTTAATCTACAAACAAATATAATATGTTTGACGATGTTTCAGACAAGGTGTCGCAAACGACAAAATTCCATTAAAGGCTCCATAGTCCTACCAGTGGGTAAATTCGTCAAAATACAAATCATTAAGAAACCTGTACAGCCTTCACAATTAATGAAAATATGTCGGTTGGTGTGCTTTTTGTATCAGATAACTGACAAAAAAGAAGGAACAAGGTATTTTGGAAAAATGATGAGCCTTTCCATAAAAATACGCCTTTCGTCACTGGTTCCCCGTTAAGCAATGAAATAATGCAACCGCGGCACAATCAATGGGATCCTTTATTAACATTATTATACATTGTATATTTATCATTTGTTAAAACACCTGTACCTTGTATTTTTATCTCTTGTATTTTTTTACCATGAAATAAAGCTTGTGAAATCGAAGTAGGTCATATCAGTTGCCAGCTAAAATGACCTAGTTATTTTTTCAAATCTATTTTAAGATAAACTCAAGGACGTTTTAATTTTTCAAAGCCCGCCCATCACGATAATAACCAACGGCGAAACTATATAGTGAAAAGTTTGCAGCGATACCTCACGATAAAATATTTCATGCTGATAGAGCAATGGGGCCTTTAACATCCAACTTTCACCCAGTGCTGAATTATGATTGATTCTTTTCCGTCAGTATTTCTTAGAAAGTAATATTAACAGACGATGTTCAAACAAGGTATTCTTTACTCCCTTCATTGCTGAATCAGGATTTGCCTTAATTGCTGAAAACAACCGGGTTATACCACTTACATAAAAACTAGATGTAAATTCGAGGGAAAACTTTTGGTTTTGTTCAGCCCATCCATCATTAATCAGTACCTTTAATCTGACATTTTAATTCAGTATAAAATTATTTAGTCATATTTTTTTCAAGACCCAACATTTGCCGTTGTGAAAGAAAATGAGCCTTATAGGATGTGTACAGTAAGAATACGCGGAACAGCTTACAGAAAGACTCGTAACAACCTACTGTCTATACGTAGTTGATAGTCTTCGCGAATGCACAGGTTTGTCGGAGTTTTGGCCGTTGGTGAATGCAATAAAGCACAGTCTCTTGTTCATCACTAATAATTGTAATTGAAGATTAAAATCAAGTAATTTACTTTGTTATACAAACTCATCCCTACAATTTGCTCTGACCTACCGTTTAACTTTATTTCCGCCTAATTAGCTTTACATCACTTTTTATCAACCCTTGTTATAAATCATCGGAATTATAAGTTTATGACGTTAAATGTTATAATATTACCTTTTAAGTGAAATTAAATCCGTCCACCCTATTAAAACGTTATGGCATATGACGCGGTTACAAGCGCATTATTGCCTGAATCCCTTGTTTCTGTCACCTGGTCAGATATACACCAGTTTCGGGTTTGTTAAATTCGTCTTTCTTTGAATAATTGAAGCCATTTAGTGTCAATTTCGAAATTTTAGACAGTATGCATTACCCGGTTCTCATAGTGTTGTACATCACATCGCCGTTTAAACACAGACCCACAATAGCTAATGACCTTAGTGAATATTCCACCGTATTCTACTAGACGCCTAATGCCAAATTAAAGACTAAAACTGTTTTTAAACAAGCCTTGATGGAGCTTGAATTAAAAAAACTGTGCCGGTGGGAATGATTTTTGATCCATTCAGGAAAACAATGTATCGTTATAAAAGATGCCTCTCTTGTGATTTACCATTATTAGTCACTGTCGGTTTCTATTGGTCTTTGTATTTTGTGTTTTTGGATAGAATCGCGACCATCTGCAGGGGATCATGTCTGATGCTCTGGAAGAAAATGACGGGAAGGTTAGCAAAGGCGGCAGAAATATTACCAATCTGCGATTTGCCGATGTCATAGACGCTCTAGCTGAGGAAGAGCAGGAACTAGCAGCCCTAGTTGACAGTCTCGGCACAACCTGCACAAGATATAAGATGGAGATCAGTGCTGAGATTGATTGATTGATTGATTGATTTGATGTTTAACGTCTTCGGTAAACAGCTATGGTCATGTCGGGACGGTCGGTTACCCTAACCACACTATTCCTGGGCAGGCTTACAACTCCTAAGCGGTTAACCAGTACTAAGTGCACATACTTTCGCCAGTAACTGACAACTGCCCTTCTTGAATCAGCGGAAGGAGAAACGAAAGTATGTGGCCAGACCGGGTTTCGAACCCAGGACCTCTGACTTATGAGTCAGGTGCCCTACCGATTGCGCTACGCGGCCCGGTATCAGTGCTGAGAAGACCAAACTGATGACAAATAGCGCCAATGGCATCCAGACGGGCATCAAGGTAAAAGGGCAGAAGCTTGGTACTGTTATAAGCTTCAACTACCAAGGAGCAATTGTCTCAGTTGATGGCTCTAAAAAGGAGGATCTCTCAAGAATTGCACAAGCTACTTCAGCTCTTACAAAGCTGAAGCCAATTTGGAGAAATAACAACATATCACATGGGTCAAAGATGGAACTTATGTGCTCCCTTGTCATTTCCATATTTCTGTATGTCTGTGAATCGTGGACCTTGACAGCAGAATTAGAGAAAAGAACACAGGCCTTTGAGATGAGATGCTACCGAAGGTTACTGAACATTTCACACAATGACCATATAAGCAATGATGAGATTCGCAGAAAGATCCAAGCAGCCATTGGAGACTATGATGAACTCCTGACCCTGGTCACGAAACGGCAACTAAGGTGGTTCGGCCATGTCTCAAGGTCTTTTCGTTTAGCAAAGACGATTCTACAGGGCACAGTTAAAGGTAAAAGAAGAAGAGGTAGACAGAAGAAGAGGTGGGAAGACAATATTAAAGAGTGGACAGGAATGAACTTTGTCAGCTCAACAAGGGCAGCTGTAAACAGTTCAAGGTGGAAAGGGTCGTTTCTAAGTCATCTGTGGTGCCCCAACGACCTTGTAAGGTTATGGGAAAGAATAGAATTGAATAGTAAGATCAATACATTCGATTCCGTTATTTATGAAAGAAAATTTAATAAGAACTGTTTGTTGCTATTTCCGAATCGGCAAAAGGACGAAAAACACGTTGATAATAACACCTAGTCAGGAGAGCCAAATTATATAGTTTATCATCTGACGTCGCATCTGAGAGTGTAATAAAGCCATGCATTAAAAACGATAATCCACTAGTGGATTAAATATGCAAATTACGTCGTAACGTTATACATTGACGTCCATAAAAACGTCGCATTTTCTAATGGCGAGATTGTGACGTTTTAGTGCAAATTTTGCTGATAAAATGCGATTTTAGTGTCATATGATAAACAGAATCTTGCATTCGTGCATTCGTGCTCCTGTATTATTGAATTTATTAAACTCGTTGGGGAAAACCGATAAGATGCTCGGCAAAACCTCACATCTTATCTTTTTCCCCAACTCGTTTAATAAATTCAATAATACATTAGCACTCATGTAAGATCCTCTGTTTATAATTACTGTTGTAGAATTTATTAGATTCGGGATCTAACTTACGTCGTGTAGAAATAGGTAATAAACAAAGCAAAAAAAATAAATAAAAATAAAAAAAAAAAAAAAAAACACTGACTGTAGACATTTTTCTTTAATATATCCTGAAGAAACAAGAAATACTATTAGTAGTAAGTAGGAAGCAAACTCTTGTCTGTACACTCGAAGCCAGAAAAAGGGAATTGGTGGTATACCAGCATAACCCTTATATGGTAGTATGAAATCTGATAATACTGTAAAGCTATGACCACCAATAACGGGAATCATCATAGACGAGGACGACTATAAAGGGCAGTTTGACAGGCAACACTACATCAGTATTTATCCCATCGAGCCGGGGTCGCGAAACTAACGTTTTAAGATAGCTTTGCTCATGTGCAATGTGAAAATATGAAAACAATTCATACGACCGACACTGACGCTACAAAGGTGTGCGATGATACATGTACAAGTTCCATATTGAACAAAAAACAAAACAAAAAATTTGATACATCTGGCGTTTTTTTTTGTTTTTTTTTTTCGTTTTTTTTTTTTTTGTTATGTTGGCACCGTATTTGCTCCAAATATTCGTATACTTAGCTCGCTTTTTAAATGCCTCTATCACCTTTGAATTAGTAAAGGTCCAGCGCTGTACAAGAATATGACGCACAAATAGCTGAAAACGGGGCAGAATCTGATCAGGTGGGATGACCTGGATTTTCTCTGTTTTCTGAAGTGTTTTGAGTAAATGTGGTATTCATGAGTTCCTCTATGATTGAACAATCACTTGTATATTGGATAAGTTGAAATAGTTTTGGATGAATTCATATAAGTCGGATATGTTGCCATGAATGTACTCCTATTTTATATGCTAGTGATTGATTTGATGTATGATTGTATATACATAATTAATAAAAGTTTAAACTGAATATTCGTCTTACCTACAAATATTTTATGGACAATACTCTTCGCCAGTACGACTTGTTTATCGCCCTCAAAATAACATCTCTCATGAGACCCAAAAAACTGTAAAATATGCTTTGAATATCAGATACTCTCTCAAAATTAATTCTATTGTTATTATTATTTCATATTATTAAGTAGTTTTTAGTTTTTTTTAAAGATTTTCATGATTTATTGTGTATAAAGTCTGAAGCAGGTTGTTAAGGTATTTATTAAATAGGCAATGATCAGGAATTAATACAATTCAATCTCACATTCCGCCCTTAAAACCAAAAGGGAAAGAAGCACAGACACAAAATGACTGACAAGTTCACGACAGACACCACGGTAAACCGAAACAACAGCTCTTTCCCATACAAGTGGTTATTCAGCTACCCTAATGAAAACTGCAGCAACATTTGTTTCTATCTATTGTCTATTTCAAATTACGAAACAAAACAGAAAGCAGAATGGGCAGCTACTCAGTTGACCATACTGCTAGAGATTATAAACAAGCGGACACAGCAACATGTAACATAAGGAAACCACAACAGAAGTATCGCATTGGAACGGTTTGAAATAGATAACTGGTTATTATTGAACTAAATAATTTAGACCAACAGAAGGGTTACAACAGACTAAGCAAATTATACGAAAAACATTTAACAACTATTTTTACCTATTTTCTATTTTTATTATAGAAGGGTTAAAATGGGAACACAATAAATTAAACAGAAATAACCTAAAACAAATGCATCCGCAACGAAATTACCGCCTTAGGACGGTCAGTAATAACTACTGGGTCAGTAATAACTACTGATGATACTTTGTTTCACGTATGATACTTTTTCTGAACACATCTGAAAACTCAGCACTTATACTTAAATAAAAATATTAAAGAGTTCCTTCAAGAGCTGAGAACACATTCACAAGAAGGAACAGGGGCCATTCTTCGAGGTTTCGGCTATCCAAGCCTCATCAGTGACCCCGATAATATCTGGCGACGAAAGCCAGAGAACGCAAGAACGCATACGGTTATTAGTTAATTTTAATAAGACAGCCGATTCAAAGACTTATTAGTATCAAAAGCGGGGTTCAGTGAATATAAAAAGTGATGGTCTAGAATAACAGTCTGAACCAATCAAAACTTTCTAATTTCTCAGAATATATTCTCCGATCTTAAAGGACAAAAATCAAATACAATCTGCACTATGAATGATTTTCACGGAGACGTTTAACGGCCGCCACACGGCACAACACCAGCTGCAGAGAAGCCAAATAAAAATGTTAAAGTCTCCATCATCCTATCAGCGGTAAAAACGCCTGAACTTAAATTACTGTCAAAAGCGGCTCAACCTTCACGTTTAGTAATACATTGTGGGTTGCTGTGCATATATTGAGTCATATAACTGGCAAAAAGTAGAGAAAACAAGTTTTTGAAAAAATAACAAATCGCTCCAAAAATACAATTTCCTGTTCTGGTTTCCCGTCTAGCAATGCTACATAAACATAGGCGGGATTGTAATCGGGACTCCACGTCTGTACGTTGTATTTTTACCATTTTATGAAATCGAAAGTAGGTCATTTAAGTTGCCAACAAAAATGACCCAAATAAGTTTTCAAATCCATTTTATGTGAAAACTCAAGGATGTTTTATTCGTTTAAAGCTGGCTAATCACGGTCAGTTACACTGAAGAAACGATAGTGAGAAGCTTGCAGCGGTACCTCTTGATAAAAATTTTCATGCTGATAGAGCAATGGGGCCTTTAAAGAGTTCGTTCAAAACCAGAGAACTTATTCACAAGAAGGAACATAGGCCATACTTCGAAGTTTCGGCTATCTAAGCTTCATTAGTGACCTTGATAATAACTGGCGACGAAAGCCAGAGAAAAGCATACTGTATTTCGTAACTTTAATAAGGCAGTCAATTCAAAGACTTATTAGTATCAAAAGCGGGGTCCAAATGAAAATAAAAAGCGATGGTCTAGAATAAAAGTTTAAACCAAACAAAATTTCTGATTTCTCAGAAAATATCCTCTGAACTCTAAAGGACAGAAATAAGAGATAATCTGCACTATGAATGATGAACGAGACGTTTTACGACCGCCACATGGCACAAAACCAGCTGCAGAGAAGCCAATCAAAATTTTAAAAAGTTCCTTCAAGAGCAGAAAACACATTCACAAGAAGGAATATGGGCAATACTTCGGAGTTTCGGCTATCCGGGGCCTCATAAGTGACCCTGGTCATATCTGGCAACGAAAGCCAGAGAAAAACATTCTGTAATTGCTAAATTTTAATTAGGCAGTCGATTCAAAGACTTTTTATTATCAAAAGCGGGGTCCAAATGAATATTAAAAGCGATGGTCTAGAATAAAAGTTTATAAACCAATAAAAAAATCTGATTTCTCAGAATATATCCTCTGATCTTAAAGGACTAAAATAGAATATAATCTGCACTATAGATGATGTACGAGGAGACGTTCACACATTCACAAGAAGGATTAGGGCCATACTTCGAAGTTTCAGCTATCCAATTAAAATCTAACAAGTTCCTTCAAGAGCAGAGCACACATTCAAAAGAAGGAACATCGGCCATACTTCGGAGTTTCTGCTATTCAAGCCTCATCAGTGAGCCTGACAATATCTGGTTACGAAAGCCAGAGAAAAGAATACTGAAATTTCTTAATTTTACTAAGGCAGTCGATTCAAAGACTGATTAGTGTCGAAAGGATCCAAATGGTCATTAAGCGATGGTTAAGATTAAAAGTCTAAACCAGTCAAGAATTTCTGATTTCTTAGAATATATCCTCTGATCTCAAGGGACAAAAATAGAGTATAATCTTCACTATGGATGATGTACGGGGAGACGTTTTACGGCCGCCAAACGGCACAACACCGCTGCAGCGAAGTCAAAATAAAATCTTAAAAAGTTCCAACACGAGCAAGCACACATTCACAAAAGAAATATGGGCCATACTTCCAAGCCTCATCAGTGACCCTGATAATATCTGGTGACGAAAGACAGAGAAAAGCATATTGTAATTTCTTAATATCGACCGAAACAATCAACAGTAGTATCATCTTTGTTGACGGTCATAAACAACAATATACGAGGGGCGTTCGGAAAGTTTTGCAAACTACGTTATATCTCGATAACCACCATAAAGACAAAACTTCTGATTGCAAAAGCACATAAAGATATCATATGCGTAGAGAAGTCTGCAAACATGGTACATTTTTTTTAAAAAGACGCATTTTAAATTTCTTTGAAAGAGGTATACCCTAAAGAGACTGCAGAATTTTACTTTAGTAGGCCGTAATTTATATATCAGCAGTATTTGATTTTTTTAACCTTTGTTAGTTAAAAACAATACCCAGACAATGTTGTCCTGTAAATATCGCGGAAATAATTTTTAATCTAGGTTCCATACTGGCTCGGGAATATGGAATATCCGTACTGTATGTAGTAGCAATTTCTCCATTTCTACTAAAATTTAATGATTTTGTATTAAGAACAAGTGTATTAGCATTCAAAATCTTGTCAGCAAGAGCATTTACATCGGTCAACGAAAAACTGTTAATAAACTCAAATTAATGCCAAAAACGAAGCGTCAACAAGCTTTCAAAAATGACGGTCACGTTAAGTTTATAGTATTCCTCAAAATTATTGAGAATTTTTAGCCAAGTGAAAATTAAGCACTGGTAGTTAACAGATCATTTACATACTTAATATCTTTGTTTGCTTAGTTAACAACATCCCTTTGTGAACGTTTTAGCTTACCAGTATTACTCATCTGTTTGAGTCACAAATGTTATCTCCCCTTGAATTGTGCCACCCAGAGATTTTTTGTCCGACTGAAAAACTATGTATCCCTACCAAATAAAATCGGTATTTTTTGAAAAGATGATGACAAAACAGTTGATTTTTTAATGGTTATCTCATCTAGTGATAAGGTGTTGGCGAACTGAAAACAGAATTAAATGTCAGCTTGTCAGCTGTAGATGCTGCTGGTGTTCAAACACGTGACTTCGTTTAAAAAAAGTGCCCAAAATTGGGGAAAATTCCAATTTTGACAGACGGTATATTGCTCTGTTTCATTCTTATGCTATACATCTCGACAGAAATGGCAAAAAACCATATTTTTTGTAAGGCTTAGAAAACGTGCTTTTATGGATATGAGTTTCGACATGATTTTTTATACCTTGCCAAAAATATTCTGTTCAGATCACTATCAGATCGGATGTTTTGCTGTTTCTGATGCCTTCATTATTCTTCCTATATTATAATAGCCAGTCCCTGACTCAGAAACTGGAATTAGTAAAATTAAACCAAGCAAAATATTAAAGGCACCATTAATAATGTAGATGATGATGGACAATGGAGAAAATAAACTATTTCACATGAGACAGTCTATTTCTAGCAAAGGTAGTATAGCAAAACATAGTCGAAATTAAGGGACATATTTTTAGAGGGGTGTATTCTAGCCCATCCTTACCTACCACTGACGGAAGAAAATGCATCATATTGTCATTTTTGTATATCAAACTTGAAAATGAGGTTCTTTCATTTAAAATATTGTTGAACATGTTTGGTCAGCAACTGTGTGCCAAAATGCAATTCTCAATAATTTTGAGGAATACTGTAATAACGACATAAGAACTGCGCTTTGCTTTGGTAGGAATAAATCGATAACAGTTGCCACCCTTCTAACTTTTGTATGGATATTGTAGGCAACGTTGGACAAGCAAATGACAAAGATTAATTTTGTATTTACAAGGATATTTGACTTGAATGCCTAACACTGAAAAGATTTTACATATAAAATTAGCCCAGTGGTATGACTGGGACCTATTAAAATGTGTTGTAACTCAATAACGAAAAGTGTCTTTGTATAGCGTTTGATATCATTGTAAAGACAAAATGCAGTGCTTTCAGTACATGCATAGCAATTGTACGTACATGCATAGCAATTGTACCCAGCGTGCTCCTATACAAAGTCATGAGGCCATTTGCTAAACTCTTCGAACGCCTCTCGTATATCTGACGAATGCTCGGTCGACAGCCACTTTGCACTGTACCAAAAAGGTCGACAGCACAGTTAGGTTAATTGGTATTACCCCTTCGTATTGATGGACTAACGCATTTCCGACATGTTTCCCTAAAACAGTTGCAGTACTGCGTATAGCTAAGATTTGTCTGCATACCCGGATAAGCTGTGAAAATATGAAAGATTACAGATACACCAGGTAGCCTTTACCTGTACTCCGACTTTCCATCAAGCTGAGGCTATCTGGGGTATACGTTGTAACTCAGTTGTTACTTTTACACAGAAAATGACTGGAAAAAAAAAGTTTATTGTTCGCCTTCCGAAGAAAAGAAATTTGCTTGCATTTACACACTGGTCTGGCATTCATCACAGGCAACGAAGGCAAAGTACTAAAAACTTGAATTTTTCGCATATCTCTTAGATTAATTTCGAACAATTATTCTTACGGACCCGGCAATTTGTTATACCTCTTAGTCAGACTAGATTTTTGATGAAATTCCGTCTAGTATATATGCAGTGTTTGAATAAGTTTCTTTACCGATTCGTTGCATAGACGTTGTAGTCCAAAACTTGTTTTCAAGCATTTCTTGAATATGCATACGAATTCAGTAAAACTTTTGATTCCTATTTCAAGAGCCGGGGATCGGATGGTCCGTGAGACTATACTTCTGAAACAAACTTATCCTGATGAGCGGAACAAGCAAGATTCATGTACGTTGTCTTCGTTACCTGTGTTGAATGCCAGACCAGTGTGATTTAGCAATCTTCATTTTCTTTCTTCCTTTAGGATGAAAGGCGCGGTACTGCTTCTATGGGCCCTTTAACGTACGTGTACTTCGCTAACGGCTTCGCGTCTATTACGCCTCGATTAAGTTTAAGTATTACATGTAGTCCTGCACTAAATTGTGAACTTTTCTTTACTTTTTTCGCATCATATTTTTGTTGCTGATTTTAAATGTTTTGATATGATGACGAGGGAAAAGAAAACAGAGGCACAGTGTTGAATATGTCGGTGACTAAGAATATTTTCGACATGTTAGAGCCATGTTGTTCGCCTTTGTTCTTCATACTTCGAGTTAGCCAAGGTAAGCAAATCTTATATCTCTATATCTCAAATGTTGAGAAAAGCGAACGAATAATGGATTCTGACAAAGACGGATCATTTCGAAATAGCATAGCCGATTTACTAACTTTAAGTTAAAACATGGGCAATTGTCAGGAATTACCCGAATCCCGCTCTCAAAACCAAACGGGAAAGAAGCACACAAACAAAATTGACAAAAGTTCACTAACACGCGCGGTAAACCGAACCCAAACAGGTGGCCATTCAGCTACCCTAATTAACAACATCTATTTGTACCTATTTTTTTCAGTTTAAATTACAAAACAAAGAACAGAAAGCATCTATAATGGGCAGCTATTTATGTGACCGTCTGCCAGAGACCATAGACAAGTGGACATAAAACCATTTAACATTGAGGGACCACAACAGAAGTGTTTACGGTCAGAAATATATAACACTATTTGGACAACATCAATTTCAGCAAATAATGACAAATGACAATATTCAAACTGGGTCTACATAGGATTATTTAACCCAAAGAAGACATACTAAAACAGCAAAACGGGTGTGTACACGTACCGGAACAGGTGACGAGCAACAAATGAGCCGCGACACGAGAAAAGCAACAAAGTGGTTGTGCGGCCAGCGCAGACTCAGATCAGCATGGGCATCCACCCAGTCTGATCAGAGTCTTCATTAAGTGCTTAAAGGACAGCCAAGGGACTAAGATACCTTCATGCGGACAGCGAAGACTCTGATCAGACTGGGCGGATGCCCAGGCTGAGCTGAGTCTGCGCTGGCCGCACAACCACTTTGTTAGTTTTCTCGTGTCGCGGCTCAAATGGGTTTAGATTCACGCATTGGTAACCGCATCATATACGATAGCGCTTTAACAGGGTAGGCCAATTAAATGCTACTTAAAAGGTAACACTATCTGTAATATCATAAGTTTATGGTTTTGAAGATTTATTGCTGCGGTTGATAGAAACGGATGAGAAGCTAATTTGGTGGAAGTAAAGCTAAACCGTAGGTCACAGCAAACTGTTGTGGGGCGTTCCTTACAAAGCAAATGACTTGATTTCATCTGAGGAACAAAATGAAGGAAATTGGCATTATCGTATGAGTATTAGGTAAGAATTTGGATAAGCCTGCGAATCTACGCAGACTGATAAGAAGCTGTTCTTGTATATATTCCTCATGATTCATGTATAGATTCTGCGAACAAGAAAGAGGATAAGTTACGCCGGCTGAGCGGAGTCTCTACAATTTGCACATGACATAATGCCCCGTTTTCACATCCAATTTCACAAACGGACAATTAAGTAAGCTGTCAAATTATGGGAATTATGGATAATGGATGGGTTGAAAAAAAAAAAGGAAAACAGAAAAAGTTTACACCTAGACACATGTAATGCTCATATATTCAGTCCGGTGTTTCAGCTTAAAAGCTACGAGGATCGTCCAAAAAGTTCTGTCACTGGACTCATAACTTTGCTCACAGACGTGATAGCTTACCACGGTTTGCAACAATCAAAAGAACAATCTTTTATCTCTATACTGATATCAGGTAAACGGTGAAAACATGCCATCTGATTTAGTTATAAGATCAGATACAGACCTTATATTTGACACTGGCCTATTTTCACGATTTTTGTTTTTCTGCTGGCTTGCTTCATGCTGCATATCTCGTCAACTACATATCGCAGGATTCTTAAATGTTCATGGTTGCTGTCTGTTGCATTTTGTGGGACACTGCGTAAAAATCAGCGACTTTTGTCGATTATATGCGATGCAAAATATTGATATATGAAATATGGTGAAATTCAGAGTCACGTGATTTTCAAGGACCCACTGTGCCTTCATTGTAGGGATCTTTTCTGAAATTTTGATTGAGAACACATTGTCATGATCTACTGCAGTCAAGATATGCTTCAGAAATTGAAATATTATATGTTTATGAAGCTTTTAACTTAGAGCATGACCTAGTCGATTTTCCTATGGCGTTGTTTGCATAAAGTTGAAGTTACGAAATGCTGTAAACTCTTTAAAATGGACATAATCACTTGGAGATTTTTTCGTTGTGATTATTAGCACCTGAGATATCGTAGGCACCGGGCAGCGATAATAGACCTCCCTTCATTGATTATTGCCGGAGTTGCATCTACAAATTTGCCAGTAGGGTGAGGGTACCCTTCTTTTGATGCAGATTGTGAATGTTATGTCATTGATACAAGAATCAGTTTTTTTACAGCTATGTGATAAAAAACAGGGTTTCTAAATGGTTTTTATTTTAGGTGAATAGCACTTTTTGTTTTCGAGATATAAGCCAGTGACAGAACTTTTTGGATGACCCTCGTATCCAGTCTTTCACGACAATCATCATTACAATAACGAGTATTTGAAATATGGCGTCAGTGGTCTAACCCAGTCTTTTGCCGAAAATTCACAGTTGGTCAAATGACAATGAAGTTTTTTAGCACAAGAGGGTAAATGATGGTATTATTAAGATACTGCTTGTTCCGACTTTCATATGTTGAACATGTGTTGCTTGTTCCGACTACATGTGTGTTATGATTTATGTTTAGACGGGTAATCCTATATTTATTTCATGCATTGGGACAGTCAGACTGAATGTTAAACTAGAAATATTTTAGACAAAAGAAAAAATAAAAAGCATGCAGAACAAAGGCTAACAACACAGCTATTCCTCGATTTCCTTCCGTTGACCATGTTGACTGGGCGGTGCTGTTAGAGGCTTGCCATTCAATGTCAAAATCGAACAGTCCACATGAAAAATCGGTAGAGTAGCATGTTCATGAGTTGTTACGCATAATTGGCAGATTAAAAATGCCCGGTAAACGCTATCGGTCAGCGCACATGAAAAACAGTGTCCATATGGGCACACTACGTCGAAACGACATCGGAGGAACGTCGATGCAACGGTTTGACGCTTTATTGACGTGTGTACACTTTTTACAAGGTTGTTCCGATGTCATAACGTTGCATCGACGTCGTCACAACGTTGTTTAGACGCTGTCTGTATGCTGTGTTGAAAGGAAAAAAAAGAATATTGTTGTGCGATCCCCGATCATTCCGTGCCTTTTGTAAAGGTGAGCTTTGTTCTGCGCGAGTGAGCATAAAAATCATTACCGCATTATACCTTTTTAAAAATATACTCGTCGAAGGTAAGGTCAGAAATAAGCACCACCCAGTCAACGAAAGGAAATCGAGGAATAGTAGGTCAAAATAGCAATTTGAGCCGCGACACGACAAAACCAACAATGTGGTTGTGCGCCCAGCGCAGACTCAGATCAGCCTGGGCATCCGCCCAGTCTGATCAGAGTCTTCGCTGTCCGCATGAAGGTAGCTTAGACACTTAGCTACCATTTGAGCACTTAACAAAGAGTCTGATCAAACTGGGTGGATGCCCAGGCTGATCTGAGTGCGCTGGGCGCACGACCACATTGTTGGTTTTGTCGTGTCGCGGCTCATTTGTCACTGACATACCTGACAAGGTGCATCTGAGGTCTTTTCTGTCATCATCATATTGAAACATTTCTTATTAGAAGTAAACTATGATGAAAAAATAGTTGAGAACTTAGTGCAGGCAAACACGAAGTTAAGTTTATTTGAAGTGTCACAGACGCGAAATCATTCGCGTATTACAGGTATGTTAAAATGTTGAAGTGTACATGAAATCTGTACCATGCCTTCGAACCTAAAGAATTGTATAAATTTGCAGCAAATTCCCTTTCTTTACTCGAAAGGCTAACACTAATCGGCCAGGCTCTGCTTAAGAGTAAAACAAATTGAGTTACAGCTTAGGCTATACAGATAACCGCAGTTTAATGGAAAAGCGGAGTACAGGTTTACTAGGCGCGCTGGCATAATCACGTTGCTGTTTTCCAGTGGATAACGTCGTGTCATAAAAATCATATGACCACACATGTATTTACACTTTGGCACGTGCACATAATGTCATTGACAACGTCCATATCAACAATGCGTTTTCTTATTGAAATAATGTTCAGTTTGAAGGCGTTAAAATCCCATTATAAAGGGTTGTAAGATAAACAGAAACTTACACTCGCGGCCATTTCATATGAAATGACCACTCGTGTAAGATCCTCTATATTAATTCAACAACTTTCTCGAATATGCAGACAAAATGGCAATTCTCATCTAAGATATGCCCAACACTCCATTGGCTTTAACGGAACAACTTGGAAATTCTTTATGCATCGATACCACATAGGTAATACCTACATCTATTTGCTTACACCTGTGCCGTTGACCGACTTGGTACTATGCAAAGTGTTTGTCGACAAATTTGTATGACAGACATACCAAAAACGGTAAATGATACTATTCTAAATTACCGTTGACTGAGCTGATAATGCTGTCCTGTCGATTGTCTCGGTCAACAGCCATTTTACATGCATGGTAGGTGATTGACTCGGTCAGCAGCACAGGTAGGGACATTGGTATTACCCCCATGAATACTATGATTTTATACGATTATCGGCTACTTTCTAACGTTTTGGGCAACATTTTGATACAATACCAGAGGTGGATGATCACGTGTTTTCTTGCGTCATTTTCTGGCGACATTTTGACCGAGGAAACCTGGGAATACTTCACATTTTACTCAGTGAATTCGTTAGACTCTTTTTAAATGAAGCACAGAAAATGGACATGTTCTAATTTCTAGCCCGGCCTGGCCTGGCCTGGTCTGGCCCGATTACGCAAAATGACATAAGAGCTCATCTGCTGACATAACACATAGGACCGGGCCAAGCCAGGCCAAAATATCATTTGAAGAATTATACTTTATGTATTATTTAATAAGAGGAGCCACTGTTGCAAATGCTGATAAACAAACAAAATAATCAAGCATAATGGCCGTAAAAACTACCATGACAGTTTGATATAGCTCCTTTGCGAGAAGCTAATGATGTCTGTTGAAACAAATTAGAGTTTAAGTTCTGGGTGTTGAAAAGGTATATGTTTATATTTGTTGGCCTGGCCTGATCTGGCCCAAAGTGTTATATCATCAAATAAGCTCTTATGACAATTTGTATAATCGGGCCAGGCCAGGCCAGGCCAGGCCAGGCCGGGCTAGAGAATAGTACATGCCCAGAAAATGTGTAATCAAGAGTGCTTTTAGGTAATATTCGCGATTTTATAGTGTGTTTAATAGCTTTTGTATTTAATTACCCCCCAATGTCCGAAACCAAACGTAATCTTTGGTGTTCTAGATCCCTCTGAATGTTGTTGTTGCTCCGAAAATGGGGGAGGTTTAAACATGAAAACTTATTAGTCTCGGTGAAGACAAGAATACATGTTTTAAGAACTTACAAGTACGCATTCTCTGCGCTGTATTCTTTAAGACGGCATTCAGAAGAAAAGAACTTGTTGTGAAAAGTAAGCAAAAGGCAGATCGTTTGTCTGGAATTCCCGGTATTCCGTGTGACGTGAAACACCACGTGATCATCCACCCTGACTACGTTACACAAGACAGCCAAACGAAAAAAATATCAATCTGTAAGTATTATAAAAATGAATGATTTTGGCCGAAAAGGGAGTGAAATCCTCTCGTCAGTCGCACCGATACGCGATTTTCTAATCAGCGAGACATGATGTGGCATGAGATGAAACGTTTATGTCGCAATAAGCAGTAAATTTCAAGTTATATCTCAGCTTTTAAATAAAATTTAATGCACCGTTACGACCTGGTTCTACTTTATCCCCCATATATCAAGCAAATATTTTAAAATATACTCGTATAAATTACGAAAAAGTAAAAAGTAACCATGAAATTAGAATTAAGAGTGTATTCGATATCCGATAAAATGATACAATCATTGAACATATAACTCCAATGTTGTTTTGCGGGCGAAAAACGAGTCGTAATGGCGACGACTATCGCCCATAAAATTATAATCAGGTAAGACAACTATTTTTGATTAAACGTTTTCATATATTTCAAAATCATAAAAGAAGTCAATTACTTAGATCCAAAATACATACATGGCGACATACACATGAAGAAATTCGACTTATATGAATTCATGTAGACCTATTTGATTTTATCAGATATTCAAGTGATTTTGAAAATACATTTACTCATAATACTCGAGCAAACAGAAAAAATCCTAGCCAGGCCATCTGATAAGGTTCTGTCCCGTTTTCAACTATTTGTGCCACAAATCATGATAGAGCAAATGAACCGTTACAAATTCAAAGATGATAAGACTCATTTAAAGAGCGGGCTAAGGGTGCGAATATTTGAAGCAAATATGGTACAAAAAATCGGGAGTCGAATAATATTAAATTTGCCACTGTATATTTTGCTCAATATGTAACTGGTACATGTATCATCAAACATCTTTGGAATCTCAGTGTCAATCATATGAACTGTTTTTAAATCGACGCATGTGCGATACTATCTTGACAGGTAATATTCGTGATCTCGGCTCGATTTGATAGATACTTAAATAGTGCCAGCTTATTGCTTAATCGGTTCTAGAGACGAAAACCGTTGTTTTCGTTGCTGTCGGCTAATAGGAAGCGATTACTCTAAAATGCAGAACTTCAATGGCTCGAACTTTGGTGACTCGTTTGCCCTGTCTAGCTAGAACTCGTTCCGGGGTTTATATGGAAATTATCCTGGATGGCTAGACCTACCTTGGCTAGAACGAATTTGTATGGTCTCAAAAGTAAGTGAGAGAATTCTCAGATCCCAACCCAACTACCTAATTTCATGTTGTCTTTCTCCCACATGATGTCGGACATCATGTGGGAAAAGACAACACAAAATTAGTCACCACCAAACACCAGCAGCAGCTATGTGAACAGCCATTTCCAATGTAGGTCGGCCCGATATGGACTGAAATATTGTCTCAAAGGGCCGTTAAACCCAAATCAACCAATCAACCAACCAATGTAGGAGGTCAGTGGGCTAGCCTTAACATCAAAAACAATATATTGGTAACAGACATAACAACAAACAACAAAGAAGACCCAAAACAAAAGTACCGCCTTGAGACGGCCAGTAATGAAATTACTGGGGCCGGGGGAGGATCTTAACCGGTTTGTGGTCGACCAAGCCTGTTTGAACCATTGAAGTTCTACTGTACTATACTACTATCTTATGATATAATCTCTATACAACTAGAAACATGACCAAATGCTATTAAAGTAATAATGATAAATCTGAAAGCAAAAACAGTAAAAAAAACCAAGGTGATTACTATAGGGCCTCCGCAGACTTCGTCTGTCGGGGCCCTAAAGAAAAAAAATCACCTTCATTTGTCAATTGTTGAAATCCATTCTGCTGTATATTCAAAACTGCGATTTTTGTCGTCCTCGTCTATGATGACAGTAAATGGAGGACATTGCTTTGCAGTATTATCAGATGTCAAACTACCATATGGCTAATTTAAAACGCCAACAATGCGAAATATTATGATATCAAAACTTGATAAGCCTTTTTTTCTAACAGAAGTGTCAGAGGTTAATAGCATTCGAATATTTAATAGCACAAAACAATAATTTAAAACCCATCAGTCCGGTTCTACCAGAAATTGAAGAAGCCCACACGTTTGAAATGATGGAAAGATGAAGATTACGTTTCAAATTCATCATCAAAGGGATTGTGTTATTGGGGATGTCAATGAATGGGATGTGACGACATTTTATCAGATCCGAATTAAATCCACATCGCTGATAAGACACAAGTCAGTTACTGGATAACTCTGATTAGGAATTTGATTTTTGATATTCAAATGAATTTAAAGCTGATTTTAATGACCAAAAATAGCGACCAATTACATTTTCTCTTGATTGTAAGGTTTTAGTTCATTATCTAGCAGTTTGCGTTTGCAACAAATAAAGAGTACCTCTGGTATCGCTTTTTATCGCTGATTCCAATCACAGTATTTATTGCTGGCGAAGATGTGTCTTCCAACTAACGACGTGGGTAATATCGTTTTATAGTCATAAAGGCCATTTTCAGATGGCAAAAGCGAATTGGATGATTGATTACGGTGCGTGTTCGTCGTTTGTTATTTTATCGTTCTGCAGCAGGGACAAGCGTCTTCGCAAACTTGCAAATTCTCTGCAAAACGCACTGAGTCTCCTAAACTTCTACAGCATGTGCATGCTGTGATATATTTGAATTGTTGTTTTACTCATGTTTGTTGAAATCAAAGCCCTACAAGTCTCATTTTTATGGTTCAACATATTTGACAAGAGGTTTCTGCGTCTGTGTCTATACGTTTGTACATGTACAGATGTGCAGATTGATTCGTTCGTGACTACTTGCATAGAGCCGGTATAGGTAAGGCACCTATAGCTCGCTTGCGTTGCAACTCAGATAATTATTTTATCGATTAGAGTCATTTACTTTGTAATACAAACGCCTCCCTACAATTGTACTGTGACCTACCGTTTTACTTTATTTATGCTTAATTAACTCGACATCAGTTTTTATCATCAACAGTAATAAATCTGAAAAATTATCAAATTATGACATTCAAGGTACTATTATTTTTAAGTAATATTTAATGGAATATTTTGTTAAAATGCGATGACATTAGATGCGGCCACTACCTCATTTTTGTCTAAATACACGTGTTGCTCGTCACCTGTCCAGTAAAACACGCCGCTATTTAGCGTTTATTCGTCTTTCTTTTGCTACTGCAAGCCTGTCTGCAGCTGGGGCCGTATTCATAAAGCGACTTAAGTGGTTGCTATGCTGTTGCTAAGGCTGAATTTCCATGAAGGAGATTCCCTACAACTATGAAATTTGCCCTGGAGGAACAGTCTGCGGAAAAAGACTGTTCCTCCAGGGCAAATTTCATAGTTGTAGGGAATCTCCTTCATAGAAATTTGGCCTTAGCAACAGCATGGCAACCACTTAAGTCGCTTTATGAATACGGCCCTCGATATATAAGATGTACAATGTATACTGACACTGACTTTCGGATCTACTGGGTTTCAGCTTTGTCCCAGTGCTTTAGTTCAGTGTTTCTGTCGCGACATCACAGTAGTTGTTCTTGATTGATATGTGGAAAGCCTGCAATAGACCAAACAACCACAGACAGCAGAACGTATGGCAAGAATGGATGTATGAAAATCGGTAAACGTCCCTGTTCGAAAGTTAAACTCACCTTCCTTGTTTAAATTCGTATTCATTATTTTTGTTTACTTTGTTTTTGGTCATCTCCGACTATTATTGGTTTTGTTGAGGCTAATTTGGTGACCACCTTTTCTGGGGAAAGATGCCATTCATTTAGCTTTCCACATATACTGCGTGACATTTTAAAGTAAAAATAATAATAATAAAAAATGGCAATATATTTTAAGCTGTTTCTATGTGTTTTCCTTTTGGCGTTTTGGTTTATATAGGATTCAAAGTTAGATGCAAGTTTCATATTTAGGCTGTTTACTTTTCTAGCCGCCTCAAGTCTTCTTTATACTGGACGTATTTGTATTTGAGAAGCGCGGTAGCCGAGTGGTTAGAGTGGCTCGGGTATTGTGCAGAAAGTCGCCGGAAGGTCGTGCGTTCGCGGCTCACTGTCGCCATCCGACGACTGGGAAACTCTCTCTGTCAACCCAGCAGTAAGTGGGTACCTTTTTCGAATTAGGGAAGGATAAGGGAGCGAAAGGAGAGAGATAGGCTCCGCCTTTCATCAGCTGTGCCCAAGATCCAGTGGGTCTCTTACCCCCACTGCCCCTACGGCTATTAGGCTATGGGAAACCTTTATCTTTTATTTGTTATCAGACGTATTTTGTTCCGGTCTGCCGATATAGGTTCTTTCGGACTCTTGTATGCTGTACTTATCAGTAATGAAACTGAAAAAGGCATTTGCCACATAGTATTTTTTAGCCTGGATCACTGACATTTGGCACTTTTGCCTTTAAATTCGTTTCAGATGAGCAGGAACGATTAACCTACAACCGTAGTATCAATATTCAAAAATACATAAGTCCACAACGCAAAACTACTAGTTTGAAGAAAGATAAACACACACACACACACACACACACACACACACACACACAATACGGACATTTAGTCAAGGAAGGTGAAGTCCTCGTCTATAATGATAGTTAATTGGGGACATTGCTTTGCAGTAATATCTGATATCAAACTACCATATGGCTAATATGAAACGCCAATAATGGGAAATATTATATCAAAATTTGATAAGACTTTTTATAACAAGTGTCGGAGGTTAATAGCATTCGAAAATTTAATAGCACAAAACAATAATTAAAAACGCATCAGTCCGGTTCTACCAGAAATCGAAGAAGCCCAAACGTTTGAAATGATCGAAAGATGAAGTTAACGTTTCAAATTCATCATCAAAGGAATTGTTTTATTGGCGATGTTAATGAATGGGATGTGACGACTTCTTATCAGATCCGAATCAAATAGTTGATAAGACACAAGTCAGTTACAGGATAGCTCTGATAATGAATTGGATTTTTGATATTCAAATGAATTTAAAGCTGATTTTAATGATCAAAAGAGCGAACAATAATATTTTCTCTTGATTGTAAAATTCAAGTTCGTTATCTAGCAGTTTGCGTTTGCAACAAATAAAGAGTACCTCTGATATCGCTTTTTATCGCAGGTTCTTATCACAGTATTTATTACTGATAAGGATGTGTCTTCCAACTTACGACGTGGGTAATATCGTTTTATGGTCATAAAGGCCATTATCAGATGGCAAAATCTAGCCTAGCCACTAGGCGAAGAAGAATTTTCACCTTATCTCTTCATTTTCATAATTAATATAGAAGTTCAGTATTTGTAGCTAGTCTATACTCTCTGGCTCAGCTTCTTATAATGTACCAATAAGAAAGGGAGCAAAATCATTATTTGTAGACTGGCCATAGAATGGATGAAACCTTACTATTTTCGATTTGGGATAAAAATTCATTATCAGACTAGTAGCTAGTCTAGGCAAAATCGAATTGGAAGACTGAATATGGTGCGTGTTCGTCGTGTGCTTTATGATCGTTCTGCAGGAGGAACAAGCGTCTTCGAAGTGCGGAAATTCTCTGCAAAGCGCACTGAGTCGCCTAACCCAGCAGGCACACAACATTGAATCAACGCTGATTCAACGTCATGACGTTGAATCAACGTAGATTCAATGTTGATTCAACAATGTGTGCCCAGTGGAAAAACGTCTGCAGATTGTACATGTTGTGATGTTTTTGAATTGTTGTTTTACTAATGTTTTACTCAAGCTCTACATGTCTCATGTTTATTGGTCTACATATTCGAAAAAAAGTTTCTGTGTCTATGTCTATACGCCTGTACATATACAGATGTGCAGATTGATTCGCTCGTGACTATTTGCAGAGGGCCGGTAAGGCACGTTTTGCTCGCATGCGTTGCAACTCAAATAATTACTTTATCGTTTAGAGTAATTTACGTTGTAATACAAACGCCTCCCTACAATTTTACTGTGACCTACCGTTTAACTTTATTTCTGCTTAATTAACTCGACATCAGTTTTTATCAACAAAAGTAATAAATTTTAAAAATTATCGAATTATGACATTAAAGGTACTATTACCTTTTAAGTAATATTTAATTGGACTATCTTGTTAAATTGCGATGACAATGGATGCGTCCACTGACTCATTTTTGTCCGAATACATGTACATATGTTGCTCGTCACCTGTCCAGTAAAACACGCCGCTTTTAGAGTTTTTTCCGTCCTTCTACAGGGTACTGTAGTGTCACGTGACTAGCATGGTAGAAGACGCGTATTTTTAGCGGCAGCAAAAAAACAATCTTTTAGTAAGAAAAAGAACATTATTTTTAAAGTTTTGGTGAAATCATACTGAAATACAGTTGATGCTCTCGGTATATGACAAATGACAAAGAAACATAAGTCAAAATCTGGAGGACAGAGAGATATTTCAAGTGCGATGTCGGGTCAGAATGAGAACAAAGGAAATGCAAACAACGGACAAGCGGTGGGTGGGGTAAGTGATCTTGGAACTCTGATAAGAAATGTGAATGAAACATTGTATGGACACTTACCTATGGCATCAAATGTGCAACAGAACCAACAAATACCCGCCCATCAACCTCATTTGAACATGAATCAGCCAGAAAATCCAATAATAAACCAGAATTTTCCTCCGAACCATCCAAGCCGACAGAATATACAACCCCCGCCATATGTCAGAAATGTACAGTCAGACAATATTCCAAGTAACCATTTTGTGAGAAATGAAACTAATTCCAATGTTGGCACAATACCGAATACACAAAATATGAGAGACACGAATGTAAATGTAAACACAGGGTTTCCACAAGCAAATTAAGCAAATCAAGACCGGAGTGAACAACTAGCTACGATAGCGTTACAAAGCCAACAAGCAATGTTCTCTTTTATGGATCAACTCAATTATAAAATTACAGCGGTGCAGAACTCAGTCTCAAAATTGGACAAAATTGAGAGAGATATGTCTTTGGTGCAGATTGCTGTGTCAGACTTACAATCTGAAAGTGCGCAAACAAGGAAGAAATTAATAGATTTTGATACATTTGCCCAGACATCAGCAGCTGTTTGTGATGACTTCCTATCCTCAAAACAAGACTATGAAAGTAAATTTAGAGAAGCAAAACAAGAAAATGACTTGCTGAAAAATGAACTTGATGAGCTAAGGCAAGAGCATGAAAAATTAAATGAAAATTTCCTTGAACTTCAGAGCAGAACTATGCAAAGGAATTTGATATTTTTTGGTCTGGATGAAGTTGAAAGCCCAGACCAGTGTGAAGCCTTTCTTAAAAACTTTATAAAAGAAGAGTTACCACTCTCCGAAGCAGTAAACGTTGATGCAATGTCGTTTGAAAGGGTACACCGCATAGGGAGGCGGAAAAATTTCCGTTCTGTTCAACCGGGACAGAAACAAAACCCTAGACCTATAGTGGCTGTTTTTGAAAGATTTAGCGATCGTGAAATGGTTAAAAACGTTGCGTCAACTTTGAAAGGAAAAAACTTTAGTATCCGCGAGCAGTTTCCGGCTGAGATTGAACAAAGGCGTAAACCGTTGTACCCGGTGATGAGGAAAGCACTTGAAGATAAAAACAATAAGGTGAAGATGGTGAGGGACAAATTATATATTAATAATACGCTTTATAAACCAAGCAGCTCAAATTCCCAAACTACAAATAGAGATATAAATCACCAAAGTTTCAATTTTAGAGGTCAACATTCAGGGACGTATGCAAATACAAGCCAAACAAACTTTCGAACTCCTTATAGAAGTAACTTTAACCCGACAAAACAACCAGTTACTCAGTTATACGATTTTACAACACCTAATAGGTTCACGTCTCTGTCTAGAAGTGACTCATGTCAAAGTTTGCCTAACATGCAACAAAAAAGTGTTAAGAAAAAGGCAACTTCTCCGTTGGAAGATGACGTTCAAAGTAAAAAGCCGAGGGAAGAGTTAAGCTCAATTGAAATAAATCCCGAAACTGACTTGGAAATGACAACACAAATAGACCTCCGTAGCAGCGATGGTGAAATGCTCACCTCGAACACGCTTAACCAGCAGGGCGAAACACAGTCGCCCCAGTTAACGGTAACCGCTGAGATACATTCTACTCAGATGGATCCCGGCTCTGACGATGTAATAGAACCTGAAGCGTAACGACGCGCGGGGAGTCATGCGACTAATGACTTTGTGAATGAACGTATCAGTAGTAGTAAGCAGAGTACAAACACGTCATTTAATGGCAATGAGACAAACTTAAATATTTTAACCTTAAATGTGTGTGGCCTAACCACAAGGCAAATTTACCCAGAATTTTTAAACCTGATAAGCCAATATGACATTATTGGCTTGCAGGAAACCAAACTTGATTTAACAAATGCAGCTCAATTTTTGGATGGCTATAAGATTTTCTTTAAACATAGAAAACCTATTTCCAAGGTGAAATCAGGCGGAATTGCGGTAGCTGTGAAACAAAATATTCAAAGATTTGTAAATATAATTGACACGCAAAGTAAACTTGTCTTGTGGTTTTCATTATCGAAACATTTAACCGGCCAGCAAGATGATATTCTTTGTGGCGTAGTATATATACCGCCTTCGAATAGCAAGTACTGTGTTGAAGATCCATACGCGGAAATTGAACAAGAATTGAAATCGATGTCTGTAAAATATAACGATGTTTTGTTACTTGGAGACTTTAATTCAAGGACAGGTCGATCTCTAGATTATATTCAAGTCGACAATTTTCTTTCTCATGAAAATCACACTGACTATCTATTTGAAGAATATAATGAAGACTTGCTATTTTTTGAGAAATCTAAAGTCAAGGAAACACGCTTGAGTTTGGATAGTGTCATAAATAACTATGGGTACAAGCTACTAGAATTTTGTAAATGCAACAGTGTGTTCATATTAAATGGTAGAACACCTGACGACGAAGGTCAGGTCAGCTCATCTATGACTTGTGAGGATAAAAGTGTTATCGATTATTTTATCTGTTCTTCAACATTATTTCAGTTTGTTCAGTCTTTGCAGGTTCTCGAATTCTGTAACATGTTATCTGATTCTCATAATCCCGTTTATTTATCTGTGAAGTTCCGTGGCTTGAATTCTGAAATTTCCAATGAATATCCTGTACCAAAAAATATTTCTTGGAAAACCGACCCCAAAAGCGATGGTATATTCTGTAATAATCCTCACAGAAACGATATTTTAGAAATTGATGAGTGTTTATATAGAATGCAAAATAGCACGGAAATTAGTCAGAATAATGTTGATAGTGTTGTTGAAAAACTAAACAATGTATTTTTACACAGTTCTGAAAAAAGTTTTGGACACAGTATTTTTAAAGGAAGAAATAACAGTGTTAAAAATCGAATTCCTTTCTCATGGTTTGGAAAGGAATGTGCTGAGGCTAGGCGATTGTTTCACAGAGCCAAGCGAAAATATAACATTGTTAGAAATAATTTCAATAAATGCACTTTACAAAATAGATGTAAAGACTATAAGAAAACTCTTAATTTTTATCATAGAAAATACATTGATGAAAAAATCGTAAAATTACGAAATTTAAGAACAAAATCTCCCAAGGATTATTGGAAAATTATAAATAACTCATCGGATAAAAATATAATAGGTTGTTCAACTGAAACATTTTTTAATTATTTTAATGATAAGTCTAATTTAAACGAAGAAGAATACACTGACGCATATAATGATATTGCAGATCATCCTGTTTCTGAACAAGTATTCAATAATGATATAAACGGTCCGATAACTAAAATAGAAATTGAAAAAGCTATAAAATATTTAAAAAATAACAAGAGTAGCGGGATTGATGATATTGTAAATGAACAAATAAAAGCCTCTAAAAATGTCATGATGCCTATATATGTCAAACTTTTCAATATTATATTTGACAGCGGGATATTTCCAACGATTTGGTCCACTGGCATAATCCGGCCTATTCATAAGAAGAAAGGATCTTTTGAAAAACCAGAAAACTATAGACCTATAAGCCTGTTAAGTTGCTTAGGAAAACTTTTTACTTTAATTATTAATAATAGATTGAATGAGTATGCTGAAAGTTGTGATCTTATATTTGATTGTCAAGCAGGTTTTAGAAAAGGGTTTTCAACCAGTGATAATATTTTTACTATATATTGTCTCATAAATAATTTGCTTAAAACCAAACGAAAACTGTTTTGTGCGTTTATCGATTTGAAAGCTGCATTTGATACGGTATGGAGGGCTGGGCTATGGAGAAAATTAATCGAGTCCAACATAAATGGAAAATGCTTTAATTTGATGAAAAATATGTATAGTAACATTAAGTCTTGCGTATGTGTGAATGGTTGTTTTTCCGATTATTTTATTTCATCATTAGGTGTCAGACAAGGAGAAAATCTATCCCCCTTTTTATTTGCAATATACCTCAATGACCTCGACAGTTTTTTAAGACAGAATAATGTAACCGGTGTTACCTGTAGTAGCTCTGAATTTGACGAAAATATTTTTATATTTGTCAAACTTTTGATGTTACTTTATGCAGACGATACTGTATTAATATGTGAATCAGAAGCCGATCTCCGTTGTGCATTAGAAGCCTTTGATATGTATTGCAAAACATGGGAATTGACAGTAAATACTAGTAAATCTAAGGTTGTAATATTTTCAAAAGGTAGACCAAAATCAAACTATTGCTTTTATTTAAATAATGTACAATTAGAAATCGTTAATGAATATAAATATTTGGGAATATTTGTTTCTAGAAGTGGCTCTTTTTTCTCCACAAAAAAACATGTTGCGGAACAAGCTAAACGAGCATCTTATAGTTTGTTAAACAAAATAAAAACAATGTCATTACCCGTAGATATACAAATAGATTTGTTTGAAAAAATGGTAAAGCCGATTTTATTATATGGAAGCGAAATATGGGGTCTGGGGAATCTGGAGGTTATTGAACAAGTACAATTAAAGTTTTATAAGCAAATTTTCGGATTAAAATTATCTACGCCAAACTACATGATATATGGAGAACTAGGCATTTTTCCTATTAAAATAGACATTTATACTAGAATGATAAAGTTCTGGAGTAAACTGATAATAAATAACAATCAAAAATTATCTTCACGTATGTATTCTATCTTGTACAGTTTGCATGAGAATAATGATTGCAAGTCTGATTGGATCCAATGTATCCGAAGTATACTTATTAGCTGTGGACTACCACAAATTTGGACATCACAAAATGTTGAAAATCCAAAATGGCTGACATGTCATGTTAAGCAAAAATTAAAAGATCTCTTTATAAATGACTGGTTTTTACAATGTGAAAAATCCTCTAATTATCGAATTTATAAACATTTGTTTACAGGCGAAAGTTATTTAAGTAAATTATCCTTTAACGAAATAAAACTGATGTTATCTTTTAGAACTAGAAATCATAAATTACCTGTTGAATTAGGAAGATGGAAGAAAATAGATTTTGATAGGCGGCTATGTACACTTTGTAAAACAGACGTAGGTGATGAATTTCATTATATTTTGAATTGTAAGTATTTTCGGTCTTTCAGAAAGCAATACATTAAACCCTATTACTACAAGCATCCTAACACTTTAAAATATTCTCAACTCATGAATAGCAAAAATAAGGTAGAGTTAAAAAAACTTACGAAATTTATCAAGATTATTACTAACCTGTTTGTGTCTTGACTTCCCACTATACCATTATTTGCATTAAATAGGCTAATATCTGTTAAGTATTCTGAATCTCAAGTTTGTAATAGATGCTATTACTGTGTAGAGCACGTATATGGTTTATATTGGTTACTATTAGTAGTATATGGTTTGTCATGTTAGTCAAAACTGTTTAGAGCATATGTACAAATTGAAATAGTATAGTATTCTTGCATGCTAGTGTACTAATTGTAAATATGTTGTTCCTCATGATGTTATACCATGTTATAACCTGAGAGAAATAAAGAATATAAAAAAAAAAAAAAAAAAAAAAAAAAAAAAAATACAGGGTACTGTGGAAGGAAAAAGAAGAGGTAGACAGAAGGAGAGGTGGGAAGACAAAATAAGAGTGGACAGGGATGGGCTTTGCCAGCTCAAATAGGGCAGCTGATTACAAGACCAAGATAGTAAGGGATTGACTTAAGTAATGTGTGGTGCCCCAACGACCTCGTTAGGTTATGGATAGAATAGCAATTAGAATAACTTGGTGACTGAAACAAAATTTCTTTAGGACTGACATGCTTTGACCTGACGTACCCTTTTATAGAACATATTGAACTTCACTACAGCTGGTGATTGGGACTGTGTGGTCACCGTAAAAAGTCTCCCTGCTCTTCATCATAGTGTAGATTTTATTTTCTAGTCCTTTGGGATCATTGATTCCATTGTAGAACTTTAAAATTTTTTAGGGTCACTGATGAGGCCTAAATGGCCGAAACTAGGTAGTCTGGCCCAGAAAACTTGTACACTCGACAGTTTTCAGTTCTTTGGTGTGATCCTTGCTTCCAAAGGATAACCCTTTTATAGAACATATTGTGTAAGACATCCCCTTGGCACAAAGAGCAAGCCCTAGCGTGTCGAGTTAGTTGTGACAACATAACAATACTATAAACACGGGAGATGAATATAACTGCAAGGGTATCGATGCAATAAAAGAACAGGGGCCGTATTCATAAAACGACTTAAGTGGTTGCTATGCTGTTGCTAAGGCTAAATTTCTTTGAAGGAGATTTCCTACAACTATGAAATTTGTTCTGGAGAACAGTTTTTGTAAGACTGTTCCTCCAGACCAAATTTCATAGTTGTAGGAAATCTCCTTTATAGATATTTAGCCTTAGCAACCGCATAGCAATGACTTAAGTGGCTTTATGAATACGGCCCCTGTTCATATCGAGCAATAGAAAGCTTTTTATTTCATGAGGAGAATTCGACAACGCATATGGTGGAGCCTCGTCGAGGGAATCTCTGAAATATACCATCAGGAAATAATACAATCAGATCCCACATTCCGTTCTCAAAACCAATAGGGAAAGAAGCACATACATACATACATACAGAAATTGACACAAGTTTTCGAAAGACAAGCACAGTAAGCTCATTCCCAAACAGATGGTCATTCAGCTACCCCAATAACAGCATGAACATCTATTTTTACTGATTTTTTAATTCTAATTACAAAACAAACCAGAACAGAAGGCAGATTGGGCAGCAGTACAGGTGACCAAACTGCCAGAGACCATAGACAAGCGGACACAGGACACATATAACATTAAGGAACCGCAACAGAAGCACCGCCTTGGAACGGTCGGCAAAAGATTACTGGGTTACTGGGGGCGGGCTTAAACTAGTTTCACTTGACCCAAACCTCGCCCTTAGTTTTCGCAATGGTTCAACGCAACAAAAACCCATGTACCACATAACAGTCTAAACAAACTATTTAACAACTATCTCTACCTATTTTCTATTGTTTATTATAAAACATAACGGGAGGCATTTAGCGGGCAGCTACTCAGGTGGCCACATTGCTGAACAGAACAGAACATAAACTTTATTAAATCTCAGGTCATCCATATGACATATGAGTAACTACAAGTTATAGAATATAAACTATGTGGAGCATGGTCAATCAAAGTAAACTATATGGTGTACAAAACAGACGTTCTTTTTCAAAAGTCAGGGAGTGCGTAACCAACCAGTGCAAAGGGCAAGCAACTCTTGCACTAGTTAGTCAAGCACTACCCTAGCACTGTGTGGATCTTAGAGGGAATGTTAAAGGGGGTGGGGATCGACATTTGGAAACAATGATCCTGCAAAGAAAAGAACAAAGACAACGTAAAAACAAACTAAGGTGAATAATTTACAGACAAGTAAGAAGTAAATAAATGAATAAATAAAAAGAGAAAAAAATTGAGGAGAAAAGAAAAAAGAAAGATAATGAAATAAAATAGAAATAAATAGATAAATGAATAAATAAATAAATTAAAATAGATAAATAAAAGTGTGAAAGGAGAAGGGGAAACATGTTTATCAGACATGTAGTAAGGCACAGAATATGTGGATAAGCTCAGAATTTCGGGCTACTTTCACATGTCCCACAGGCTACTTATGGGGGACATAGGAAAAATAAGGGAAACCAAAACTCTGGCTTATTCTATACAAACAACGGCAGAATAGCGAAAATATTTTGTTGCGTTACTCTACACAAGTTATTATTAGCAAGACCGGTTTGGACGCTTCCACTTAGCCAGGTAAGACGCAGTGCTTATTGAATGGGATTTATTGAAATGATGCGTTATTTTGAATACTTAACACCAGCAGTTAAGTGGAACTGACCAAACAGGTCAGCTAAAATTCGTGCAATTCTTGAGCACATTTCAGGCCGGTCAAACATCGTTTGTGAATGAAATAGTGTACACATGGATAGTTTTACAAAGTTGCACATTATGGATTACAGCCATGTTTCAGAGGTATTTTAAAAAAGATATAAAATGTATATTTTTACAAGATGCCTAGGGCTCGAGCTGGGTCAAAAGATCGTCTCTAAACTCCGCCCCAACCCCTCCTCAACTAGCCCCGCCCCATGCAAACTAAAAGCAAATGCATTGGGGTCAATGAAGCGATTCTAATGAGAATCAACGTGAAAGGTCCCAAAATTTTGACCCATTTCGAGCTCTCAGGCGGCATTCCGTACCGTAGCCACCCCAAACATTGGAACAAATAACCAACTACCGTTTCGGCAGTTGGATTTTATTTACTGAAAACTTACACAGTTACAGACGCAAAAGAGGTAGTGTAGACCAGGATCGGAATGCTCTAGGAAGCAGTCCGAGTCGGTTCTACACTATCTCTCATGCATTTCCGTTCCAATACTCAGGGATGCAAAGGTAACGCTAACAAAATAAAGGAAAAGGAAAAGAACAGCGGTATATTGTACTTAAAAAGGTAAATTATGATAAATTGATTAGTCTTCAGTCGACTACAATTATGTCAATAGTCGTATGAGTCACTGGTCATAGTATTATGTTGGTCTGGTCAGTCGTCGTTGGAGTATAATTGTGACTCTTTTTTTTTTTTTTTTTTTTTTCTTCTTCTTCTTCTTCTTTTTTGGTTGATCAGATGTCCGTGACTATGATATTATTTGATGATTTGTCATAAAATTAGCCTGGTTAAGTCATCAGAAAAAAGTTGTTATTTCATTATTTTCCCAAAATGCCAAGAAACGGAAAATCTAACATTAATGAATAAAAAGGGAAAAAGTTTGAAGAGATATAAGCATACAATCATTAGTTTTCCAGCAAGCACACAGCGTCGATTCGACACCGAATCAACGCCGATTCAACGTCATAACTGACGTTGAATCAGCATTGATTCAACGCCGATTCGACACCGTCTGCCAAGTGGGTTGTGTGTTACTGTATGGTCTGTACAAGGATTCTTGCAAAATAAGCCAAATTCCTTAGCTGCGATAAATTCTGGCAATTCATAAGTTCTTTAAATTTGATAATATTAGGATTTGTGTAGAAATACCTTTTGATATACTTGGTACGGTCATCATTAAAAAAAGGGCAGATAAGAATGTAATGGAATTCATCGCCAGTGTCTTGTAAGTTGCAAAGCAGACATTTTCTTTCAGAAAGATCAATTCCTAGCCACCTACCACGTTCACATGGGAACCTGTGGTTTCCAGTTCGGATTTTTGCTAGACTTAGGCCCGATTTCACGTCGCCTTAAAACACCGACTAACTTTTAGTTATCGAATATTTTACCTTTACCGTAATGCAACACTAGTCATTGATTAGTGCTTAAAACATGTTTTAGTGCGACGTGAAATCGGGCCTTAGATACAAGTTCATTGGTAATTTTAGAAAATATTGTTCTAACTGAATATCAGATTTAAAGATTCTGTAATTAATACCCTTTGAAGAATGGTCTAATTTCGATCCCCAATCTTGAAGGAACTGGTCTTTTAGATTTTGTTTAATAATAGGGCAGATATTTAAGTATGATATTTGGTTTTGCCATATATCAGGTCGACCACATTGTTGGAATATTTCTTGCATTTTCCGAATCCATTTTGAATTAATATCAGGTGTATTTCTCAATTTTTGGTATAAAATAAATGCTAGTTTGGTTAGCTTGCCACTAATCAGTCTTCTCCAGAAATTTACCATTCTACCTTTAACATGTATTTCAAGGGGGTATCTGCCAAGCTCTGCGTAAATCATATAAAGTGGGGTGCTTTTGCGCGCGTGTAATATTGAACGTAAAAATTGGGTGTGAATAGCTTCTAAACTGCCGTAATTTTCATAACCCCAGATTTCACATGCGTATGTCAAGATTGGTAATATTGTGTGATCAAACAATTTAAGCTGGAGGTCAACAGGTAGGAAGAGATTTTTCACTCTCATTTGTAAGAGATGCATCGCTTTTTTCGCTTGTTCAGCAATGTGCTTACGTGCATTTAAAAAGCTTCTAGATTTAGAAAAAATAGTTCCTAAATATTTATAGCTGTCAACAATTTCTAATGTATGATTTTCGAGTTTAAACGAGAAAGTATTTGTCTTGCGAGCTCCAAAGATGATAATCTTGGTTTTAGTTTCATTAATTTTAAGTTTCCATTCCTTACAATATCTAGCGAACGAGTCTAAACTTTTTTGGAAATCTTCTGCATTATCTGCTAGTATTACGGTGTCGTCCGCGTATAGTAAAATGAAGATTTTAATGTAAAGAAATAAATGTTCGTTTGCACATTCGATTGGTATGCCATCAATTCTGTCAGAAATAAGGTGTTCTTCTAGATCATTTAAGAAAAGAGAGAACATAACGGGTGAGATGTTATCACCCTGTCTTACCCCGCGATTACTACAGAAAAAAGGGGAATCATCACCCCTAACTGTTACACAGGATTTAATATCTAGATACATATTTTGCAATACTCGCAAAAAGTTTCCATTTACATGGGTATTGCTAGCAGTCCACAAACAAATTGACTTAGACACCAGAAGTTGAAGAACCACAACAGAAGTACCGCCTCGGCACGGTTAGCAATAAATCATGGGGAAGGGTGCTTAAACTAGTTTTAATGGGCCCAAACCTTGCCCTCTGCTTCTGCAGTGGTTTGAAACATTAAGTTAGCTGTTTGGTCCGCATGAAGGTTTCCTAACTCATCAATGAATCGTCACCGGAAACAAACAAATCACGGATAAGGCCTATGATGAATCAGAGATGAGGACTCAACGGAAAGAACGTATTGCGACACCAGGAGACCCCTGGGAATTCAGACGTTACCACTGAAATACCGGAGCAAAAGAAACCATCAGTTGAATCCCGAATAACCAAGCAACAGACAAGTCAAACTCAGGCCCCCACCAACTAAATTTAGTAGCTTTATGTCGGGCCCATCATTGAGTCTGATGCCTGACCAACCGGTGTGCAATTAGAGAAGGAAGCAAAGTTTTCAACCATAATTGACATGCAGACTGTAACATTACATTTATGTTATATCCAATACGTTTGTAACGAATAATTTTCCTGAACTGATCAGAAAAATCAGACTTTCGTTGCGGTTGCATTTGTTTTATGTTCGGTGCTGTTTAATATATTGTGTTCTTATTTTAACCCTTCTATAATAAAAATAGAAAATAGGTAAAATAGTTGTTAAATGTTTTTCGTATAATTTGCTTAGTCTATTGTAACCCTTCTGTTGGTTTAAATTATTTAGTTCAATAAAGATAGCTGAGTTGCCACCTATTTGGGAAAGAGCTGCTGACTCGGCTTATCACTTGTAATTTATTGTTTGTTGGGATGTCTTTGTCAATCTTTCCCTTTGATGTTGGGGATAGGGTTTGGGATCTGATTCAGTCAGTTCCTGAAGTGTAGTTACTCTTTAAATGTACCTACAATTGTTTTGAATTTATAGACTAAGTCACCATAAAATTCTGGTTCCGATAGGCCCTGTTGCAAAAGACTTTTCAATCCGACATTGAATTTAGAAACCAATTCATAGTGTCGGCGAAAGAATGTTGAATATGCTTTTCGAAGGTGATATTATCTATAGCCATGTTGGAAAAGGCTGTGTTTTTTTTTCACGGAGAAAATGACAAAGAGATGATGAAAATAGGCCAACGTACACATACAGAAGTATTCGTATACTACAACCTTCGCGCACGTACAAGACTCGGATCAACCTGCACAGTCTAATTAGTGTCTTTAGAGTCTTCTCTGATCACACGAGTCTTCTCTGATCACTGGAACAGTCTGTGGTTCCTGGAATTTTAAAAAGCAAATATCAAAGCAAACTATATGCATTACATACATACCTTACGCGGAACAATAATCAGAAATTCGACAATTTAGGGAAGCGAATTTAGCAAATTGAATAAAGAGCATTTGATGGTTTATACGACACAACAAGCACCAAAGAAAAGAAGGGTTCACACTCTGTTCAGGTCAGTCAACAATTTTTGCATTTTGTGGAGTAAACCATTTATGGTTTGGTTACATTATTTTTGTAGCAAAGCGCTTCAATAGCAACAACAAGTGACAACAAAGCCGCTATATAACGCCAACATCAGTTTGACGTAACCCACTGCTTTGCAGGGGGAAAACGGGTGGTTCGAGGTTTGTTGGAGAATATCAGACAAAGCGCAACAATAATCAGCCCTCGCACTACACTTATTATTATTAAAGGTCTAACGCCGACGTAACGTTAAAAATGATCGTAAATTCTGTAAGATGAGGGTAAAGGAGTTTCAGACAATTTTCCATTCATTATACAGGAAATTGTTCAAAAGTTGCTTGGAATCAGCGTTTGGCGTCAGAAAAGCCATCTATGGAAAACAACAAAATAACACCCAACATTCGAAACTTTCCACGTACCTGACGGATGAGTTGGATCAAAAAAGTAAAGTCAAGCTTTAAAACCCAGGGGCCGTATTCATAAAGCAACTTAAGTCGTTGCTATGCTGTTGCTAAGGCTATACTTCTATGAAGGAGATTCCCTACAACTATGAAATTTGCTCTGGAGGAACAGTCTTACAAAGACTGTTCCTCCAGAGCAAATTTCATAGTTGTAGGGAATCTCCTTCATAGATATTTAGCCTTAGCAACCGCATAGCAACGACTTAAGTGGCTTTATGAATACGGCCCCAGGGGCGTAACTAGGGGTAATTACATGTTACGCACAACTATGTTTTATACCATTTGAGTGCAAGAATATGATTTAACCCCCAAGAATATTTAAAGTAGTCGCGTCTGTTAACAGTTACTATTGAAATCTTGTCCAATTTAAAAGATTTCAGCAGCACCAAATATGCATGTGCGTGTTGAAATTTTGTCAATTTGACAAAATTTCAATACGCAACTGCGTATTTGCGTACAAACGGTAACCTTATGATATCAAGCGTCAACAAACAAACGCCCGATTTTTTTTCGGCGCGAAACAGCCTTTTTATGCTGATGTTCCGTAAAACCCATATCACACACTCATGCCCGAATTTGAATCTCAACAGCTTAAGCCCATGATACACGGTAAACCAAGTAACATGTTCCTTGTAGTATGAAACTTTTGTTTCTTATTCCTTGTGCTGATACACGGTGCAGCTTGAAACATATTCCTTCCCAGGTAATGCCTTGGCATAAGGCCCTTTGTATCTGTCTTTTCACTTGTTAGACTATTAAAAAGTGAATGGACTACATGATATATGATGTCCTGTGAATACACAGAGATTGGAATCATTCTTGGAGGGGTCATGCAATTTGAACCCCCCCTACCCCTCCAAAAAAAAAAAAAAAAACACACACACAAAAAAAACAAACAAAAAAAACAGACCTACAACATTCACATTACTGTTGCTTTGTGACCCTGTGACCTGACTTCTGATTGGCTGTATGGAAGAAGGAACATATTACAAGTCGTATGGAATAGAACAAGTTCTATCCCAAAATGTGTAGTATATTACTCCAAAAAGTAGCATGTTACAGAGTATTAGCATTGTATAGACGATAAACCTTGAAATATGTTTCAAGGAATATATTTCTTGGTTTACCGTGTATCATTGGCTTTAGCAGAACAAGATAAAGTTTGTTTAGCCTATTGTAGTTGCAGAAAATCTACAACGACAAATACCCGAAAATACTTTATCTTGTTATGCCTAAGATATATAAATTCTCAGTCCTGCTAACGTTTTGTCTATGGTATATATCAGCAGAATAACATGGTTAGACATTAACTTTTGGCAAACTTCTTGCAGATGTGCGTTAATTTTTTAAATTTCCTTTGCATGTTTGGCGTGTTTAGCAAAGAATTTCAGTAGCATACTTACGTGGAACATTTATTGTGCATGCCACGCGTTCTGCTTGTAATCTTATCATAAGGGAACCGCAAATCATCTAAATGTGTTGGCTACTTAAACTTTAATGGATACCAGACTCAGACTTACTGATAACATATGAAATGCTAACCAACCATTAAATTGGCCTCTTTGAAACTACTGTTAGAAATCAAAGGTTAAGCTAAAATATGTCTTGTCTGGTGATAATGTAAAGATACAAAATACAAAATTGAGATTTATTAGATGGAATTCAAAAGATTTTCTTATCAACAATATGAAATTACATATGGCCGACTCACTCAGAATAAGTAGACTTCTGGAAAAAATGTCATACGTTAATGAATTGTGTTAAAATGTTCTTGGGTAGTCGGAGTGAAACAACCAGTAAGTGGAAGTTGACTCTGTATAATTTGTCGAATTGTCCATGCAAAAAATGAAAGAAAAAAAAAAAGAAACCAGTCATTAGAAGCCATAAAGAAGGAGTATGTTTTAGAATAACAATTTCATATTTTATAGCCTAACTACTCTTGGTTCATTTTGTTTTAGTATTTTTGATCATGTGTGCGCTTAGCAAATAATACTTTTGTTTACGGTAAGCAAAAGTTGCATATAAGCCAATGTATTTAATGTATTTACGAATGCAAATTTTTCCATTTGTACCCTTTAATAAAAGATTGAAATACAACGAGTACATGTATATCAATTAGCTGGTTACTTATCAAGTAGTTTGTCAATCATGTGAACACTTTCAGCATCAGAGACGAAAGAAGCTGAATTTGCAATCAGCGAAGATCTAGATGAGGCGGCTCATAATGAGCCGCCTCATCTAGATCTACACTATTTGCCCTCTAATCTTTTAATTCTCCGTATGATATAGCTTGGACGACACTTATTTTTTTTTAAATTTTGCAGAGGCGTAAATTTGTCGTCTATTTTTTTTCGCATAAAGGGTCAATCTACTGAATGAGTAGATTTTTCCTTTTCAATTTCAGCTTTTGCCTTTAAAACTCTGATTTTCGCTCTTCTATATGTCGTTTCTTTTTTTTAGCCAAGGGCAACCTTTTGTGAGTTTCGTTTGCATTTAGAATTGCATACCTTTATATTATATGGCCCCTCATCAAAAAGCATACTTCGCGTCTGTAAAAGTCTTTATCAAACTCGTTTTTTTTTTTTTTCTTGACGAATATTTCGAGAGCTAATGTTGAAACACCAATAGCTTCTCTTCAAGCTCCATCTCAAGATCGAGTTAATCATTGAATGATCACAAGTTCAAAGAGTTGATATTTAAGCGTCTTTGTTTATTTTAAGACCCTTAATGAAGGCGCCCTTTAGTTTACCCCTTGATGACCCAGACTGACCCTCCTGACCCTGCTGTCGGGTCAAAAGACCTACTCATTTAGGGTCACCAAAACATACAACAGCACTAAGTAAATAAACAGAGATCTATAATTTGATTCTACTCCGTACAAATAAAGGCAAAGTAATAAAACACTACCGTGGGAAAAATAAAACATCGGGTCATTTCAGGACTCAGAAGAAGGAGGCCTATATGACAGGTCAAGCTTGTAATTCGGACTCCAAATTCCCTTAGCCCGAAGAGCTGAATCTATTAAAGGTAAACTCCCTCGTGTTTCGTTACGAAATAATCACAAAATTATGAAACTGGTTAGTTGTATGCAACACAATTAAGACTTGTACAAAAATTCTTCAGCGAGAACATCTTTGTTACGGAGACAGAGATGATATATCAGTGCAAAGCCCTCTTGAATATTCATGAATATTCTGTCGTCATAAATTGTTTGACTCCCACGCGGCGATATAAGGCGTTTCTGCAAGCATGTTTAGAATTTTATGATTGGTGGAGTAAATAACTTAACAATAGCAATAACCTCTAATCCGTGCACTTGAGTTCTTTTCAGCCAATAACTGTCTGAGGTCGATAAAAGAAAGAGATTAAAGTTATTCATGATATAACTTTACCCTGATTAACTATGATTGCTGGGCGTAGCCAGTCTTCATTTTTGGCGGGTCGCCATTCCCGCCAAATTATTTATTATGCCCCCAACTTCGAAGAAGTTGAGGGGCATATTGCTTTTGGCTTGTCCGTCCGTCCGTCCGTCCGGAACGTCCGTCCGTAACACTTTAAGTATGCTTCGTTACTTAGGAACTGTAAAGGCTGGGGTCTTGATATTTTATAGGTGGATAGATTATAAAAAAATAGTGAACCCATATTTTTTTTCTTTTCCGTCAGCCATGTTCTTTCAGAGTTATGCCCCTTTTTCCAAAAATGAAATGTAAGTTTGTTAGCAAAATTTTGGAAAAAGTATTTGAGCTAGGTTGTTAATATTTGGCATACTGGTAGGGCTTATGGTGTAGATTACCTGATTAACTTTTGGGCTAATTTCGTGAAAAATTAACTGAATTATGCCCCTTTTTTAACTTTGGCATTCTTCCAACTGTGAACTGTTTGACCTAGAGACCTGATTTTTGGTATACTTATAGAATCTGATGTGTCAATCATTTTGATGATAATTACATTGTGTTGAGTTCATTATTGACAGAGTTATGCCCCTTTTACTTAGTTTTGCAAAACATCTTAGGTATGATCCATTACTCAAGAACTGTAACTGCTGGAGCCTTGATATTCCATAGGTGTATAGACCATAAAAAATAAGGAGACCCATATTTTTTTCCTTTTCCATCGACCATCTAGTTTAAGAGTTATGGTCCTTTTTCGAAAAATTAAATGTAAGTTTGTAAGCAAAATTTTGGAAAAAGTATTTGAGCTAGGTTGTTCATATTTGGCATACTGGTAGGGCCAAAGGTATAGATCACCTGATTAACTTTTGGGCTAATTTCTTAAAAAATGACTGAATTATGCCCCTTTTTTAACTTTGGCATTTTTCCAACTTTTTAACATTTTGACCTAGAGACCAAGAGACCTGATTTTTGATATACTTACAGTATCTGATTTGTCAATCATTTTGATGATAATTACATTGTGTTGAGTTCATCATTGACAGAGTTATGCCCCTTTTTCTTATATTTGCAAAACATCTCAGATATGATCCATTACTCAAGAACTGTAACTGTTGGAGCATTGATATTTCATAGTTGGATAGACCATAAAAATAAGCAGACCCGTATTTTTTCTTTTCTTCGACCATGTAGTTTTAGAGTTATGGCCCCTTTTTGAAAAATTGAATGTAAGTTTGTTAGCAAAATTTTGGAAAAAGTATTTGAGATAAGTTGGTCATCTTTAGCATACTAGTAGGGCCTTAGGTGTAGATCACCTGATAAACTTTTGGGCTAATTTCGTAATAAAATGACTGAATTATGTCCCTTTTTTAACTTTGGCATTTTTCCATCTTTTGAACCGTTTAACCTAGAGACCTGAATTTTGATGTAGTAATAGTATTTAGTGTGTTGATCATTTTGATGATAATCAAGTTATGTTGAGTTCATTATTAACAGAGTTCAGCCCCTTCTTTAAAAATTTAGTATAAGTTTGTTAGCAAAATTTTGGAAAAAGCATTTGAGTAGGTTGTTCATATTTGGCATCCTGATATGGTCTAAGGTGTAGATCACCTGATTAGCTTTTGAGCTAATTTTGTAAATATTAACTGAATGATGGTCCTTTATTAACTTTGGCAGTTTTTCAACTTTTGAACTGTTTGACCTAGACATTTCATTTTTGGTATATGTATAGTATTTGATATGTCGATCAATCTGGTGATGATTACGTTATGTTGCATTCATGATTGACAGAGTTATGTCCCTTTTCATGTCTGTACATAATAGCAAGAACTCGCAGGAGCTTTGAAAGAGTGGGTGCTAGAGGACTTGTAAAGCATATTTTTGCCTTTAAATTACATTACTTTCAATGGAATTTGTTTCGTAGGGACACCAAACGGAAGTGACATATTTTTGTCGCTACGTTATGTAATGACGTCAAACGTTCTGTTCCAAAAAATCAAAAAGGCATCAAAGTTTACCACTTTTGTGCGTAGGTCACTACATGGTGATTCACAAAATGTAAGGAGGCTGAGCATTGGGTGAAGGTTGAAGGAAATAGAAAATGCCAAAGAGAAGAAACTGAAAAAAAAATATAGCCAGTATTCCTAGGAGAAAGATTAAGTGGGGATAGCTGTTCTCGGTCAATTTCTCATCCGTTTGTCAGACGTAGCTGGCAGTTTTTGAGTTGCAATAATTTTATTACAAATTTCAAACCACAACTTGTGAGATTGAATCCAGAATCGTACAGTGAGTAGGGTCTATACTTCGACTAGGCATATAGTTGGGGGCATAGTGTTTTACAAACACATTTTCTAGTTTCATTAGATTCTCCTACTTCCAGTGACCATCACAAATTATAAATCTGATAGATAAAAGTTCTTTTACTCGCGACCATTCTTATGCTTAAGATATAGTTTTTCGTGAGAAATTTTAAATATAATAGACACACTGAGGGCGTATATCTTTAACAATCTCTGACAGCATAAGAAAACAGACAGCTTGCAAAATCTTTAACCACAAACAATTAAACCATATCGCAGCAGAAAAGTCACAACTGTCTACATGTTTGAGACAGGTAAGAGGATTCGTGTGTCCCTAGAAGTACATGTAGGGCTTCGTCTTCCAAAAATATAATTCTCGCAGACAGATTTCAAGACAAACTGCCGAAGTCTTCGAATACAGTTTCTATTTTATTTCAACAAAAGGAAGCCATGATGCCGGGTATATGTTTTTAGACACCGACCCCCCTCCACACACACACACACACACACACACACACACACACACACACACTCCAATCCCTCTTCCCCAAAAACTTCCTTCCGTAGGCACGAAAAATACTCCATTGTGTTTCAGCACAATCTGTTCTTAACAATCAGACACAGAATTGGATTCAAGAGACATGCACCAATGCATGCTCAGCTCCACCATTTTTCGATTAAAAATAAAAGTTACTTTCAACATTAATAGCTGTAAGAAGTCCTTGTCAAAAGTAGTAAAAACTCTAGATGACATTTAAAGCTTTTATCTCGCTACATTTAATATAATCGCACTTAAACTGCAATGTAAAGTTTGGATATTTGTCCATGTTCAATTTTATTTATCTGCATTTTAGGCACATGATTTTAATCTTCGCATTCTTGTCATGACTAACCATCAAAAGTCTAATGAGGCGTTTAAATCTTTGTATCTAGTTTCGCCGGTCTATCCCATAACCTTGCAAGGTTTTATGGGCGCCACAGATGCCTTCGCAAAATGTATCCTTTTCCATTTGGTTTTGTTTTCAGTGCCCTAGTTGTGCTGGCACGTCCATCCTTGCCCACTCTTAAATACTGCCTATCCACCACGTCTTCGGTCTACCTCATCTTCGTTTTCCCTCCACTGCGCACTGTGGGATTCTTTTTCCTCCTTTCACTGTGTCATTTAGGTTCCACTTTGCTAAGCCAAATGATTTTATATACTAGTAAGATGTTTCCGCTTTTTTGACCATGACCAGGAGTTCTTATGTCCTTCAATGGCTACTTGGATCTTTCTGCGAACATCCTATTCAGTTAGGAGATGTTCCACCCCTGATTAACTATGTATATATATATTTATATATACAAGGCCTGTTACCAGACGAAAAAGAGTCCTAGTACCCAAACCACCTGGTCATTGTGGCTTAACAAATTCGTTTAACCATAATGACCAATTAGGTTTGGAACTATGACTCTTTTTCGTTTCGTGACAGCCACTGAAACTTATTTCAACAGATAGCACGCCATCTCAGAGACCTGACTGCTGCCAAGGCCCTCGTTTCACATGATTGTGTGTAGAAAGTAGAAATGACAAGCTTGCTTTGTACATGTATATGAATTCCTTTTCCTCCGAAGGAAGTATTTTGCCTCACTGGAAGCAAATTTTCTCTTTTAATAGTATCCTCATATCTGAAGCGGGGGATATACAAGACAGTAATCTCCCTTTAATGTGGCTTCATACAGTTTATCAAATTCAAGCGTTGTCACAAACATAATGCATATTTGTTCTACATGGAAACTTAATCTTTGCGGTGGTCTGTGTTTATGCTGACTAAAACCGGACGCCACTGACGGCGCAATCCAACAATACCACTCTTCTGCAAGGCTACGAGATTACGGAGCGAGACCTTCTTTAATCTTACTACCGGCTGTTCATTTGATCGTTAAAAAGTCATTAAAATTTCATTTACGGAATCTACTTATGACAAGAGAGACTTAGATATGATATACCTATAAATTGTCTACAAATATTTGGATTAGTGTCTTCTTCATGGTCTGAGCTGTGACTTTACAACACGTGACCTGTCGCATCATCCCGTTTCCTTTGACCCATTTATGCCTAGCGTCCCCTTTAAAATTTTAAACAATACGGCATCTAATCGGCCTTCTCTGTTTTCATAGGAAATACAAGCATTTTTAAGAATAAACTAAGCCAGACACCCCTTAAATTTACAGGAATGACAAAAGGCATAAAAACCATAGCCGCTCATATGTATAACCCTACCACCCCCACCCCCTTTCCCGCCAAGCCGTTCCCCCTCCTCCCACTTGGACGCCGATTTCAAAGGAGACATTGTTTTTTTTTTTTCAGAATTCTAGACTCCCTTCTGAAACGGCTATTCTAAAGTATGTAAGCCGCCAATCACTGGGGCTTAAATAATTTTAATTTGGGTAAACGAATACAGATTGTAAGTTATATACAATCTGCATCCTTATACCCAAATCAAAATGAGTCAAGCCCCCATGCGCCAATGAGAAGAGAGACAACTATTTGTAGCTCATACATGTAGTGATCTCCGTCGGATATACTTTGCAGGACAGCTTGAAGCCTGTTCACAGTGAAAATGTCCTTTTAGACATGTGCTCCAGTGAATCCACCTATCAGCACAGAATACCAGCAGTCAGAAGTATTATATCACAGGGTATAATCGATTCCGCTAATTTTCGCTTCCTGCAGAGACTGTATATCATATTTGGCTACCGCCGAAACTGTCTGCGATCTCTTGCTTCCTGTCGAAACTTCTGTACATGATAAATGGCTTCCTGCAGAGACTGTCCGCGTGATTCTGCTTCCTGCCGAGGCTCTCGGCAGGAAGCAGAGTCACGCGGACAGTCTCGGCAGGAAGCCATTTTTCGAGGACAGTAGTCTCTGCAGGAAGCAGGAGTTCGCGGACAGTCTCGGCGGAAGCCAAATATGATGTACAGTACCTGCAGGAAGCGAAAATTAGCGGAATCGATTATACCCTGTGTATATTGACTTCTGAGAATTCAAAGCATCTCAGTGAAAAGAAGAATCTAATCGCACAGGGGGTGTGCATTCTAATGTGAATCTTCCATGTTGGTATTAACTCTAATTAAGTCCAACGATTCGTGTAGATCTCGGCGCAGTTGTTCAACAACTAAAGACGCCGTTCGTTGAAGAGACGTTAAAATTTCAAACACATTGTATACAAAACACTGCCATCTTTTTCAGTCAGAAATATAAAGACGCTTGATACTGTGGGTACTAAAGGACTAAACGAATCCTTTATTAACAAATTCGCCAGGCTAACGATGCTCCGAACAATCGGGTTCTGTTAGTTGCTAACTGGACATAACAGACCGAACAAAAAGAATAATATATTCGACAGGAATCTTTGGAAGGCGGTTTTTCGCCTGTTTGCGTTCGCATTTTTAACTACAAAATCTAAGAGCTGTAAACAAGAAAACTTCTCAAAAGCTTACGCCGCTGCCAGAAAAGCAGTGCCTATGTCTCTGTTTTGCCAGTCGCAGGCTATACAGAAACAGATGTTGGGAGGTGTCGGGTTAAGATCGTGTCAAATCAAATTTAATGATGACCAAGAAAAAATGACAGTAACAATCTCGCGTGTGACAGGCCGTTTTATTTTCACCTTCGATATCACTATATCCAGTCATTAGCCACTAAGTATACCCGTGGGCTGGTGAGAAACCTTGGGCTAATATTTCAGCTAAAAGGTTTTCGTCATAAATCAGACACTACGCCCGTTTAGTATCGACCTTTACTCCTTTTACTGTCAGCCCAACATTGCTCATTAACAGTATGCCTAAGAAACTTTGCTCCTTCCTGGAATGTACTGGAATGATAGAAAACAAAACAAGACTGAGCCGCGACACGTGAAAACCAACAATGTGGCTGTGCGCCCAGCGCAGACTCAATTCAGCATGGTCTGATCAGACTCTTCACTAAGCGTTTAAAGGGTAGCTAAGGGTCTAAGTTACTTTTATGCGGACCGCGAAGACTCTGATCAGGCTCGTCCGTATAAAGCAATGCTGTAAAATATTATATCATTGCTTCCTGGGTATGATATTGCAATGCGACAAAGTTTTCTCAGTATTTAATCTATAAATAAAAATCATTTCATTGGTTTAAGGGTCGATCACGTGGGGTAGATACTACTTCGCATATATCGCATGATTTGTAACGTAACGTATTAATATCGAATGGTTGGTGAAGCAACGTCTTAATGTCGCCTTCTGCCGGGCCGGGTAGCGCAATCGGTAGGGCACCTGACTCGTAAGTCAGAGATCCTGGGTTCGAATCCCGGTTTTGCCACATACTTTCGTTTCTCCTTCCGCTGATTCAAGAAGGGCAGTTGTCAGTTACTGGCAAAAGTATGTGCACTTAGTACTGGTTAACCGCTTAGGAGGTCTAAGCCTGCCCAGGAATAGTGTGGTTAGGTTAACTGACCGTCCCAACATGACCTTAGTTGTTTACCGTGGACGTTAAGCATCAAATCAACCAACCAACTGTAAAGAGCACCAGGTATGAAAAGGACAGTTTTGGTCCAAATTCAAATTCTCTTAAAGTTGCATAGTTTCTATTGCTTATTATTTGTGCGTATGGGAACAAACAGAAATAGTATGTTTCGTCTTTGTGAATTATCATGATTTCTGAATGTCTATTTTGTTTCAATAATATTAAGGAAAAAAGCAAGAGTAAATGAGTAAAAAAGGCTTTTCCTGTCAAGAAATATGACAGTTACAATAGCTTAAGAATGATCTCGTTAATAGGCTTTTGGTGAAATGCATATACGTTGGATAGCACTGCTAACCACCTGTGTACACTACACATAGCCTATCCAGGTACCCCACCCACTCGTTGCAAGTCCAGAGAACCCAAAAATCCAACAGATCAAAAATTGAAATGTATATCAAATTATCGCTTGTGTCTTGGAAAATGAATAATCACCACATATGTTTATTTTGTCTATGGGCGGAGATATTTTGTCTCCAGTACATTTATTATCTTCATTTGGCATTTAATTTATAAACACTTTTTATACAGAATGTGAAGTGGGCTTGATGCCGGGCCCATATATTTTGAAGGCCACAAAGGCTACAAAATTCGTCAAAATCTACTGGGGTATATGTTACAGGTAAAAAAAAAACACGCATTTTAAATGCAAGAACTGATTAATTTTGCGTTTGCTGTTACATACGAGGTTGGCATTTTCCTGCAATTTTATATTTGAAATAGAAGCTTAAAAATGAGTGTTCTGGGACCAAAAATATGGCCTTACCATACCAGGTCTTTTGACATTAATTTTACTCAAACACAGACCTTTCAACCGAAATAATAACACAATTGTTGACTGTTGACTTTTGTTTCGGCAAATACGAAGCTTTGTTGAATAGTAAGCCTCACATTAAACAATGCGACAAAAGACAAAAATAGTACAGTGCGATATCCAGACATCATCTTTAGATATGGCTTAAAATTTGTTAAAAACGACGATGAGAGACCTAAATGATAATGCCACAATTACTTCCCCTGAAGGTGAACAAAATCACCTCGGTCAGTGATAGAGAAACTAGTGTGGCAGAAATGGATCGGTGTGAGAAAGTCCGTTGTCTCTGTAACAAACTGAACTGCACATCGGCCAAAATGTATAACTAGAAACCAGATAATTAATTTTAGCATGGGCATTGATATTTATATCCTTTTTGAAAGAAAGAACCTTTTAAACTTTAAATAGTTTTCTGTTAGTATTTGCTAAGTTTTCTATCATTTTAGTTTTCTCATGATAAATTTTCGCTCATGCTTAAGCCGTGTGCATCCTTTTCTTTTATGAAACTGCACATAATAAGTGCACGTATTAAAATGTCCGAATAGTTTTCAATAAATGAATTGAAAGTTATTACAGATTTGCAGATATTTCTCACGTTTAGGTAAATCATAAGTTTTTAGATCTTTAACAATAAATCATTTCTCATTTTAAATGCTCAGTAAAGCGTTGAATTTATTAAAGATTTTGCACCGAAATTAATTTTCTGAAATACTTATTTCTTTAGAAACAAACTTCAAACTGAAATAAATGCATTTGTTGAAATTAATGGTCACCTTTATCAAAGAAACAGATTTTCTTGCTTTTCTATCCCTAATAAAATGGAAATCAACAGTTAATTTATTGATTTAAGTTACAAAGTACATGGATATTAAGAAACTAAGGGATACCAAAAATCTAAAGAATTTACATTATTTTGCGAACGCAAAGTTCGAGTTTAAGATCATCAAAATGAAATATTGTCAAGGCCAGTGCGCAGCATGCATATACAGGGGATCAGAATTTCACGATACGCAGGCAATTTATTCTTCAGGCTTAGTATTGCAATTGATTCGGAAGTGCATTATGGCTTGCTCCTTTTAAGCTGTTCTTTTGACTGTCGATGCATCTAATGAAATCAGAGTTGCGTCAAACAACGACACCCTCCTTAAGCTGACCATCAATATTGCGTTCTAGTGTGTAAAAAAGAGGTCATTTTCAGAAACTTGCAGCAAGCTGTTGAAAATCCCAACGGCGTATCACGGCTAGATTTAATAAAATGTTATGGGGAGAGTCGGGTAACTTCGGACAGCGGGTAAATTCGGACAGTGACATTTTTTCCTTTATATATCAGTTGTTTGGAACTAAAACAAAAATTAACTGGCCAAACAGAGAAAATCCTGATGAGACGGCTCATCATGAGCCGTCTCATCTGGATTTTCACTGTTTGCAATTGCATGTCCGAATTTACCCGCCTGTCCGAAGTTACCCGACTCTCCCCTACTTCTGAAAAACTAAAAAGTTTAACCGTTGATGAAATTGGACTTACATGCAGTCATTATTCTATCAATAATAATATATTTGACCATTTGATTTAGTTACTACGGAAACTGCTTAACATCAACATCTCCCACTGGTACTTGGTCAGTAATGAATTTAAAAGAAAAAGTCATTTAAACATGTACTGTGTCCTATACAAGTAAATATATACACCACGGACAGTCAGACAATCTATGCTCGACCCACAAAATCTGATTCAGAATTCAAATATCGCTCAGATTCTGACAGAAATCTTGATATCGTTGAATAAGCCCGACACCAATGATTCTCGAAGCACTGGCAATTTTTTGTGTGCATTAAGAAAAATTGATTTGATTATCAGAAAAGTTGTCACTTTTTCCTTCGGGAGAAAATATTTGTCATTGTAACTATGCATAAAGTCCAAGGTATGAAATTGGGATCAGTAGAAGTTCATTATATCAGAATTTTTAAGCAGGCTTGAAGTCAGATGGGATACGTCGAGTGAGAAGGACAAACGGGTTAAGGCTTAAACATTATAGAGCGGGCTTGTGTCAGCAACATAAAAGTTGGATAAAATTCTTTTATTGGACAGAACAGAGTGAATTGTTGGAATCATTAGACTGTTGTCGGGGTGCTGTTAGCAAGAATGATAGTTAAGTGAATGTAGAACACATGGACGTTTATGAATCAGATGACTCGGACTTCGACAATATAGACAACGTTGATATAGAAATCATAGATGTAAACTTGCAACGACAACTGCCGGATAATATTGATGAAAGGAACTGATGAACTTCATGAAAACTACCACTCATGTAACAGAAACTCGAAGAAAAATAAATGCAGTGTGCCAGAAAATCAATCTTACAAGATGGTATACTATACAACTTCTGTATGACACAACACAACACAAAATACCACAGTGCTCCTGAAAATACTGACGAGAAGACGGCATGTTCTATTCTCTAGCCTGGCCTGGCATGGCCCGATTACGCAAAATGACATAAGAGCTTATCTGATGATGTAACACATGGGACCAGGCCAAGCCAGGCCAAAATATCATTTGAAGAATCATACTTTATGCATTATTTATATTAGAGGAGCCACTGTTGCAAATGCTGATAAACAAACAAAATAATCAAACATAATGGCCATAAAAATTACCATAGCAGTTTGATAAAGCTCCTTTGGGAGAAGATAATGCAGTCTGTTGAAACAAATCAGATTTTAAGTTCTGAATGTTGAAAGGGTATATGTTGGTATTTGTTGGCCTGGCCTGATCTGGCCCAAAGTATTATATCATCAAATAAGCTCTTATGTCATTTTGTATAATCGGGCCAGCCCAGGCCAGGCCAGGCTAGAGAATAGAACATGCCCGAGGAGACAACTATCAAGAACTGGTCAGCGGTCCTGTCAAGCTATAGTGCTTATATAAATTCTCCCAAATACAGAACATCTGCGTCCAATTTATTGGAATCCAAAAATGAGTATCATAAAATATAAATGTAGCGACGATAATGGTATGTGAAATACTCAAGAGGGAAATTGAAAGTCTTTGAATGAATAAAGAAACCTCTTCAAATCAGTTGATTTCCCAAGAGCAGGAATAGCAAAGATTGGAAAGCAAAAGTGAGACATGTGAGGGTATGTGTGTAGTCAAAGCGAAACATCACTTGCATGATAACGTCCAAACGGTAAGGATGCTATTCTTACAAAAAGTCCTCATCTCCCCGCCCCTCCCCGCCCCACTCCCCGAAGTATCGCTTTTTAGCATTTCAAATTACATATACAAGGGCTGACATTCATATGTCCAGCTTCATCCCAGACACAATTACAGATTGGAATACACCTTTTAACTCTGCTGAATATTCTGAGAATGCACCTTCAAATTAACCTTCTCGATAAAATCATGAGTTAAGTCGAAAAACACATTGGAGCAACGTTGATTAAAGGTCATGACATAGAATCAACGTTACTTTAATCTTGATTCAATGTTGTTTGTCCTAATCGTCCAGCCTTGGGAATACTGATGTACCAGTATCACCTGGGGTCGTATTTATAAAACCACTTAAGTCGTTGCTACGCTGTTGCTAAGGCTAAATTTCTATAAAGGAGATTCCCTACAACTATGAAATTTGCTTTGGAGGAATAGAGCAAATTTCATAGTTGTAGGGAATCTCCTTCAAAGAAATTTAGCCCTAGCAACAGCATAGCAACCACTTAAGTCGTTTTATGAATACGTTCCCAGGAAACTATGAAGATTCAGGCGAAGCACGTTTACCAGTATATGCCTTAATGCGGGTTTTCTTTTCACCACGTCAATTTTAGAGGTGAGTAAGATTTAAAACAGCTGTCAAACGTATGCTGTAATTATGGTATCATCTGAAAAAAGAAAGGTCAAAGTCCAGAAACAAAATACGAGTAATTTAAAACGTAATTTGTACCATTAATGTCGAAAGTTAAGTACCTTTGTCCATTTATCATCTGGTGCCTTGTATTGAATTCAGGGTCTAACATTTTTATAACCTTTTTATTACAACAAAAGTTGCATAGAAGCAACCTGTTGCACACCTGTAGGCTCCATATTGATGAGTGTCAGTCTGAAAGAGGCCTAGCCTGTCCAACGGCCATTCCTTCGAGAATATATGTACAAGGGTTGATCCAGAAGTAATGTCACTGCGTCCATTGCGCGCTTATTCATTGTAGAATTATTACAAAAGTTATATCAAGCTTTACTGCAATTCAATTCTGATTTACAGCATAAAGTTGGAATCTTTTTCCGTTCTAATTATATAGACGTTAAAAATATGCCACCGACGCCATCGCGCCGTACGTTATAATAAGGTTAATTACATGAACGTAAATTTTAAAGGCAATCACAAATCAAAATCAAACTAAACGCGCCGAATCAGATGAAAACAACATATACTTAAGACCAAAAGTAACTTTACACTTTTCGGTACCGAATAAATCTATACTCGTTCTGATGTTAAGCAAATTAAATTTTGCAATGAGTTCCCAACACTTCGCCTCACATAATTCATGAAAAGCGACTTATGCAAGTTAACTTTCTTTCGAGTTACCTATGCTTTCATTAAAAACACAAAATCAGCATTTTCTCACAAAATCTAAGGTAGACCAAAAATTTGATCACGCTATTTTAAAGACCATCATTTGTCCATAAAAAATACTGCCAGACATTTTGTCATTGACGTTTGGTTAGTTTTTTGCAGTATGTTAAAGTTGCCTCACGTCAGAATTGTCTCCCTTTGAATTAAAACAATAGTAAACTTTAGTTCTTTCTTAAAGCTTTATCTCTGATTGCATTCGAAATTTTTAATCACTGATTAGTTTGGACCTCTGCCGAGAGTATGTTACAAGATCATCTGATAAAAGTTTCCATTGGTTTGTAAGAAAAATGACCAACATTATGTAATGGGAATTTCCATTGAAAGCAATGTAAAGTTCGCAAAAAGGGCTTGGAAGTAAAAGCACCACTCTAATATCTGTTACTCGTAAGATGGTCCGGGCTTATTTGAACTTTAAACAGCAATTCGATGGCATGTATTACTGACTGGGCCTTTAAAGTTTAAATTATCCAGTCGCAAAGCTACAGAAACACATAAAAAGTTATGCATTTTGGAAAAGTTTATTTTGACCCCTTGCGTGTTTCATTAGGGCCTTGTGGTTGCATTTATGATAACAAAAATATAAAACTCAACTGTCTTATGCGTGATTGATCGGACTTTAATAGGAATTAAACACTTTTCATATGTCACTCACAAATACCCGGAAAAGGTATACATATAAACAGTGTAAAGTTACTTTTGGCTTTAAGTATATATTTCTGCCGCCCACTGTTGAAATTTTAATATCGTCGCTGCTGTTTGAAGTTCGCTAGCTAGTGCTAATGTTTGTTACTTCCGAGAGTAAAAAATGTTGATTTCTGACAAATGCGCGTCAGGGGATTATGCGGTTTTGCCTCAAATTTGGAATATCACCATTAGAGACTCTAGAGCTGTCTAGTTAGTCATGTTGTGATAAAACAGTTATTACGAGGCTTGTGTAAAGGTGCAATCAGCGCGATACGGATGCAGATGAGTCGCTAGAGGTTAGTCCGAAGACCAGAAGACCTTTATTTACAATGTCAAACAATTACGTCACTCTTGTTCGAGTCCCATATATGAAGATCGATGTTCTGCAATTCGAATATTGTGTGAATTCTTAAACTTGAGCTGCGGGGCTGTTCAAGTAATATTAAAAGATGAGTTAAACATGGGTGAACAGACATTTGTGCTTTGCTGGAACAATGAATATGCTACTTTGGACATGACACAATATCGAAACTTCGTCTGGTGCGTCAACGACGTCATTGACGAGTGGCGCGTTTCGTTACCATGCCTTCTGTCTATCTCGATATCTCACTTACTGAGCACTGTATTTTTATGACATTTTCAGACCATAATGCAAATAGATTGAGGTACTTGGATGCGAAATTTTGTTGCTTTCTCTTCATTCTACACGATTTTATAGCTGCAGTGACATTACTCTGGATCAACCCTCGTATTTTAATGCTCTATCACTCACCATCAATGTGAAAGTTTCCAAAAATGCCCCGTACACAGTAAGTCCTGAACTACACCGCCGTGGCTTTCAACGCAGGCAACGAAGGCGACGTTCTAGAAAACTAGACTTGTTTTCGAATACTTCTTCATAACATTTGAAGTTATCATTCTTACGGATCCGACAGTTTGTTAGACCTCTCAGTCAAACCAGATTTTTCGAATAATTTCAGTCTGGTATGAATACTGTGCTAAAATAGGTTTCTGTATCCATTCATTGTCATGGTCGTTGTAGCCCGAAATTTCGGGCTTGCTTATTTTTGCGAAACCTGATAATTAAGTACACCTTGCCTTTTTTATTCTCGCCTCCCTTCTCAAAGGACGTCAACTGTTAAAGAATTTGCTTCTGAGAATAAGGCTCCTTTTTGGAAGGTGATTTTGTCTCTCAGGGAAGCAAATGGTAAGTTACAAATGTTCCCCTTTGCAAAAGTCGGCGAAAGTAATACTCATACAGCTTTTATAAGATACCCACACTAACTGAATATTTGAATTTGCATTTAAAGTTGTCATTATGGCTCTTTTATTTGATAAAGACCATAGGCATTGGTCGATGATTTAATTTTCGGACGTCTTGGCGTCATGAAATGGAAATAGGTAGGTATTTCCGATTTACAATAATACACGGCGGTGAAGAATGGAATGTATCCATTTCAACGAGCTAATGTCTAATGAGCTCTTGCCTTTTGTATTCTTCTGTTGTACGTGTTTTAACCCATTTTTGCCCTATGGACTAGATAGATACGCTTATCAAATGTTCAATGGAGTTTTTTGTTGTTGTTGTTGTTTATTTCATTTTTATTTTGAGGACAGATACCAATTTGTCTTATGCAAGTAGTGTTTTTCGGCGTCTGGTCTGGGTCCGAACTATTTGTCTAAGTCCTATTTATCGGACCCTGAGCACTAATGGGTTAGACACGCTAATGCTTTGCCACTCTTCCACATATATATACTAGCATTACGGTTTTCGCCTCAGATCTTTTCTTCAAAACTTTTATGACACAGATACCATTGCAACAATTCTCCCAGCAGGCAAACAACGCTGAATCAACATTGAATCAACGTTGATTCAACGTCATGTGCCCAGTGGTCTAATGATAAAATATGTCTTCAGATAGCATGAAACGCAAACTCACTTTTTTGAAATCTGCAAGGCAAAATAATTGTCTGGGCATGTAACCAATGGCCTGAGCATGTGGTATTCGCAAGTCATTTTGTCATCAATGCTGCAGGGTGTACCGGTTTTCGACGGTGCTTAGATGATTTTAGGACTATGGAGACTTTAAATCCGACTTTCTAGAAACATATATATTATATAATATCTGGTGTTCAGAATACTCACGTGTAGCTTATCGGTAATGCAGGGTTCCATTCTTAGACCGACTTGCCCTCAAAATGAAAACGCTAGTCTAATCTGATATCCGCCATAACATAACGAGACTGAACGTAGCGCTTGGCAGATATATATCAGTGACCTATATATAGATGTATTTATAGGTCACTGACTGTATGATTAATTTTTCAACTATTTTATTCAAAACGTTTGCCAAAAGTTTATGTGTTTCTTATCTGTCCAAGATTATATAAAAACTTTTTTTTTCACAAAGACTGAAAAAGTAAGGAGGAAAGTTCACAGGAACTGACACAATTCAATTCCAGATGCAACCCAAGACACCATGTGGGAAAGAGACAACACAAAACTAATCATCACCAAAGACAACAGCAGCGGCAGCCATATGAACAGCCGTTTCCCATTTAGGTGCTCAGCGGGCTAGCCTGAACATTACAAACAATATATCAATAACAGACATAGCAACTAACAACACATAAAACAACCAAGAAAAACCAAAACAGAACTGCCGCCTTGAAGTATGTACGCTAAGAAACTTAGAAAATGAAATTTGTGCCATTTATTTCATGGAATTTCTGGAGTTTATCGAAAGTTTTATGTCGACCGGTTTTATAAATTCGCCGGTCCTATGCGATTATCAACCATAATTACCGGATGCTTTACGTTTCTTTTAATCATTAGCTGACACGTTAATACCTGGAAAGGCTTCCTCAATAAGGTGTTGAATGCCAATTAGACGTTATATAGCAGTTTTATTGATGCAGTTTAATAGTAGCAACAAGTTCCAGATCGGTTAATTTTATTTCGAGCTCCATCATTGAAGCGAGCTGTGCCAAGAGAAAAAGCGAATTACGGTATCCAACCACTTGACAGTCTTAGCGGCTTGTCTTTGACTTGTTTCTCACTTAAAACATGATTTAGATAATGCAGCATTCAGTTAGGTAGGTCTGAAATGGCTTTCGTACACCCTATCCCTGCGAGAGAGAAAAAACGTCTTTTAACTTAGCCTCTCCCAACGGCGCCGTGATCATGTGGATAGAGTGACTCGGTTACGGTGCAGAAAGTCGCCGGAAGATCGTGAGATCGCGCCCGAGTTTCGCCATCCGAAGACCTGAAAACTCTCTCAACTCAGCAGTAAATGGGTACCTTTTTCGAATCAGGAAAGGGTAAGGCAGCGAAAGGGGAGGGATGGGCTCCGCCTTTCAATTGCAGTGCCCAAGATACAGTGGGTCCCTAGCCCCCACTGCTGTTAGGCTATGGGAAACTTTTACCTACCTTTACCGCCCGAACGCATATTCGGTATACTTAAAGCACCTAAATTAATGATGCATATGAAGAAAGATGTCGGTAAGAGATACAGATCCACGCGTCTGTAAAAATCAGATGCCAGTAGCAGGTGCTTGATGTGAGGCATCAGCACTTCCAGAAATATTGGCATCCTTCATTGCTTGGTTAGAAATAAATTTTCCGGAAGGATGTTAATAGTCGGTTTGCCGCTGAGCCTCTGATTTGCAAGCATCAGACAGGCATGTGCTATTCTGGGCAATGTACAATTAAAATCTTAAAACTTGGTTTTGTATTTTGTAATCATGAAATTGAAGGATTATGGACAATTTCGTTTGAAATTATTAACAATTTCCTTTCGTTTACCTCAAATATAGACAGAGCTCTTCGTCTCTCAATGACTATATCACGATATCGCTCATCGATAAGGGCTAACATCGGTTGTCTGTTTTTCAGCGACATGACCATACATATATTGCAAAATGGCTTTGTGTTGACGTTGACGTAATAGAGTTAATATATACGAAAAGAGTTTGATAACGAAATAATGAAAAGCAAAGCAACCGACCCTCTCTCCTCCATCGAGGTGTAAGGACTTCACAAACACAACAACATAGCACCAAACAGGAAAGAATGTGAAAAGGCAAGGTAGTGAGTGGTGATATTTCCACGCAGAGAACGAATACGAACAGAATTTACGCATTAGAATGGTCAGCGGTGGAAAGAGACTAGGAAGGGTGGGGAAACTGTTCGGCTGTCACAGATGTTCCTTAACTCAGTCAGTGGGATCACCAAATGCAATGAAACATGGCAAATAATTCAGTCACTAACTACCAGAGCTAATAAACACCTCCAGCTGAACAGTGGTAGGCAAAACAAAGACAACATCAGGCACCGACCAACTAATAAAAGGTGTAGGCCGAGACTGTCATTACGTGCGACATTCAGCCTACCGTTGTAAAATTAAAGAGAAAGGACCGGCTGTCAACTATGATTGGACTAAAAGCTGAGCGTTTAGTCAGTTTTATCTGAAGATGACTCGTTGATACACTGGATACAAGAGGCGTTTCAATGGAGTTGTCATATTAGCTAAAGCAGACTGATAGTGGGATTTGCAAGAACAGACTAGTTACGAATGAGATTTGAGATATTTTCACCCAAGGCAGGACTGAGAATGGGACGTTTGTTCCGCTAAAACTCGGATATTTTAGCCATAAAGTGTCGCTGTTTAAGCTTTCATGGCTGATAAAATGGAAATGAGCACACTATCATCAGTGTCTGCAGTTTGTTATTTATTTTTTTTTTGAAGGATTTCTGAGGTATTTCCCTTCAAACCTAAAAGACTGGTAAAACATTATAGAAAAATAAGCAAAAATGCACAGACATAAAGGTATGCGCTTAACAGTTAGCCAAATTTGGAATTAGGCTAAAACATGATTCAGAACAAGCTTCTCAGAATGAAAGAAGAAGCTGATGTTTTTGTTTCTCATGTGTATCTTAGAGGACACCGAGAATACAAAGTTTGATACATTCGAACTTTACGTTCCTTTTTTATAAGTCAGTATCATTCAAAGCTCCTTATCGTTTGGCGCCAGCGAAACGTCTCATCCACTGGCAAATAACCGTAAAAGCGGACATAGATTTGGCACACAATGTTTAAAACATCATGGTAAAATGGATTCGAACGCTTCGTTAGAGCTTTGATGGCTAATCATGATATAAATAAGAAGATTAAATACATGTTCCCAGGATACGTGGGGATACTGATAAATAAAACGGTCAGCTAACGAACTTTATTACAAATAAATTTAACGAAGCATTATATATAAATTATTATAAAAATCACTAAGTCCAGAAACGGTGAAAAGGTTTTAAGTCTAGAGTAAATTTAAATAACAATAAGAAGCATTACTGCAACAGTGGAAACAAAATCCCATTTTACAGGGTCATATGATAAACAGCATCACTCGTGGTCATTTCATAGGCAATTTATGAAACTCGCCGAAGGCTCGTTTCATAAATTCCATATGAAATGACCACGAGTTCATTTCATAGGCAATTTATGAAACTCGCCGAAGGCTCGTTTCATAAATTCCATATGAAATGACCACGAGTGTAAGATCCTCTATTTATCCAGTGTATCAACAATGGAAATAACTAACTGACACTCATACCAATACAGGCTCATGATACACGTAAAAATGAAGTCCATTATCTTATTTATTGCAATGAAATATTTTCCATCAAATAGTGTTCTGTTAGGTCTGGGCTATTTACCTACTTCTATTTCTAAACGATGTAAAGACAGTCAAAGTTTCATTAATGCAAATTGCAATTCTAAATGTTTGAACATAAACAGTTTCAAAATGCAACGGATGATCAGAATTTGAAAACAACGTTAAAATGATTCAGCAATTCTACTGTTCTATTTTTGGACAAAGTAAGTCGCACGTCTTAATCTTATTTCTGCCAGAAAAGCACTACTATTTTCAACAATTTTGATTTAACAAGACATCATCAAAGCCATTCTTAAATTTGACGCCCAGCTGTTAGCGCATGTACTTGGGTCATTCTCAAATTTAAAGAGTAAATACACTTCAGGAACTGACTGAATCAAATCCATAACTACATATGGATCTAATGTCTCTTATTTGAATGTCGTTTGAAAGAATTGCAGAAATTTTGATTTATTACGTACACGATGACGATTTTATACATCTAAACTGACTATAGATCTAGTCCTATCGGTGGTAAAAAGATCTGAATTCAAATCATAGTAAAAAGCGTTTCAACATCCACGTTTGGCAATAAAATGTGGGTTGATGTGCCTCTACTTGAGTCATATGACCAGCAAAAAGTAGAGAAAACAAGTTTTTTGAAAATAACAAATATTCCACAAAGTACAATTTCTTGTTCTGGTTTCCAGTCTAGCAGTGCTATATAGATACATGTATATGCGGGATAGTAATTGGGGCTCCACGCCTGTACATTGTATTTTTACCATTTTAGTCAACTTAATGAAATCAAAAGTAGGTCATTTTAGTAACCAACTAAAATGTCTCAAGTTTTAAACCCTTTTTATGTGAAACTAACGGATGTTTTATTTGTTTAAAGCTGGTTAATCACGGTATTTACAATGAAGAAACAATAGTGAGAAACTTGCTTGCAGCGATACCTTAAAGTCTCCATAGTCCTATAACTGGTAAAAACGTCTAAACGCAAATCATTATGAAAAGCGCTTTAATCTTCACTTTGGTGATAATATATGGGTTGATGTGCATAAAATTGATCCATTTACCTTGCAAAAGGCATGAGGAACGCGTTTTCGAAAGACGGCAAATCGATCTACAAAAAACGGTTTTCCTTTTCTGGTTCCCCGTTGAGCGATGCAATAAAAACAAAGGCGGTGCAGTGAATGGGACTCCACAGCTGTACATTGTATTTTTACCATTTTTCATTGTTTATGAAATCGAAAGTAGGTCATTTTGGTTGGCAACTAAAATGACCCAAATCAATTTTCGAACCTCTTTTATGTGAAACTCAGTGATGTTTTACTGGCTTAAAGCTGGCTAATCGCGGTCATTTACAATGACGAAACCATGGCAAGAAGCTTGCAACGATACGTCACGATAAATATTTTCATGCTGATAGAGCTATGGGGCCTTTAAGATAAAACTTTCATGCTGATACAGCAGTGGGACCCGATGACAATCTCTGGCAGAACAGTTCCAAGATTTTGTTACCAAATTCAAAATGTACCTACATGCATTCACTATGCTACATTCAATGCCATATCGTCTCCTCATATTGTTCTTCTTCGTCCTGTGGATGGTTTGCACATATGAACCACACCATGGACTGCCAACAATGTGGCAATTTTGTCATGTGATATTCAGATCATCCTTCTTATTTATACAGGGTAATCAGAGACCTCGCTGTCAGCTCTATGGCTTGAGTCACGTCCATAGATGGCTGATGTGACAAGCAAAGGCTCTGATCAGACTTTTGTGCCGTCTGATCAGAGACTTTGCTTGCTGCAAATGCAACATTTTTGGGAATCACGTGATGTGGCTCATATACAGTATGTGTGCATCCAGGTAGTTCATGGGTGTGAATGGGACTGTATTCGATGAGCAATAAAGCATATACCCCCTATATGATTCAATATACGCACACCAGCCCACAATTTATTACCAAACGTGAAGGCTGAATCGCTTTTCACAATGATTTGTCTCCAGACCTTTTTACCACTTGTAGGACTAAGGAGATATTAAAGACTGGTAACAACCAGTCGAGAAACGGATTATTCTTTAAAAATAAAATTGAGACAAGATTTAACCGTATGTCTTTTCACTGAGGGCATATCCAGTTTAAAAGCTGGTGTCATATAAAAGTTAATGAGCGGGAAGATGGTTTGACAGTAATACTCTAGAATGTGGCAGGTAACAGTAATCTGTTCAGCCTCCTTATAAATTAAACCGCCCATTAGCCACTAAGTATGGCCTTTAATAGGCATACTTCTTCGTGTCACGAGGTTATTCGCCCTTCTCTTTGCTTTTGTTGCCGATATAGAGTCGTGTCAGGTAACTTCGGACAGCAGGTAAATTCGGACTTACCATTGCAAACAGTAAAAATCCGGATGAGACGTCTCATCAGGATTTTCCCTGTTTGCACAGTTAATTTTTTTTAATTCCAAACCAATTGACATATAAAGGAAAAACTGTCACTGTCCGAATTTACCTGCTGTCCGAAGTTACCCGACTTTCCTATAAACGGTTTAAAGAATACTTTGAATATATTACTAGTTTATTGAAACAGCCGAAAAGAAATAAAATAATAATAACAAGCATAATAAACAATTTTATCACATGACGTCACTGTCATTCAGTGGATAACGTCGTTGCATAAAAATAGTATGACCACACGTGCAATAACATTTTGGCGCGTTCATGTAACGTCACTGACAACGACCGTCTCAACAACGCGTTTTTATTGAAATAATGTTTTTTTTAAGGCGTTAAAATCCCATTTCAAAAGAGTCATATGATAAACAGAATCTTACGCTCATGATCATGAGACTCGCCGAAGGCGCGTACATGTTGCGTCATTGACAACGTCCGTGTCAACAATGTGCTTTCGTATTGAAATAATGCTATTTTTGAAGGCGATAAACTCCCATTTACTGCACGAATTTGGCGCAAAAAGTTAACAAGACTATTTTTGTAAGCTATAAAAACATGGTTACATGGGTACGCTTAAAGTATCCATAGTCTTATCAGCGGTAAAAACGTCTAAACTCAAATCAGTGTAAAAAGCGGTTCAGTCTTCGCGTTTGGTAATAAAATGCGAGTTGACGTGCATAATCAAGTAATAAAACTGGCAAAAAGGATTTTTGAAAAATAACCATTCACTCCACAAAATACAATTTCCTGGTCTGGTCTCCCGTCTAGTAATGCTATATAACATAGGCGGGATAGTGACTAGGGTTCCACGTCTGTACATAGTATTTTTACCATTTTAATCTACTTATTGAAATCGAAAGTAAGTCATTTTAGTTGCCAACTAAAATGACCCAAATAAGTTTTCAAACCCTTTTTATGTGAAACGCAAGGATGTTTTATTTGTTTAAAACTGGCTAATCACGGTCATTTACAAAGACGAAACTATAGTAAGAAGTTGCAGCGATGCCTCATGATAATATTTTTCATGCTGATACAGCAATGGGGCCTTTAAAAATCAGTAGTTCAAAGCAAAAATTATCGTTGTTCTCCATAATAAACGTTGACAGTATTTGCGATGTTGTGGTATTTGTCTGAGGCTATAAAGCTGTGCAAAACAAGTCACATTTGAGCCGCGACACGACAAAACCAACAATGTGGTTGTGCGCACAGCGCAGACTCAGATCAGCGTGTGCATCTGCTCAGTTTGATAAGACTCTTTGTTAAGAGCTCAAATGGTAGCTAAGGGTCTAAGCTACCTCCATGCGGACAGCGAAGACTCTGATCAGACTGGGCGGATGCCCAGGCTGATCTGAGTCTGCGCTGTGCGCACAACCAAATTGTTGGTTTTGTCGCGTCGCGGCTCATTTGCTGGCCTTATTTCCTGACTATTACTCACATGACCAGTGCTCCAGCCTGAACAAAAAGGAAAAAAAATACAGGGGACACCCGGGTTCGAACCGGGGACCTCTCGATCTGCAGTCGAATGCTCTACCACTGAGCTATATCCCCTTCGATGTCCGTTTGTCTAAAGACTAACAATAAGTATTTTTACTTATCTGACGCAATCTTTTGTAAACTGAGAAGTATATACATACATGGCAGATGTCGCATGAATAAGAAATTTACTGATAGATAAATATACTCTTCGCCAAAAGTTTAACATAATGTTAAAATAATATAATAGCAAGAGTATTGGGGATAATAACAACTGAATTCCAACTGATGCATTCTTGGAGAAACAACTCCACAAAGGGAGCCCCAAAACACATTTTGGAAAAAAAAAATAGCGTTGTAATGAGCCCGCTGTAATACGCTGTGAGTGACTTCTTTTACACCAATTTAACCTTTTGTAACGCGAAATGTTTTTGGCGAATACGAAATTACTGCTTTTATACCCATTCCTCTATCAACATGAAACAATCGCTGCCAGCTTCTCACTGTAAATGACCGTGATTAGCCAGCTTTAAAGTCTCCATAGTCCTATCAGCGGTAAAAACGGCTAAATTCAAATCATTGTAAAAAGCTGTTCAACCTTCACGTTTGGTCATAAAATGCGGGTTGGTGTGTTATATAACAAGCAAAAAGTAGAGAAAACAAGGTTTTGAAAAATAAGAAATCGCTTCAAAATATACAATTTCCTGTTCTGGTTTCCTGTCTAGCAATGCTATATAAACGTAGGCGGGATAGTGATTGGGACTCCATACCTATACATTGTATTTTTACCATTTTATGAAATCGAAAGTAGGTCATTTTAGTTGCCAACTTAAATGACCAAAATAAGTTTTCAAACCCTTTTTATGTGAAACTGAAGGACGTTTCATTTGTTTAAAGCTAGCTAATCACGGTCATTTACAATGACGAAACTAACTATAGTAAGAAGCTTGCAGCGATACCTCATGATAAATTTTTTCATGCTGATAGAGCAATGGGGCCTTTAAACAAATAAAACATCCTTGAAATTCACACAAAAAGGGTTTGAAAACGTATTAAGTCATTTTAGTTGGCAACTAAAATGTCTTACTTTCGATTTGAATAAGTTGAATGATATGGTAAAAATACAACGTATAGGCGTAGAGCCCCAGTCACTATCCCGCCTACGTTTATATAGCATTGCTAGACGGTAAACCAGACCAGGAAATTGTATTTTGAGGAGCGAATTGTTATTTTTCAAAACCTTGTTTTCTCTCCTTTTTGCAGGTTATATATCTGCGATTCAACACACATTTTATTACCAACCGCGAAGGTTGAACCGCTTTTTTATGATTTGAGTTTAGACGTTTTTATCACTGATAGGACTATGGATACTTAGAACAAAGCATTATTTTTCATTCGAAAATGTAAAGTTTTGAGGCTTTTATTTCTGTGCTCGCTTTTTGCGGTGCTTATTCAAATCAATTTTAAATTTGGTGTTTATCGATGCTTAAAGATTGTCTCCCTCGTTTATTTCGTGTTTTCAGAAACAAATATTTTAAATAAATTTCGTTAGAGAATAGGTAATAGTCTCATAATTAACCATAAAAGTTTTGAGAAAATGCATGTTTATTTTTCGATAAATGCGGAATGAAAAATAATCTTCAAATTAGAATGCAAATAACCTATTTCCTCACGGCCTGTAAGGATATCAATTTTGACCACGTGTGTCATGTGATCGTGTACAGGTATTTTTCTTATTTGTGCTCGTGATTGTGGAATATGAATAAGTTATTTTTGTCCAATAATGCGATTTCGAGCGCGGTCCGCGATCGTTTAAAAATTATCTTATTTTTTTAACGGCCCCATTACTCTATTAGCATGCAAACATTTATCGTGCGGTATCGCTGCAAGCTTCTCGCGATAGTTTCGTCATTGTAAATCACCGCCATTAGCCAACTTAAAACCAATAAAACATCATTTTCACATAAAAAGGGTTCCAAAATTGATTTGGGTCATTTTAGTTGGCAACTAAAATGACCTACTTTCGATTTCATAAACAATGAAAAAATGGTAACACTGCCGCAGGAATTCTAAATTCAGATCTTGAAAAAATATCAAAGTGGGCAAAGGCATGGTTGGTAAATTTCAATGCTACGAAAACAGAGGCTCTGCTGATATCCCGTAAAACAAACAAGCTCGCGCATCCTAAAACTTTTCATGCTAGGCCAAGAAATAAACGAAGTCCAGTTTCATAAACATTTTGGTGTATACTTTTCATACGACTGTTCTTGGCACAAGCACATAGAGGACATCAAGGAAAAAGCATGGACCAGAATAAATATAATGAGAAAACTAAAATATGAATTGGATAGAAAATCACTAGAAATCATATATATGACATTTATCCAACCTATTCTTGAATATCCGGATGTTCTCTGGGACAACTGTACTCAGATGGAAAAACAAGAACTAGATACAGTTAGAGGCAGCACGAATCGCAACCGGAACAACAAAGCTGATCTCTATTCAAAATTTGTACGATGAGACTGGATGGGAGCCACTTGAAACTAGGAGACAGAATCATAAATTAATTCTGTTTTACAAAATGTTTAATAATATTTCACCGGAGTATCTCTCGTCACTCGTTCCTCCACAAGTACAAGCTGTTTCACACTATAATTTGAGAAACGCTACAGATATTCAAACTACTAACGCGCATACAAGTCAGTATTTTAATTCTTTTTTGCCGTCAGTAATAGATCTACGAGATTGGAACAGTTTACCGAACGATGGTAAAAATGTTGATACAACTGATTCTTTTAAGAAACGTTTAAGTCAAAGTCGCGTAACTGTTCCAAATTACTTTTATACAGGATCGAGAAAATCTCAAATATTACGTACTAAACTGAGGACAAAGTGCAGTTCACTCAATTATGATCTATTCCTGAAGAACATTATTGATTCGCCTTTATGTTTTACTTAGATGACCTACTTTCGATTTCACAAGCTTTATTACATGATAAAAACACAAGGTACAAGAGGTAGAAAAACAAGGTACCGGCGTTTTAACAGGTGGTAAAAATAAAATATACAAAATTGTAAGGCAAGGACCCCATTGATTGCGCCGCTGTTGCATTATTTCATTGCTTAACGGGGAACCAGAGACGAAAACCGTAGTTTCATGGAGAGACTTTTCGTGTTTTCAAAATACCTTTTTCTTCTTTTTTGTCAGTTATGTGTTAAAAAAAGCACATCAACCGCCATATTATCATCAATTCTGTAGGCTGTACAGATTTTATAATGATTTGTATTTCGACGATTTTTACCACTGATAGGACTATGGAGACTTTAAACAAATAAACCATCACTGAGTTTTTCATAAAAAGGTTCGAAAATTGATTTGGGTCATTTTAGTTGCCAACTGAAATGACCCATACTTTCATTTTCATAAACAATGAAAAAATGGTAATAAAAATACAATGTACAGCCGTGGAGTCCCATTCAGTGTACCGCTTTTGTTTGTATTGTATCGCTCAACGGGGAACCAGAAAAGGAAACCTGCATTTTCAAAATCGATTTGTCTTCTTTTAAAAAAACACGTTTTCATGCTTTTTGCCAGGTAAACGAATGAATATTTGCATATCAACCCATATTTTATCACCAAACGTGACGGTTGAAGTGCTTTTCATGACGATTTGCGTTTAGACGTTTTTACCACTTATAGGACTATGGGGACTTTAAAAAACTTATTTGGGTCATTTTAGTTGCTACTTTTGATTTCATTTGATTGAATAAAATGGTAAAAATACAATGTACAGGCGAACAGCCCCAATCACTATCCCGCCTATGTTTATATAGCATTGCTAGACGGGGAACCAGAACAGAAAACTGTGTTTTGTGGAGTGAATGCTTAGTTTTCAAAAACTTCTTTTCTCTCCTTTTTGGCTTGCGCTTTCGAGCGCAAGCCAGTATTGAAGTGGTTTAGTGATACCGAGTTATTTTCGGAAGAAACGATACGTCACGCTTAGTCGGAAAATACCAGGAGAGTGTGTACTGCAACGATTCGTTATATGGCCGCAATTAAGCAAAAGAGATCGGAAAGTTCGTTCCGATTTGAGACAGCATTTCTTCATTATTTTCATCACAGACATAACAAACAAAACGTTCGTTCCGGTTTGAGACAGCATTTCTTTATTACTTTCTTCACAGACATAAACAAAAACCTTGTCCGATTTTGTCTATTTTTATCCAAATCCGATTTGTATCATCTGCTAAAAATAACATTCTATTTTTGATAGTACATGTACTTTTTTTTTTAATATTTCCGTTAAAAAGCACGTTTTTCTTTTAAAAGTGCCTTAAACTTGGCCACATTTCTTTTGCTTTTTTATAAACTGATTGCATAAAAAATGAAACTCTGAATGCAATGCAAAGTATTTGGCTTTGCATCCTAAGAAATAAACCAAAACTTGTGTAAGAAACAGTGTTTATATATAGCTTAGCGCAAAGCATTAGCTTTTCCAAAAACTCATGCAGCGGCGTCGCGAAAAATAGGCCTTAGGACATCGCATAATCTGACTAGTCAGAGCAGCCGGCACACTGTCCAGCGCCGATGCATTCGTTGGATCTGTCTTTTTCGGCATATATATATTCTTCATCTTTCATGCTGATGCTAGACTGGTCAGATTGCGCTTATGCCGGAGTTGGCTGATCTGGATTTTGGATTATAGTAGGTGCGGTTGGGGGTTGTGTGGACCCTTTCTTGCTTTTATAACACTCTCTAATGTTGCCTTCTTACTTCAGCTATATAAATGTACAGAGAAATATTTACACTCTTCGGCGATTTCCTTAGATGAACCTGACGTTGTTCATACATCCACGAACAACACACATTCGTGCAATCTTACGTGTAAGCAACGTCACGGATAATTCAGATAGATGATTGGCCGACGTAACTTTGATATATGTCATGTCATAGTGACGGCTGCTGTACATCATTACCAAACACGTTGGTTAATAACTATTTTTCGTCCTGCGTTAAATCAGTCAGAACTTCACGAATGAGTAACAAACTTGATGTAAAAACATAGCATAAACATATATAAGATAAATTTCATTTGTCGGGGGTTCATGGAAATACGAACGCAATGGGTTTCGGGCTTTGTTGTTCCCAAATGGTGTAGAGCAAGTTATTGTCCCAAACAACAGCAGCATGCATTTTCTTCACAGAGTGTCAAAATTTTGTTCCAGTCACTGCCACTGATGCCACTTAAACCAAAAATAAACTTCAGTAAATATAAATTTACTGTCTTCTTTCGATGCCAAGTTCAGATGTGCCAAGATTCCATAGACATGGGTTTGAAACAGTCTTTCCTCAAATTTTGATTCAGACTAAATGTGACTCAACAGCCGTGAAGAAAAGACTTGAAATAGGTCCATATAGTTATTTTCCTTGAGACATGCCTAAAACGGCCGCCAAAAACGTTGGAAAACTGTTGTTGTTTTTGTGTGTGTGTGTGTGTGTGTGTGTCTTCAATTTGTTTTTCAAATAAATTCTACACTTGTTTTTACCTTACATCCGTGGATATTGCCACCATTCAATAAGTTAGAAATTAAATACTCTGCTAAATAAAAGTTAGCAACAGAAAGTGCACTAACCATCGGGTTCACTTCAATAACAACTCATGAACATTTCACTGTCTTCGCTGTGCAAGCCTTCCTTTTAAAAGGAAATATATGACTCAATATATGCACATCAGCCCATATTTTATTACGAGACGTGAATGTTGAACCGCTTTTTTACAATGATTTGAGTTTAGACGTTTTAACCACTGATAGGACTATGGAGACTTTAATCGTGAGGTATCGCTACAATTTCATCATTGTAAATGACCATGATAATACAGCGAAACAATTAAGGTTTTGAAAAACAATATAAGTCACTTTAGTTGGCAACTAAAATTTCCTACTTTCGATACCATGAACTTTGATAAAATGGTAAAAATACAATGTACAAGCATGGGTCCCCATTCAGTTACACTGAATCGCAGAACCAGAAAGAAAATTGAACCTTTATATGAGCCGCGACACGAGAAAACCAACAATGTGATTGTGTGCCCAGCGTAGACACAGATCAGCCTGGCCATCCGCTTAGTCCGCTCAGACTTTTCGCTAAGCGCTTAAAGGGTAGCTAAGGGTCTACGCTACCTCCATGCGGACAGCAAAGACTCTGATCAGACTGGGTGGATGCCCAGGCTGATCTGAGTCTGTGCTGGGCGCACAACCACATTGTTTGTTTTGTCGTGTCTCGGCTCATATTGTGGAGCACTTAGCAATTTTTTCAAAAACAACTTCTCACTACTTTTGTCAGATAAATGCGTCGAGATATGCACATTAACCCACATTTTTTTTCACTAAACGTGTGTGTAAACCGTTTTTCATAATGATTTGTATTTAGTCATGGATTAGGGAAAAAAAATACTAAAGGCCCCATTGCTCCATCAGTATGAAATATTTCATCGTGAATTATCGCTGCAAGCTTCTCACTACAGTTTCTTCATTGTATATGATCGTGATTGGCCGGCTTTGAAAAATTCAAACGTCCTTGAGTTTCTCATAAAAACGATGTGAAAAATATCTGGGTCATTTTAGTTGGCAACTAAAATGACCTACTTTCGATTTCACACGTTTCATAACATGGTAAAAATACAAGGTAAAAGAGGTAACAATACAAGGTACAGGAGATAAAAATACAATGTACAGTTGTTTAATAGTTGATAAAAATACAATGTAAGGCATGGATCTCATTCTTTGTCTCGCTGTTGTGTGAGTTAATTGCCCAACGGGGAACCAGCAACAAAAACCATTTTATCATCAGTTCTGAAAGCTGTATCAATTTTATAAGGATCTGTGCTTCGACGATTTTTACCACTGATAGGACTATGGAGACTTTAAAACATGATTTCACCACTTATTGTAGTCCCCATTGCTCTATCAGCATGAAAAAATTTATCATGAGGAATCGCTGCAAGCTTCTCAGTATCGGTATCGAAAGAAGGGAATTTAAGTTGCCAACTAAAAGGACCCATATCGTTTTTCAGAACCTTAAAGGCCCCATTGCTCTACTGATCAGCATGAAAATTTTTATCGTGAGGTATCGTTGCAAGCTTCTTGCCATAGTTTCGTCATTGTAAATGACCGCGTTTGGCCAAATTTAAACCATTAAAACATCATTGAGTTTCAGATAAAAAGGTTCGAAAATTTATTTAGGCCATTTGAGTTGCCAACCTAAATGACCTACTTTCGATTTCATAAACATGGTAAAAATACAATGTACAGCCGTGGAGTCCCATTCATTGTATCGCTTTTGTTTTTATTTCATCGCTCAACGGGGAACCAGAAAAGCAAAACGTTTTTGTAGATCGATTAGTCGTCGTTCGAAAACACGTTTCCCATGCTTTTTGCCAAGTATATGGATCAGTATATCCACATCAACCCATATTTTATGACCAGACGTGAAGGTTAAAACGCTTTCTATAATGATTTGAAATATTTTATCGTGAGGTATCGCTGCAAGCTCTTCACCATAGTTTCGTCATTGCAACTGACCGTGATAAGCCAGCTTTAAACTAATAAAAACACCACTGAGTTTCACATAAAAAAGGGTTTGAAAAAGTACATTTGTAGTTGGGTTATTTTAGTTGGCAACTAAAATAACCTACATTCGGTTTTATAAGCTTGAATAAAATAGTTAAAATACAATGTACAAGACTGTAACCCTATCCATTATCTTGTCTTTGTTTACACTGCATTGTTCGCCGGGAAACCAGAAAACGAAACTACGTATTGTTGAGCGATTTGACATGCTCTCTCTACTTTTTGCTAGTTATCTGACACAATATATGCCCACCGGCAACCCACATTTTGTCACCATTCGTGAATATTGAATCGCTTTTCTTAAAGATCTGCGGTTGGGAGATTTTATCACTGATAGGACTATGGAGACTTTATTTTTTTGTGAAAACTCAAGGATATGGCCCCATTGCTCTATCAGCATGAACATTTTTATCATGACCAATCGCTGCAAGCTTCTCACTGTAGTTTCGTTATTGTAAATGACCGTGATTAGCCAGCTTCAGTGTAGTTAAGTTCACTGACCTTCAAAACCTGAATGAGTTTGAGGTGTTTGCGAGAAAAGCAACCTTCAGGGATATGCCAAGTTCTGTTGCCCAGGCCAGCCTGCGCATGAGCAAAGTATGGTCAAGTCGTCCACAATTCGATAAACAGTAATTCGACAAGTCCTCTCAACCCCACACAGCTTTCTGCTACTGATTACAGATTATCTCCCCTCTGTAGATGTTTGATTACTGGTTGAAGGTAATTTTCAAGTGCGCGCCTCTCTAACAAGGGAGAGCATTCAGATATTTATTCATTTATAAGTTAATGTACTCTTATAAGTGCTCGTGTAAACTGATAAATTTATGATGAAAATTGATTTTTTATGATAAAATAAATTAGATTTTATAAAGTTAATAAACTTCCATTTGTCCGATATGCAGTGTACCATCGAAACTCAAGATTTAATTCAGACTGGACCAGCTATTGCACAAATTAAGAACCCTATTTATTTTGAAATTACTTTAATATTAATCTCATCGCGGACAAATATAAAGGCATGACTGAAATACTGTTGATGGGACGTAAAACCCATATATAGTGGCCGAGTGGGTTAACTATAACGCTATATATTTGAAGTGGTCGATTTACTTCGGCCACAACACATTCAAAGAATAAAAGATCACGGAAAACATACACGTCTGTGCTAAGTAGTCCTATCAGTGCCAAGGGCGTAGCTAACCTATACGCAAATACGCAGGTGCGTATTGAAATTTTGTCAAATTGACAAAATTTCAACACACACCTGCGTATTTTCATGCTGAAATGTTGTTAACTGGGCACAATTGTAATACTAACTGCCAACAGACACGAAAAATTGAAATATCTAAGGGGCTTAACCCCCTATTATTGCCCTTAATGAGAATGAAACATAATTGTGCGTACTGTGTAATTTCCCCTAGCTACGCCCCTGAGTGCCACAAATTATTACGAAAAGCGGGTCAACATTCTTGTCTGGTGACAAAATGTGAACTGACGTGCATATATTGTGTACGGTAACTGGCAAAATGCAGAAAGAACATTATTCCCCAAAAAGTCAAATCGCTCAGCAAAACGCGAACTCTGTTCCTGGTTTCCCGTCAATCAGTACAAAATAAACAAAGCAATGCAATGAATGGGGTTCCAGGCTTGTACACTGTATTTTTACCATTTATTCAATCTCGTAAAATCAAACGTAGGTCATTCTAGTTGCCAACTAAAATGACTCAAATAACTTTCCAAACCTTTTTTATGCAAAACTCAAGGACGTTTTCTTAGATTAAGGAGGACGATCCCGGAAGAACTCTGTTCTTGCTTGTTTAAAAAACAAACAGAGTTATTGTTCATCATCAAATCGACTAACTGTGGAGTAAATACAGTTATAATATACACTTACAATATCTACCGTAAAGATCCTAAGTTTTCGGGCACATAGGTCTGTACAAACAGTGAAAACTGAGATCAGACTGTTCCTTAGGAACCAGAATGATCAAGATCTTCACAGTTTCCATTCCATCTGCGCATTTTTGTCGACATTACTCTATGGTAGAACCGAATAACAGGAAAATAAATAATAGGGCAAGGACCGGCTGTGCTTGCAGCAGGTGCAGAATTTGGGCAGTCTGTTTTGGGGATATTTTGAACTTAAACATTGTTTTTCTAGGAAACGAAACGGTGAAATGTTTGTTTTTTTTGTTTTTTTCTTTAACATACGACGTAAGTTTTACTAAAATAATACGCATAAGCATGCCCCATCGATTGATAATATTTTTCATGACGTTTTTCATGAAATTCAATTTTCTTGCATTTTTTCAAAGAATGTAAAAATATACTTATTAACAAGAAAACTGCAATTTTATTTTATCAGTTTGTTTCAAATATCATATATTACAGATTATATGATTTGCTGAAATGAAAGTGCATTCATGTGCTAGAGATATGAATTTTAATGGAAAATGTTTAAAAATAATATGTAGAAATACAAAATATTGTTTTTTAGGAAAACAAAACGGTGAAAATTGTTTTTTTCTTACCCAAATGTTTTATAGCTCTTTGGGTTATTTAGATGGTATAATGGTTTGAATGCCCCGCTAATATTTCTATTCAGTATTCGTCTACCTTAAAGTTGTCTAATCACGGTCATTTGCAATGACGACACTATGGTTAGTAGCTTGCAGCGATACCTCACGATAAATTATTTCATGCCAATAGAGAACTGGGACCTTTAAAGTATCCATAGTCCTATCAGCGGTAAAAACGCCTAAACTCAAATCATTGTAAAAAGCGGTTCACCCTTCACGTTTGGTAATAAAATGTGGGCTGGTGTGCATATATTGAGTCAAGTAGAGAAAGCAAGTTTTTGAAAAATAACAAATCACTCCACAAAATACAATTTTCTGTTCTGGTTTCCCGTCTAGCAATGCTATATAAACATGGGCGGGATAGTGATTGGGACTCCATGCCTGTACATTGTATTTTTACCATTTTATGAAATCGAAAGTGGGTCCTTTTAGTTGCCAACTAAAATGACCCAAATAAGTTTTCAAATCCTTTTTATGTGAAACTCAATAATGTTTTACCTTTTCAAAGCTGCCTAATCACGGTCATTTACAATTACGAAACTGTAGTGAGGAGCTTGCAGCGATACCACTGGGTGGTTGCTTAGTCCCGGTTGGCGGTGATTTTTTCTGACAATGGTCAACGATTTTTTCTGACAATGGTCCCGGATTTTTTCCCAAAATGTCAATGATTTTTTCTCTGTGACGTCATAATAGAAAACTGATGCTACGAAATGGTGAATTTTGTCAATTAAACCATTAGTTTTACAAATCTTAAGCGTATTCCTGGTAGATCTTAAGCAGATTAGATACAATACAACGTTTAAGGTTGTCAACAGACAAATTAAACCCGGAAATTCTCATTTAGGGTACAACTCGATGAACTGTCTGCTATTTCTATGTCTTCGAAGTTTACCATAGGGAAAAACCATTTTCAATCATAAATCGGTGTTGGGAAACATATTTTATTACTTTTTGACACTTTACAATGGTATAAATGGGTCTGTCAGCTGATTTTATTTTTTCATAAGTCCCGGATTTTTTCCTACAAGTCCCGGATTCGCTCCTACAATAGATTTAAAGCGCCTGATTTTTTCTGACAACGCAAACTACAAAATGAGTGCTCAGTATGATACTTTATTGCTTACAGATTGAATAGCAAGATTTAAGCATGTCCCAAACATCTACTGTTGTGCATAAATGGAAGACGAAATACTTGATGGTCATTAAAGGACCAGCCTTTTCATTATATATAGACCATTCTATTGCTCCATATATAAAAAATGTACTATGGAATATCATGTAGTAAAGACCCGAGTATAACCTTAGTGAGATTAAAAACAATATTTAGCGACCTTCCCAATGCAGGCGAGACTGTTGTACATGTACTAGCAGCGTAGAAGATTTACATGTTTTCTTCAAAATTGTGCCTGCGTGCCTGCCTGCGTGCCTCTCTCTTTCTCTGTGCGTGCGTGCGTGCGCGCGCGCGCGTGTGTTTGTGTGTGTGTGTGATTCCATTTTAGCATCAATCTTTCCATTTGTACTATCCTTGGTGTACAACAGCTACCCGTTCCTCACTATAGCGTAGTTTATGTTGGACTTGATAATTCTGAAAGCAGTTCGCATTTCCAGCCGGTCCTGGAGCACCGGTGCTCAGTAGGTTAAACGCTGGTTTGCTGATCTAGCGGTCTCGGGTTCGATCCCCGCTTGAGGTGAGATTCTTTTCAAACGTAAACGGGGTTCCATTGCACATAGCCTTTCATTATCACACTCCTATCGTCCTGATATGACTGAAATACTGTTGAAACGCACGTAAAATCACAAGTCATCCATCCAGCTAGCCAGTACTTCTCTTGAGGGCCTGGACAGCTTTGTATACTGCACTGCAAAACTTGAACAGAAAAAGTTCTGAAAAATCAGATCCTTTGAAAGCAATGAAAACACCAAAGAAATGAAAATAGCAGACTCGGTTTAACTGCGGCTGTTCGTGACTAGTCATGTAATGTGCAACTCTGGTCACGTCCCTAGCCATTAAAATGAGTCGAAATGAAATAAGTGTTCCAAAGGACCAGAACTTATACAATCTACATTATGACTGAATACCTAGGCACGATTAAGGGCCGTCACACGGTACCTAACACCAGTTTCAGTGACGTTTCAATAAAATGTGCAAACCCAGGCATGCCCCTAGCAGCAGCTGGGCTACTCTTTTTTCAGAATGACTCGAAATGAAATCATTTATTCGAAAGGACTAGAAATTATATAATCTGCGCTATGATGGAGTACGTGGAGACTTAACGGCCGCCGCACAGCCGCTCTCCAGCATCCTGTGAAGTTAGATAAGATTTGAAATGTGAAGAGTTTTTGGAAGCAAGAAATGGTCCGAAAGAATGGAAAAGCAGACTCTGTTTATTGAGTCTGCACTTGAAAAGAGGACTCAAATAAACAAAGACTCCTGATGTTATGTCTTTTACGCATTCCTTGCTTCTAAAGGGTCCATATTTTCGATTTCATCATCATGATTAGGCCTACATGACAGAAATGCTTTTGGTTTTCATTCGGTGAAGTAAAATTTGTTCCCACACTGAAAAAACTCTAATTGCTGTTACTGTACTGCTAGTTTTAGACTCTGAAATGCAGTATACGTGGTAGAAAAAAATCCGGGACACTGTAGGAAAAAATCCGGGACACTAAAGCCGTTGTAGGAAAAAATCATTGACATTTGCAGTAATTTCCATCCTTGGTTTGCCGAGGCTATTTCACAAAGAAAAATATGACAAACGACTAAATACGCCTATAAAATGCTCAAGTTAACAGCCTGATTGCGAAAGATCCCAAGAAAGGATTGAAAACAAGTTTGTTTACTGCTCCGTCACGCTTATGAGACATAAATTGTCAGAAAAAATCATTGACGATTGTCAGAAAAAATCACCGCCCACCGGGACTAAGCAACCACCCAGTGGATACCTCATGATAATTTTTTTATGCTGATAGAGCAATGGGGCCTTTAAAGTCACCATAGTCTTATCAGTGATATAAATGTCTGGAACCACTTTTTTGCAAAAAGCGGTTCAACCTTCAGGTTGGTAATAAGATGAGGGTTGGTGTGCGTATACTGAGTCATATAACTGGCAAAAGTAGAGAAAACAAGTTTTTTAAGAATAACGAATCGCTCCGCAAAATACAATTTCCTGTTCTGGTTTCCCGTACAGCGATAATATGTAAACATAGGCGGAATAATGATATGGGCTCCTTGCCTGTACATTGTATTTTTACCATTTTATTAAACTGAATAAAAATCGAAAGTGGGTCATTTTAGTTGGCAACAAAAATGACTCAATTAAGTTTGCAAACCTGTTTTATCACACCTATCAACCTACACGTCATCAGCAAGTGACGTATTTTCGAAATAACACCACTTCGAATGGCCCTGTTTTCGGAATTTTCCCATAAATCTGGTAAAGTTCAAAATCTCCGGAAAGCCACTGGTTGCACCAAATACGGTGATCAAAGGACAATCTTACTACATGTAATCGAGCTTCCGACATTTAGTTGATTTTGCAAACAGTTCGACCAGACATGCTTTACCTTATATTGTGATGTATTTAGTCAACGTGTTTGGGGAGTCTACAACATTTTATGGAATCACTTTCATGATGAAATATTGTCCTTTTTCAAATGCATTTGGTGCATGCAGTAGGGCACCTGACTCATAAGTCAGAGGTCCTGGGTTAGAAACCCGGTCTGGCCGCATACTTTCGTTTCTCCTTCCGCTGATTCAAGAAGGGCAGTTGTCAGTTACTGGCGGAAGTGTGTGCACTTAGTACTGGTTAACCGTTTAGGAGGTCTAAACCTGCCCAGGAATAGTGTGGTTAGGTTAACTGACCGTCCCGACATGACCATAGATGTTTACCGTGGACGTTAAGCAATAAATCAATGAAATGGTGCATGCAGTCTTTTCTCGAAAAGTTATCAACATAATGAGAATGAATAGATGATCTTCCGAATAGGTGTTGCTTGATCAATTAGTGACGTGTCGGATGACGTAGGTTATTGCCCTTGTTTATGTGAAACTCAATGATGTTTTACTAATTCAAAGCTGGCTAATCACGGTCATTTACAACGACAAAACTATAGTGAGAAGCTTGCAACGATACCTCATGATAAAAAACATTCATGTTGATAGAGCAATGGGGCCTCAAAACGTCCCATTGCTCTATCAGCATGAAAAATTTTATCGTGAAGTATCGCTGCAAGCTTCAGACCATAGTTTCGTCATTGTAAATGACCGCGATTATCCAATTTATACAAATAAAACACCTTTACTTTCGCGTAAAAAATGTTTGAAAATTGATTTAGGTCATTTTAGTTGGCAACTAAAACCTGTACAGCCTTCAGAATTAATGATAAGACGTCGGCTGATGTGCTTTTAATGTCATATAACAGACATAAAAGGAGTTTTTGTTTTGATTTGTTTTGTTTGTTTTTTGGAAAAAGGTTCACTCCATGAAAAGATCTACTGGTTCCCCGTGGAGCAATGAATGGGATCCTTGCCTTACATTATATTTTAATTATCTGTTTAAACATATGTGCCTTGTACCCCCTCTACATTGTATTTTTACCGTGTAATGAAGTTTGTGAAAACGAAAGTTTTCGTTGTAAAAACGAAAGTTTTCATATTTATTTTTTTCAAATCTTTTCAATAAGTTTTAATCTTTTAAAGCACACACCGGGTAGGCGGCAATCCTGAACATCACGGCAATCCAGAACGCGGTTAAAAAAAAACTTAAGCGGCTGTTTAGTGTAGGCTGACAAAACCTCTCTTTTGAGCTGAAGAATGTGTTAAAACTTCGGGTAACTATTTCACTATTTTTAGATATGTTCAAAGATATGCCTCACGAATTTTGGTTGTTGAATCCTTATTAATTTGCATGTAGTTTAGGCGTAAATGCAATGTTTGTGACTTTTAAACCCCACAAACAACAAAATAGACCAAAAATCCTCAAGTTTGATACACGTTGTGATCGTTTTCGCGATAGTCAGATAAAATTGAATGTATTCTGGATAGACTGTGCGTATTCAACTGACTCTGTCTTGTACACAAACGAAGTTACATCGATTTGAAAATGACGGGGTAGAAAACGGTGGCAATCGAAAACGATGTTCATGGCAATCGCCTAACGTCAAACAACCATTTGACAGACAATCGATGAAAATTTATACCTTCAGCAGTTTTGATTCGTCTTTTTTCATACAAAAGGTAACCAAGAATCAGTAGAATGAGTTTATATATTTCTTTATTTATTTAAACAAAATGCTCCAGGCTCTCACAATGCAACACATGTACACTTGGGATAAATACGTCAGATGTCCTACTCTATTGTGGTAAATGTTGTTTCCAAAACTGATTAACTTCTTGAATCAACACAATAAAACACCTAACTTATTCAACCGTCAATATTTTAACTCATTTCGCTAATACTCCTGTACTCCTGATAAATGGCCCTCGTAAGGTTCTCACAAAATATAAGCTGTGGTACTCATCATAACTACCCCATTGAGACGTTTAATGAGGACCAACCATGTATGCTTTGAGTGAAAATTATAGAAAAATAATATTCAAATCTTCAAACCCCTACTTTCTCTGTTCGTTACAGGAAAACGTGAGCTAGTTATTAATGTAATGCACTGTTTGTTTTGTAGGACAATCAATTCATCTGTATTCTCGTTTGAAATTCAAACTTAAGAGACACGTATCAGGTGCAGTGTACCAGTGAATAGCATAGAATTCGCCATTTGACGTGTATGGTGTCTGGCTAGTATGTGGTTTGCCATTGATGAGTCCCATGCATGGTATACGATTCCTACATATGTAAATATGTCATTCCAAGGCATGATCTTCTAAATTCAATCATGGTACTGCCAAGCATGTTACTGGCTTGCATGTTTGTTTTTTTTGTTTGTTTTTTTTCCCTAAAATATTCGAATCACATGCATGGTATTGCCCACCATCGTATTTGTTAGCCTAGGATCACCATTTGACTACTTCAGTGCATAGTATTGGTCAGCATCGTATTGGCTAGCACAAAGTTTGTCATTCGACGAATCTCATGCATGGTATTCAAATCCCATGCATGCAATTACCATCCATGGTATTCAGTAGCATGTGGTTCTTCATTCGGCAAAATACCATGCATGTTTTTTGATCCATGCGTGACACAGCCTAGCATGGTATCGGTTAGCATGGGGTTTAAAGTTCAACGAACTCCATGCGTATGGAAAATCCCGTACTTCCAATACCAATCTGGGAAAACCATGAATGGTATTCGAATACTATATATGCACGGGATTCGTCGATTGCCAATTTCGTGCTATCCAGTATCAAACTGGGCAATGTTATGCATGACATTCGAATACCATATATGGGATTCGTCGAAAGGCAAACAAAATGCAAGACAATACTGTACTTGGCAAACTCACCAATAGGACTTGAATAACATACCTGGGATTCGTGGAGAGGCATAATTGTCAGGTGACCCAGACCGTTTTTTTCCCTTAGACCCTGAAAATTCTATATGAATTTGGTTACAATTGACCAAGAGGCTTTTGAGGAGATTGTTTGAAATTGTCAAAATATGAGAGACCAGGGTCAAAGGTCAAAGAATGACATTGACCTCTTGTACTCACAAATCTTCATGTACTCAGTTTGAAGCTGACAAGAAGCTGACCCAACAGTTTGAAATGGCAGTGATCATCATATTCGACCATCTATAGATTGTGTATTTAAAATAAAAACATGTAACATACTGTATTAATCCCGTGAAACGCCCCTCGGGGCGTTGCATTTTACGAAAGTGTGTTATTTAGAGCCTAAAGTGTAGTAAATCTGCCACTGCCAAATAACTCTAATACACAGAATCAAAGAGAACGGGTTTACTTGCAGAGTAACACAACTCTACTAATTTGCCTCTCTTTTCAGCAGACGTCAGCTCTGAAAGGAAAAAATGCTAGCCAATATCATGATGGAAATATCATGTAAATGATTCGAATATCATGCGTGGAACTCGTCAAACTGTTGTCTCCAGGCTAGTCTATGCACGGAATTGCCAAGCATGGTATGACTAGCATAGGATGATTTGTCAGTTGACGAATCCCATGCACAGAGCCCAATCTCATGGGCAGTACTGCCCAGCAGAATTTTGGGTAGCCTGGGGTTCACCATTCGAGGAATGTCGTGCATGGTATCCGAATAGCATACATGTATGTGTTATGCCCAGTATGGTATCGGGTTCGAATATCATGCATGAGTTTAATCAAATGGCTAATACCATGCTAGCCAATACCATGCTTCATGCTTGGCACACTTTGCATGAGATTTAAATACCATACATAAGATTCGTCGAATAACCAACACGAGCTTCTCAATAAGGTATTGAACAATTCCATTGTGGAATTCGAGTACACGTACCATGCATGGGATGCATCAAATGTCAAAAAGCAAATATACGACCCAATGGCATTCTGTTTATTCAAATTCCATGCATGTATTTCATCGAATGACGAATCCCAAGCAAGCCAATACCTTACCAAGCAATACTACGCATGGGATTTGAATACTGGTATGCATGCGATTTGTCGACTGGCAAACTCCATATTAGCTAATAACAAGCTGAGCAATACCATGCGGGGGATTCGTCGAATGGCGAACCCCATGTTAACAAATACCATGCTGGGCAACACTATGTATCAATTTCTAATACCATCAATAATGAACCTCATGCTAGTAGACGTAATGTTGTGCAATTTCATGCATGGGATCTGAATACCATTCATGGTACTCATCGAATGGCGAATCCAATGTTATCCAATACTATGCATAAGATTCAAATACCATGAATTGGATTTGTCGAATGGCAAACCTTATGGTATTTGATACCAAGCACGACAATACCATTCATGAGATTCGTCGTTAAATGGCAAATTCCATGCTAGTAAACTGACGATTGATCACTTTGTGTTTTTTTTTTTTGGGGGGGGGGGGGGGGGGGGGGGGGGGAAGAGCCTGACAACAGCTATAACAATAATCACAACAGCAACCATAGTAGACTCAATTTGATATAGGAGAAAGATGGGTATTTACAGCAATAATACATGTACTGCGCTTCGTTGTGTTTTTCGAGAGTCTGATTTGGACAAATACCGTAAACAAAGACAGCAATAATTACAACGGCTTCCACAAGTCAATATCAAGAACAACAATTCGAGTCAGCGACAAAAAACCAAGCAAAAGGCTTTTACCCATATAAGATATATTTGAATGTTTCCAGGCATAAATCTTCTTCAAGGCATACATGGATTTCAATGCAATCTCGTGTCTGTTAACAGAAACACTCAATCTTGAGGGTGCATGTCATTAAATGCAAAATAATGCAGCCTATTTTAATATAGAAACAGTTTGTTTTACAGCATTTTCGTCATCGATTGCCATGCCCAGCGTCAGTCGATTGCAACCGAGTTTAGGAAAAGACGTTTTCGATTGCCAGAAATTTTTACCCTTGCATTTTCATCCCCCTCCCAGTACGGTCAAAATTTAACTTAGACCCTAGAACTTTTACAGGTGTTTAGGGAAGACATTCAAGTATATTAAAAGACTATGCTTTATTTAATTTGACCTTGAATAATTTAGAATATGAGTCAGAAAACCGAATTTGCCAGTCTAAAATTGCATGGTTAAAATGTAAGTAGGCATTGCGACATTTAGTAAAGACCCTGTGAAGTAAATTCTTTTCGAGGGAAATTTTCAGGCATTCTGATTTAGATCCGTAATAAATGTTTTACCCAAAACCTTTAGACTAAATGAAATAAAACATGTTAAACTGAGTTACCCTAAACAATCGCATAAATTTTTGACCCGCGTTCAGGATTGTCGCGAGTGTTCAGGATTGCCGCCTACCCGGTGTGAAGCAGGTCAATCACGATCATACAGCCATACAACGATTGGAAGAAATATTCATTCGTATTTGTGAAAGCATATGCATAGTTAAAATCACAAAAAGCGGCATTATAATTAAGAAATAAATCAGCTCTAGCAGTGAATTGTTGAGTAATAATTCACTGTTTGGAGGTCAGTTGTAAAGTAGATCATATCACGAGCGCGGGGCTTGAGTGATATTTCTACTTACAACTGACCGACAAACAGTGAATTATTACTCGACAATTCAATGCTAGAGCTGTACTATTTCGATTCTGACACTCAAAAACGCTGAAAAACTACTCTTTGCATTCAAACTCTCACAGCCTTCATGCCAGCGCGTTCATGCTCCCGCCAATATTCTTAACTGCATGTAAGATAAATGTACGTTTTTATGGCGATTTAAGACAGAAAAAGAGACGTTGTACCGTCCAACGTCTCATAACGTCACAAAATTACGTCAGTAATTGCAGTGACGTCAGCAATTAGACTCACGCGCTCCGTAATAGTGAATTGTTGCAGAATAAAACACGGCAGCTTTCCATTGCGTCTATAGAATAAATATTATAATCCGATCCCATAAAGCTCTAAAATCAGCTGGCACACATTTACTTGATTTTTTACTTATATGCAATCCCACCAAAGCCGCGGAAGAGTGATTAGAGATACTCGGTTGTAACGCAGAAGGTTGCGGGTTCGAATCCGGGTTCGGCCAGCCAGCGACAGGAAAAGTCTCTTTGTCAAGCCAGCAGTAAATGGGTAACTTTTTCGAGTCAGGGAAGGATAACGCAGCAAGAGGAGAAGGATGTGCTCCGCCTTTCATTCTTTCATATGTGTGTCTGAAAAGTCCTGAGAGCCCTGAAAGTAGGGAGGGAACATGTATTGCGGCCAACCTTAAATTGTTACACACACGAAACACTCTCTGTCTAACTCTCTCTCTCTCTCTCTCATTAATTGTGTAGGAATACATTTATGTTGATGAAATAACTTCATAAATACAAGAAAAGAAGAACACTGCAATATTAACAGAGGGCTTAAATAAACAATGACAACAATTCCGTTTTTCCATGTTTGACTCTTTTACTAAATGTCCGATGGGGACCGCCATATTGAAAATAACATTGACTGGGAAGTATTTCGTGACATAACGTCCTTCGCGACGCACGTAATTAATTGCGCCAGTCATTTACGTATTCTTGCCCTCAAATTTTCTGAAAAGTTTCCCATATAAATAAATTAGCTGCAGCAGTTTCAAATCAGGTCCACGTTTTTTTTTTTTTAGACACCCTGGTCTGTATTTTTTTTGCTCTTTTCCAAATACCCAGCAGGCCGCTCTGACGTCGATGCGACATTTCACGTCCCATCAACGTCAGAACGACGTCATTTCGACATCATGTGCCCGCTGGGTATGGACTTTCATTCTTCTGGAACAATCAAGCATACCGGTACATGATACCGAAGTCTGCCTGTGTGTCAATAGTTTAAAACCATCTCCTCTAACCACTTGAATTAAATGCTCGCCTCCCAGTACTTTCCGGACCGGGTTCGAGTCCTGCTTGAAGCGGGAATCTTTCCTATCGTAAACGGGGTTCCATTGCACTAAGCCTTTCATTATCACCGTCCCATCGTCCTGATATGACTGAAATACTGTTGAAAAGGACGTAAAATCGCAAGTAATCCATTCATCTCAGTACTTTCAATACTTTGATTTACCTAGTTGAAACTACTCCCAGCAGGCACATGACGTTGAAATGACGTCGGTACGTCGCACCGACGTCAGTAAGGCATCATTTTGATGTTATGTGCCCACTGGGCTTGAACACGTTGAATGTGGCCAAAATCGCTATGTCGTGACCTTAGATGGCCAGAGTGACCCGAAAACATATGACAGGGTCACCGAAGAGGCGTGATAAATGGAAAACAGAGCAAACATGGAATCAAGCAAATATAAATCGTGAGAAAAGCTGATAGGTTTCATTATTTAATTTATGTTTTAGTCAGTTTCAAGGATGAAGCACTTAGCAATCGTGTCTGACCCAGGATGACACGACGAGACCCCTAATTTTGAGGGTCAGATCGGGTCAAACATGCCTTTATTAACTGTTTAATAGTTGATACTTCTGCCTTCAGTAGTTAATGAGCTGCACACGAGGAAATCCAATTTAAGACATATCCGAACAGCACAACCCAGTTTGTGTGCATGCGGATGTGTCTGAAAAAAAAAACAACAACACTTGAATGCTGTAATAGCCAAGTCTGGAGGGTACCTACCTTGCAGGCATACAACGTCATGACGTTGAATCAATGTAGATTCAATGTTGATTAAAAGTATGACATTGAATCACAGTTGATTGAATGTTTGGTTCAACGTTGCGTGCCCGAAGGGTAATTTAGGTCTCACTCGAAGTTGAAGTTCACTCACTGATATATTCATAGTATTAAGGATCTTTCTTTTCCCCTTTTCATATGATATGTCTACTTACAACTGACCGACAAACAGTGAAGTATTACTCACTGTTCACTTCTAGAGCTGAACTATTCAATTCTAACACACAAAAACGCTGAAAAAATATTCTTTTTATTCAAAGTCTCCAAACCTTCCTGCCAGCGCATTCATGCTCCCGCTAATATTATTAACTGTATCTATAAGATAAACAGAGGTTCGTTTTTATGGCGATTTTAGAAATGAAAAGAGATGTTACACCGTCTAACTTCTCAAAACGGTAAAGTTACGTAAGTCTGCCAGTGACGTCAGCAATTAGTCTTATGCGCTTTGAAACAGTGAATTGTTGCAGAATGAAACACGGAAAAATAGGCGACCTGAGTTCGAATGTTGAATAATGATATGAATAACATTGACATCCTTTCGACGGCCGTAGCGTATTTTTACGTAATTGCTAACATTTGCTTTTTGAACGACCCTCACAACCTCATTTGTTCAGTCATCTTATTAATGTTGATTTCTCTGTACATGCCAGAAGCAGGGCCTTACGTACTATTAGTGTCAGTTCTAAAATGCATACTGGGAGGACAGTAGACGCTTTCAAATGCCGAGAAAATCTTGAAAAATTCACGTCTGAAATTAGGCTTTTACCCTGACTTTTTGTAACCGCCCTACTAATCTCACCAAACAAGCAGAGCCAAAAGCAAATTATGGGATAAACGTGCAATAAAATGGAGAATAAGAAAGAGAGAGAAAAAAAGGAAGAAAATAGGGAAAGATCTGTAGCAAAATCGAAACACACACACACACACACAAAACAAGTCCGTGTGCATCTTTCTTGGTAGGGTTACCTCTGCGCTAGGACTAGCTGTGCTTGCAGCAGGAAAATTTGGGCAGTTTTAGAGATATTTTTTTAACTTTAACATTGTTTTCCTAGGAAACGAAACGGTGAAATGTTTTTTTTTTTTATTTTATTCTGTAACATACAAAGTAGTGAGTGAGTGAGTGAGTGAACTCGGGTTTAACGTCCCGCCAACAACGAGGTCATATGGAGACTGGAACTCGGTTTAATTAAAGTCTCATCCGTAAGACCGGAGAAGCGGGGGATCGATCTTGCGACCCCTGGACTGGTAGTCCGGAGTGTTATCCACTACAATACAGCCGGTCCTAACAGTAGTAGAGGCTGCTAGTATAGAACACCTAAATGAGTCAATTTTCGGAACCGGTCAGAACCGGTCCGTGTCAATCAAGTTCAGCGGTGATACCCAATGGTTTATTTTTAGAAATTAATCGATGATAAGGGTGATGCATTATTTAACATTGCTGTGAAATCGAAAACAAGTTTAGACTTGAGAACTATATATTTTGTCAACAGCCAATCAAATAACCCTTTTCATTTATTATATTACCAGTTTTCCGATACATAATTCATTTGACAGCAGACCGTTCACCTGAAAGCATCACTAAACATTTAAACAGGTAAGTTAAATTATTAGCAGACGATAAAATGTTTTTTTCTAATTTTTACTATTCAATTACGCCAGCTAGGTAAGAAGGTTCACTATTAAACAGACGACAGGTTTAAAAGTTACAGGTAAATCTGGTTCCCCGTTTTTATATGCAATACTATATCAGAAGCAGAGTACAATTGCACCAAAGCAGATAATGAATACTAACATTTTCCCGATATTGTTCAGTTTAACCAAATCTATTGAAAGAGTCACATCGCTTCACTTTATACTGGGGTATTGTTAAAAAAAATGTAATACAGTTGGGCTTTACAAAATACACTTGAAAAGAATTTCATCTTAACAATTTTATGATTTTAAACACAGTGGCGATAAATAACTATTTATTGTGCGCTTACAGTGTCTTTAGTACCGTAATACTTTCATATACTGTCGGCTGCTAAATAATTTATCGTAAACAGTTACGCTGCCTCTCAAGTATGAAATAAAACACTTGGTACAAGTTTTTAGCCGATTTTCATAAAACTTTCAAAATATTGTTATCACCATTTAATGTGGTTCATATTTAATTCAGATCATAATGGGACCCTTCCTTCCAGAGTTATGACTCTTTATGTGTTAATCTTTTGTATGTATGAAACTAAATAACCATAAATTGTATTCGAAATATATGTGCTTTTTTTTAAAGTTAATCATATAAGATATTTATCAGAATTATCTTCTTTGATCATCACTCAACTTGTAGCAACGACTGTTTTCAAAAATCAAATGTCCCAGTTACGGGCATATCAAATATATGTGGACGTTTGGCCTTTGGCCTGATATTTTTAGTAAGCCTATAGGACCATAGTAAAAACATTGTATATATGGCTTACATATTATTATATTTTCGGAGCTCCACTGCACACAGCCTTTCATTATCACTGGCCCATTTTTCTGATATGACTGAAATACTGTTGAAAAGGACTAAAATCGCAAGTCATCCATCCATATTATCAGGAAATACAACGAAAAATAATGTATTGTATTTTATGTTATTTATGTGAATTGAAGAAACATGTATACTATGTAGATATAATAAATACAAATTGGTACGCGTGATAATTTCAAATACATTTATAAGTAATCTGATAAGAAACAGAGATCAACTCTTCATCAATCTATGTCACTGGCTTTTATCCATGAGTTGAACTTGTTTGGATAATACTTCCACTTCACAAAGTATTGTTTATTGCGTCCTTTTCCTCTTGTTTTTAAGATCTGTTCTATGTTGTAAGTTATTTTAGCGGGATCAATATCCAAAGGCAATAACTCACTGCTATACCACACACCCTTTATTTCGTCACCTTGAAGGTCTGTCAGCCTATAAACAGGCAGGTTTCCTCTATAATATCTTTTTGACACTTGAAATATTTCTCCAGAATAAGTTTGGTCATAGGCGCGGGTAAATGCTCCTTTAACATGGCTGACTCTCACATACTGATTTAATTTAAATTTAAATGGTCTTCTCTTTGGCGTTTTCACTTGTTTCTGTTCAGTTGCATGCTGGGCAAAGTAGGTTGACAGACGAACTTCTTCTTCATTGCTGCTTTTCACATCAGCTGGTTTCATTCCAATAGTTCTGTGATATGTTTTATTGTAGCTGTCAGCAAGATCTTGTATAATAGGCAAATAGCTGAAGTCATCTTTAAAGGTAAAATAACGACTGAGTCTAGACTTAATGGTTAAAATGGCTCTTTCTGATATAGAAGCTTTTGTTTCATTCTGTGTTGGAAAGTATCGGACATTATATTTCTTCATCAGATCTTGTACCACTTTTGCTCGAAACTCTTGGCCTGAAATTGAGATACAAAAGGTCTTATAAACAATTAGTCCTTGATTGTGGTGGATGAAGTCATAATTATTACCCTGAATACGATACCAGAATGGCTTTACCAAAATTTATTTAAGCTATTAAATGTTTACATTGTAGAATACTGAAATCAGCTGATTTGTATTTACTCTTTAATTTTGATAATAAATGTATATATAACTTTATGATTGCTTAATTGAAAACTAAAGAAAAATCACAACAGTTGCCTACTTACCTTTGTCAGTTATTATCTTGTATGGTGATCGTCCATAAGTCTTGAATATGTCTTGAAAGGCTTCTGATACGTCTTGCCCAGATTTATTTTTCAATGGTCTCAGCCATACATATTTTGAGAATGTATCGATCACAAGTAATATATACTTGAAGCCGACATTCCAGTCTTTGAATTTCACCATGTCTATGAGGTCTGCCATCCAAAGGTCATCCTTGCCCGCGCTGACCACGTGGTTTCTTTTAAATCGTCTCCTAACTGGTTTGTGAAGCCCATACGATTCTTGATTGTGTAAAAACTTTCTTATTTTGTACATTCCTATGTTGAATTTGCCTTCATCTTTTATCACTTTGTATATCTTCTGAGGGCCTGCAAAACTTGCCGGGTGTTTTGGATCATAATATATTTTCTTTAAGTAATCCTGCCAAGATGCCATGGCTTATCAGCTGAGTGTCTAAATGAGAAATGAGAAAAAGTTGAAATGTCAAACAGTTTTATTCGGATTCCTCCATCTCATCTTCATCTACCAAACTACTTTCATTGACTGAGCCGCTTTCATCATCAGAATCCATATCACTTTCCTCACTTTCAGTATCACTTTCATCTAAGTAGGCCTCTACGCTGTGTTGATAATGTTTGACAGCCATTTTAACAGCTTTCTGTTCAGCATAACCTTGGCTTAATAAAGCATTCACCTTTTGCATAACTTTCTTATGAATGTGGCCATTTGTTAACTGTAGTATATATGTAATTAAAATCATGTAGTTACATATAAATTGTCTAATGACAGCAGTTTCTAGTTTGTTGTCAGCCTTTTGTTTAGCTTCTTGCTTAGTTAGCCCTCGTTCGACATATTCATCATACTTTTCGCTCCATTTGCGCTTCTTCATCTGCTTTGCACGCATATATATGTCTTCAAAAGCTTTGCTCTCTAGATCCTCCGGCACTTGTCCTCCTTTTCCTTCTTTGCGAAAGTGTTTAGGCTGATTGTCAAAGGATTCATCATCGTCAGACATTTTTCTTTTTAGGCCTGCTTCCTCTCCCTCTGGGCACCATCCTCGTGTTAAATGCCTTTGCACATCATGGGCTGTGTCAAATAACAATCCACAGCCGTCACAAGCCTGTGTTTTATCTGCCATGGTATCTTCTATTTCCGAATTTTCGTTGAAGTGAACAGTTTGAACTCCAACTGATGAATGACGCTGATCGGCCAAACCCTTGTCTTTTATAGGAATCTGTTGGCGCTCTGGAATCTGATTGGCTGTTTTGTTTTTATGGGAAGTCACGCTATGAAAACGCTGCCATTCTAAATCGTATTTTAATCGATCGCTTTCGTTTGTGAATGGTTTTAAGTCCACTAGCAAATAGCCATAACAGTATTTGGTTGCTTTTTCGAATGCTTTCAGAAATTTGTCACTATTTTTCGGGTACATCTGACGTGCAAGGGTCATCAGTGATTGACGATCCACAGGATTATTGTATATTATCAGATAGTGACAATTTCTCCTTTGAGTGGGATCTTTGTTTCCAAATATGTTTTGATTAATTGTTATCACAGATAGTAACCTATGGTGCGACCCCTCTGTGAATAAATCTGTTATTCTTTTGTCTTTGCCAGATTCGTGGAACAAATCATCCAAAATGAGCAAATTGTTGATTTGGGGATCAAAGTAGTCATCATCATCTAAATCTGTTGGTATTCCCTGTATAAACTCTACTTTGGGTTGAACACTCTTTTGAATGTCATCATATAAGGGTTGCCATCGTTTATAGAGCCATACTATTCTTTGTATATTAGGTCGGATTCTTTGGCCATGATTCAAGAGAAGGTCTTTCACAAATGTAGTCTTTCCACATGCTGAAAAAATAGAAACATCCAGACTTAAGATAAACATCTTTCAAATCATATTTAGGCGTATATACATTTAGTCTCTGAAAGAAGAAGAAGATATGAAATGATCAATTTATACGTTTATCTTTACACATATATATGAGCTACACCAGAGGCTACACTTAAGCAATATTTCAATGTTTGCACTAACGAATCTTAACAAAACAAATACTAAGAAAAAATATATACCTGTAGGCCCTGAAATCATCATAGTGAAAGGGTGTTGAAACACCATGACAGATCTGCTACAAGCCTCAACTGGTGGTTGTTGTGGTTGACTCTGACATACCGGTAAAGCAGGATGAGGCATTTCCTCATGAGGAAGTGATGATATGCTTATCCGCGTCTGCTGCTGCAGTGCTTTGCCTCCCACCAGAGGCGGTGGCGGTATGCCTCCCTGCGGCGGCGGCGGCGGTAGTGGTATGCCTCCCTGCGGCGGCGGTATGCCTCCCTGCGGCGGCGGTAGTGGTATGCCTCCCTGTGGCGGCAGCGGCGGTAGTGGTATGCCTCCCTGCGGCGGGGGCGGTGGTAGTGGTATGCCTCTTTGCGGCGGTGGTGGTATGCCTCGCTGCGACAGTGGTGGTATGCCTCCCTGCGGCTGCGGATACGCTCCATTACTCTGCGGATACGCTTGATGGATTTTGCTGCCAGAATGTGCATTGCGTCTGTGCCTTAACATCACGTCTCTCCTTGACAGTATTTTTGAACAGTCGGGGCATGATGTCTGGGACATGTTGCTCCTCCGATGACTTACTTCGGAATGATAACGTGTTGCAATCTTGTGTTGTTAAATCATTTTAGTAACGATTCTTCTATTTTTGAGAACCAATCAAATCCCTTCAATAAAAAACATAGTGCGCATGCGCTTAGAGATTACCTATATATACACACGTTTTTTAAAATAAATAATCATTTACAGAGTGATTACTCTCTTTGTTGGATATATAATATTGTGAAGAAGACATTTACGAAAATATCGAGAGATAAAAAACATAAGGTAACTGCTTACAACCAAGTGTTTTTGTAGTCTCGCCTGTCTTTTTGCTTAAGTAGGTCATTCATCTTTTTGCCAAATTTTGAACAAACAAAACTATAACCATGTGATTCCTCTAATTATGTATTTTTACTTATCATTTCAATTTGTAATTCGATTTTTTTTTATTTCAGGTTCTGTACAGCCATGGCGTACCAATGTGAAGAATGTGGCTCATCATTCCCAAAACTGAGTCAGCTTCTCCAACACAGACGAACACAAAACCACTGGAAGAAATACATTTGTTCAAGATGCAGTAAAATCTTCAATAGAAAATCTAATCTTGATCGTCATATACTGAAACATCAAAATGAGAATAACTTTCACTGTCCAGAGTGTTCAAAAGTGTTCATTAATGGAAATGCGCTTGAGAATCATTTGTTAAAGCATGAAAATCAGACTGGAGGAGCTGCTAAGAGGCCAAGTGAAGAACATGAGGAAAGACTTAATAAGAAAAGGAGAGCAGACGGCCTTAGTGATTCAGAAAGACTTTATAACATAGAGAAAGTGAATGAAAGGAAGATAGAAAAGTTCAACACAACAGCATCATACTACAAGATATCAGTAAAAGATCTCGAAGTTAGAGGAATACCTGAGGTTTTAAAAGCTTTAAAGAAACTTTTCCAGTCGATAATCAATCACATTGCTAGAGATATACCATCGAACGACCTCATCAGACTTACCATGGATAACCCAGAGCTTGATTATCCTATTGTAATGCCGTTTATGAGACGATCAGCTCTGACAGTAGATAGAATATTGTCCGAGATCGAACGGGTATTGCAGTCTTATGAACAATTTGTCTTGGACGAGACATTTGGAGTGGAGTTAGTTCATGTTCATCTATTGAAAGGATCTGGCCAAAAGCGAAAACCGTACGTTGACATTGTAAGACTACTAAATGATAAAAGGAGTATTATACAGATACGAAACACAGATGAATTGTGCTGCGCAAGGGCCCTTGTGACTGCCATAGCTCGTGTCCAGAATCATCCGCAGTGGGATACTATTAGACAAGGCCGTAAAATTCAAGAGCAACTGGCCAGAGACTTACATAATAAAGCAGGAGTGCCATTGACAGCTTGTGCCTTAGATCATGTCAAGCAATTCCAGATGGTGTTGCCTGACTTTCAAATTCACATCCTTTCCAAGGAACATTTTAATGCTATTGTATATCAAGGACCTGAAGGGGGAATACCCATATATCTTTATTATCATGATGAGCATTTTGATGTAATCACAAAAGTAACAGGTTTTCTAGACCGGAGTTATTTTTGTCTGCAGTGTAAGAAAGGGTATAACAATAAGGAAAGACACAGCTGCAACAATGCCTGTCACCTTTGTAGACATATGCACAATGATAAGGAGGAAGACTGGGTGCATTGCAAACAGTGTAACTGTAAATTTGTCAATCAGATTTGTTATGATCTCCATTTGAAACAAACATTGTCTGGTAATTCAACTTGCAAAGCATATTTTAGATGCCAAGAATGCAATCAGTTGATCAATAAAGCAAAACAAAAGTCAGATCATATCTGTGGGGAACAGTATTGTAAAGTCTGTAAAGGTTACTTTGCGGAAGGTCATCTCTGCTACATGACCAGCGTAGAAGAAGAAAACTGCAAGCCTAATTCAACGAAAAAGCAAACGAATTCTCTCAAATATATCTTTTTCGACTTCGAGTGTAGACAAGATGATCAAATGAAGTGTGACAAAGGTTATAGGCCAAACAACAACAACAACAACTGTTCCAACTGTGGTAAATCTACATGTGGATCATTTGCACATGTTCCAAATTTGTGCGTTGTGCACAAAGTATGTGATGTTTGTCTTGATAAGCCCGTCTCTCCAACGTCTAAGTGTGATCACTGTGGACTGAATGAGAGGATCTTTTCTGGTTCTGATACGACCACTTTATTTTGTAAGTGGCTGTTTTCCAAAGAAAATGTCGGTGCCACAGTTATATGCCATAATTTTAAAGGGTACGACAGCTATCCAATTTTAAATTATCTGCACGAGAATGCTATTCTTCCAGAGGTGATAACAACTGGTTCAAAATACATGTCTATTAAAGTACCAGCTTGCAAAATTCGGTTCATTGATTCACTGAATTTCATTCCCATGGCATTAGCAGATATGCCTGAGGCTTTTGGGGAATCAGAATTAGCCAAAGGTTATTTCCCACATCTTTATAATCGCAAGGAATTTCAAACAGCTGTTATCAATCACTTACCAGACATTTCGTTTTACACCCCAGATGGTATGAAACCAGAGACCAGAACAAAATTTATGCAGTGGTATGAACAGCATCAAATGGACCCTTTTGATTTCCAGAAAGAATTGTTACGTTATTGCAGATCCGATGTTGACATATTGCGAAAATGTTGTCTAAAATTTCGGTCGTTGTTTATGTGTTTGACAATGAAGGATGATAAAAATGGTATTGACCCCTTTGAGAAGTGCATTACCATAGCTTCCGCTTGCAACTTAGTTTTTAGAAAAAAATTCCTGGAGAATGAAACGATCGGAATCATACCCCCTCATGGATATCGACCTTCCGATAAGCAATCAGCCATGGCATATCAGTGGCTTTACTACTTGGCCCACAAAAAGAACTTGAGTATTCGACATGGCAGAAATGCGGGAGAAAAGCAAATTGGACCGTACAAAGTTGATGGTTATTACGAGTCTGAGGTAGAACGTATTGTGTTTGAATTTCATGGTTGCTTTTGGCACGGTTGTCCAAACTGCTTTTCAAGGACTACCATCAACCCAGTGACTCAGTTGAGTATGGGAGATTTGTACGCTCAAACGATAGAAAAAAGGCATTACATAGAATCAAATGGATACTCTTATGTATGCATTTGGGAATGTCAGTTTAAAAAAGAACTTGAAAACGATGTTGTCATGAAACGTTACATTGAGAACCTTGATCTTGTCACGCCTTTGGAACCAAGGGATGCTTTTTATGGTGGTCGTACAGAGGCTTTCAAATTATATGAGGAGGCTCGCCCGGGAAATCAAATCAAATATTATGATGTAACGTCCTTGTACCCTTTCGTTAACAAAACTGGAAAGATTCCTCTTGGGCATCCAGATATCATCACAGAGAATTTTGATCCGATTGAAAATTATGAGGGTTTGATCAAATGTAAAATTCTTCCACCAGAAGGGCTTTACATGCCTGTCCTGCCTGCAAGATGCAATGGTAAACTCATGTTTAGTCTCTGTCGGTCGTGCAGTGAAACTAATCAAAAGACTGAATGTAAACATTTTGATGAAGAGCGCGCATTTGTTGGGACATGGGTGACCGATGAGGTAAAAAAAGCAGTGTCTCTAGGGTACAAGCTTCTGAACCTCTATGAGGTCTGGCACTTCTCAGAGATATCTCAGTATGATCCTAGTACCAAAACAGGGGGCGTTTTTACCAAGTATGTCAATACATTTCTGAAAGTAAAACAAGAGGCAAGCGGATGGCCTGACTGGTGTGTTGATGAAAGTACCAAGCAAAGCTATATTAAACAGTACTATGAAAAAGAAGGCATTCTCTTGGACTACAGCAAAATTGAAGAAAACCCTGGCTTAAGGTCTCTGTCGAAACTGATGCTTAATTCGTTCTGGGGAAAGTTTGGACAGAGGTCGAACTTAATTCAAAGCACTTACACTGACGACCCCGAACAATTTTTTGACATGATGACATCAGATCAACAAGAAGTAAAAAATGTACGTTTTGTTAACAATGAGGCTGTACAGCTAGACTGGTGTTATAATGGTGATTTCGTGGAGGCATCGTCACGCACTAATGTTGTAATTGCTGCATATACCACAGCACAAGCCAGACTCAAACTATTTAGTTACTTGGAGCCCCTAGGGAGACGTGTTTGCTACTGCGACACTGACTCTATTATATTTACAGCCTCTCCCGGGTTATGGGAACCCAAGTTAGGTGATTATCTGGGTGATCTGACTGACGAAGCACCAGGAAATGTTATTCTTAAATTCGTTACAGGTGGTCCAAAAAATTATGCGTATACTTTGGCAAAACCTAATAAAAAGGGGCAAACCTCTGTATGTAAAGTTCGGGGAATCACTTTAAACTACAAAAACATGCTTGACATAAATTTTGAGACTGTCTCAAACATGGTTACAAATAATAGAGAACAAGGATGTATTCAGGTTGTTGACGACAATAAAATATGTCGTTCAAACGGAGTTCTCATAACAAGGACTGAAACAAAAGACTACAGAATAGTATTTGACAAAAGAGTTATCAAAGATAATGTTTGTACATATCCATATGGAATGCAATGAAAATAGCAATGGAAAAATAAGGAACTTGATGATGTTGTTTAAATAATATGTATGAAATGTGAATAATATGAATATGGTCTGTATATACATGTAGAACCGTTTTATTGTGTAAAGAAACCTGTAAATAATAATAATAAAAAAAAAATCTATGTTGTTCTTTTTTAGCATCCAGTTACCCATCTCCCATAATATGGCTATCAGGTTCGACTGATAAGCATGTAGGCATGAAGCGAGCCAAAGTGGCCATATCAAAATAGGTTTATCAAAGGCCAGGGAAGTGTCACAATAAAATAACACAGCCTATCCTAAACACAAAGAGGAAGAGAAAAACCCATGAATTTGTTCGGCCATTTGTACACAGTAAACAATGGACAGAGAGCCTGTTGCGCTGTATATATCGATAAACAACAAAGCTGGTCCTATATTTAGCGCATAAATCGGACTTTCTGAAAAGCAATCCTGGATTACCGAAAAGGCTATACTTAGACATTGTTGTACTACGAAACATTGCATAAGCTCATTATAGATCGAATGCTAAAAATAAACCATTGGTCATTACAGGCGACCTTGACCTAACCGGTTCTGACCGGTTCCGAAAATTGACTCATTTAGGTGTTCTATACTAGCAGCCTCTACTACTCCTAACATTCAATGTAAGTTTACTAAAATACATGTAATATGCATAAGCTTGTCCCATCGATTAAATATATTTTTCATGACGTTTTTCATGAAATTCAGTTTTCTTGCATTTTTTAAAAAATGCAAAAATATGCTTATCACCAAGACAAATTCAATTTCTTTTACCAGTTTCAGATATCTTATATTATAGTTTATATGATTTGCAGAAATGAAGGTGCATTTATGTACTAGAGATATGACTTTAAATGGAGAATGTGCAAAAAAGTATTTAGAAATACAAAATATTTTTTTAGGAAAACAAAACGTTGAAACAAAATTCTTATCCAAATTTGGGTTATTTAGCTGGTATAATGGTTTGAATGCTCCGCCAATATTTCCATTCAGTATCATTTGACGCGAACTCTGCCTTTTAGAGTGGTTTTGAGAAAACCTTTCTAGTTCTGTTGCACAGGCCAGCCTGCGCATGAACATTCTTCGGCCGAGACGTCCGCAGTTCGATAACAGTAATTCGACTTATGCTCCCTCTCTCTCTCTCTCTGTTTAATGGAGAATTCCTTGAAATTAGCATAGTAATTATCATACTATAATATTATATGACAACAGGTCATTTTTCAGTGCATCTCTAACAAGGGAGAGTATTCAGATATTGTTGATGCACTCGTATAAGTACACTTAAAATGACAAAAATTGAGATAGAAATAAACTTTTAGTGACAAAATGAATTAGATAACTTTCATTGATTCTATATGCGGTAAGCTGTGGAAATTCAAGATAAATTTATAGACTTGACAAACCATTGCAATGAGATAAATATTAAAATATTTTTTTAAAAATTATTTTAATATTTATTTCATTGCCGAGAATATGACAGCAAGTCTGAAAAGAACGTCGATAAGACGTAAGATCAATGACCGAGCTGGAAAAGACACTATATTTTTTGACGCTAAATATTTGCAGTGGTCGACCGTTCGACCAAAACAGAAACTGAGTACAAGACATACAGTGTGCGGTTCCGCTGCAAATCGGCCAGTCTACATAAAACCATATCTAATCACAACCCAAAATACAGGAAAACAGGCGCAGTGCCTAGATATAATGAATATATCTCTAAATGTACAAAATGCTATTGTAAAAGAAACCTTTGAATTCAAGAGTTCATTTTTTTTTTCATTTTTTATTTTTATTTTTTCTCCATCCCCTTGATGTCACAGGAAATCATTCAAACTTGACTGAGTTTGTCCTTCTGAACACACTGTTCACTCAGATGCAAGAAGTTGGTGCCCATGCAATTTTAATAATGGATGGATGGATGACTTGCGATTTTACGTTCTTTTCAACAGTATTTCAGTCATATCAGGACGATGGGAGGGTGAAAATGAAAGACTATTTGCAATGGAACCCCGTTTACGATTTAAAAGACCCACGCCTCCGGAGGGGCTGGAACCCGGTACCGCAAGATCAGTAGGCCAGCGCTTAGCCTATTGAGCCGTCGGGGCTACTGTATTAGTGGGAGAAATCGTCGAAGCACAAATCATTATAAAACAGGTACAGCCTTCCGAACTGATGATATGTCGGCTGATGTGCTTTTTATATCATATAACTGGCAAAAATGGAGGAACAAGGTTTTTTTGGAAAACATGCATGACGAGTCTCTCTTTCGTTTCTGGTTTCCCGTTGAGCAATGAAATTACGCAGCAGCGGGACAATGAATTAGATCTTGCCGTACCTTATATTTTTACCATCTGTTAAACGTCTGTATCTTATGTTTGTAGCCTACCTCCCGTACCTTGTATTTTGCCATGCAATGAAGTTTGTGAAGTAGAAAGTAGGTCATTTTAGTTGCCAACTAAAATGACCTAGACATTTTTTTTTCAAATCTTTTTTTTATGAGAAACCCAAGGAAGTTTATTTTTTTAACCGGCCAGTCACGATCATATAGAGCGGGTGCGGGTATTACCGACTATTTACGCTTTCGCTACTGTCAAGCTCTTCTACTGAGGAACATTCGGTAAGTAGCCAGAATAATCGGATATATAGGCAGTGCAGCAAAGACTGGAATCACAAATAAGAGTGTGCTCGATCATTTAAGCAGCGGAATGACTACTTTGTAGCATGATGGTCGGCGTGAATTACCGACCATGGGAGGGTGTGCCGACCAGTTACTGCGGGTATTTACCGAACATTTCTCTGTTTCTTAAAAAATATGACAAATAACACTGAAACCTATAATACACCACCCTATTTTCCGCTTTTATATGTTTTAAAACGAAGACAACGTTTGCGATTTCCTGTTTGTTTGTTTCTCTTAGACGATGGAGCTGTCTAAAAAGGGTCTGCTCTTAATGAGGATAATTTGCAAATTCTTTTTTTAAGAGTCAAACCCATTGGGAAGGGAGGCATAAATGAAAATGGCAGCTTTGCCTCACCTGAAAATGTGTCCGTTCACAGTAAAAGTGTGTACATGTCAACCTCAGAAATTAGAGCCAAAAATGGCTAAATCAGTTAAAAATTGATACAAGCACCATATTTTGCAAAAGCCCAATCAGTAATGTAGCAGTGCAAATATAACGTTGCCCTGAAAAATTCCACCATTTTCAAGAGGGCCGACATACTTGCATTTCAAGCGTGGCTCAGTGCAAACTGCAATACTTCAAAGCAGTGAACAATAGGGCAATGTATCACTAATTGCTGGCAATATTGCAAACAGTACAGATCCATATGAGACTGTCCTTTTAGCAGTTTGAATTTATACTGCTTGTTCAAGAAAAAAGGTGACTCCAATCTGACTACGTAGACGCGCAGACGCTAGCTGAAATGCCATTGTGTTGGAATTTCCAGATGAATTTTATTTTGCTGTAACCTTTCTCACTCTAGCTACACAAACTGACCATATTATTTCTATGGTCGGTAAGAGCCGACGATGGTTCTGATACTGCGTCTATTACCGACTAGCTACATATGCTAATCAAGCACGACTTACCGTTAAAATTGTATTAATAAACGCGTGTGTTTACCCTAGCAAAGATCGAATAAGTAAACTGAGTACTGGAAAACTTGAGTATATTGAAGTTAGAACCTTATGATCGGAATGCTATAAAATCAAAAAATCTGTAAGAAACGTATCTGAACACTGTATTTGGTTTTATTTTGAGTTCAAATGACTTCTGTGAAATTTTGAAGTTTTCCCATTCTGAGAAAAGAAAATGGCGTATTTGTAGGGACAAACTTTTCCCGTACTAAGAGCGGTTTACGGTATTTTTATGTGGTCGGTATAAGACGCCCAGTCGGCAATACCCGCACCCGCTCTACAATAATGAAACTGTTGCGAGAAGCTTGCAGCGATACCTCACGATAAAATATTTCATGCTGACAGAGCAATGGGACCTTTAAAGTCTCCATAGTCCTCAGTGGTAGACACCTCTAAAGACAAAGCGTTAAAAAATCATGTCAACCTCCACGATGTGGGTTGATGGGCATATATGAAATCATATAACTGGCAAAAAAAGAGGGAGAACATGTTTTTGAAAAAATGAAAAATCGTTCCACAAAAAAGAAGAAGAAAAAAACCCAAACCTTTTTCAGATTCCCGTCCAGCCGGATGGAATATAAACAAAAGCGGGGTACTGAATGGGTCCCCATACTTGTACCATGTATTTTTACCAATTCAATCAAGCTTATAAAATCGAAAGCAGGTCATTTTTGTTGGAAACTAAATTGACCTTAATCAGTTTTCAAGCCTTTCTAATGTGAAACATAAGGCTGTTTGTTCGCTAATCACGGTCTACTTGCAGCAATACCTCCGTTTCAATGTGATAGAGGGTAGCTAAGGGTCCAAGCTAGCTCCATGCGGACAGCGAAGACTCTGATCAGACTGGGTGGATGCCTAGGCTGAGCTGAGTATTCGCTGGGCGCGCATGTCACTTTGTTAGTTTTCTCGTGTCGCGGATTATCAAAGCATAGCGGTACATGAAACTGAAAGTAAAATAATAAAATAACGGAAACCCCTACCGATATTATCAGCATGGCCTAAACTTTAATGTGCATTTTGTGGGCTTTGAACAAGCTATAAAGGTTCGATACAGTATTTAGTTTTAAGCGGTTATCAAATAAATGCATCAACATAATCACCAGTTTGTCGTGATGGCAACGCATTTCGTATCTTTGTTTTCGAATTCCAACTTCATTTCGCTATTTGTGACAATAAAATAACTTTTAATTTCTTAGTGTGATAGTTTTATTTCTCACCTTAATGTACATTAATTCCGTTACAATTGGTTGTTTTATGACTATTATAACGCAAACATTTTTTTTGATAAATCATTCAATTGTAATTAAACCAATAAAGATCAAGTACGGGCACTTCTGTCGTAATCAGCCTAAATATTTGGACAGAGGTGCCTGCGCCAACAGTGTACACTAAGAGCATTATGTACAGTCTGATCAGAGACTGTTCTATTTGACAATAGAGATTGTCAAATAGTGCCGTCTTAATCAGACTGTATGAAGAAACTGTGACTTGACATATTGTGTGAAGTCGACAATGGCAGTGTGCGATATAGAAGTAGTTGGAGTGGCCAATTATTTAGGTAAATTGGTAATAAAATAAGAACAGTTGGCGCAAATCTGTCTCTAGCCATACCGATAGTTGTTTTTGCCCAAATCAAGTTTCGCAGAGATAACGAACTCCCCTGCATATGGGCCCTGATATTTTGTACCATAAATTACAATGTTCGAAGTTAATGTGCACATTTAGAAAGCCGGTTCACAGGTATAGATTTCTGTACGACCCACCCAGGAAACAGCATAAAATTTCACATTAATTCGCTTTAGGTTGTCACTAGCTCCTTTTTCGAATACAGTCGTTGTTCTGAGGAAAGAGCAGACATTGCATTAAAGGTAGGTTCCTGTACTAGCGATAACAATCATGTCCACAAAATAATTTCGTCTTTTTCTGAGCAGTATTGAATTCTCTTATTTTTCTGAATTTGTTGCTACTGAGAAACTTGTCAGATGTTGAAGAAAATAGTCGTTTTCCCTTTTGGTTTATTTTCTTTCGTTGGAATTCCAGTTCTAAAAATAACTATGTTTATTATGTCTATAAGTGCGCAATTTCTGATGCCATTCTCCAAAGGTCAATTTTCCCTTGTCGTGAGCTCTCCTAGAGGTCTTGGCATTGTGGATGGGTTAAAACTATCCCAAAATGCAATGCAGCATGACCTCAGCTGCGTTATCTATTTTTGGCGCGAACAAAAAATAGCGCTAACTGGTGTGCGAAGCAGAGTTAGGAAATCCCTTGCAGAAAAACTTTTCTAATATTTTTTTGATTTACACTTTTTAGTGAAACTTATTGATTCCCTTTTATAAGTGCTTTCCAACAACTTGGATGAAATATCATCAAAATTATGATGCATTCCAAAGTACAGGAACCTACCTTTAAAAGTCATCTACACAATAAATCTGTATATCGTTTGAAACTTTATTATGTGTGTACTCTCGCTCTATGTGTAGTTCTCAACTCTAATATATCCATAACCTGATTTGTTTGAACGCTGAATATGTACAGTAAGTAGAATTTTGTTTTAACCGTAACATTCGAATATAGCGGACCCTTGTATACCGTACGCTGATAGACTAACTTAATTTAAGAAATGGCGGCCTCTTGCTCGCTTGCGTGGGTGACGAAACCATTCCACAAAGAGGCCTACTCTTGCAGGAAACAATCAGGGGCCGTATTCATAAAGCCACTTAAGTCGTTGCTATGCTGTTGCTAAGGCTAAATATCTATAAAGGAGATTCCCTACAACTATGAAATTTGGTCTGGAGGAACAGTCTTTGTAAGATTGTTCCTCCAGACCAAATTTCATTGTTGTAGGGAATCTCCTTCATAGCAATTCAGCCCTAGCAACAGCATAGCAACGACTTTTAAGTTGTTTTATAAATACGGCCCCTGCACTTCTGGGATTGAATTCTGTCCTTTATGAATTGATCCTAACTGAGAAGTTCCTGAAGAAGGATCTTCAAGGCAAGCAACTCTGCCATTTTCAACTCAAATGTCGAAAGAGCCCTCATAAAAGTGGTTGGGACACCCGTGTACAGGTGATATTAATGTATACAATGAGACGGGTGGACACAAGATGACTTGCATATCCCCCCACCCCACCACTCTTTAAAGAAACTTCTTTTCCATTATGTAATGTGCCTTTTCTCTGAGACATTGCCTATGATGATGTAAGTACAAAAGATAATTTCCTCAAGTTCCTTGATACTTTTCACACCTTATATTATAATGTTTGTTAACAGGACATTTAATTCCGTGTAAGGAGTAACGAGCATCAGTTTTTGCAACCTTTAATTGTTAAAGTTGGTGTACGGCTGTTATTATATTTCTTGCAGGTGGTGAAAAGGGAAAAAGTACTGGGAAACGTATTGTTACATACAGGAAAAAGCGGTGATAACTGATATTATAAATGATATAAAGGACCTGGTATGATAAGGCCCATATTTGGCCCCCAGAAAACTCATTTTTCAAAAGTCTTATTTCCATAATAAAAATGTATTCATATGAAAGTTCAAACCTTGAATGGAACAGCAAGCACAAAATTAACCAGTTCTTTCACAAAATATTTGTGATATTTGTACTGAACATACCCATACCCCCAGCGGATTCTGACGAAAATGACGAATTTGGTAGCCTTTGTGGCTTTCAAAATATATGAGCCCGGCCTCCAGCACATTTAATATTTTGTATACAGATAAAATTAAAATATATTTACATGCCATGAAAATATTAAATGTGCTGGAGACCGGGCTCAATGTTTATTTTTAACTTTTTGTTACCAAATTGGCAGCGTTTGGAACATTTTCCCAGCGTTCCCAACATAAAAATGCCCATATCTCCGCTCATAGACAAAATAAACATATGTTGTGGGTATTCATTTTCTTAGTTGGAACACAAGGAATAATTTGGTATACATTTCATCTTGATCTGTTGGAATTTTTTGGTTAGCGTCTCTGGACTTGCAAACTTGAGTGGGTGGGGTACTTGAAGAGGCCTTGTGCAGTGTACAGGTAATTAGCAGTGCAATCTTACATATAAGCAGTTCATCAAAAGCCTGTTGTTAAGAGCTTTCAAAAGTTATTGTAAATGACTTATTTCTTGAAAGGAATATGTATTAAACTCAATTTTTCTCGCAATTTTCCTTCATTTTATTGAAACAACGTAGGCATGTCAGAAATCATGTTATTCTGAGAATTAACAAACACGAAACATATTATTTTTGCTTGTTCCCATACGCACAAATAATAAGCAATAGAAACCATGCATTTTTAAGAGAATTTGAATGGGGGCCAAAAACGGCCCTTATCATACCAGGTCCTTTGATAAATTCATGACTTTGCATTCAAAGTAAATGAGCCGCGACGCGAGAAAACCAACAAAGTGGTTGTGCGCCCAGCGCAGACTCAGATCAGCCCAGTCTGACCAGAGTCTTCGCTGCCCGCATGGTGGAAGCCTAGACCCTTAGCTACCATTTAAGCGCTTAGCGAACTGATCAGAGTCTTCACTGCCCGCATGGTGGTAGCCTATACCCTTTAAGCGCTTAGCGAAGAGTCTGATCAGACTGGGCAGATGCCCAGGCTGATCTGATTCTCCGCTGGGCTTAAAATCACTTTGTTGGTTTGCTCGAGTCGCGGCTCAAATGTGTAATGGACACGACACAATGATCATCACAGAAAAAATGAGACATTCAGGTTCGCTTGTAAATAATTTAAGTCCACTTGTCCGTCTCTTTAAGATCTCGCTTAATTTCTGAACAAGTTTTTTTTTTCTTTTTGCATTATGGTCTGTGGGACAACTCGTGGTTTAAACCACAGTCGGTGATTTTAAATGCGCCGTGAAATTGTTGGTTGGTTGATTTTTTTGAGTTTATCGGCTCTTTGAGACAGTATTTTAGTCAAGAGATATGATAGAGGAGGTAAACAAGTCCAAACAACCCCATCCGCACCTGCAAGCACAGAATGACGATGTCCCTCTATCATCCAAATTTGTAGGACACCCAGGCACTGTAAGTTATCCAACACCATCACCCGAACACGAGCACAGCACTTGCCCTTCTATTATCCAAATTAGTAGGATGCCCCTGCACTGAAAGTTACCGAGCTCCTGTCTGCACTGAACGTTACCGAGCTGCTGCACAGGCCTCCTAGCGAAACGTATAGGGGACCTCCATACGAACCGAACTAAACTCCGTTCATTAATTCTGAAACTGGGTTTTTCGCTGCCCATTCTTTTATAATCTAATCAATCCAGGTAAGACTGTGCATAGTGATAAAACTCGACTTCCGCCGATTTCTCATCAATGTGTCCTATGACTCTGTCCTTCGTAGGATGCTGGGCTAACCTGCACAAAACTGCAAAAGACAGATTTTCAACCCGAGACTAAGTCCATCGGACAGGTTGGAAACGCCTTTTAATACCATATAAAGTGGTGGCTATAAATAGTTTCGTGTACGGGTGGGGTTAGTATTCTAACACATGCTCTGCGCGTGCGAAATCAGTCAGCGTGACAACAAGCTTGTCATTCAGATAATTTGTTCTCAATTTGAATTTGATTACACCGCATACATTTACACTGGACAAGGTTTTCAGCGTTTCATCATAGTATCGCCCCCGTCAAACAACGTCTTAACGACGTCATATCAGCGTCAGTGCGACGGAACGATGTTCACTGGCTTTATTTTAACGCAAATATTACAGCTTTCCGCAATATGTAATAAAGTTCTTAAGTTCCAAAACATTTATTACCAATGTTGCGTTAAAACTGCAAAGTGAAATACAAGGACAAAAGGACCAAACCGTGCACCTCTCAAACTTATTACAGCTCCCCTTAATCAGTCTATTCCTCCTTCTTACCTCCCACCCCCTCTCTAAAGAATAATTAAATGATCTCCCCCACACAACTTTAAACCCCTCCCCTCAATTAGGCTACCATCCATAAATCACAGGAATAAGAAAAAAAGTTCGGCTAATTTTTAAAGGCCCCATTTCTCTTTCAATGGTAAAAAAAATATATGAAAAAAAGTTTGTGGAGAGGTATCGCTGCAAGCTTATCACTACAGGTTCGTCAATCTAAATGACCGCTATTTTCCAGGTTTAATTATGTAAAACTTCATTGAGTTTCATATAAAAATGCTTTAAAATGTTTTGAGTTTCATGTAAAAATGTTTTAAAAATTATTTGGGTCATTTTGGTAGGCAACTAAAATGAACTACACTTGGATTGGTAAAAATACAATGTACAGGAGTGGTGTCCCGTTCACTATCCCGCTTCTGTTTATCTTGAATAGCTCGACGGGAACCAGTAAAGGAAATCGTCTTTAGTGGAAAAATACCCAGAAACTACGTGAGCTACATTTTTCAGTTTTAGGATTTTAGGATTAAAAATCAGATCCAGTTTCTTTACCTTATTTTGAATACTTGTATTTGTTTGTGTCATATTTTCTCAGGAAACTATCAAAAGTAGTATAGAACTACATATAAACAACGGGACAGTTGTAACATCCGACTCAGAAGCGAACTTCAGGCCTATATACATCCCTGCAAAAAGTCATTTATTTATTTTTTCTTCCTTCTATAAAGGTCTTCTTGCATATATATATGTTCGTGTCGCAGGGTAGAGGTCGGAGTGGTAGAATAATTGAGGGAATAGTTTGTTGAAAAGAAGAGGGGGCGGGTGGAGAGGGGAAGCTGTAGGGTGTGTCTAGAGACTAGGTTGGCTGACTGGGTACCACAGTTATTACCCAAATGACCAGCGTGATACCCACGTGGAATGTATCTGAATATGTATGACTTTAGGCTGTCAATTTTCATCAAATGGTCTTAGTTTGCGGACAGGTTTTTGAAATTTGCTGTTTCGTGCACGTAACTGCAGCATCAGGCGCCAGGCTAAGATACATGAGACCTTAATGAGAAATCGGCGGAAGTCGAGCTTTATCACTATGCATAGTCTTACGTGGATTGATTAGATTATAAAAGTATGAGCAGCGAAAAACCCAGTTTCAGAATTAATGAACGGAGTTTACCAACTAATTGTGTGCACCGCGGCGGAGGGTGAGGGTTAAGGTTTGGGCCCAGTAAAACCGGTTTAACCCCCTCCCCCCCCCCTTAACCCCCCCCCCCCCCCCCCCCCCCCCCCCCGACTAGTTATAACTGACCATCCCAAGGCGGTACTTTCGTTGCGGTTGCATTTGTTTTATGTTCGGTGCTGTTTAATTTATTGTGTTCTCTGTGTTCTCATTTTAACCCTTCTATAATAAAAATAGATAATAGGTAAAAATAGTTGTTAAATGTTTTTCGTATAATTTGCTTAGTCTGTTATAACCCTTCTGTTGGTCTAAATTATTTAGTTCAATAAAGATAGCTGAGTTGCCACCTATTTGGGGAAGAGCTGCTGACTCGGCTTATCACTTGAAGTTTATTGTTTGTTGGGATGTCTGTCAATCTTTCCCTTTGATGTTGGGGATAGGGTTTGGGATCTGATTCAGTCAGTTCCTGAAGTGTAGTTACTCTTTAAATTTGCTTGACTAGATGAGTCTTTCTTTTTATGGTTAGTATCAGGTTTCATTGATTTTGCCCAATGACGCAATCTGAGGGCACTTTATACTGCTCCTGGATCTTCAGATCTCAGTTGATGCATCTGGTTTTTCAAAAATTACTTAGTTGTTTATTTCCATTTTTGAATGCATTTTTCTAAAAGCAGTCAAAACAGGAAGTTTCGGACAACTAAATAATTTCTGAGGTCAGAATATTTCTTTTCATTTCATTGAATCATGCGTTTTACTAAAATCATGATATTCAGTATACCTTGAAAAACAATATTTTTTATTTTTTACATAGTGAACTCTTCTTGTCAGGATGGATTTGGTTCTTTGTAAAATTTAAAGACAAAAGAGATGTTAAGGAATGTGTCTGACTAATAAAACAGTTTGTGTAACTTATCTTATTCTTTTCAGAGAAAAGGTGGACCATGTCTCATTCAAAATTCTAACACAGTGCGCCTATAGAAGCAATGGAAAGTGTCCGTGTTTTATTCTGCAACAATTCACTGTCTCGGAGCGCGTGAGTCTAATTGGTGACGTCAGTTGCATTACTGACGTAATTTTGTGACGTTTTGAGACGTTAGACGGTGTAACGTCTCTTTTTCTTTCTAAAATCGCCATAAAAACGTACATTTACTTTAGATACAGTTTAGAATATTGGCGGGAGCATGAACGCGCTGGCAGGAAGGTTGGGAGAATTTGAATGAAAAGAATACCTTTTCAGCGTTTTTGAGCGTTAGAATCGAAATAGTTCAGCTCTAGCATTGAATTGTTGAGTAATAATTCACTGTTTGTCGGTCAGTTGTAAGTAGATATATCACTCGCGCTCCGCACTCGTGATATGATCTACTTTACAACTGACCTCCAAACAGTGAATTATTACTCAACAATTCACTGCTAGAGCTGATCTATTTCTTAAACAATATTCCAGAGTAAGTGGTAAATGAACGTGATTCAACTAATTACTATACAGCTTGTGGTGTAGGTCATGTTCGGACTCAGTTTATGATGCCAAGTGTATTGAGCGTCCGCTGCCAAGATATGTGTTGTCAATACTAGTATAGCTGCATTGAAACAGCATTCTCAAGGAAAGAAGCACACGTCTCTTGCATCACTTCTTTGTAAAGAAAAAATACAATGTAATTGGAACAAAAGTGCAAGCACCACTGACCAACTCCATCACTAAGTTGGCAGTGGGTCATGCTGACATGCCAAAAACAAGAACCATTGGTTGACAATAATAATAACGTACAGAACTTGACTATTCCACCTCCTCCAAATATCACTGCTAGTTCCTCAGTTGAAAATGGATTGGTGTGGGAGAGCAGGTAGCCAAAGCTGAAGCATTGTGGACAATGAAATGTGCGGCATCAAATTACAGCTTCAGTTCTAGTGATAAAACGCCCGAACTGTTCCAGAATATGTTTCTAGACTCTATTGTAGCAAAGCATTTTAGATTAGTCATCGAAAAACTTCTTAACTCCTGTCAGATGGACTTGGAACTTATTTCCAATAAGCTACTGTCAATGATGTTTTATCGTCTAGTGCTTACTGTACCATTCACTTCGATAAAACTGTTTCAGGTCAATGCAAAGAGCAGATGGACGTGCTAATCAGATATTGGTCTGAAAAATCAGCCTGTATTTAAGTCCATTAATTGTACTCATTGTTCTATGGGCATGCCTTTGCTAAGCGTGTTTCAAAAGATCTTGTAGACTGTATCAACAATCTCAAATTGCCCTTGTCTATACTGTTATGTTTATCATCTGATGGACCAAATGTTAATAAGAGTATTAAGTCAAAATGGATAGTGCTGATATAAAAGAGGCTGGTGCTCCTGTTGGTGTGGGGCTTTGCTACATTCATACTGTACACAATGCTTTCAAGGCAGGAAACCAGATGTTTGGAATCAAAGCTCTAGATTTTGCCATGAATGTATTTTATTGGTTCCATATGTATCCGGCTAGAGATGAGTACTTGAAAAAGATTCAGAACGATGAAAATATGGAAAATCTGAAATTTCTGAGGCATGTAGATTCGAGATGGCTCTCACTAATGCTTGCACTGCAAACGGTACATGAGCAGTTACCAGCAGTGAAAAGATACTTCTTACAGTATATTCCAAATCATGAAAAACCATCAACAAACCTCAACAAACCTGAAAAAGTTCAAAGACATCCACGAGTCACTTAAAAGTTATGAATCCATCATTAAGGTTGAAATGGATTTTTTAAGTCAGTAAAGCCACTGTCTGACAGCTTCCTAACAGCATTTCAAGCAAAGGACCAATGGTTCACATGCTTGTTGATGTCTTAAAGATTCTTATGAATCGAGTTGTAAAACTATACCTTATAAGAGGAAAATCTGGTGCAGATTTTGCTAAGTTGGACATTAACAAGTCAGATCAACATTCAGATGAAAAAATAAATATTGGCCAACAAAGTGTAGTAGAAATGCAAAATTTAACTCCTTTGCAGCGTAAAGAAAATTTGATGGGCATGAGAAACTTCTTTTGTAAGTGTACATCATATCTCCAGGACAAGTTACCTTACTCAAACAGACTTCTGAAGAGTTTATCATGTCTACACACAGACCAAAAGAACAGTTCTTCAAAAAGATAGCAACTGTAGCTTCAGAATTACCATATTATTGTGAAGGCGAGATCAGCTTAGTCCTGGATGAATGGAAAATTTATCGAAGAGCTTGAAATTCGAAAAGACTGTAAGGTGACCAAAGAGGGCATCAACAATCCAGTTGACGTTTACTGGGCAAAAATCTTTGAACTAAAGAATCCTTTGGCAAACCTAGGTTCAAAACACTGCCCAAAGTCATTAACTATGCACTAACACTATCGCATGGTAATGGTGACACAGAGAGAAGTGTTTCACAGAACAAGAAGATAGGAACAAAGCAAAAATTCTCTTTGTCAGAGAAAACACGCATTGGCATTCGGCTGACAAAGGATGCTGTGGACTCAGCTGGTGGACAATCATCAACCATAGCCTTGAATAAGCCCCTCCTTGACTGCTATTGCTCAGCTCATGAATTGTATAAAGCAGCAATACAGGAAAAAGAGAGAGAAGAAAAGGAAAGGAGAGCAGATTGAAGCTGAAAGGCAGCAAAAAGAAACAAAAATGAGCAAGAAAGATTGGAGAAAGTGAAAAGTCTTTAAAAACAAAATAAAGAAATAGACAGCAAAATGAAAGAGATTGAACATACCCTAAAGGGCATTGACTCATTAGTTAATGAAGCAAAACATCGTATGAGTAATGCGATTAAGGAGAAAGACATGTTAGGAATAGAAGTTGCTCATGAACTACAAGATGTTGCAGCTTCAAAGCAAAAGAACGCTCATTCTGCACTAGAGAAACTGAATCTTAATGAGAGAAAAGTAACAGAAAAACTGGAGCATCTAGCAAAAAAGAAAAGAAAGATATGAATAGGTGAAGGGAAATGTAAGAAACGGACACATACATGTAATCGGTCTTTAATGTATTATATACAGAACCATTATTAGGACTTTATTATATTGTTTGTAGTATTCTCAATTTTGAAATAAAGTTTTAATGAAACTGGTGATTGTCAGAATAAATAATTTGCTTGAGTTACCTATTCTGCTTATTGAACTGACATTGTAGTTTTACTATTATTTGCAGCATGCAGAAGCAAGAAATCCATATTTTTTCAAATCTCGTTAAGAAATGCATGATAGTGACACTGCAATTGAAGTTCAAAATGCAGAAAGTTAGTAATCTCAAGCAAATATTGTATATTGCTAGCACTTACTTGTTAAAAAAATTTAGGTCTGAAGGAGAAAATATCTGACTCGCTCATGAACCTTATGGGTGCTGTTTATACAAGAATCAGATCAGAAAAAAGTCTATATATAACAATTCATGGTAAAGAAATTCCAGTATTAAAAACCTATAAAAGAACCTATATTTTGGGCAAAAGGAACCTATATAAAAATATATTTTGCAAGTGGGCTAATAGGAGGCCTGCAAGCACCATCGCCCGACTACAACCACTCCTACGTGGCGTTACTGTTTTGCTGAGACTGCAGGTTCTTTAAATAAAAGAGGCTGAACATGAAATGAAAATGCTGTACATAATGAATACTTTTGTTACCAATCATAAAGATGTTGCTAATCTTTGAAGCGTGCCGAGGATTACGACATTAACATGTTCAGCGAGAAAAAACATTTCCTCTAACAAACGCATACATGAAAATGTTTGTACTACAATTTGGTTCGCGGGAAAAGGGACCTTATTCCATGTCTGCACTATATGTACTCAAAGCAGCATGCACAGCGATAAAAACTGACCAGAGTCTTCACTTTTCACGTTATAAATTTGCAAGGGTCGGTTGATGGTCTATGCGAAAACGGAAGACTCTTTAGACTGTGCGGATACGCAGGCGGATCTGCGTCTTTCCTGTTAGCACGTGCTGTAAGATATCTTTTCACGCGACGCCTATGTTGTAAAGATACTAAGTTTCTCTATTGAAGAGGAAAGACTTTGAAGAAAACAGAGCAATACAAAACAGGGATATCAACAACAGGGTAAAGAGTAGGAAGAGAAATGAAATAAGTAACAACAATGAATACGGGCTCAGCAAAATGAGGTTACCAACCTCGCAAGACACAACAGCAAAACCCATACCAAACTAATTTAAGAGGATAAATCCGCCGCTTTCAATGACTCTAACAACAAGTAAAGCTTTGTCAACGTTTAGCAATCATTTATAGTTGATGCATATCAAATAAACCATTGCATGTCTCAAAAGTCGACACTAAAATCTCCATTGGTGGATTCCAGCATCGGGTGCGAGTGGCGGTTTTCATACCATTCCATCGTTGGAAAACAGTTAAAATCAGAGGTCAGTTAGTCATTTGTAATTTGCAATGCATTCTGATACCTTGTGATACCATATGCGATTCTGCCGTATTTTATATGACCGCTCACTACATGTATGCGAACAGCGCTCACGCCATGGATGCAAATAGCTTATGACCGTTAACGACATGCATGCGAACAGCGCTCACGACATGCATGCAAATAGCTTATGACCTCTCACGACATCAATGCGAACAGCGCTTACGCCATATGTGTGAACAGTAGCATAAAGGTCAAGCTTCATTGTGGGTAACTAATTGCTGTACTTCCATGTAAAAAAGCAATTACTAGATTGTCTACGCCTATAGGCGTAGACAATAAACTGAGCATCATCTTTTCCCGGCAGTAGCTCCTAGGCAGCGAATTTTTTCCTTTGCATTGAGAAGTTTGGGGAAGGAGATAGGAAAAATTGAAATGGCAGGTCTACTTCCCTGAAAGTGCAACCATTTACCTTAAGAGCTGTACACACGCAAAAATAAATGTGAGCCTTTTCAGAAATAAAACTGAAGTTGCAGTCCGAGTACTTCAATAAACGAAGAAAAAAAGAGAAGAAAATCTGCAGTAGCTACCAAACTACACATAGAAGTAGTTCAGCTTGTAACTAATGTAGCGTTCTAATTGCTCACATGCTCATACAACACTATACAACAATACATGAAAGATAAACAATTTTGCACACATTCTGAAAATCATGATAATAACTCTCAGACATGACAGAAAAGACTTTTAATCACAGAATATTTTGTGAGCAATTTCTTCATACACCAGCTTTCAGCATGGTGTGGCAACCAGCTGTTTTAGGGAATAGTGACCATTAAACTTAATGTAACATAATTCAGCTACTGACACTTTCCCCGTTATCAAATCTTGTTTTACATCACAAAAAAGAAATGAAATTGTAATATTTCATGATAACTATCAGCCTATCAGTACAATTGAAGGCCCATCAAAACTCATCCAGGACCAATAACATAATCCTTTTGATGATAAAAATGACTCCAACTACAGGATTGATTTTAATGACTTTTAGATTCTATCAGATTGAATCACACACATTTTCCTTGTATTGCGATACGCTCTGAACCTCCGGTATTTTCGTTATCTCACTTCATTTTTGTAACAGCCTGCTTATTGTTTCATAGATATTAAGAAAGATGCCGCGTGACACTGGTCATAAAAATATTATAACCGCAGCCTCCGAATAACGGTGCCATGTGGGCGCTTAATCCGTTGGCGCAGTTAATGAACTTTTAGTTAAGTCACAGCTGCCTATGATATTGTTGTTATTTAATTGATTTTTTTTGCTTTCCCAAATTTCTTCGTTGGGGTTATCTGAATTCAGCACAGTTTTTGGCCTTATCATAGTGTCCAAGGTATTCACTGCAAATATTATTAAATGCGTCTTTGTGGTCGTTACATTTGGTGTCAGAAGTGGGATGGGAGATCGGACCCAGGTATAGTTTTAACAGCATTTTAGTCATCATATACACACAATCAGTTCATACAGCAGATATATGACAAGCTAAATAGCTTATAATCGTCTTTTTTGTTGCTTTTTTTCAGGTATGCAGGGAAAGGTGTCCGTGGGAGCGTTGCATAGGCCCCGCCCTCGGGTCTGCTATGTGAGCAGTTGGTAACTTCAGGGCGAAGTCAAGAGAAGAGGGGGGGGGGGGAGAGAAATGTAACGGGTTTAGGTATAAATGTGTTCCTTCAAGAGCCTTCCTGTAGAAGCCGGCTTTATGGCGACGATGCAGGTAGAGTGGTAGGCTCTTTCACGAGGTTAAGCAACAGAGATCGCGGTTAGTATTTGGATAGCTGGCCGGTTGCTTGACTTCGTGGACGACTCGGCTGACGCTGCTCCGTAAAAAATAAGTATTGGGACAGATAGGGCTGAGCTAACAGTGCAGACCCAGATCAAACTGCTCCTAACGAAGCATTCTTATCAGGCCCTACACTGTTTGCCATTCCGTCTGCATAATCAAACTGTTAGTTTTTTAGGACAACAGCGGTAATTATTTTATGTTTCCCTGGGGCCGTATTTATAACACAGCTTAAGTGGTTGCTATGCTGTTGCTAGGGCTGAATTTCTATGAAGGAGATTCCCTACAACTATGAAATTTGCACTGGAGGAACAGTCTGAAAAAGACTGTTCCTCCAGGACAAATTTCATAGTTATAGGGAATCTCCTTCGTAGAAATTTAGTCTAGCAACAGCATAACAACGACTTCAGTCATTTCATAAAAATGGCCCCAGGTTTTTAGAAAATTCACAGTTATGAAGTTTAAAAGATTAACAGTTGTCTATTGTCGGTTGACAGCTTCAAAATACTTGATGATGACTGACGGCGGTAGGTGTTCGTCGTGTGTACTCTTACTGCTAGATCATAACAGCAGGGTTCGACCGTCAGCATGGGCGATTATACTCGTAAGACAGGTGTCGAGTGGATTTCCACAGTTGGACCGGACAAACCTTAGTTTTGGGAAAGAGCTGCTCATTCCGTGCGTGTCTTTCGCGACTTTTATCATTTTTCCCCCTTTTGGATTTGAGGGTGATTGTATTTAATTCCTGATCATCGCCTACCTTTTGAATTAAAGCAGGAAATATTTCGTAATGAACAAGCTCTACACTGATGAGAGTGGTAAAAATAGTTATACCATGGTTTGTCCACCTGTTCTAGAGTAAATCCACTCGCTAAAGCGCGTGGATTGTCTTCTAGTACATGGGGAGGACCGTAATTAATGTTGTTAGAACTTGTGGTCCGAACCATTTGTCATTTGTTTTTGGCAATAAAATATGTTTATAATATACTATACTCTTCTAGTACAGACGGACAAACAAGTGTATGATAACTATCACTTATATTATTGCTTGTAAGCGATGGTTGGTTGATTGGTTGTTTTGGGTTTAACAGCCCTTTGAGCCAGTATTTCAGTCTTTATCGGACCGTCTGTCAGAGAGAGGAGAAAGAACAAAGAAATGATAGATGAGAGAAAAAATATCCAAACAACCTCCGCCGCCACCTACTGTAAGCACAGTAGGCCCTTGTCCTACTTTTATCCAAATAAGTAAGACGCCCCGGCACTGGAAATTACAACCAACACCATCGCCTGACCACCGCCCCTGTTTGTAAGTGAGACCTCGCAGTTGACGTAACAGTGAATACAAGTGCGTACAAGAAAGGTGCACAATAACTGCTATTTATCATGAGACAGATGCTACCGAAGGTTACTGAACATTCCGTACAAGGACCATATAACCAATGAGGAGGTTCGTAGGAAGATCCAAGCAGCCATTGGAGAATATGATGAACTCCTGACGCTGGTCAAGAAACGGAAACTAAGGTGGTTTGGCCACGTCTCAAGGTCTTCTGGTTTAGCAAAGACGATTCTACAGGGCACAGTGAAAGGAAAAAGAAGAAGAGGTAGACAGAGGAAGAGGTGGGAAGAAAATATTAAGGAGTGGTCAGGGATGGATTTTGCCAGCTCCACTAGGACAGCTGAAGACAGGACAAGGTGGAAAGGGATTGTTTCGATGTCATCTGTGGTGCCCCAACGACCTAGTAAGGTTATGGGATAGAATAGAACAGAAAATAGACAGTTACCTCTCTTAAAGTTAAGGTGAACTAACTTTTAGGAATGATTGTAGTTCTGGGCCCTGGTCATTTTCGTTTGCTTGTAGTTTCAATAGCTGTCGTTAGGACTTATGATAAGCTTTCAACATGTTAAATGATTATTATAGTTCCTTATACAGCTACATTTATAAACACACTTAGCTGAAATGCTATACAATTCATCTTATTTTCCTGTAACTTGGGACAAAGAATTTAACATGGGTATTTTTTGTAATGTTTAGCCATCAAAACTCAAACGAGGCGTTCAAATCCATTTGTACCGAGGCACATTAATCTTGTTTGTTCCAGTTTTATTCTTTTCACTTGTAATACCTTCGTGAACATTTTCAGGTGATACCAGGCTATTTGGTTTAAACTGTTGTTTGTTTGTGTAAACGCGTATTACAAAATAGATTGTATTGTATATATATATATGTATGTATGTTACAATTTAAAAAACGAATAAAATATGTTTAAACCAAAATAGAGATACGAGAAAAGCTATACAAATGGGATTCAGAAGGACGTCATTAGACGTATACAAGTCTGTATCCCATTGGTATCAATTTAAGGTACCCTAATAAAATGTGATTTGAATATCAAATTCAAACTACAATACCTAACCACATTGATTATAATATTTTAAAGGATCTGAACATGATTGCTCTTTAATTTCAGTACAGCTTGTCACAGTTTCTACTGGACTAGTACAACTAAGGCGACTAAGACTAAAGACTAAACGCTATGCCAAAAACTAACGATGGCGGATTGTCTGACAAGTTTGCGAAAATGAAATTCCCGACTTCAGAAACCTTTGGTGGCATATATAAGGACTCTAAGTTCGTGAACAAAGTTTTCCAGTTTCTTTCTTGAATAGTAATCAAATAATAAATCATAATCCCTTCTTTTTAAATAAAGCAAAACAGGAAAACGAGCTAGATCCGCCACGCTTAGTTATTTATTTAACCGTGTCCAATCACGTGTATTTCACCGTTGCGCATAGTTGTACATCTTTACTAAAATGAGTTGTTGTTATTCATTTGTGTGATTGACATTTGGGTTGAAAATGGCTGAACAAGCCACTGGAACAAGCATGAGTAGGATGAAAATTCGAGTGGAAAAGTCCTCCGAGGGCGAGAAAGCCTTGGAGCGTTTTCTACCTCTAGTGGGTTGACTGGGCAGTCGGGTCGGGCGATGGTGATGGGTAGCTTTCAGTACTGGTGCGTCCTACTTATTTGGATTATTTTGGGACAAGGACCGGCAGTGCTTGCTATCTTGCAGTAGATACGGGAAGGGTTGTTTGGACGTTTTTTTTTCTTATCTGTCCTTTCTCCTTTCTCGCCCACTCTCTGGGAGACGGCTCGATATAGACTGAAATACTATCTCAAAGGGCCGTGAAAACCTAAACGACCAAACAACTAATTACCTCCCGCTGTCATTGTCGTAAACAAAGAAATATTTTTTTAAAAAATCCTACAACTACATATAGTACCCTGGTGCAATGGTATGAGAGTCGGACCTGTATATGGGCTCCAGCTGAAAGCAAATAGTTTTAAACATCTTAACGCGTTACAGCTCTTTATTTTCCTTCTCTCTCCTCCCCCCCCCCCCCCCCCCCCCCCCCCCCCAATAAAAAAAAGGAAAACGAAATTATCAATGGAATGGTTTCATTAGTTTTCATCACCTCCAGAGCCTTCAATTTTTCTCATTGTTTTGCAAAAGTTCGTAGCATGCGGGGCAAATCGGATATTTTGCCAATTCTAGTAAGCTCCTAACAGTGTAGAGCCTATATAAATATACTGCGATAGTGACCTAGCATACACATTTTTCCCCAATGCCTCCAACAACGGGAATAGAAGAAGAGCGAAACGTCGAAATTTATGACAAGAACGCTCATACGAACGGCTAAGCAATGCTTTGTGTAAAGCGCTCAATAGACTTACAAGACCAGCACCACTATCCGAGGTATAGGTCCAAATGCAACATAATTGCATGTAAAACACTTCGAAGAAAGCTTCAGAATAGAATAGAATGACGACATTAGGAGAATAAGTTGCAGAGTTCTAGATGCGAGTGGGCAATGGGTGACAATTTTTGTCAGATCTGCTAATAAACCCCTCATCCGAACCGCCTCAACGAGGCTGGATGAGGGACCACAAGCCTGTCAGTTCATCTGCCGTCACACTGTGTCTGGGCAGGCTTAGACATACTAAGCGGTTAACCTGGTTACCAATACTGAGTGCACATACTTCCGCCAGTAACAGACAACTACCCTTGCCGGCAGCCCGCTAGCGCAGTCGGCAGCGCGTCAGACTGCAGGTCAAGGGGTCCTGAGATCGATTCCCAGACAGGCCACATAACGCTCGTGGAGACTGATCATGAAATATTTTCTACGGTCATTCATTCCCTTCTGCTGATTCAAGAAGGGCAGTTGTCATTTACTGGCGAAAGTATGTGAACTAAGTACTGGTTAAAAGTTTAGGAGATCTTATTAAAATCTTAAAGAGCTTCTTCGAGAGCAGAGAACACATTCGAAAGAAGGAACATGGGCCATACCATGGAACAGTGTCATGGAATAGTTTGAGTAGGTTAACTGACCGCCTAGACATGACCTTAGCTGTTTACTTGGCCGTAAATGCTCAACAAAACAAACATACTCATAACTGCCCTTAAGTCAGCGGAAGGGAGAGAATGAGCGTAGAAAATATTTCATGACCAATCTTCACGACTGTTCAGGGGCCGGGCTTTGGAATCGAACTCGCGACCGCTTGATCTGCAGACCGACGTGCTGCCGACTGCGCTAGACGGCTCGGTAGGACACATGTCAAATTCTGAGGGTACCAAACTCTCTGTATAGGGTAAAGGTGATTTCTAGAATGTCCACATGTGATGCCTTTCGTGCCTGAACTGGTCCTTCATGTGTGAACGAGACCTTGGCATGTAAATGGGCGGTTCATCAATGAAAACAAGGAAAACAACAAAAAATAAAACAGGTAATGTGAATTGAATCTCCTCCAGTGACCGGGTCCTCCATGGTCGGAAAGGATTCACCACGAGTGAACGAAACCGTTATAGGTGAACCAAACAAGAAGATGTAAACTTGATCTGCACGTGTGAACATGTATTCTACGTCTGACAGGGCCTCCATGTATGAACATTTCCGCTTGTTAGAATGGCTTCTCCGGGTGTGGACGAGATACCCACATATAAACGGGACGGGACGTGTGAACGAGATAGGTACATATGCACGTATGAACGGGACACCCACCAGTGGAAAGGTGCTGCACGCTAGATGGGGACCTTCGCGGGTCCTGTATTTTTCAAAGATCCAGCACGCAAAACGGGACATGCAGTCTGATTATCCAAGTATGCAAGGGATCGCCACAGACGAACGGACAATCCATGGTTGAACGGGCTCTGCGCCTGTGAAGTGTAAACGGGACCTCCACGTGTTAACGGGATCCGCATGTGAGAAAGGAACCTTCATTTGTGAACGGGTCGTCCATATGTGAGCAGGAACTGCATTTGCGAACAGAACCGCCACCTGTAAATGGATCTTCCACAAGTGAACGGACCTCCACATGTGTATTGGACCGCTACATGTGAACGGGGCCTGCACAAGTGAACGACATCTGCAAGGCTGTACCTGCGAAAGGGAACTACATATGCGAACGGGATGTCCATATAGGAACGGGGCTTGCATTTTTCAACGGATCCTCTACGTGTTAATGGGACTGTCCATGTGTGAACGAAACGTGAATGTACGAACAGGACCTCATTCCGATGTAACATTTAGGCTCAGATGCGCAATACGCGAATATTATACAAGTTTCTATCACAAATATGTTTGGACTGTATTGACAAGTTTCAAGGAAACATAGCGAGTTGCGACTCTAGACTGACGCTAGATGAATCCCCCTCCCAAGGAAAAAATGCTATACAAGATTCTATCACAAATATGTTTGGACTGTATTGACAGGTTTCAAGGAAACAAAGCGAGTTGCGACTCTAGACTAACCCTAGATAAATAAAATAAAATTCACGTGTCTTGTCTAAGTAATGCAGAAGACAACTTTTAAATGTAGGGACCATTTGCCTTTTAAAATTGTCCAGGGGTAGCAAGTTTTTCATTTTAAAATGGTTCCTAACTGGCTAAGTAACGACTTTCATCAGACTGCCACTGTTTGGTGTGATGGACTTTCGAATAGGGACAAACTACATCTTCAAGACTAAAATGCTTGCAACAGATCGGCGCGGACAGTTGGGGAGGGCGGAGGGGTTGGGTGTCCTGTGGGATTATAATTTTCTCTGCCTCGTCTTTGTCTGAACCCTATCTTTCCTTTCTACTATCGCGTTGAGAGGCGGCTCGACGTAACTCAAATGAGCCGCGACGCGAGAAAACCAACAATGTGGTCGTGAGCCCTGCGCAGACTCAGATCAGCCTGGGCATCCGTCCAGTCTTGTCAGGCTCTTCGTTAAGTGCTTAAAGGGTAGCTAAGGGGTTAAGCTACCTCCATGCGGACAGCGAAGACTCTGATCAGACTGGGCGGATGCCCAGGCTGATCTGAGTCTGCGCTGGGCGCACAACCACATTGTTGGTTTTCTCGTGTCGTGGCTCAAATATTATTACTCAGTAAAACAAACAACAAACCATCAAACCAAATGCCGATTCAAGTATTGGCATCAAGCCAGTTATATTTTAGGTTTTCATTATTTACTGTCACTCAACGTTCAGGACCGCCGTGCAGTGCAAAGTTAATGTTGACGTCGGCTGAACGAAAGCACTCGTACTCTATCACATTTTGAAGTCATACAGGCAACAGCTCTAGCAAAAGAGAGAGCAGTTATCGCTTTGGGCTCGGCCATGTCGTGACGTTACACTTGAACGTTTTGAAGTTGGAGTGATAGAAGTTACGTTTAACAAATAAGAGTCAATGTTTTACCCTAAGGTGAATGGGTATACTTTCAAAGGAAATAACTCTGCCATTTTCATTTTTTGCCTCCCTTTTCAACGAGAGTCAAGTGTTAAACAGAATAACTTGCCCCCCCTCTTACCCCCCCCCCCCCCCCCACGTGCAGAAAAGTTCTTTCCTTTAAGCGCAGACCCCATTTTAATGGAAGTTATCTTCCAGGAAAGCAAATAGGAAGTCACTAACATTGTTGTTGTTCCCCTTTCCAAAAATGGCGGAAAAACATCAACGTGTACTCTTTTACCTACATATTTTTTTCAGGTGACCTTTAGCCTTTCTTACTTATTGTTGAGGATTGGGGAAATGTTGAGTACAAGTTCTAAACATAATTCACACTGAGGTTCAAACTTTCCACGCGTCTCGTATTGTTACAAAAAGTCCAGGCTTCCACTCGTCTCTGTAGGCCTCGTTTTAATTTAGCCTTATACCTAATTCTTGGACCACTGCTCACACCGGGTAGGCGGCAATCGAAAACGCTCTTAACAATCGATTAACGCGGGTCAAAAACCGTTAGAAACAGCGTTTTCGATTGCAAATTGGGGACAATTTGCAATCGAAAACGCTGTTTCTAATGGTTTTTGACCCGCGTTTGTCGACTGCATGAGCGTTTTCGATTGCCTCCTACCCGGTGTGCTGCTGGTGTAATATTAAAATTTGAACCTGTTGAAAAAATGACCCAACTGGCCACTTTTCAATGTTGAATATCGACCCATAGAGCATTTTTCAGTGTTGAAAATTGACCTGGGTCAAGTTTCAACATTGAGAATTGACGCGTGGGGTTATGTTTTCACGGGGTCAAAATTTAATGTTATCCGGCTCAAGAACCTCGGGGCGAATACCCCATCATTTAAAGTTTGCATTGTAATATACAAATCAGTTTTCCCGATTCAATATGATTTATATTTGATGTGACGCAAAGGATGTAAATTTTTATCAGGTTTGGCAACGTCGAAATCTACAGTCACATTGGACGCTTCAATGGATATATATATGGCCGTTCACTATTCTAAACAGTGAGTTTAGTCTTTAGTCAATAGCCGATAGCAGCATTAGTTGTACTAGTCCACTAGTAATTCAGATTGAAAAGCTCAGATCAGGCATAATTTTACAGGGAAAGCATTTTATCATATGACGTCGCATCTGAGAGTGTAATAAAACCATGCATTAAAAACGATAATCCACTAGTGGATTAAATATGCAAATTACGTCGTAACGTTATACGTTGACGTCCATGAAAACGTCGCGTTTTCTAATGGCGAAATCGTGACGTTTTAGTGCAAATTTTGCTAATAAAATGCGATTTTAGTGTCATATGATAAATAGAATCTTGTATTCGTGCTCCTATATTATTGAATTTATTAAACTCGTTGGGGAAAACCGATAAGATGCTCGGCAAAGTCTCGCATCTTATCTCTTTCCCCAACTCGTTTAATAAATTCAATAATTCATGAGCACTCATGTAAGATCCTCTATATATTTTTGAACGCCCTTTGCGTCCTTGTTCCTTGAGGGTTTAAAATTTCATCTTCGGCACTTGAAACATGTACCGTACCCAACTATCGACGCAAGTTCATGTGACATCCCATATTTAGCCTCTTATCTAAATATTTACTTTGAACTAAGACACTTTTGTAAGTAATATGTCATATCTTGTCATTTTAGACAATAGTAGCTTTATTAACAGATGTGTACAATACCACTTACAATATCAAACACACATCTTATGCTGAAAAATTCCGTAGTCGCTTGGCAGTGCTGGGATTTACAGAAGCAAGTAAAACATATTATTGAGTCACGACACAAGAAAACAAACAAAGTGGTTGTTCGCCCAGCGCAGACTCAGATCAGCGTGGGCATCTGCCCAGTCGGTTCAGAGTCTTCGCTGTCAGCATGGAGGTAGCTTAGACCCTATGCTATCCTTTAAGTGCACAGCGAAGATTCTGATCAGACTGGGCGGATGCCCAGGCTGATCTGAGTCTGCGCTGTGCGCACAGCCACTTCGTTTGTTTTCACGTGACGCGGCTCATATATTCATCTTAAGTTTATATGAATGAACAAACGTCCAATCTGCTAGCTGAGCTTGCTACTTCTGTAATCAGTGTTTCCCCAAACAAGCCTTTCAAAGCCGGTGGCTATGTAGTATATAAACGATTATCAGTTTCTGCTGTTAAAATTACTACACTACAACTAAGACTGGCTTGTTATAGCGACTTGAATCTTAGCGGATTTTTATTCTTTTCGATTGTTTGGGCTTTTGTGGGTTTTCCTTACTGGTGCTCTGGTCTGTCACCTTTCTCGAGATGCAGGGGTTGAGGTGGCTCGATGCGAGGACGCCTGCAATCGCCAGTTTGTTACCTGATGTATTCAGCTAATATGTCCCGCGGAATACAATTGTACATGAGTACGTGTGGCTCGGAGAGAAATGCTCGTTGTCTGCCGAGACATGCCCATCATATATTTTCTTTCAAACTTTTGGTGTTTTGCGACACTGAAGAAGTTATAGAAACACGAGCCTGTCGCACTAAAAGGGGGGTGGGGTGGTCGGGTCGGGCAATGGTGCTGGGTAACTTTCAGTGCGGGGCGTCCTACTAATTTGGATAACAGTAGGGCAAGGGCCTACTGTGTTGCAGTAGGTGCGGGTGGGGTTGTTTTAACATTTTTTCTCTCGTTTGTCATTTCTCTTTTCTTTCTCCCTCTCCCTAGGAAACGTCCCGATATAGACTGAAATACTGTCTCAAAGAGCCGTCAAACCCAAAACAAACAACGAACGTACTAAAAGCATGGTTCCGTTTATACTGAAACCACTGGGCCGATATCACTGCTGGTGGACACCTTGCCACCCGAGTATATCATCAACCTAGTAAGTCAGTGTTTCAGTGTTGATTCTGGTTGTTTCTCTTTATCATTTTTCATTCAATGGGTAAGTTTATACTGAAACCACTGGGCCGATACCAGTTCTGGTGGACACCTTGCCCCCGAGGATATCATCAACCCAGTGAGTCAGTGTTTCAGTGTTGATTCTGGTTGTTAAGCATTGGGTCACTTTTTAACTACTGATTTAAAGAAAACCTTATTCAGTTTGATATATATTTGGTTAAATTTTTGAACTATTCTAAAATTAACTTGTCAAAGCGACAGGAATCTTAGCAGAGTTAAGCTTCAGTTCTCTTCGATTGTTTTGTGCTTTTTGCGGGTTCTTGCTGCATCGGACATCTTCCTGATACATGTGCCCTTGTCTGTTGCCTTGGCTGAGATGACTCGGTTGCGGACGCCTGCGTTCGCGAGTTGTTACGTAGGCGTCTTACCTGATGTCTGCAGTTAATGTGTCCCGTGAGTACGTGTTGCCCGGAGAGGGATGTTCGTTTTGCCTGCCGAGACCTGCCCATCATCTATTTTCTTTCACACTATTGGTGTGTAGCGACACTGAAGAAATTAATTGTAGAAACGAGCGCCTGTAAATGTATTGCTACATTTGATATTAAAAACCACTCGGCCAATATCACTGCTTGCGGTCACGTGCACTTGGCCCACGAAGAGATCATCAACCCTTTAGGTCAGTGTTGATTCTGGTTCTTTAGCATTGGGGTTACTACTCAAATACTTATTTAAAGCAATCTTATTCAATTTGATATATATATGGTAACATTTCTAAAGTATTCTAAAACTAAAGCTGTCATAGCACCATGAATTTGGTTGTTTTGGCTTTTTACGGATTCTCGCTGAATCGGACATCTCCTTCCGGATGCCATCGTCTGTCGCCCTTTTCGAGATACACGGGCTGAGGTGGCTCGATGGAGACGCCTGCGCTCGCGAGTTGTTACGTAGGCGCCTTTTACCTTACGTCTGCAGCCTATGTGTCTCGCGGAATACTTGAGTACGTGTAGCCTGGAGAGGGTTGGTTGGTTGATTTGATGCTTAACGTCCACGGTAAACAACTAAGGTCATGTCGGGACGGCCAGTTAACCTAACCACACTATTCCTGGGCAGGCTTAGACCTCCTAAGCGGTTAACCAGTACTAAGTGCACATACTTTCGCCAATAACTGACAACTGCCCTTCTTGAATCAGCGGAAGGAGAAACGAAAGTATGTGGCCAGACCGGGATTCGAACCCAGGACCTCTGACTTACGAGTCAGGTGCCCTACCGATTGCGCTACCCGGCCCCCTGGAGAGGGATTTTCGTTTTGCCTGCCGAGACCTGCCGATCATCTTTTTTTGTTTAAAACTTGGTGTTTGGCGACACTGAAGAAGATCATAGAAACTCGCGCCTGTCGCACAAAATTAATGGTTACGTGTATATTAAAACAATGCTGGTGGACACTTTGCCCACGAAGAGATTATTAACCCAGTAAGTCAGTGTTGATTCTGGTTCTTTAGCATTGGGGTTACTACTCAAATATCTCATTCATACTAGTATATATATATATATATCTGGTAACATTTTAAACGGTTCTAAAACCAAATCTCACTTGTCAAAGCGGCATGTACCTTAGAGGATTTTGGTTGTTTAAATTTTTTCGGGTTCTCGCAGCATCGGACATCTCCTTCCTGTTGCTGTTGTCTGTCGCCCTTCTTGAGATACAGGGGCTGAGGTGGTTCGATGGACGCCTGTGCTCGCCAGTTGCTACGTAGGCGTGTCTTACCTGATGTCTGCAGTTAATATTTTCTGCGGAATACATGCGTACGTGTGGCTCGGAGAGGAATATTCGTTTTGCCTGCCGAGATCTGCCCATCATCTATTATCTTTCAAACTTTTGGTGTTTAGCGACACTGAAGAAGTTATTATGGAAACACGCGTCTGTTGCACCAAATATTTAATGGATACGATTATATTAATGAAGTAGCTTTGGAAATGAAATAAAACTTCTTCAATTATAATTGCTGGGTATTTTTAGGGGCCGTGGATCCTAGGTGGCTCCGTGGGGTCGGGAAAGAAGAGAGAGGTCCAGCAGAACTTAAAGCTAAATAGTTTCGAAAATAATAATGCTAGTTCAACACGCATGCTAACTGAAATGTTGCACCTGCTTTCAAAAATCAAAATCGTGTGTGTTCACATCCTTCCGGTAAATTTAAGTCTATTCATGCAAGTCAGGATGCCAATAATTCTGGAAGTGATGACGCCTTACACCTGCTACTGGCATCATCTGGTTGTTGCAGACACGAGCGTCTGAAACTTCTGTTTCGTTTTGTAGAATCTCCTCTTATTTTGTTTGTTGTTTGTTTGTGAAAAAGGGAAAAAGAAATGTGGAGACTTGACAGTGCATCCATATACCACATTTCTATTGTTATTATTTATTCATTTTTTACTTTAGCTATCTGATATCATCTCCATAAGGCTAGCATTATTTTATTAATTGATTTACAGGAAAATTATTAATTGATTTACGGGAAAATTTTGTCAGTCGAGGGGACGAAATAAAGATAAGAATAATTAAATGAAAAAAAAAAACAAAAAAACTTGGGTCGATCATATAACAGTAATTGTCCACAAAAAAGGTATAAATCAATAAATCTATCAAAAAACAGAAGGTGGAAGGTTAGGGAAAAACGAAAATTCAAACATGCAATATCACTTTGCCCAGAGCATCGAAAATCATATTGTGGGCTCCCTCGCAAACAAATGTCGGCGTGATTGAATTAAACGTGTTATTGATTTCAATGATTCAACGGTACGATTAGAAACTGTATAAAAGTACAATAACTTCAATAAATAAATTTATTTCAATTTTATGTTTGTCTCTTTGGAAATAAATACCAAGGAAAATTAATTTCAGTCCACATCACCAATAGACTGCACGCTTTAGAGGACATTCTTAATGCGAAATGATGTTTTGCTGAAGATCTCAGCTAAGTTATGGTATTTCTTAACCGTGAGAAGTTTCTGCATATCAGTAATAACTTCAAATGCATTCATTGAAAATTATCCGAACATATAAACACTTGCACTTAATAAGTGCACAGCTCTAAAGAAAGGATTGTGAATGTATTAGACAGAGTAAAAAATTATAATGAAAATAATTACAGAAGTAAAATCATTGCCAGTTCATGAATCAAAGGTGTTGTGAGTTTTAAAAGAGTTAAGATTATTTATTCTATATCCTGAGGAAGCATCACAGTTGAGGAAGCCTCACAGTTATTTTCTTCTTTTTTCGTTTTTTGTCTCGCCTGCGAAGCAGAGGCGAGACATATGTATTGCTTTTACGGTGTCGTCGTCGTCGGCGGCGTCGTCGGCGTAAACTTTTGTCGAGTTTTTGCGTTTAGGTCATTTTCTCAGAAATTATAAGGGCTAGAGCCATGAAACTTGGTACATGCATACATCTGGAAGAGTAGATCTCAGAGCCATCATCAATATTGAGTCTTGACCTACATTTTACGGTTGACTGACTTTGCAATTTTTTTGTCGAGTTTTTGCGTTTAGGTCATTTTCTCAGAAACTATAAGGGCTAGAGCCATGAAACTTGGTACATGCATACATCTGGATGAGGAGATCTCAAAGCTATCATCAATACCGAGTCTTGACCTATATTTTACGATTGACTGACTTCGTAAACTTTTGTCGAGTTTTTGCGTTTAGGTCATTTTCTCAGAAACTATAAGGGCTAGAGCCATGAAACTTGGTACATGCATACATCTGGAAGAGTAGATCTCAAAGCCATCATCAATATTGAGTCTTGACCTACATTTTACGGTTGACTGACTTTGCAATTTTTTGTCGAGTTTTTGCGTTTAGGTCATTTTCTCAGAAACTATAAGGGCTAGAGCCATGAAACTTGGTACATGCATACATCTGGATGAGGAGATCTCAAAGCTATCATCAATACCGAGTCTTGACCTATATTTTACGGTTGACTGACTTCGTAAACTTTTGTCGAGTTTTTGCGTTTAGGTCATTTTCTCAGAAACTATAAGGGCTAGAGCCATGAAACTTGGTACATGCATACATCTGGAAGAGTAGATCTCAAAGCCATTATCAATATTGGGTCTTGACCTACATGTTACGTTTGACTGACTTCGCAATTTTTTGTCAAGTTTTTGTGTTTAGGTCATTTTCTCAGAAACTAGAAGGGCTAGAGCCATGGAAATTGGGTCATGCATTCATCTGGAAGAGTAGATCTGAAAGCCATCATCAATTCTGAGTCTTGACCTACATTTTATGGTTGACTGACTTTGCAATTTTGTGTCGAGTTTTTGCGTTTAGGTCATTTTCTCAGAAACTATAAGGGCTAGAGCCATGAAACTTGGGTCATGCATTCATCTGAAAGAGAAAAGCTCAAAGTCATCATCAATATTGAGTCTTTACCAACAGTTTAAGGTCGACTGACATTGCAAATTTTTTTCAAGTTTTCGCGTTTAGGTCATTTTCTCAGAAACTGTAAGGGCTAGAGGCAAGAAACTTCGTTCATGCATACATCTTTGCTGATTTACCTTTGTTTTGTGACAAAGCGCCAGCAGGCGAGACACCGCATTCCGCGGAATTCTTGTGTTTCTTTTTTCTTCATATATTTCATTTCAAAGGCCCATTGCTCTATCAAATTTGAAAAACATATCATGAGATATTACTGCAAGAGTCTCACTACACTTTCGTCATTGCATACGACCGTGATTAGCCAATTTTTTTAAACAAAATTAATTAGCCTCAACTTTCTCACATAAACAATTTTGAAAAATAATTTTGGGTTCATTTTCCTTGGCAACTAAAATAACCTAATTTCGATATCAAAGACTGGTAAAAATACAATGTACAGGAATACAATGTACAGGTGTGGATACCTCTTCATAATACCGCCCATATTTATATAGCATAGCTAGTTGGGGTACCAGAATAGGAAATTTCATTTTGTTGTTCTGTCAGCATTTAGCCAGCTATCTGACTCAGTATATTTACATCAAGCCAAATTTTATCACAAAAAAATACGGCTGAACTGCTATACATAATAATTTGTGTTTTTAGACTTTTTAAGCACTGATAAGCCAATGGAGACTTTAAAAAATGCTCTTCGTCCGCGGAGGCCTAGTTGTTTATTATTGAGATCGTGTCCAAGTAAAAATGACTCTCTCGCGTGCGACTTTTTTCAGCCGCAGTAACAATTTAACTTGGCCATTAGGAACTAAGTACCCCTGGGCCAGTAAGAACACTTGAGCTAATATTTCAACTGAGAGATTTTAGCCATTAACGTGACACCTCGCCTATTTGGTATCGACCTTTGCTCCCTTTACTGTCACTAAAGACTCCGAATTGTTCGCCAGAGAAATGAATGTCTTCTTGTTTCAACACTAATTTATACAGACCAGCAAATTTATGACTGAAAAATTGGTGAAAGTGATTTTTCTAAACACAACCATCCAGGTGTTGTTTTCTAGCGCATGGCTATCTAATTCTATCGAATCATGCAATCACAGTTGAAAAAAGTATTGTTCTCGAAACTGGCAACATATGAGTTGAATGGAACTAGTTCTCGATACCCGAGAACCATACGGTTCTCCTACCATGGTATATGTTGTCGTCGTCATCCTGCCATGGTATATGTTGTCGTCGTCATCCTGCCATGGTAGCTGCTGTCGTCGTCATCCTGCCACGATAGCTGTTGTGGTCGTCATCCTTCTACGGTAGCTGTTGTGGTCGTCATCCTGCCATGGTAGCTGTTGTCGTCATCCTGCGATTGTAGCTGCTGTCGTCGTCATCCTGTCATGATAATTGATTTCGTCGTCGTCGTCGACGTCAGCCTGCTATGGTAGCTGTTTGCGTCGTTATAATGCCATGGTAGCTGTTATCGTCGTCATCGTCCTGCCATGGTAGCTGCTGTCGTTGTCATCCTGCCATGATAATTGATGTCGTCGTCGTCGTCAACCTGCTATGGTAGTTGTTGGCGTCGTCATACTGCCATGGCAGCTACTGCCGTCGCCATACTTCACTAATACGAGCTACTCAAGCCAGCTTCGATCCAAACACTTGACAAATTTTCTTTCTACCAAGAACGAAACAGGAGTGGCACGCACAACCACAACCGCTATAGCTGACAGCCAAAATCTTCAGTTTACAGCTGCATCCAACCTGCAATCGGAGCTGTTGTCGTCGTCGTCCTGTCGAAAGAGCTGGAGTCGACGCTGTCCTGCCATGGTAGCTGTTGTCGTCGTATTCCCGCCATGGTAGCTGTTGTCGACGTCAATCTGCCATGGTTGCTGTTGTTATCGTCATCCTGCCATGGCTGCTGTTTTCGTACGACAACAGCAACATGTACCATGCATGGTGGGAATATGACGACACCTGCTACCATGGCAGGATTACGACGAAAACAGCTACCAGAGCTGGATCAGACAACGACAGCTACAGCAACGATGACGACGACAATAGCTTCCATGACAGAATGACGACGAGAACAGCTTGCATGGAATGATAACGCGTCCTACTGCCATGGTAGCTGTTGTCGTCGTTATCCTACCATCGTAGCAGTTGTCGTCATATTCCCGCAATGGTAGCTGTTGTTGTCGTTATACTGCCATTGTAGCTGTTGTCGTCGTTATCCTACCATGGTAGCAGTTGTCGTCATATTCCCGCAATGGTAGCTGTTGTCGTCGTTATACTGCCATGGTAGCTGTTGTCGTCGTTATCCTACCATGGTAGCAGTTGTCGTCATATTCCCACAATGGTAGCTGTTGTCGTCGTTATACTGCCATGGTTGCGGTTATCGTCTTTCTTTCCATAGTAGCTGTTGTTGCGTCATTTATCCAAAGTAGCTGTTGTCATCATCAACCTGACATGATAGATTTCATCATCATCATCTTATGGCTGCTCCGGTATTTCAGTAGTTTTTGCGCTGGCCTGCTTATCTTGCGGTCCTGGGTTCGAGACTCGCTTGAGACGTGAATTTTTCCAACCTTAAACGAGATTCCATTACACACAGCCTTTCATTATCATCCTCCCATCGTCCGGATAGGATTAAAATAATGTTTAAAAGGACGTAAAATCGCAAGTAATGCATCCATCCTCTTAACTGTGTCGTGACGGTTTCCCCGGAAATAAATAGCACAAGACACCGCAAGGTTCTGTGATTGCAGCGCAGAAACTCACGGCATTATGATGCAAGGTGACTTTCAACTTTGAATAATAATGATAATAATTTTAGGGTGACTTGAAGGGGAGAAATCGACAGGAGCCTCGAGTCGACCAGTTTTCGTTTTCTTTTTGCGGGCAGCAGTATTCTGTGTATCCTACCGTTGTCTTCATTAAATTGAGCCGCGACACGAGAAAACCAACAAAATGGTTGTGCGTCCAGCGCATACTCGGACCAGCCTAAGCAGCCGCCCAGTCTGGTCAGACTTTTCGCGAAGCGCTTAAAGGATAGCTGAGGGTCTGAGCTACCTCTGGGCTGGGCGCACAACCACTTTGTTGGTTTTGTCGTGTCGCGGCTCAGTTATGTTTTTCGTATATAACTGTCGAGGCATTTTCAAAAGGGTCCTGTTTGAGATATTGTTTTATTTGCTCTCAGCTTTGAGGCTCCATTTGAACTGTTTACATAGATGTCTACCGCCATCCCGTCAAATGAAATGGCTTGACTCGTCTTATCTATGTTGTCTCTTTGCCATGCGCCAGGGCGTGTGTTGTCATGTCACATCTGAGACGGTGAAGACACTTGATCAAACATTTGTAGACAATTTGTTAAATATTTATTCAAGTATATAATATCTAAGTCTCTTATGACATTAATAACTTTAATTAATGGATGTAAAATGAGCCATTAAAGATCAAATGTTAATCTGTTGTAAGATATAGAAACCGAATTATGAAAATCACAGTGAAGACCTTTCGTAATCTTATGGATAGGATGCAACATTGGAATGTGTCCTTAACCCTTTAGGCACCAAAAAGCAGACGACAAAATTACGTCTGCAAAAATTTCAAAATGTTTCGTCCAAGCTGTCATGATCATATTGAGAATTCAAAGACTAGTGGGCAAATAGTGTAGATCTAGATGAGGCGGCTCATATTGAGCCGCCGCATCAGGATCTATGCTGTTTGCAAATTCTGCTATTTTCGTCACCGGTGCTTAAAGTGTTAAAGGCAGTTATTTTGATTACATAATTTACAAACGGGAATTTTATTTTCTGGTAGCACTAAACCATTGAAATACCATTTCATGTATTCACAGAATACCATTCATTTCAAATTATTTAAGGGAGGTGGTTGCAATTTTAAGGAAAGCACTTCTGTCATTTTTATTTCGCCTCCCTTTTTAAAAGGAGTCAACTCTTACAGGAAAGAATTTGCTCTTAGGAGCAAATTCTTTGAAAGGATGCCTTTTTTGGTAAGGTTTCCTCACCCAGTGAAGCAAAAGGAAGTCACAAAAGTTGTTTCCCTTTGTTCCCTTTGAAAAATGGCGGAACCACATGGAGGTGTATCTATGCACCTTAAATTCAAGGAAGATCATATGGGGGGTTCCCACTGAATACCATCAGGCACAACAGATGTTTATTCTGTCTATGGTAGAAGGTCATAGCGTTTTATGTTGAGAAAAGCGGAAAAATGTAAAAATGTTCCAAAAGCTGCCAGTTTGGTAACAAAAAGTTTAAAAGAATATAAAGTGCAGTATCCAGCACGTTTAATATTTTATTAATATATTAAATTTGTGTCCATGGTATAAAATGTGCTGGTATTTTGAAAGTCGACCAAAATTGTCATGATGGGGGTATGGGTATGTTCTGAAGATGAAAATCACAACGTTTAGTTTATGCAAGAACTGTTTTCTTTTGTGTTTGCTGTTACATTTTCTATATATACACTTTTATTATTGAAACAGACCTTTTCGAAAAATGAATTTTCTGGTGTGTGTGTGGGGGTGGGGTGGGGGGGGGGGGGGGGGGGGGGGGGGGGGGGGGGGGGGGGGGAGGGGGGTGCCCTATAGGCTATAATAGCAGGTCCTGTAATGAAACTACAATCTACAGACAAAAAAGCATTATTGGTTTAGACAATAGTTTTATTTGTATAAACACATATTACAAAGCAACTGCAGAGCACAAATTGAAGTTAATTTTAGATTTATGAGAATTTAATTCTGTAACCAGAAGCCTTTAATTCATTATGCAGATGTTACGAGAGAGAACCGACCAACATTCCAACTTCAAACAAGTCGTTCAATTTAGAATTCAAAAGCGTTTATAATAGGCATGCAACATATTTGAAAAGGACACGCGACCCTTACATCAAAAACTTTCCCATAATAGAATAACGGTATTGTGGTGTAACAGATGCACAATAATGATGATTATACTAAGAGAGTTGATAGTACTAGTATTTGTAAGGCTGCCTGATGTTACGTTCATTCAATCCCACTAGGCACACAACCTTGAATCAACCTTGATCCAACGTCATAAAATGAAAATAAAGTAAAATCAAAAGTAAATTATAAAAGGAAGAAGCTTGTGACTATTCGTAATATTTGCTACTGACAGACGTCAGTCACTAGCCAATATTCGTTAATTTTGCTAGTGACAGACGTCTGTTTAGCAAATATTTGTAGTTTAAGTTATGATTATTACCATGAGCATGATTCTTATCATGAGTCGCCTAGATTTAAACCCCGTGCAATTTGGCCGAATCGATTTTATTACCTCCCTTGAAGAACTGAAGCTAATTCCGTAAAATGTCTCTGTTCCATGCCATTCCGTTTCGTTCCGTACCGCAATAGCCGTACCAAATTCTCTCTGAATAGCTCATTTTCTGGTGGAGGAAAAAGGACTAGGGTGGAAAGGGTGGCTCTATGAGGTCCGGACAATCCACTACATAGTGGTTCTTCCTATAGCCATTTTTCCGGGGGGAAAGGGGAAAAAAACACTCTCTGACAGCTGCTACACCTGGCCCAAAACTGTATATCGTGACCTTACTTGACCAAAGTAACCCCGTACCGTCTTACTATGTGACACATGATCAAGATGATCGGGCAGGGTCACCGAAAGGCGTGATAAAATGTCAGCAGAACTAAAAAAATATATAAATCGTGGGAAAATAAGCCCTTTAGAGGTCAGGTTTCATTTTTTGCTTTATATTTTATTCATGTTTGAAAGAGCGATCTTGTCTGACCCAGGACGACCCGATATGACCCCTAATTTTGAGTGTCAGATCGGGTCAAACATGTCTTTAACAGTATACTTTCCTTCTCTTAAGTGATTTATGAGCTGCGAATGGGGAAAATATTTTAGAGCGTATGCAAACTGCAAATGTCAAGACCAGTCTGCGCGCACACGCACTCTGGCCAGGGCTTGTGCAATTTGTAAGGTGCAGAAGTCTGCATAGATGAGAGAGTGATTTTCACGAATGATACTAGCTTTCTAGCCTTCATACAGCTTTAAAACAATGTCTCACCAACGTTGATAAGACGTTTCAACATATGGCATTGTTCAGCGTTGTCAGTCCCGATACACAACGTTCAAACGTCGATAAGAAGCGTACTGTAAATGCGTGGTATTGATTAGACGCTGTTTCGACGTTATTTAAAGTTTTTAAACCGTTTACCTTTGATACTGTATCCGGTATAAAAAAACAAACTCATGGCAGCATTCTGTTCGCGCTGTTTGATTAAGGTCTTCACTGTCAGCAATATCCACAAGATTAACCCATTTATACTAGGTGGAATATTCTATCCATGTGAACTGGATGAGTTCATTCATCATTTTAGGGGTGTCTGCCATAATGAATTATGTTCTTGTAGAAATTGCTGTAAATTGTATGCAAAAAGTGTAGACCCAGATCAGACGCCGCTTTTCGCGGCGTCTGATCTGGGTCTCCACTGTTTGCCTGTGTCCCATTGATGGGACTCTAGGCATTAATGGATTAAGGGTTTCAAGAGCCTATCACAGAGCCTGTGATGTGCTACTTGGGGTTTACAATTTAGATTCTAATCGAGCTGACTGAATATACAGGCCGGTTTTTTCAATGTCGAGTTTACCTGGCAAGAAAACGCATTCATTCACTTAAATGGTTATTTGACGCGAAATCCTTCAAAATGATAAATTTCAGGTTTTGCTTGAACAAATAATGAAGAGTTTTTGTTGCCCAGGTGTAAGCTTTTCTATTCATGCTGCGTTTTGAGAAAACAAGTCCTCAGACATAGGTCACCGCAAAAAAAGCCCAGGTAAAGATTATCTCCCTTAGACTGCGACGATACCATGAGCCATGATGAAAATGTCCTGCAGGCAAACGAGGTTGAATCAACGTCGAATCAACATTGATTCAACGTTTAAATGTTGGTTCAATGTTGATACGATTTTCCCAGTGGGCAGTCCTCAGACGCAGTAAAGGTTATCCCCCTTAGACTGCGAAGATACTACGAATAATGCGAAAATGGTGTCCACCCATCATACACCTGTTAACCGCTTCATTTATACCAAACTAAACTGTAGACCTATCAACAGAAGTACGCTTGTACTGGTATTTTTCATGTACAAGTTTTTATTTGTTTATTTATTCTTGTTTTTCTTTGCAAATCAGATAATATTTCGATACAAACTACATACAGGCGTTGCAATCGTGGGAGTTGCCCCTTGATTAAGTGCAACTTTACTCTAGCGTACTGTTTACAAATAATTATTTGACCGAATTTGCTGACCTAAATATTTGATAAATCAATTATGACGGAAGTAAGTCACAGGTCGAGTATGTTTATTTACTTAAATTTGCTTTTTGGCGGGAAAATTTTGTTAAACCAAACACAAGCACCTTGGAAACTAAGCGCTTACACTAGCGTGTGCACATGCTTGGTCTGATCTAAACAACCTCAGCTTGCGCAGTTAGACCTTCGTCATTCTTTTAAAACGGAACTGAATACGAAAAGCAACCAGCGCGTGTCCGGACCAGCACGGTGCGGACACGCGCTGGTTGTCTTTTGTGTAGATGTTGCCTTTTTCTGAAGAAAGCGACTTCATGCTTGGAAATTTACATAATACTGTTGATAGTAGCTACTGACCTACATTTGGAGTTTTATTTTTGACATAAATACAAACTATTTTGATTAAATGAGCCGCGACACGAGAAAACCAACAAAGTGGTTGTGCGCCCAGCGCAGACTCAGATCAGCCTGGGCATCCGCCCAGACTGATCAGAATCTTCGCTAAGCGCTTAAAGGGTAGCTAAGGATCTAAGCTACCTCCATGCGGACAGCGAAGACTCTGATCAGCCTGGGCATCTGAGTCTGCGCTGGGCGCACAACCACTTTGTTGGTTTTCTCGTGTCGCGGCTCATTTAATCAAAATAGTTTGCGACAGAGCTGTTAGTAGCTGCAGCAGGACAAGACTGTCATTTATCTAGGTCGGGTAAAATAAACTTGTAAACTCAGAAGCAACTTCTCGACATGACTGAAATATTGTTTACTTGGATGTTGAACCTCAACTCAACGTGAGCAGATTTAGTTTCTACTAGAAAAGAGCCCGCGCAAGCGCGGAAATATTTCATGATGGTCAAGTTTATATAAAAAAGTGAGTTTTAATTTTTCAATGTAAATGGCCTTAGGCCCAGGTGAAGATATGACCTTTACCATGAATACTCACTAAAGCTTCATTTACCTAATTAGTTGTCTGCATCTACAAACTTTCAGGTAGCAGACTGCATTGTTTCTAAAAAAAAATCAACTTTTTTCACTTTTTCCTATAGAAAAACCTAAGTGACTCAAAAGTTGACCTTGCCGCAAACAGATCAAGGTCATCTCAGGGTCATCATTTATATTTAAATTTTGTTGAGCTTTTGAGTCCTTGATGTGACATGCTAAGTTTCAAGATCATAGGATTTGTGGTTCTGGGGGAGAATTGGTTGATTTGATGCTTAACGTCCACGGTAAACAGCTAAGGTCATGTCGGGACGGTCAGTTAACCTAACCACACTATTCCTGGGCAGGCTTAGACCTCCTAAGCGGTTAACCAGTACTAAGTGCACATACTTTCGCCAGTAACTGACAACTGCCCTTCTTGAATCAGCTGAAGGAGAAACGAAAGTATGTGGCCAGACCGGGGTTCGAACCCAGGACCTCTGACTTATGAGTCAGGTGCCCTACCGATTGCGCTACGCGGCCCGGCGTGGTTCTGGGGGAGAATATTTTTGAAATGTTTTACCATAATAAATGTTTGCCATCTTGGTTATGTGACCTGTCCTGGGTATTTTTTTTTTCTGAAAAAATTGGGTCCTGGAACGTTTTGGGGGAAAATATTCAAGCCCTCTGAAAACTAAAGGCTGAATCATTGAAATTGATTTGAAAAAAGCCCTTTCTTACCTGGCGCATGTGTGTTAACCTTAGACATTTTTAATTTTTGTCTTTTCGAAAGTTCAGTTCAGTTTGAATTATCCAAACGACGTTACACAAGTGGCTCAGCGGTACGTAACCATAGCCGCACACACTTGGCGCCGTGTGTCCGTCCAACTTTTCGAAAGACCATGTGCGTTGAGCTTTATTCTTCAATGGGCGAGTTCGATTGGCTACTCGTATTGACTATCGTTCTGGAAGAAAATGGGTCGTTTCGAGCCAGGGCCGTCGGGACTATGACCATTTAGTTCTTCATCCGTTTAGACATGTGAGCAAAAATACAAAAATAAATCGTTATTTATGGGGAATGACGTACGTTCATGGGTCGGATTTTTGCATTAGAACCTGCTAAATTTGGACTTGCTAAGCAGCGCGCCGATATAACGACGCAGAACCGAAACGACCGGATTAATTTAAAACGTGTATTCGGGTCCTACTAAAGACAGAAAAGGACTTTTGCCACCGAAAAGGACCGAAAAGAACTTTCGGGCACCGAAAAGGACTTTTTAAATGCCATTTTATGCTATAAAAACGTTTGAAATCTATAAAGGGTAAAATATTTTATTTTTAAACATAATTTTCTAGAACATTAAGTGAAAAATGCCCTTTTCGGTGCCCGAAATTCGGCATTTGCGATGTCCTTTTCGGTACATGGTGTCTCTTCACTGACCAGAAGTGGAGTCTTTTTCGGTGCTGTTTTTTTTTTTTGTTGTAAAATTTTAGGATGAAGATACTACAATTCACAAACTTATTATTCAAGCGCTGATTACTATCATGATGATATTAAAATTTCTTAAACATATGTTTTATATGACATTTAACGGCAAATAAAAGTCCTTTTCGGTGCCCGAAAGTTCTTTTCGGTGGGGTAAGTCCTTTTCTGTTTTTAGTAGGACCGCGTGTATTCGAGTACACGATAATTTCACTCGAACGCACCCATTGTTGACAAAAAAAATTCGACCAATAGTCGAAGTTTCTAGAAAAATACTTGAGAGAATTTAAAATGAAAGACGAATTTAATTGCCAAATTCTTTAAATCTACGTGAAACTAAAACACACGCTAACCGAAATTATCAATGATAGCAATATGCGAAAGAACCAGTATAGAAATTACGCTTGAAAATGCCACCAATTTTGTTCTATAGACTGGTCAAAAGAGAAAAGACAAGCAAAGAGACAAATTGGATGACCAAAATTGATTCGAGCCCGTGCAAATAACAATGCTTAGAACACCATTAGCAACAGTATTTCGACCCACTAGTTTGAGCAAGAAGTCTGCTCAGGCTGTACATCTATTGAGTCATTGTATTGGCTGTAAAACAGTAACCATCATCATGACTCAAATTGTTATAAAATTCAACAGGTCGTACGTATACAGTTATGACATGGTTTGTCCGCCCGTGCGAGGAGATAATTCACGGGCTCTAGCGAGTGAATTATCACCCGTACAAGTGGACAAACCACGGTAAAACCATTTTATACAACCCTCACCAGTGTAGATCCTGCTCATTACGATATATTTTGCTCTAAAGTTAGACTGATATTCAGTCTCATATTCAGCAATATGCCTCTCTGATCCCGTTTTAAGGGCAGCCAATCTATAGCTGGAGCTTGATAAAGATTGAAAATATTCAGAAAAGTAAAATATGCTTTAAGTAGCAGACTTGTATTCAGTCTACTCTAAAGTGTGAGGTTCTGTCAAGGTTGTTTAATTCAGTCTTATTCCATTCTAAACCTCTTCACTTCTGAACTGATTAATTTTAAGAAAACCATCACCTTGACCTAAAGGCCTGTCAGTTCCAGCCTATTACTGCCAATTATCTCAAACATCATATGTCCATTACCACTCATCAGTATAACGGTCTGCTGGTGAAATATTAGGCCAAATTTGCCGAAAAGTGGCAACCTTAAAATATTAAGTACCACAAATGTGTACATTAATTATGTCTACCAGAAATTATGTTGCCATATTGAAGGCGTACGCCGTCTGGTGGCAGGCGTAAACTTCCTGTCTGATTTGCATCATCAGCTGACATGCAGACATAATCTGAATCTAACTGACTTACTAGGAAATCTAACTTATCTAATTTGTGTTAACCCAACAGAAACCGTACAGGGTATTTGGGTATACATGTAGTACTGTTTTAAAAACAGATGAAACTCAACAAGAAACCAAAATACATGTACATCTCAATTCAATTCAATTCTTTATTCAGATTGTCAATTACATTTTAGCGCATCTACAATACATCAAAGAAACAAGACCATGATCTAATCACATTTACCTTCCCAGCAGGCACATGACGTCGCAGTGACGTCTCACTGACGTCCCATTGCCGCCATATGCCCGCTGGATTTAAGGGCTGGGATGTTCTTGCCATATACCCTGGTCGGCCGGGATAGATGTGAAAGAAAGGAAGTCAAGACATGTACGATGTACGATGTATATTTATACGGATAATTATATAATTTGGAAAGGCAACTCTACAAAATAATAGACGTTTTCTGCATAAATCAACTCGTTGAAGTTCATTCGTGGCTGTAAGAAAAGCTCTAAATCCTCTGCTTCTAAACATCCGTAAAGTCTCTAATTTATATGATGTTGGGTTTAACATAATCTGGCGTTGAATCGTTTGGTACGCCGGAATGTGCGTCGTCGAGATTACGCCACGGTACGATACGGCTTAGCCATCGAAACGAAAGTCTTGCACATGTTACCAAACTTAAGTTTTCACATCTGAGTTTTCAGAATACATGTAGATGTGGCACATTTGAACCGCGACACGAGAAAACCAACAAAGTGGTTGTGGGCCCATCGCAGACTCAAATCAGTCTGGGCATCCGCCCAGTCTGATCAGACTCTTCGTTAAGCGCTTAAAGGGTAGCTAAGGGTCTGAGCTACCTCCATGCGGACAGCGAAGACTCTGATCAGACTGGGCGGATGCCCAGGCTGATCCGAGTCTGCGCCGGGCGCACAAACACTGTTGGTTTTGTCGTGTCGCGGCTCATTTGTTTTCTCAAAGCCATGAATGAAAGGTTTCGAGTGTTTCCGTTTACTTTAATGAAAGAAGTTGTTTCATTATAAACACTTGAAGAAACACTCTAATATATTTAATATTATATTGGTTCTCTCTTTGATGTTGTATCATCTTGACATAACAGGCCAATGACCCTCTTAACAAGCGGCTGAAAACTTCCGAAAAAGATATTTTTGCATCCAGTTTAAGGCCCCTTTACACTATAACGAATTGAGGGAACGTACCGTGAACGAACTGCAAAAATTGACAAAGCTCGAATACGCACAAATACGCACAAAAAGCCCGACGAATGTGTTCATCGGAGCTAAACATAACGAATTGAAAACGAATTTGAAACGACACTAGAACGAGTTCATAACGTATGAATAACTACATATTAACGAACCAGAACGAATGCGAAACGAATATCAACGCATGTCAACGATCTCTCAACGAACGTCAAACGTGTTTTACGTGCTCTCTGCGTGCGCTCTGCGTTTAGTGTGCGCATTCGAACCGATCACGTAACTTACAGGTATATATACTAGAAGATGGCCAAGAGACGCACGCGAAAGAAATTCTCCAGGGGCAGAGGCAGGGAAAAAAGGCAGAATCCCCATCGCCTTCACCCGTAGCCCCACCACATGATGAAATAAACACACCTCAGGACTCGCAAAATTCTCGATCAAGGTCTCCTTCACCACCAGCCACCACCAGCAGAGATGTTGGTGCTTCATCCCATGCCTCAATTGCCTGCTTCATCCCATGCCTTAATTGCCCCCAATATAGGTATGCAATGCAATTTCTGTTTAGATGTTATCGTGCTGTAGCACTGCCAGAATATACTGGCGCCGTAGTCTCGCTGCACACTCTATATATATCGTTACTGTTCGAGCTACTAACCAGAACTCTCGAAGTAGCACTGAAGTATGTTTTTATGTACTCAAATAGGTAGGTCGACAAGCTTATGTACAAAAACGCAAGTCGAACGCTATCTATACGGTACTCATAAGTTAAAGCACGCCAAGCACGGAACTTAAACGTTTGGAAGTCGCAGCAGCAACGGTAATGATAGGTAGACCATCGTAATCATACGTTGCTAATACGTGAGAAGTTCGTTAAGAAGTGACCACAATTTGGTTGGACGAATGCCACCGAAGAGGTAACGAACCGTTGTCTTACTGCGGACGAACAAACCGTTCGAACTGCGTTCATCGAACGAACCCGCTGCGTATGGGTTGTTCGTTGGCATACGTCGAGAAATTTTGAGCATGCACAAAAATTTTCGACGTACTGAGCGAACAACAACGTACGCGAACGTACTTCAACGAACTTCAGAGAACTTAGAACGAACTTAAAGCGATGAGCTAACAATCTGCAGCGTATGGCAACGTATGTCAGCGAATGCCAAAATATCTCCGTACGCTGGCATACGCTGGGCCAATTCGTTATAGTGTAAATGCCCCTTTAAACAGTCTATAAAATATGGATAACTACACAGGGCCGGACCCAGACCACAACTAGCTGCGGCGGGGCTGTCTCTGGACAACTGGTGGGGCTGGGGCCCAAGGAAAGAGGCCATAATCAAGGTTCGAGATAGAATAGAGTATTCGATGAAAATCAAGATAATATCATGTTTGCCTATTAATATATGTTATGGCACCTCATTGGAATCGACTCGGCGATTCCAGTGAGATGTCACAACATATAATTAAATCTAATGGAAAATCATCTAAAATTCTCTCCTTACTACCTGTATTCTTGCACTATATTGGACGCAGAGCCCCAGGTGGTGGGGCTTAAGCCCCAAAGCCCCCCCCCCCCCGCCCCTGCCCCCTCCCCTGGATCCGGGGCCGCTACAAAATACAGACGAACCGAAACTTTTAGTAAAGGCAAGTCAAGTTTCTAACACGAACTAAATGATGTTTCCTCAGCATCTGACCGTCAAATTATCAATCATTCCAGTAGCTTAAAAACGAAAATAATAATATCGGAGTGTTCTAGTGATTATGGCCTGAACCGGTTTAATTGTTTTATTTTCATTTTTTATGTGCGCGTCGGTGGCTTTGAACGGGTCATAAAGGTTCGACACACTATTTGACTTTTAAACGGTTATCGAATAAACGCATCCGCTTTTATCATCAGTTTTTCGTGATAGCAACGCATTTTGTATTTTTCCCCCTTTTTTCTCCGCATCTCATTTGAGCCGCGACACGAGAAAACAAACAATATGGTTGTGCGCCCAGTGCAAACTCAGATCAGCCTGGGCATCCGCCCAGTCTGATCAGAGTCTTCGCTGTCCGCACAGAGGTAGCTTAGACCATTAGCTACCCTTTAAGCGCACTGCGATGACTCTCATCAGACTAGGAGGAAGCCTAGACTGATCTGAGTCTGCGCTGGGCGCACACCCACTTTGTTGGTTTTCTCGTGTCGCGGCTCATTTTTTATTTCAATATTTGTGACAATAAAATAACTTAATATCTCTAAATGTGATTTTTTTTTATTTCCCACCTTAATGTACATTAATTCCGTTACAATTATTTGTTTTATGGCTATAATATTGCAAATAATTTTTTCATAAATCATAAAAGTTATTAAAGTAATAAAAATCAAGGGCTGGCACAGTTATCGTATTTAGCTTTAATATTTGAGCCGCGACCCGACAAAACAAAAAAAGTGATACGTGCGCCCATCAAAGATCAGCCATCCGCCCAGCCTGATCAGAGTTTTCGCTATGCGCTTCATATGTAGCTAAGGGTCTAAGCTAGCTACATGCGGACAGCGAAGACGCTGATCAGACTGGGCTCATATGCTACTTTGCTGGTTTTCTCGTGCTACGGCTCAAATGGTTTTGGTTGGCCAAATAATGATAAACTGGTTTTAAAAAATTGTATAAATGGCTCGTACAGAAATATGAATTTTCCTGGATATGGGGCGTTATCGTTTTGAAAAATTAAACTATTCGGAGTTAATGTGCATAATGTTCCAATGTTTGTTTAAGAGCGAGTTTATTGGCAAAAATTGTTTCAGTGTTTAGACCCCACCTTCGTGACAACAGTCTATTTCACATTCGAAGTCCATTTAGTCCGTGTTGTTAAGGGTCCACAGTTTCTCTAGCACTAATGTCCGGCTTTAAAGCATTTGGAGCAAAGTCGGTTTCCTTCTCCAGATCTGCCTGAAAAAACACACACACAAACACACACACACACTCACACACACACACACACACAAATAAATAAAAGACAAAATCTTTAAAAGTTAATCCAGAAAAGGCGTGGCATTCGATAATGCCTTCTTACTGTGTAATACTAGTCCTGTCGTTAGCCTTCTTCCATCAACATCATAAGAGAACAAGATAAAAAATCGAAGATCGTTTTCGTCGCACGTGCTTGAGCAAGTGTGGAATTGGTGCTTCATTTCCGTCCGTTCGTCGGTCAGTTTGTTAATCATTCCGTTCATCCATCCGTCCATATTTACGTCGACACTAGCGTTCAATTACATTTTTCTTGCAATCATTAGTTTGTTTTAATGATGTCTTCGTGGATATTGCACATACAGGTAGCTTTCAGCACATAATCTTGCAATTGAAAAAGGACGCACTGAACGGAAATGTAAAAATTGCAATATCTCAACGTCATAGAAAATGAATACCACTTTTTATTAGTGTGTCCTCGACACTGTGAGCTTAGACGAAAATATTTTTCTTCTTATTATTGCCATTGGCCAAATCTAAATAAATTTGATAATCTAATGACCTCATTGTCTAGAAATGTTTTGTTAAACGTAGGAAAATTTTTATATCATGCTGAAGCTTTAAGAGAATAAGTGTAGCAGACATTATATGTTTCATTGCGTTCAAAATGACAATTTCCAATCCAACATTTACATAGTATTATTATCATATTGTTATGATATGCATATAGAAACATACACGTAGTAAGGATAGTTTTAGTAGATTTTACGTTGTGATCCACCGGTCACACAGGCGTTATCAGCATTGACTCAACGTTGATTTAAGAAATAGATCAGCTCAAGCAGTGAATTGTTTAGTAATAATTCACTGTTTGGAGGTCAGTTGTAAAGTAGATCATATCACGAGCGCGGAGCGCGAGTGATATATCTACGTACAACTGACCGACAAACAGTGTATTATTACTCAACAATTCAATGCTAGAGCTGAACTATTTCGATTCTAACACTCAAAAAGGCTGAAAAAGTATTCTTTTCATTCAAACTCTCCCAACCTTCCTGCTCATGCTCCCGCCAATATTCCTAACTGTATCTAAGGTAAATGTACGTTTTTATGGCGATTTTTGAATAAAAAAAAAGACGTTACACCGTCTAACGTCTCGAAACGTCACAAAATTACGTCAGGTATGCCAGTGACGTCAGCAATAAGACTCACGCGCTCCGAAACAGTGAATTGTTGCAGAATAAAACACGGAAACTTTCCAGTGTTATAACGTTGAATCAACGTTTATTCAATGTTGATTAGGGGTTGTGTGTCTGCTGGGGATCCCCAGTGATACGTCATGTTGTTTGGTAAGCATATGTAGGAATTTATTGTTGTACATTTAAATATCTTGTCATTCGCATGAGTATTTTTTTGCTTCTCTGTAAACAAAATGTTCATCTCACTTCTGCTTTGTAGGCTATAAACATTGTATAGTGTTTAATGCTGAATAAAGTATTCTGTATTCTTTATTCTGTATTCTGTTTGCCCTAGCGTTTAAGTCAATTTTTCTCAAACCAGGCATAACGTTTCTCCTGAGGATGGTCTTCCGGGATGTTGCTATTATTTTTACCATTGAACTATATTTCACGCTCATTTTTGCCTCTGCATTTTTTTGCGTTGACCCGACGTCCACAATTAAATCGACCCTAGTGTTTAATTCCATTTTCTTCTCAAACGATGCCTCCTATAATCATCAAACTGGTCTAAAGCTTGTTCTTACGATCTTGCTGGGTGTTCAACCACTATATACATTGTACCCCGATCTATATTTTGCAGACTTTTGACTCTGTTTAACGTAAAAAATTACATAAATTCTAGCCGTTTCAAACGTTACTATTTATAGTCTATCATTTCTTCTCACCTTGATTTTACTGTGATGCGACATTCGTTTGCACTTCTCATTTCTGGTTCGGTATCATCACGTTTCAATTTTTGTTCCTCAATTTTTTCCTTAACGTTTGAAACAACGGGTATGTGGATATCTGAGATGTATATAAATGTTCATTTTTCCCCCTAACTAGTCGAACAGACAGTCATGTGAGCCTGCAATCTCACAAACCGTACTAAGAAGACATGACAAACTAAAGTTCAACAGCTCAGCTGTATAGGTAGGTATATAACGAAATTCAAGACAGGAGTGAACATGCTCTTTTGTTAGTACAATAAAAAAGTAAACAATTTTATCATGTCTTTCCTTGATACTTCTAACACTAAATATTAATGTTTGTAATCACGACATCTAATTCCTTGTTAGGAGTAGTCATATTACCTGTCGTGAACTTAAAAAAACTCAATTGTTAAACTGCTGTATCTTATCATGTATCTTGCATATCATGTACAGGGAAAAGTGTTGTTATTGGTTTTAGTTTCAGGAACACAGTTTGTTTCTATTTAATGAATTTGTAATTGTCACGTTGAAATGATCATAGTGATGTGACCATCAAAGTGGCACGTGCGCCCAGAGAAAACTCAGATCAGCCTGGGCAGCCGCCCAGTCTGATCAGAGTTTTCTCTGTGCGGGCTGCCCAGGCTGATCTGAGTTTTCTCTGGGCGCTTAAAGAGCAGCTAAGGGTCAAAGCTATGACCATGTGGACAGCGACGGCTTTGATCAGATTCGGCTGATCTGAGTCTTCGCTGGTTTCATATGTATCGTCTTCTCGCATGTCTTGTAAAACACCTGGTTAGCTATGTTTTCAAGGATGTCACGAAACGAAAAAGAGCTGGTACAAAACGAAAAAGCCATAGTTACCAAACGACCTGGTCATCAGGTCGTTTGGTAACTATGGCTATTTTTCGTTTTGTAACAGCTCTTTGTCATATCGTAACAGGCTTTGTATATCCATAGTTAACCAGGGGTGTGTAAGGTAACCCTCTTTTGCTGAGCATGCAGTGTCATTACGTTTCTTACCATTTGAATTATGTAACTAACGTGACATGAAAATGTTGCATTTGTCAAAATGAAATTAAAGAATGAATGCTTACAATCATATCAATACTGCTACGACATTAACATGTTCAGTGAAAAATCATTTCCTCTGGCAATTCCATACCATGAAACCTTATGTCAGTGTAACACACACGATATCTGGGTCTCTGTTACAAAAAGACGACCAATGCATCAAAGAATGCGATGAAGGAAGAGAAATATCAAGGCTCAAAGAAGAATAGAATGGCTCCAGAAGACCGTTGTGAGGAAATGGAAGTGTTTACCAGAATAGAACAGAAACTTTATTCAATTAAAACTCAGACCACGCACAGGTGGCGCAAGATATATTCACATTCTCTCAAGTTTTGTGCATTCGTGCTCGATCGTCCTATCGTAAAATTGATTTCAGCAAATTTTGTTTCACCATAGTTTTACTGTTCGTGCCCACTGCAAGATTGGTTGGAGTACTCATCTGTGCGATACTTGTGGTTTTACGGCCATTTCAACAGTATTTCAATCATATCGAGCTGATGAAAGGGTGATAAGGAAAGACTGTGTGCAATGTCACACCATTTACGGTTGAAAAGAATTTCCAACAACTTGCTTCTCCCATTACATGTTAACCCTTAAAGCGCCAAAAATTAAAATTGTTGAATTGGCAAACAGTGTAGATACAGATGAGGTGGCTCATAATGAGCCACCTCATCTGAATCTATACTGTTTGCCCTCTAGTGTTCAAATTCTCAATATGATATCACTCGGAGGAAACATTTTTTGAAATTCTGCAGACGTAACTTTTGTCGTCTGCTTTTTTTTGGCGCATTAAGGGTTAAACATCCTACGCAAAGTTCAAGAGGTTGGCAAATAGAAATGCTGCTTGTTTGGCTAGTCTTTGTTATTCTTATAAAGACGAAACTACTGTGACCCAAAATGACCTACAGTGGCCCCGTTTGACCCAACTGACACATTCCATAGGGTCATATGACCTAGATTACCATTAAGGGCCGTATACACTATCATTTTTTCTTGTACAAGTTTATTGTACAAGAAAAACTGACATTTAATTTGATGGTGTATACAGCAGAAAATGATCAGTTTTTTTATTGTACAAGAAAAACTGATGAATAGAAACTCATCCTATTTTCACTGATAACTTATCAAACTTGCCATCAAATAGCCAATCAAAAGCAAGAGAATTTGTAGCAGCAGCATTGTAAACAAAAGCACATGGCCAGTATTTGGCGGGGAAATATTGTTGCAAGAGGATATCATGGCAGATTTTATTTGGACAGACACAGTTACATCAAGACTCATTGACCTAATAGAAGAAAATGAAATTATATGGAATATCAGGTCAAAAGAGTATAAGAACAGAGATTTGAGAAAAAGGACAGTTCTTGAAGTCTGCTCCTGTATAAGCTCCTGTAGAAGTGTATGATAAGCACTATGCTGCTGTCTCCGCAGTAACCAATCTCGCGACCACACATGTCTGTACCTGGTGCTTAATCTCCTTCGCAAAATCACAATGCATAAAATGCACAAAACAAATGCAACATAATCTTCCTCTGTCTCCGTTGCTACTATTGTGTAATTTCCCGCAAAATGTTTGACAGCAGAGTAAAATTCTTGCTACGTGTAAACACCTCATCATTGTCACTTTTTCTTGGTCAGTTTTTCTTGTACAACAAACTTGTACAAGAAAAAATGATAGTGTATACGGCCCTTTATCAACATTTTGGATGCATCCGAATGTAGAACAAACAGAATTAAATTCATGAGAAAATAAAACACTATGTCATTTCAGGTGTCGTTTTTTGTGTGTTAAATAGCCGGATCTCTAAATTTATCTGACGGTAAAGTCCATGCGTTCTGCAATTTGTGAAAACAGTCAAACTCTGGCAGAATTTAGGGACCGACCATTTGATATTCTGAGGGGGGGCGGGCTGGTATATTTATCAAAAAAAATCCCTGTCTTTGGATATGCAAGAAAAAAAATAACCTGGCTCATAAAGGGGTTTAAAAAAATAATCTGGCCTCAAAAGTAAGTGAAAAAAAATAACCTGGCTCCACCCAAAATTTCAAAAAAAAATATATATATATATTGTCTGCAGATAATTCCATTTGAATTGAGATTTTATAATGTCTCTGGCTTCTGGGGGAGGGGGGGGGGGCTGTGCCCCCCAGACCCCCCATATTTATAGTAATCTATTAATATTATGTACAATTGTTTTACACCCGCGGGGCAGCATGTGCAAACATTAACAAAAACATCCTATGACTCTATCAGTAAGTATTTATCAAACTTTCTAAAATGCGAATAAAGCATGTTTGGGCATATGATTGGGCTAGAAAAACCCCTTAAATTCCTAATGTTAGCCCTAAAACTTTGCCAAAATAGCCCTAATTTTTTTGCCAAAGTATCCCTAATTTAAGGCCTAATTTTTTGGCCAAGCTCATACAGGGATGTTTGTATCTGTACCTTAGATGAAGAGAGTAACATGCTCCAGGCACTGGTTGCAAAAGCTAGCTAAGCCATGCTCTTTAAGCCTGGTTAAAGACAGCACCATGTTCTTTTTGTGAGAAAAAAGTTGTAAAAAATACTGATGTGGGTAAAATAAAAGGATATTAAGGTCAAGCAAACAAGGATCTAGCTGATAGTTCAACCTATAAAATTAAAAAAAAAATGAACTGTTTGAGTTATTTTGGAAAAAAAAAAGAAAAGAAGAAATTAGCTCCCTCAAGGTGAAAAAAAGATTTTTTTTTCCAGAGGCCAGTCACGGAAATAAAATGTTCCGTCTACATCAAGAATACCAGCCCCCCCCCCCCCCCCCCCCCCCCCCCACACACACACACACACACAATATCAAATGGTCGGTCCCTTACTTAACAACTACTGTAGGGTTTTTCCTGAAAAGTTCATGTGCTCTGGGTCCCTTACTTAACAACTACTGTAGGGTTTTTCCTGAAAAGTTCATGTGCTCTGTCAATTTTCATCGATAATCAGCTGTTCTGGGAATTTATCTTTTGGGCTTGCAGATGACGTGGACATTTGTTTGAAGTTCATTGACAGAGTCCTGAATAAGTCCTAGCGGGAAATAATTAGAAAATTCTTTGGCTGTAAAGGACTCGATCTTAAATTCACTCCAGATGACGAGGTAGTCCTGTGTTTGACTGGTGATCTGTATTCCAATATAGATTAAGAGCAATGCTGTCGGTTTGCGGGTATTAAAAAGTAAATTAAAATTCACAGAAGTGTAGTACAGAAGGTGGATTCCTTTCTCATTGGGTTTCATTTACATCAATAAACCTTAAACCTTCAATAAGGTTATTTTGAAAACTGCAGATAACACCCACAATTGTCCTATTTGTGTGCCACAGCGGTAACTAGACTGGCTCCAGTCCTTGTGTTTTAGTTGCATATCTGTAAGAACGCTAACTCTACAAGGAATAGGTTTTCATCAAGTAATTGCAGAGTTACCCTAGAAACATCGTTGGCCATCAGAATATAAGGAGCCACATTAGTCTTCTACCATTTGAATACATATAACCATTTAGCCTGGAAGCCAGGATTAGCGGTAACTATCCTGTCAAAACTGACCAGTTGGCCAACAGTGACCTTCTGTTTTGACCTGAAAGTCTGTCACCACTAACGGGTTCTCGAGTTAATTTTTCATCCAGATTTGGAATATCTGCGTACGGCCGCAAAAACTCCGATTCTGGTTGATTAACGCATCATAGGTAATATTATGCCATCAATAATATTTTAACAACAATGATATTTGCGTATATCCGCAGAAACTCCGAAACACTGAACTATGCGGATATGCGCAAAATGGTAATAGTCACGCGGAGTTATTCTGCGTACGTCCGCAGAAACTCCAAACAACCATAATGTGCGGATATGCGCAAAATGGTAATAGTTACGGGGAGTTGTTCTGCATACGTCCGCAGAAACTCAAACAACCGTAATGTGCGGGGATGCGCAAAATGATAATAGTCACGGGGAGTATTTCTGCGTACGTCCGCAGAAACTCCAAACAACCATAATGTGCGGGACGCAAAATGGTAATAGTCACGGTTGGGAAGAACCCGAGACCGCCTTTTCCAAACTGAGAATATTCTGGATTTTCTGCGGATGTACGCAGAAAAAGTCCGCACCTCTATTAAACTTTTGCCATCTGTGCAGACTTAATTTATGTGGAGTATCTGCGGGTATAAAGACACTTTTCAACTCAGTAACGATTCTGGAGTGTCTGCGGATGTACGCACACACAAAAAACACGTGCCCCTATTAGGTATTTGCGCATCTACGCACATGAACAATTTTAGAGTTTCTGCGGATATACGCAGAATTTATAGTTTTTGAACGAGAGTAGCTAAAAAAACATAGACGGTACGCAGATCATCCAATACCGGGGTTTCTGCGATGGTACGCAGAAAACTCTGCGCCCCTATTAGGAGTTTGCGCATCTACGCAAATGAACATTTCTGGAGTTTTTGCGGATATACGCAGTATTTATACGATTTGAACAATAGTAGCTAACAAAAAGCATAGGCGGGACGCAGATCATCCAGTATCGGAGTTTCTGCGACCGTACGCAGACACTCCAATTCTGGATGAAAAATTACCTGGGTTCTCCCTAATTATAACCCCTGCCGGGCAAGATATTCAGAAACATACCAGAATTCAACAAACAGATGCAGAAAACGAAATTTGTGACGAATTCGCAGCTCTAGGTTTCACATGTACTGAAATTAATCATTACCATACAGCGATGGTGATAGAAAGTTATGATTAATAATAGAGGGACCAATTTTCACCACGGGAACAATTACAGGCATTTAGCAATGGTGATAGGCGATCTTTCCACCGATATTGTGGGGTTCTTGTTCATAAATTCACCAAATCGTGTGAAATGAATATCTATTATACTTTTACAATTCCTAGTTAATTGATTTGTTTTATTCGTCTTAATATGGAGTTCGTCTTTTCGCGCCACGCGAAAAAACGAATAGACGAAAGACGCCATGAGAAAAGACGAAAAAAAAAAAAAAAAAAAAACATGCGAAAAGATGAAAAATTCCATGCGAAAAGACGAAATAACGCCATGAGAAAAGACGAAACACGCCGCGCGAAAAGACGAAATTTCGGCGCGAAAAGACGAAATAACGCCAGGCGAAAAGACGCCATGCGAAAAGACGAAAAGACGCCTTGCGAAAAGACGCCAGTCGAGAAGACGAAAAGACGCCATGCGAAAAGACGAAATAACGCCAGGCGAAAGACGAAAAAACGCAAGGCAAAAAGGCGAAAAGACGCCAGGCGAAAAGACTAAAATATGAAAAAGACGCCATGCGAAAAGACACAAAAAACGAAATAACGCCATGCGAAAAGACGCCACGCGAAAAGACGACAAAATGTAAGTTTCAGATGGCGTCTTTTCGCCTAGCGTTATTGAAATTCCAATATGTATAATTGATTTCTGAGTTACGGTGCAGTTCGTGAAATTTAATTCGATTCAAGTGCAATAACTCGTTTCATTCCAACAAAACTTAGCTATGTTATGATGATACATATTCATTTAAAGTTTCATAAAATGCTGTTGAAAGATTACATAGTTTTGGGCTCATTCTGCCCAACTTCAACTCGATTCAAGGTTGGTTGGTTGGTTGATTTGATGCTTAACGTCCACGGTAAACAACTAAGGTCATGTCGGGACGGTCAGTTAACCTAACCACACTATTCCTGGGCAGGGTTAGACCTCCTAAGCGGTTAACCAGTACTAAGTGCACATACTTTCGCCAGTAACTGACAACTGCCCTTCTTGAATCAGCGGAAAGAGAAACGAAAGTATGTGGCCAGACCGGGATTCGAACCCAGGACCTCTGACTTACGAGTCAGGTGCCCTACCGATTGCGCTACCCGGCCCGGCCAACTCGACTCGATTCAAGGGCGATAACTTATGCATAACATATGATTCTGACAGAAGTTGACGTGCGACACCATGTTTTGGTGATATATACTTATTTAAAGTTTCAATGGTTTCTTAGTATGGCCCGGTTCCGGACGGAAAGACGGACGGACATGAAAAAAACAATACGCTTTCAGTGGGGGCTATCGTCGTGGCCAACCCTTAGGGATGAAGAGCCATAGACTCTTTCACAGTCTTACAATATAGTCCGTGTCTACAGGCACAGCCGGGAAACAGTCTAGCTGCTGAACAGTCTAGTTTGAGCAATGGCAGGTTCAGACTAGCTAATTAAACGATTGTGATCATGAGCGCCAGCTGTAATAACACTAAGCCGTTATAATGATGGTTTAATTAACAGATGATAGGATGAAGATTCATTTATTTGCTTGTTTAAAGTTCTAATCCCGTTCTGGTGCATATTCGCCTTTGAGTTATTTAACGGCTTTGCTTAGATGAAATGGATTATATAAATCAACTTAATATAAAAGTGATTTTGGCGGACTATAAACAGATTAAGGGCTGGAATGTATTATCATAAAAGATGGGATAATCCCAATGTTTGTTTGAATTACTTAGACAAACACTGTCCTTGAATTAAGAAGATTTCAGCGATGGCTCCTCGATATAAGACATTACAGTAATAATTTGTATATGAACCCAACAACAATACAAAGAACTCCGTTAAAGTTGGGAATTTCTTTTTTCTTTCCTTTCCCTTAAACCAAACCAAACCAATTAAATAAATAAATAAATATATATATAAAGAAGTAAATAAAAATATAAATAAATAAAGAAAAATAAATCCAATAAAAATGAATAAAAATAAATCCTTTTTAAATAAAGAAAAAAGTTGAAAAAAAAAAAGAAAAGAAAGAAAAAAATTGTTAAACAGTAAGAATGTTCATCACAAAGCTTTTCCGGTATTCAAAATAGAGCAGGATTTTATAGGAAGTACCCTAAACCGAACTCATTTCAGAAATCCCATCCGCAAGGCACACAACCTTTCAAGGACGTCGTATCAACGTTGATGTGATTTTATGATGTCGGACCGACGTCCTGACGGCGTCATTTGGACTGTGTGTCTACACTGTTTGTCATTCTGTCAAAAGTTTCCGAACTTGTTCAAATTTGCCGTATTTTAAGGTTAATGGGTACACCTCAGGGGAAGCAACACTGCCATTTTCATTCCTTCGCAATGTGGTCAGCCAGGAGCAATTTTTTTCCTTTAAGAGTTGAATCGCTATGGAAATGTTTTATTGCCCACGTAAGTAACAAAGAAGTCACGAAAATTACCTCCCTTTAAAAACAAAACGGCGGATAACAGGATGGTAAAGCTATACACCCTAAACGCGCCTGCAAGTTCAATTTAGTTCAAGAAAGAATAGGAATTTTATCTAATTTAAGCAGTCATTTATTCAATCCTTTGCTTTGATGGGTTCGAAGTACTACTTGTTTGGACATGGTCCCTCTAATCCGCAGGTGTCAGCGTTTTGTTACTCACAATGGCATTTTAAAACGTAACACAAGGTTGAAACTCTAAAATGTTTGTGTTGCCCGCTAGCTACACTTGAAGTAAAGTTGCATCATTGTTCCAGGATTAGCGAACAAGTGGGGTCTGGAAACAGTTTCCAGTCTATCTGTTTCCATTGTAAAAGGAGGAAATTAACTTTTCACATCAAACAAAATAGTGTCAATTATTTTCTTTTTCTGCTTAAATTTCTGATTTTCGTTTAGCTGTTCTCTGGCTTCTGATCTAGGTCTACACTGCTTGCAAACATCCCTTTTATTGAATTAGTTAAAGTCCCCATAATCCTATCAGCGGTAAAAACGCCTAAACTTAAATTACTGTCACAAGCGGTTCAGCCTTCACGTTTAGTAATACAATGTGGGTTGCTGTGCATATATTGAGTCATATAACTGGCAAAAAGTAGAGAAAACAAGTTTTTGAAAAAATAACAAATCGCTCCAAAAATGCAATTTCCTGTTCTGGTTTCCCGTCTAGCAATGCTACATACTACAACATAGGCGGGATAGTAATTGGGACTCCACGCATGTACATTGTATGAATCGAAAGTAGGTCATTTTAGTTGCCAACTAAAATGACCCAAATAAGTTTTCAAGTCCTTTTTATGTGAAACTCAAGGATGTTTTATTTGTTTAAAGCTGGCCAATCACGGTCATTTACACCGACGAAATTATAGTGAGAAACTTGCAGCGATATCTCTTGATAAAATTTTCAATCTGATAGAGCAATGTGGCCTTTAAAACTCCAAATCGACAGTATCAGACCAAGGTTCTGATACGCCCTAGGCTTTACTGTAGGGTCAAGTCAGGTAAATTCGGACAATTGGTAAATTCGGACATACTATTGCAAACAGTGATCATCCAGATGAGACGGCTCATAATGAGCCGTCTCATCAGGACTTGAACTGTTTGCCCAGTTATTTTTGTTTTAATTCCAAACAACTGACGTATAAAGGAAACAATGTCACTCTCCGGAATTGGCTACTGTCCGAATTTAGCTGATTTGACCCTAGTCTTCAAGGTTTGAAACGAAACGGCTAGTCCATGAAATAAAGTCTAATGCTCTTATTTATTCCATCGTGAGTGGGGTGTGGGGTGCTCTTATTTGTCCCGTCGTGCTTGGGCGGGGGTGGGGCGTACATGTAAGATAGAAAAAAAGAAGAAGGGAAATGATTGAGGTTGCAAGGTCAATGACAATTAACTAATGAGGCTGTCATGTGATGTATTTATAAATTGTGTCAAAGTATGTACATGTATATTTCTGTAAGGAAGTTAGTATTCATTTATTTCCGTCATCATGTGACAGGTGTCAGTCTTCAATTAACATGACATCACCTAAAGTTTCTCCTCAAGATTCGATGACTGACATCACCCTTTTATAGTTTATACTATATCCATCTTACTTTTATTTTTTCTGTTTTCTTATCATTATCGTAGTGTCGCATATGAAGTTTCAGGTTTCATGGCGTATCATCTAAAATACCCACATTTTACTTCTGTCATTTGGATTTCTTGCCTTGATTATATTTAGTTACTCTATTATCTATTTCCCTAAGTGGGCCGAAAATTCGTAATAAACTTCTTGTATCTTGTACTTCTAATACTGCTCCTACTTCTATTACTACAGGGCTTCATGTACGAGGATTACCATGTATGCTCAGCAGGCACACAAGGTTGATTCAACCTAAAGAGAAACAACTTTTGTGATCTCCAGGAGCCGAGGTTATAAAACTTTTTTTCATGCTCAACGCAGCTGAGCATGAAATTTACTCTGCTGATAAATATGAAAATGCCAACTAATGTTGGCATTTTCATATTAATAAGCAGAGAAAATTTCATACTAAGCTAATCTGAGCTAGAAAACAACTGTACTTATCAGTAATTTGCATACAGGTAAAATTTCATGCTCAGCTGAGTTGAGCATGAATTTTTTTTTATAACCTCGGGTCCTGTTTGCTACCCCCTGGAAAATGAAACCCTTCCAGAAAGGTTTCATTGGAACAAAGTCATTTTTAGGAACTGACTCCCATTGAGAAGTGGGTAAGAAAAGAAAATGGCAGAATTGTGGTCCCCAGAATCTGTACCCATTCGAGGAAGAGTCCATCATATCTTAATACGATTTTGAGTTGCATCGCACGAAAGTTTACCTTATACCTATGTGAATAATTATGGCAATAATCAGCCGATTCTGACCAGGGTGTCCTCAGTTCACATAGAAAATTATGAAGCCTGGTCAGTCTCTTCAGGCGAATTCGTACGACAAACGTACGGTCATCGTAAGACGTTCGTGAGACAGCCTTGCGAATTCTTGTGCGTCGTACGGTGCCCGCAAGATCATTGACAAATTCTTACGACCGTCTCACGGCAGTCTTGCGACAGTCTTACGGCAGCTGCACGGCCATCTTGCGGCAGCCGTACGAAATGTTGTTTATTTTTTCCTACTTTCAGGCTGCAAATTTGTGCGACCCCTGAGACAGACGTACAAACATCGTACGGCTGCCTTGCGACCTCTAAGACCACGGTGGACCCGCCCATATAGACTGCAAATTTGTCTGCGATCTGTCTACGACACCCATGGCCTCCAAAATCGTACGAACAAAAAATCGCACGGCTGATGTGAAACAGGCTTTAAGACATGAAACTGTGGTTTGGGGAAATACCCTGGCTGATCTGAGTGCGTCGCAGTGCTGGTTACAGGTATAATTTAGGGATTTTTTACCTAGTTTTTCAAATAAACTAGCTTCATATAAACATAAGTTGCGACCTCTCTCTAGAACCGTCAAGCCGAGACGGTTCTAACGAGGGGTCACAACATATGTTGTTGTTGATAAATAATAAGACTTGGGCAAGTCTAAGAAATAATGTATCTTGAACTATTCTCAAAACCCACCATATTTTTATTCACACATGGCATAAGACCCGTTTTATGTGACAAAGCTCACTTACATAAGAAAACTTTTTTGCGGCTAGCAAGGATACCGTAGCTTAGATCCTAAAAAGATAAATGAGCCACAAATAAAACCGGTCTTTAGGAATCAGCAAACTGCAATTGCTCACGTGCGCAGTCTGATCAGAGCAGGCTGCGTTCGCCCATGTTGTATATTTTACAAATTCGCACCATCATACATAATGAACAGCGCAGTGCGCATTATGTTAGGGTTGATCTAGGGCAGGTATAGTTTGCATCTACCCCTCTCAGTTTTTTTTTCACACGACGAAACTCAAGGATCAGAGGTTAAGTGTTTCTCGCATAAGCATTAAATATAGACTGTAACTCATGACAAGTTTGAACGTGCTGTTTGAACATTTATTTCTTTAACACCATTTTGACATCACTGTCCTTCAAAATTAAAAAAGTGAATCTGTGGAAGAAGTTAAAGACAGGAAAACCGAAAGCGAGAAAATTAGATTTTTTTCGGAAGTTTTTCATATCATAATATTAATAATAATAATACCAAGCAGACACATAGTGTTGAATCAATGTTGAATCAATGTTGATTCAACGTCATGACGTTGAATCAACGTTGATTCAATATTGATTCGATGTTCTGTGCCCAATTTAAAATGATATTTCAGGACGAAAATTAATCGGATTTTGCTTAAAGTCTACAAGTTGTTCCTGAAACAAATATTCTCATAAAAATGAAAATTTATTTGGATGGTTTATAGTTGGCAGGAAAAATGACCTCCTTTCGATATCATAAACAAGATGCTTGGTAAAAATACAATGTACTGGAGTAGTTTCATAAGATTGGTTCGCTATTCCTTATATTGCATTTGCTCGGCGGGGAACCAGAAATAGATTCGAACCACTGCCATTTCCCATTTATATGGCGTATTGTATGCATATCAACCTACATTTTGTCCCTAAACGTGAAAACAAGATTTGTGTGGCAGGACGATGGACTTTAAAAGTCTATGGTAAAAATGTCCAAACATAAATCATGTTGAAAAACGGTTTTACTTTCACCTTTGGTGATAAAATGTGGGTTGATGTGCATCATATATTTGTTATATAACTAGCACAAAAATGGGCACCCGCCTGTACATTGTATTTTTACCACTTTATTCAAGCGGTATATGACCCGAATCATTTTTGTTACATCATCTTATGCGAATCACTTGTTTAAAGTTGGCTAATCACGGTCATTTACAATGACGAAACTGCACGAGAAGCTTGCAGCAATACCTCACGATAAAAAATATTTCACGAAGTTTTATCGTTGATAGACAGCAAAGGGACCTTTAAACTTGAGGCCCGTTTGCTCTATCAGTGTTAATAACTCATGCAAGGTTCTCACTAAAGTTTCGTCATTGTAAATGGCCGTGATTAGCCAGCTTTTAAGAAATATTTTGGTATGACCTACTTTCGGTTTCCTACAGTTTGATAAAATGGTAAAAATACAATGTACAAGCGTCGGGTCCAATTTATTGTCAGGCTTTTGTTCGTATTGCATCGCTCGGTGTGGAACCAGGAAATTTTATTTTGTGGAGCGATTTTGCATCTTTCGAAATACTTAGGGCCTTGTCAGTAAACCACAGCATGAAATATATTGGGAAAGTACACACGCACTTTTGAAAGATTCTGCAGGTAAAAACTCGCCCTCGCCCTCCCTCCTCCCCCTCCCCCCTTTTTTCCAGTTATATGACCGCTGGTAGGACTATGAAGACTCAACCGATGCCAACTTCAAATAGCTCATCTGCAGAATTACTATTTATGGTAGATGTACGTTGTGGGTGCTCTCAAACGCCTGAGAACTTGGTTCGTCCATAATCCACAGCCGTTAGCGACTGGATTTTTCGACGGTACATGAGGACAAACAGATTGGTTGGCGTTTTCTGGCACGTGGTATAACTGACGGTAGACAGCTGACTGCATGCCTTTTCACGTCCTTGCCAGAAACAGATTAAATTGAGCCGCAACACGACAAAACCAACGAAGTGGCCTATGCGCCCAGTGAAGACTCAGGTCTGCCTTGGCATTCGCCAAGTCTGACCAGAGTCTTCGCTGACCAGATGGAGGTAGCTTAGACCCTTTGCCTCCCTTTAGCGCAAAGCGAAGACTCTGATCAGACTAGGCGAATGCCCAGGCTGATCTGAGTCTTCGGTGGGCGCACATGCTACTTTGTTAGTTTTGTCATGTCGCATCGCATATTTAGAGCTGCACTATGATCAGGATCAAAGCGCGTGAAACAATACCTAATTGTCACTTGCAATATCAGAAAATCAAATTACTAAAAAATATAAAAAGAAAAGGGTAGCGTTTCAACAATTTACTAAGTCGAACAGACACGGGTGGTAATCAGTGGAACTAGCTCCAAAATGAGTAAATGGAATTTCGTTCCCTCGTCACATCCGGGAACCCGCGAGCTAGTGCTGTCGACAGAAAATCAGTAAACAAAGGTAGGTCTTGAAGAATTTTATCAATTTTTAATTCTTTATTAGCGATCCCAGGAAACAACTGCCGATGCTATTGTGTGTAGATATGATTCAACTTTATTCCCCGTCGTAGTTCGCCGCAGAAATGCGCAGGGCTTGAACTAACTTGTGGCAAATGTTTGAAACACCGAACTAAAAATCCACCAATTTCTGTCAATATGGAGATTTGGGTACACGATTTTTTCATTTTCATTCCAAACTATAGCGTTCAGGCCCTCTAAAGCACCATTCCTGGTAAATTCAAGCATGAAAAGTCACAAATAAGCAAAAAAGTGTGGGTGAAGATTACGTACCTGGACAATATTGACAAAATTTCTGCCTGAGCTAGAGCGCTCGACATGGAGCTAGTGCGTTCAACAAGGAGCTAGTGCGCTCATCCATATTTTTATCTCGTGATGAATCATACTGTATGCTTGAGTTTAAATCAACCCTTCTTTATAAGTAAGGTTTTCTCTTTCCCTTGATGCGCCTGTTGATGCCCGAACAGCTAGTCAAATTGCACGTTTGAAAAACTTTAATATATGAAACTTGTATCTAATAGTTGTCTTCCCCTTGTACACTCCCATCTGAAAATATATCCGATCTTCGTAACTCTTTATAATTTACAGTCATCTAATGGCTGTTTGGTGAATGATAATAAAAACTATTGCCCCGGGTACCCGAGGATGTATGCGAGGATGGCTTGATGCACTATTGCCTGAGGCCAAGGATAATGGTGTATCAGGCCACCCAAGGTGTCGAGGGGCAATAACTTTTAATATTACCCAACCTACTTTTATACCTTTTATTATCCAACCCACTATATACAGATAATGGTATATGCTTTGCCATGTCACTGGTTGGCCTCCACAACGCATTTCACTGAATTATTAACCAACCAACAGCTTAGACTATGCCATTCTTATGATGCCACTCATGTAAATGTAATGAGACTACAGCGTGGTATGGTTTTGTCTATATGCCATGTCGTCAAGCGTCACGAGAATGACTTGGAAAATCACGAGCTTGCCGAATTCGAGCACCTGTCATGCAGTTGATAGCTAGTAGAATATGATTGGTTACAGGTTCGGTTGAGTAATACGAAAGCTATTTCATTGCTGTTTGGCAGAATAGTCAATACTATGTTACTCATTACCATGGACAGGTCAATGCACTACTACCTGAGGCCTTGTGGCTTCGGGGAACAGTGAATGGAGCTGTTCACGGTACCTCGAGGCATAATTTTGACTATTTACCAAACAGGCATGAAATAACAGGACAATATCCATGTTACAGAAGAGTAGTACCAAAATCGCCATAATCAGTCATGAATACTAAACTCATCCGATGAATGACGATGGAATTATCTATGTACATTAAGTCATCTCTTAGTGGTTTCAAAGGGGTACAGAGCAAAACCTAAAGAAACGGTTAAAATCATCTATCAACAATAAATAAACAATTCTGCCTTATCTTAGGTGTGGATGAGCGCACTAGCTCCTTGTTGAACGCACTAGCTCCATGTCGAGCGCTCTAGCTCAGGCAGTAATTTTGTCTATATTGTCCAGGTACGTAATCTTCACCCACACTTTTTTGCTTATTTGTGACTTTTCATGCTTGAATTTACCAGGAATGGTGCTTTAGAGGGCCTGAACGCTATAGTTTGGAATGAAAATGAAAAAATCGTGTACCCAAATCTCCATATTGACAGAAATTGGTGGATTTTTAGTTCGGTGTTTCAAACATTTGCCACAAGTTAGTTCAAGCCCTGCACATTTCTGCGGAGAACTACGACGGGGAATAAAGTTGAATCATATCTACACACAATAGCATCGGCAGTTGTTTCCTGGGATCGCTAATAAAGAAATAAAAATTGATAACATTCCCCAAGACCTACCTTGGTTTATTGATTTTCTGTCGACAGCACTAGCTCGTGGGTTCCCGGATGTGACGAGGGAACGAAATTCCATTGACTCATTTTGGAGCTAGTTCCACTGATTACCACCCGTGACAGATTTCCATTAGCAATCTCTTATGTGTTTGCATTATCTGCATCGTGCGATTTTGCTGTCAAATTAAACCGTAATGTTTGCTAATTTATGTCATTTTTGAAATTTAAATGGTTGGTTAGCATAAAATTTGTAATTTGATATTGTTTTGAGAAAACACATTCTGCAACGTGAACGTTGCTTGTGCACAATAGATTCTGTTACACGAGCCGTCTGTCCTCGTGCAAATGTGCCCCAGGTTAGACGTACATTGAAGATTCAGACCAGCATGCGGTAATGTGCAGGCTGGACAGAATCATCACTATTCGTACCAACCATGAACAGGGCCCGAAAATAAGCTGCGTGAACAGCCAAGACTTGAACCGAACTGTGCTATTGCGCATGCCCCTTTTCTTGTGATGTCACCCGCTCATGAAACAGGCATAGTTTCCAATTTATTATGTAATTGCGTGCCTCTGAAAATACCGTTAAAATCATCTTAGACGGAGAGCAGATGCAATGCTAAGTTAATCGTTTATCTTGACTTCAACAAGATCGTTTAATTGAGAGTTTCAAATTCATTGAAATGGCACACGACATAATGATTACTTTAGAAGTGTATCAAAAATAGTTTCACCACCCATAACGGTAGCATGTAACAGATGCGCAACTGTGCATACTTCAAAGAAAGTTTTACCGAGTATTTAGAGTAGGCCATTGTTGAAAATGACTTTGAGAATACTGGACCGATGTATAAACAGACTTCATTAACACGCCTACATATTATAAATGGAACTGCTATTAATCTTTTAGGTTTAAATGTCGCAATTTGGATCAAGTTCCCAGTTCCACGAAATGATGGTCCCATGAATCACTTCATGTTCGTTCATCCACTCTTCTCCTACATTTTCTTGCTTGAATCGGTTACACCGGCTACCAATGCTCTTGTGTCGAGGACGGGTACCAAAGAAATAAAGAAACAAAGTCCGGCATAAAAAAGGTCTCTGTTTTTTTTTTATTTTTATTATTTTTATATTATTTTAGTTAATTTTATTTCTTCACATCTTTCCCATAACATGCATAAGTTTTTGTCATATTTAGCTGTTACAATGAATTACTCTCTTTCAGATTGTACCCCATTGCGTTACTTCCCTTGGACCGAAAAAATGAAACTCTTCGGTATCTTCGATCACCTAATTCGGTAAACAGAGTGACGTAACCGCACTGGGCACATACCGTTGAATCAACATTGCATCAATGTTGACTAAACGCAATGACGTTGAATCAACGTTGAATCAGTATTCAGTCAATGCTGTGTGCCTGCTGGGAACCCCTTCTTCCTACGACGAAAATTAGATACCGCAAATATTACAAATACATGTTCAGATTAGTTTCAATTTCAAGTCAAGGGTCCAAGTCTATGTTTTACAATATGCACTGCAAAATCATTTTAATATGCTGTTTACTCAGTGCTAATGATCACCAGACTTTTTCATGTGCATATCATGTGGAATCCTAATAAACCGTTAAATTGGCCTCTTTGAAACTTTATGAGGATCGCTAGATCAAGGCAAAGAAATAGAACTGATCCGCTGGTCTACATGAGCAGTTAAATGTCTGAAATTGACCGCAAATTCTTCAGACTGGTGTAGTTTACGTTACTAATTTTTTATGTTAGGGTACATTTTGTGTTGACACGTTTACGCCAAATGTTGTCGGCCGTTGAAAAATGTCACAAGTTGTACTTAGTCTGAATACTGATACGTTTTCTTAACGTTTCTGCATCAAATAAATATGGGGGCCGGGTAGCGCAATCGGTAGGGCACCTGACTCGTAAGTCAGAGGTCCTGGGTTCGAATCCCGGTCTGGCCACATACTTTCGTTTCTCCTTCCGCTGATTCAAGAAGGGCAGTTGTCAGTTACTGGCGAAAGTATGTGCACTTAGTACTGGTTAACCGCTTAGGAGGTCTAAGCCTGCCCAGGAATAGTGTGGTTAGGTTAACTGACCGTCCCGACATGACCTTAGTTGTTTACCGTGGACGTTAAGCATCAAATCAACCAACCAACCAACCAACCAATCAAATAAATATGATTATTTTCTTTTTCAGTCAGTGTACGCTTTTGATCAAGTGTCCACCCATCAAAACCTGATTTTAAGATGATACTGTCCTGCATGAATGATAACTAAGTTCATTCGGCTGACATATACGGGTCTTGCTCTATTCTTGTTGAAACTTAGTGAGGATCGCTAGACCAAGATCTGGTCCTAGAGGGTCCAAAAGGCCTCATGGACCCCGATGCTCTATTCTTGTTGTTACCGTTGATCTATTTTGTTGTTTGGTCCAAGAGGGTCCAAAAGGCCTCCTTAATCCATGTGACAACGGTATCAGGACATATGACCACGTCGATCAGGGTCACGAAAACCTATGACACTCAAATATTTCTTTTATTATTTATATTTGAACACACATAGGGGAAATGGGTAGTCGCTCTGTATGCCTCAGACGCTTTAATTAGTTTTGCTAATTAATTCAATTTTAAATTGTTTGCCGATATAAGATTCTAAGTGATGATCAACATTTTACGCCCATCTTGAATTTGTCTGGAGACGGCCTTTGAAGTTCATTAAAATGGAGATCTTTATAATTTCGGACGGAGGCTAATTAGATCTCTCTTCAGATCAAAGGGCGCGTGTTTTCCATATCAGGCTCACTATCGTTCTATTTATTCATTCCTTTGTAGATGGTATGGTAATTAGTAGCACGTGGAACTTATAATAAGTGTAGATAAGTAAGACAGATACTGGCTGGTAGCATTAACTTGGGGTATAGCCATTCTGTTATAGCAATAATAATAGTAATAATGACAACAGTGATAACAACTACTAGTATACTGAGCTCGTCCGCCGCCTGTCTGCGCCTGTCAAAAGAAACAAAGCTAAACCAAAGTTTACGGACACCGTTTAAACATAGAATGAAATATTTTGAACTAAACGCAACGCTTGAGTATTCTACGCAACTTGTTTCTACGGCTTTGGCATGTTTGGGGTGGCACTCCTTCTGGGAGTAGAATGTACATTAGAATTATTTCATGCATTCAGGCCTATTACAATGAATGTTTGGTTCATGTTGATATTATGTTTTGAACAGTGTATGTTGTATATTTGAGCCGCGACGCGACAAAACCAACAATGTGGTTGTGCGCCCTGCGCTGACTCAGATCAGCCTGGGCATCCACCCAGTCTGATCAGACCCGTCACAAAGTGCTGAAAGGGTAGCTAAGGGTCTAAGCTACCCTCATGCGGACAGTGAAGACTCTGATCAGACTGGGCGGATGCCCAGGCTGATCTGAGTCTGCGCTGGGCGCACAGCCACATTGTTGGTTTTGTCGTGTCGCGGCTCATTTGTATTTGATATATGTTTTGATTTTTACATATTAAGAAGAGTAGTTTGTAGCTAATTGTGTCACCCACTGAAAATAAAGTCTTTATTATTATTACTATTATTATTATCATTCCGTTCCATCCAACCCCCATTTCATTCCAGGATTTAAACTACAATGATGTCAAGTTTTGAACTTTCGGTGTATTTTTGGCCGTATAAGGTAAATCTAATTAGTTTATTTAATTGGTTGTATAAACCCAAAAAGTTATGGTTTCTTCATGTAACTAGTTATAAAGTTGCTGTCGAGCTTTCTATGAAGTTATATGATGGAAGGGGAGCAGGAGGAGGTGCCAAATTTCCAAGGAGAGAGAACAACAACAACAACAACAAAAATCCTCCCACAAATAATTATACAGTGGCTGGTTGGTCTGATAAAATATTACACAGGCGCCATGCGGTTCATAACCCGTCGTCGATGCTAAAAGATGCTAAATGCCCATAAGTGGTTTTATCAGTTCCAAAATTGCTTCTGTGGCGAAAATTGGCAACCCTGTGGTTAATCACAACTTTCTATCGCCAGCACTGAAAGATAATGATTAAATGGAGAACGTGTAGAATTTATAAATTGCTAATTTGCCACATGTTTCGGCTTCCACATCTGTTAACAGAATTTCGGACAGCAGGGGTTACTATTAGAGAAACCGTTATTCGTCCAAGTCTCCTCAGGTCAAACTACAAGGTCTTTCCCTTGGTGAATGAATGTCCAGTTCAGTATATAGATGTAATGAACGTTACTGTTGTGTGCTATCTACCTAAAATACCCCTCGGAAGACACATATAAGGGTAAAACCCTAATTTTGAGAGATGGTCAAGAGGTTTTACCATTGGTGGGTCAAAGGCTTTTCCTGCTCCGAAGGATAAGTGGTGTTAGATGACTACACAGGCATTAATGTGTAAGTTTGATAACTTGCTTTTATTGTGCACCGTTGATTTGCATTGCGTCTAGGTGCAAAACTTCAATTGAGTGAGTAAAGTCTATATAACATATGGCGACGGAAGGCCTGTTAGCCCGGGCCCTTTGCACTTTGTTACTGAAATGTAAACACTATAAAGGTGATACAAAACGCATCGTTTGGTCAGGATCAGCACTATTAGAAAGAAATATGACAAATATTGTGAATGCCACCTTGCAGTTTACGCACTATTTTCACAACATATGTAAGCGGGAACTTGGGTGAAAGCAGGGGGCAGGAGGGGGGTGGGGGGCTGCCTAAGCCCATAAAGAACAACGAAATGGGAATGGGTGTTCTTGATATTTCAAACAATATCAGACGTGCGCATACACAGGTCAAGGCCATACACTGTACTGTATTCTTAGGATAATCTGTAAATAGGCGTATTGAGTGAAGGGGGCGAATGGGGTTGGGGGATGAAACAAGAATTAATTAACATCAACAACTCTACGTTATTGCTGACGAAGTACTTTTACTCAGTTGATCTGTGAAACGAGACTTTTTTATGCTGGTTGATTTTTTCAACTGAAATCAAGCCAACTGAATGAAACTACGACCATTTAGGTACAGGTGTCAAATTCAGTTTGCTAGTTTCAATGTACTCGAAATACTGAAAAAAGATAGTCTTGTTATTAACTTAAACGGTCATTTACTTAATCCTTTGCATTGATGGATCTCAAGTATCATTTGATCAAATAGGGTCCCTATAATCCACAGGTGTTAGCTTTTTTGTTGGCGGATGTGACATTTTCAATTGCAATACAAAAGTGAAACTAAAATGTTTGTGTTACCTGCGAACTATACTAACTGCAACATTGAATATTTGTTCTAGGATTAGCGAACAAGTGTTGGCTAAATTAGTTTCCAGTCATTGTCCATGGCAGTACACATCTGAAAGCAACACCAAATTTCTTTCACGTGCACGACTTTATTTTCTGGAATGAAGTACAACTGAAGCAACGAATAAGAAAAAAAAAAAGAAAAGAAAAAAAAAAAAAAAAAAAAAAAAGAGAAGAAAAAAAGATGATGCTACCCTAGCCTGGCTTCAAGGCTGAATGCAATATAATATTGAGCCGCGACACGACAAAACCAACAAAGTGGTTGTGCGCCCAGCGCAGACTCAGATCAGCCTGGGCATCCGCCCAGTCCGATCAGACTCTTCGCTAAGCGCTTAAAGGGTAGCTAAGGGTCTAAGCTACCTCCATGCGGACAGCGAAGACTCTGATAAGACTTTGCGGATGCCCAGGCTGATCTGAGTGTGCGCTGGGCGCATAACCATTTTGTTGGTTTTCTCGTGTCGCGGCTCAGTATATTCAAAATGGTACACGTCTAAGAAACATGCGGACAGTCTAACGATACCCAAGACCGAATTTGCAAGACACTGAAAGAAGATATGAAAAAAGAACCCATCCAAGAAATACGTGTTCTTTTAAGGTAAATGGGTACACTTTCATATTTTCCGTCATTTTTTTGGAAAAAATGAAGACAAATTTTGTCATTTGTTTTCCTGGGCTGCGAAGCTCTTCCAAAAGTGTCCCCATCCCCATTAAGAAAAGAGGCGAAATAAAATGACAGAATTGCTTCTCCTTGAAAGGATCACCTTAATATGGTTACTTTTTTCTGGGTTTTGGACACATCTTCATCATATTTATAACCCGGGGTCGTATTTATTAAACCACTTAAGTCGTTGCTATGCTGTTGCTAAGGATAAATTTCTATATCGAAGATTCCCTACAACTATGAAATTTGCTCTGGAGGAACAGTCTTTTCCAGACTGTTCCTCCAGAGCAAATTTCATAGTTGTAGGGAACCTCCTTCACAGAAATTTAGCCTTAGCAACAGCATAGCAACGACTTAAGGAAAAGATAGTTCCTCCAGAGCAAATTTCATAGTTGTAGGGAATCTTCGATATAGAAATTTATCCTTAGCAACAGCATAGCAACGACTTAAGTCGTTTTATAAATACGACCCCCGATGTTTTGATTTTTTGACCGGGCGTGGCTAACATGATACTGTCATTTTCTGTCAAATGGCTCATTCTATTCAATTTGGTAGTTTTAGCATGAACTTTTAGCATTCACTCTATACTCTGACAATATTGGATGGCTGGGTCGGGCGATGGTGCTCCAGGTTACTTTCAGTGCCTGGGTTATAAAAGTAGGGCAACTTGTAACAGGTGCAGAATGATGGGGGTGTAGTCTGGATTTTTTTACTTCCTACATACATCTTCCTAGTCTTTTACTCTCTCTCTCTCTCTCTCTCTCTGCACGATATAGACAAAGACCCGTTTAACCTAAGACAAAAACCAGCGCGAGCAATATTATTTCATTTAGCATGAACCCATCGTAGGCATCTCTAACCCGTCATCCTTAAAAATTCGGGCTAAACTTGCGTCACAGACACGGTTATGGCAATTAAGTTAGCGTTCTGTTAGTATCAAGAGTGTCACATTTCTGTTACTTTGATAAATAAACATTTATTTATTGTAATTTTGATTTTATTTGCATATAACACTCCATTATGAATTTAGATCAAGTCTATGTAAATATTTCAGCAAATTGCCAGTGTTTGTGTTACGCAATCTTAACGAAATTTGTAGTGATGTCGTAACTAAATGTCAAATTGTCATATTTACATTAAGCTTACAATCGGCTTTAAACTCCTTAAATGGGGCTTCGATAACATTGAACGTTAACCCAGAAGCCAATTATAAAATTATGTCAGTGTTGTATATATTTTGGAATTCTCAAAAGAAAATGGCTCGTCCTCGCATTTCGCTATGTGGATTCCCAGTGTCTTTATTTAAACCTGACCAGAACAGAGCAAAACTGCGTTCATATACTTATAACATGTCAGGTCACACACAGGTGACATGAAATTTGTAAGCAAAATCAAAGATATCCGTAAATGCAAACCAAGAACACTCTACAGAACTCTAGATAAGAGGGGCATTTAATAATAACTGAGGGATAATTTTCTTTATTTCTCATTGAAACCATATGTTGTGACCCCTCATCTGAACCGTCTCGTCGAGACGGTTCAGATGACGAGTCACAACATATTTTTTTATCCAGAATTAACAAAGTTATCTCTAATTATCACTAAATAATCCCTCTTATCTAGGGCTCTGACTCAAATGGCGGTTACAGGGCGATTTTTGCGCATGCTAGGTCTTTTCATGTTATGTGGTCTAGTCTCTTGCTCCCTGCTGATGCACATTCCGATCAGTCTTTCCTGCTCATGCATGCTATAAGGCATTTTTCACACGTTGTGGCTCAAAATGCCTCAACACTTACAATATCTAGTATTTACAAGCGGCCAATAAGTGGCTGTCGTGTCAGTGTTAAGTGGCAGTATTACAACACTGTATTTATTGCTGAGCAGCTGATTTTATTGTTCGAAGCAAGTTGGTTTTATTGTTTGGATCAATATGACATCAAGAAGCCGTGATAATGCCCAGTTGCACTTAATTAGCATAGTCAACACCCATTCTTTCTCCAACCGCTGAATGTGCGTTACATTCCTTGCTACCACTTTCCAGATAATGCCCTTTGTCTCTCGGATATGTTCAACTAATAAGACTTTTGGGCTCATGCCTGACTATGTAGCGTCCGTGCCGTGGAACATGCACTATTTGCTCTTTTCTCAGGGCCTATCGACCCGTTTACTATCAGAATAGCAACCGACGAATTATTGAGACTCAATTTTTTTTTCAGGCTGAGTATAAGAAACCTTGCCGTGTGCCCGGCAGTCCCGGATGCAGGGGGTGGGCTTTGGGCATTGAGCCCTGCCACCTGGGCCTGATTAGATTAAAATATGTGTTGTGACATATCATTAGAATCGCCTCGGCGAGGCGATTCTCATCTGATATCACAACCGATATTTCAAGGCGAAAAAAAAGACATTAGCGAAAATTCTCATCAAAGCGATCCCTAATTATGTCATATATTTTCAAGCCCCACTGCACCCCCCCCCCACACACACACACATACATCTCGGCACCTCCCAGATCCACCAGTTATCCAGAGCCCCACCAGTGCGTGGTGGTCTGGATCCGGGCCTGTGCGTGCATCAAGTTGTTGGCTTTTCATAGGCAGGGGGTAGGTAATTTATAGATTTCCTTTTGCTTCCCTGAACGACGAAGTCCTTCCAAAAATGGGGCTTACACTTAAGGAAAGATTTTTTCTCTGTCTACACTTAAAAGAAAGAATTTGATTCTGGCACTAGCATTGCTGACTAATAAAAGAATAATGATAAGCGAGAATTATTTTGGAAAAAGGGGGGGGGGGGCACTATTTAACTCCCTTGTTTGCCACCACCACACTTTTCAAGTTACTTAGTTTTAATGGAAAGCTGATATGGTAACGTATACCACGTACGAGAAATTGGGTTTCGGAAACACTGGTACGCTGAAAAAATTTCCGTAGGTTTTACGGAAGAATACCTGGAAACCAGCTGCCAGTCCATTTCCCGTTAGTTTTACAGGCGTCTACCTGTAGAACATTTTTGAAATCACGATATGGTGGAGTTATGTTAACTGACAGCTCTCGAAAATTCCTTTATAGTGTTGAAGGGCTATATGACCCAAAATACATGTCTAGTTCTCCTCTACTCTGCCTGATGGTTCCTGCTAATGTTCGGGCGCCCAGTAAATGGACTGGCAGCTGATTGCCAGGTATTCTACCGTAAAAACTACGGAAAATTTTTACAGGGTACTGTTTCTGGGATACCGTAAACCCATTGTATTCTTGTAGCGTCGATATTAAAATTGCTAATTTTGATCGGGAATGTGTGAAACAGGGAGCGTGACATATTGGGAGTTAATTTCATAGGCGGTAGACCCCTGACAAAGTGAGAAGAGGCGACACTTAACCTTTGTTAGTCGTGTTGACAACAGGAGTTCTTCACAACACGTCATATTTCGATGTGATACCCCGGGTAATTCTTTCATCAAATTACCCAACTTATGGAAATATGATCGTACAATTTATATGCTGTTTTATAACGGCGATTTAAATTGAGCAACACAATGAAAATTTACGCTACTTGATGTCATATAATTCGCGTCTGTTTCGTATTATATGTGGATAGATTTCAAACACAAATGAATTTGTGAAAAAATCTGTCCTCTTGTCTTTGCTTAATTTGATTTGTCTCTGAAACAGAACCTCATCGCCGAACTCCCACTTTGAAAAACTATATGTAGCCATCTGCTTAAAATTCCTCTCCCATTCCCTGCGCACCCTCCCCCCTCCCCCACCCCCTCCCGCGTGCACCCACCCCTTGCTGTGAGGTGGACTCGCTGCTCTGACAGCCATTGCGCTACGGGAAATTTACACATAACCGTAGGAAACTGCCAAGGGACTCAAATGTTGTAAACTGGTACAGCAACTGCGCAGAGAAAAGTCCCATCGCCTCCAAACTTTCGAGATTCATGTATTATTCATGCTGTGTATGTCGCTCTAAAACGATGGACGGATGGATATTCTATGTCCTTTTTAACAGTATTGCAGTAATTTCAAGACGATGGGAGTGTGACAATGAAAGGCTGTGTTGTCAATCCCGTTTGCGTTTGAAAAGATTTCCGCCTTCTGCGGGACTCGAACCCGGGAACCGCTAGATCAGCTGGCCAGCGCATAATCCCTGAGCTACCGGGGCTTCTAAAAACGCTGAAAGTGACCCGTATGTTACGGAATTTATAAGCGGGATAGTCTGAGTCTATCAGAGCAGAATTTAGACTAGCTCTAGTCGGATATAAAAATTGTTTGTCACAGGTATATTTTTGTCAATTAATATTTGATGTTTGGCTAGTCTAGAAATGATATTTTTCTCTCGTGGTTTTGTCTGAAATATATCCGGGTTAGAAATCAGCCCTGCATGTCTACAGACCAGCTCAAGGAAGAAAAATATGTATTTCTACAAGAAAATTTATGAAAAAGCCAAGCATATATTTTAAGCCTTAACTGAGCAAGGCTAATGAGAACCCAATGAAGGACGAAAACAGGTTATCTTGCGAAGAAAGGACGCAAGTATCTGGAAGGACCTTTTCAGAGCCATGTCATCAGGATCATCCATATTCCCCGCAAGCGTTAGGATGACGTACGGCTAAGCCTCATACTTCTCGCCAACGATAGGATGACGTACGGCCAAGGCTTGGCCGTTCGTCATCTTAACGTTGGCGGGAAAAAATGGCGTCCGATTATACTTGTAAGGGCTAAAGAACAAAACGACACGATGCTGCCAGGGAACCGCGACAACGACCCCAGCTGGGATACCCTAAATGACAACCATTTGTAATTGCAATTGTTCCGTTATGGAACCAGAAAATTGACCATTGCACAAACTTATCACATTTCTAAAGGGATTTTCTCAGAGTCCCGTTTGAAGAAAGTTAGCTCTTTTATATTCTTATTTACACTTTCCCCAGTTTATCACTCCATTAACACATTCGGTCATCCCTTTTATCTGTTTTTGTTACCCCAGCCAAGATCAAAGTCGGTTTTAAGAAAGACATTATACCATCTAAACTTTTAATGTAAGTTTTATATATATAAGTTTTATTCAAAATACAGAAGACCATATGGTCCATGAGTACACATATTATACAAACATTATACACAGTGCAACACAATTGACAGGTATTAGTCAACATATTATCGTACCTTGCTTACATATATATACATTATACAGTACAATGGCTAACTTAAAGGCAAATTCACCAGGTAAATATATATGCAGTTAAAACATGTATATGCATTAGAGATCTAAAGAGTTATAAAACTGTAAAACTCGCTGTCTTTAGTACGCATATACATGTAGTGATTGATGTAATGACGCAACATATAGATATATATATATATACTAATCAAGCTGTGATCCTAAGCATTCAACAGCAACAACTGATTTAATAACTCTGACTAAGCAACTGGATCTGGTGGGAGAGTTCTCAAACTGTACGCACATATGTACAAGGATTTACTTATAAAAAAGCAAGCTTTAATCATGGTTCAATATACAACTCTAGAAAATAAAAATGGTTAAATATGCATAAGTGGAAACGCTGAATTAGTTAGTTTATTTTAAAAAAAGTTTATCTTATTGCGTATCTTACTTTAAAACTTTCAAAGATGTATGAAGCTAATTTTTTTATATCTGATTTGTTATCTAAAGTCATTAATTCTCTAAATTTAAGAACGTTAGGTCTTGCCCAAAAATATTTCTTTATGTATTTCTTTCTTATATCATTATACAAAGAACACTCAAGAATAAAATGAAATTCATCCTCAACTACCCCGCAATTAATACATTTACGTTCATCAAAAGGAATGCTTTGTGGCTTATGCCATCTACCTGCTTCAACTTCCAGTCTATGTGAAGACATTCTCAACCTAGACACTACATGTCTGAACTTTTCTAATGTTATGTAATCTAAATATACTTTATATGAAAAATCATGAAAAAGAGAATAAGTCCTAGCCCTAGAAGAGTTTTCAAGTCTGCTGTTCCACTGTTGAATAAAAGTATCTGTCAACCTTTGTTTTAAGAGCATTAAAAATCTATTTATATTTCCTACACCTTGGTAATGCCAAACATAATTAAAACCTAATGATTGCAGTAACAATTTCACAGATGAAGCCCAATTTTGCTTATTTGGTTTACTATCTAAGTCATGGAGCATCATAGTGTACACACCTTTAATATATTTATTATCTTCACTCATAAGTATTTTAAACCAATATTTTATTAAAGATACTAACCTTTGCGTCCGCAAGTCGCATCTCCCTAGCTCACCGTAAACAAAATCATTTTGCGTTGTTCGTTTGACCCCTAATATAGTTTTACAAAACTGTAAATGCACCCTCTCTATGGAATTAGCATTAGCGAACCCCCAAACTTCTGAGCCATAATTCAGTATAGGTTTGATAAGTTTATCAAATAAATCTAAATAATGTTTCGGAGTAATCTGCGTAAATTGATATAAATACTTGTTCAGCTTAAACAGTGCTTTTCTTGCTTGGCCTGCTAACATATCAAAAGTTTCACAAAAAGACCCCCCTGTAGTGAATATAATACCTAAATATGAAAACTTTTTAACTATTTCAATTTCCTTACCATCATATGTAAAAAGTAAATTTCTACGTAAAATCCCGCCACTTCTAAAAATCATTACCTTCGTCTTATTTGTATTTACTTTTAATTTCCATCTTAGGCAATACCCATGCAACACATCTAAACCTTTTTGCAAACCATTCTCATCATGTGAAAAAATAACAATATCGTCCGCATATAATAATAGAAACACCTTCAGCATACCAATTTCAACACCTTTACAGTCATTTTGTACAAATTCCGTTTCAATATCATTGAGGTATATAGAGAATAAAAATGGTGAAAGGCATTCACCTTGTCTTACACCTAGGAAACAGGAGAATTCTTCGCTTAAACAATTTTCATATTTTACTACAGATTTAACACAATCATACATGGACTTTATAACATCTAACATTTTACCTCGGACACCAATCTTTATTAATTTTAACCATAAGTTTTCCCTAACTACATAATCGAAGGCTTTTGTAAAATCAATTAAGGCTGCATACAATCGTTTACCTTCATTTATAAAATGTTTAATAAGACTGTGCATTACAAATATATTATCAACAGTGCCCATGTGCTTTCTGAAACCAGCCTGTGCCTCAATATAAATATGATAATTCTCTGCCCATTCATTAAGTCTATTATTCAATATTCTTGTAAATAACTTTCCAAAAGTACTTAACAACGTTATGCCTCTATAATTTTCAACATCATTAACATTACCTTTTTTATGTAAAGGTACAATGAAACCTTCAGACCATTTTTCAGGAAAATATCCCAACGTAAAAACAGTATTGAAAAGTTTAAAAAGGTATGGCATTAAAACGTCCGTTCCATAGCGGAAAAATTCATTCAGCATATAATCTGGACCACATGACTTACCTAACTTTAATTGTTTTATAGCTTTCATAATTTCATCTTCAGTTAAACTTATATTTAATTCATCGAACATAACTTGCAGTTCACCATTTAGATACCTTTCATTAAAGAAAATAACATCTTCATCAGGTTGAAAAAATACTTCATTTGGGTCATTGATTGCTTTGAAATACTGAGCAAAATTATCAGCAGAAAGAGAATGCGTCTTCGTAGATGTGCCTAAGCTTTTTAATAATTTCCAGTACTCTTTAGCATTTTGGAAACGTGCTTTTTCTAACTTTGCAGTTTTGTTTCTATCAAATGTGTATTTGGCTTCTCTTATTGTACCTTTATATTTTGTTCTGGCTTCGGTCATGCATTTCCTGTTATACTCATTTTTATCGTTTCTGTATGTATTTAACCGATCATAAAATATTTTTCTATCATTTCTACAATTATCATCAAACCAAGATTCATCTAAATTGCTTTTAGTTTGCTTTTTACTCTCACCCCGTATATTTTTCTTAAATAATGGCCCGCATACATTGTCCAAGATTTTATAAAACACGTTTAAGTTATCATTCAAATCTTCATCATTAATAACGTTATCTAATTCATTTGTTAAATTATTTATTTGCTCAATAGTGTTAGTTTGATTAAGTTGTTCCATATATTGTAATTTTTTCGCTTCATCCCATTTATAAGTTAATTTTTGCCTGTTTACTACCTGTTCCATTTCTGTCGCATTACCATTATTATTACTATTATTACTAATTAAAGAAAATTTGATCATACAGTGATCGGATAAGATATTAGGCTCTTCCACCACAAAACTTGAAAAAATTCTGAATGATTCAGGCTTACATAGTACATAATCAACAACACTCTTACCATTTCCTTTTATACAAGTATATCTGCCAATATATTTATCGTCACCTAACCTACCATTTACTATTCGCAATCCAGTACTTTTACATAATTCTAATAAACAATTACCGTACTCATTACAAACACTATCTTCAGAGTATCTCGATAAAGGTTGATCAAATATATAATCATCGGGTAACAAATCTGAGATCTGAACTGATTCATTTTCGACATAATCACTTTTTGTCCCAGTTCTTGCATTTAAATCCCCACATATAAGTATATTGCAGTTTCCTTCTGTTGCATGTTCAAAGCTTACTATATCTTGTGAAATTATATCAAATATATTTCTTTCATCATAAACTACTCTACCACTACCTTCAGGTGTATTATAACATAAACCCAAATAGACATCGTCATCTAAGTGAAATAAGTGTCCACTAATTCTTAGCCAAAGTAAACAATCACTAACCAGCTTTATTAACGAAACATTTTTAGCAATTTTATCCGAAATGTAGATTATAAGTCCCCCTGAGTCTCTCTTAGCATTTGGACACTTCAAAGTACGATTTAAAACAAACTCCTCAAAGCCATCTACATGAGTTTCAGAATAATCATTTGTCCATGTTTCCGTTAGAAGTATGATATGATTATTCTCAAAAACATGTTTCAGCTCTGGGGACTTAAGTTTATTATATCGTTTACCACAGAGACCTTGTACATTTAGCAAAACACAATTTATGTTTCTCTCCCCAGTGTCCTATTGGTTATTTGTGACAATGACTGGATTGCTGAAATTGTCTTCACTTGAATTTTGATTACCTTCACCCCAGTTGTCAACGCTATTAGTTTCATTGTGTTCATCTGCATTGTTCGAAACATTTTTAGTTCCGGATTTTGTCGACTTCTGTTTCTCTCCAGCAGCATGTGTATCTGATTGACTGTTATTGTTGATATGTGTCATGCTTTGACGGTTTACCTGTTTAGATTTAAACTTGGTAGGAGCTACAATGTCTGACCGCACTACACTAGAGCTGCGACCAGGAATATGCAGTTGTGCATCTGAGCATTTTGTTTCCTTCTTACGAACACTACTACGACTGCGCCGCACGTTATCCCCAGTGCTTTCCTGTAAACAACTATCTACACTGGAAGCCCGTGCATTATTCACGCCACGCTTGGTGGATTTAGGACGACATACATTTATATTGTCAGTGGCAACTGTGCATGTTTCGTTATTCACTGGGATATTTTGTGACGGAATTAAATTCGGTTGTATTTGTATATTCTGTGTATTTTCAACGGGCTCGCGGGATATTAATGGAGTAGATATATTGGAATTTCCACACTGCTTCTCAGGTAAAATGGTTTGTGTATTAAACTGACTTTGAACAACTTTTTCATTTTCAAGTACATGTATATTTTCAGCTTCATGTTCGTCTGATTGTGTCGCAATGTTTTCGTTGCAGTTTATTTGATTCTCACTTATTGACGACTCATTATTTTCTTCATTTTGAGAGCAAGTAAATGGCAATAACAACAGTGACTCCACTGAGAAATTTGTACTTTTATTCGAACAATCTTTGGTTTTGTTTTCACCTAGTGTTGCCTCACATTGTGATAGGTTATGCCATGACATATTTTGATCCTGTTCTGTATTTTGTCTGATAATATCTGTAGATTCGTCAGTTAATGACTGATGAAGTTGGTCCATTTCTGTAATATCCTTACATGTATCTCTGTATAAACTGTTACTTACAGTGTCTGTCCGAATCTTTGTGACTTTGGTTTGGACTGGGTTGTCTGAGTTACTGACATTACCTGGATTTATAGTATCGCCAACCTCAAAACCTACAACTCTACTTTCTTTCATCAGATCTCCCCAATCGGGGAATTCGTCTCGCACGAGCCTATTGTCAATATATAACTTTGCCGGGTATTTAACCTGAATCTTCGATCTCCTTTTACGAGCATGGTATGCTTCAGAACACTGATACAAGCGCGTGCGTGCGTCAACTATCTCTTTTGGGTAGTCACGGTCGACCCTAAATCTGCTACCTTTGAGTCTGTATGCATTATCAAGGACATGATCAACATCACGGTAATCCCTGAATCTTACTATAATTGGCCTCTTTGGATCCGACTTATTTCTGATATGGGTATTATTCACCGCACCTAGCCTATGCGCTCTGTCAATAACCATGCCACCAGTATCAATTCTCATTTCATGTGCAAGAAAATCCAGTATCAAATTATCACATCCTCTTTTTACATTCTCGGTAATACCCCAGAAAACCAAATTGTTCCGTCTACTTCGGGCCTCTAAATCTATAGATTTGTAAGACAGCATTCTTAGCTTCTTTTCATGGACATCTACCCTTTTCTCAACACGTTCTGCTTTATCATATGCACTGGAGATTCCACACTTTATACTCTGTATTTCAGATAAAGACCTGTTTTGCGTTAATTGCACATTAGTCATTAAATCAAACAAAGCCGAGAGTTTATCATCAGGTCCCAAATTGTAGAAAAAATCAGGTGTAATACTGCTACTACTGCCAGTTCTAATGCGCCTTCTTTTTGATGCTCTGTCGACAACTTGGAAGTCACCATTACCCCACCCACCATTCGCCACATAGCGGTTCTGCACATCGACGTTAAAGTCAAAAGCTCTGTCATTTTCTAACTCTACATCTCTCATTATCTGCTCAGACCGATCAATATCACCACCTCCTGTAGCCATTTCAACTAAGCCTCAAGTCTCAGAGCATATAAAAATTATTTTATTTTCGCAATCAGATTGTTGACAACACCGCCAACGGTTGCATAATGCGATAAATGGGGAAAGGATAACGGAGGTAATAAGATTTCGTCGGCTTCATTTTATGCTACCATCATGATTATTTTATTCGATTGCGTTTGGGATTTGGTGAAAGATGGTATAAATGTAATATTTATTTGTGAACGCGCCTATTCTCCGTCGAATGAAACGGGTATTAAACATGTTAAAGGTGATTGAGTAAACTTTCAAAGGGAACTGTTTCTTTTTGCCTACCTTCTCCACATGGTATAAACAAGTCCGCCAATTTTCGCTTCCTGCAGAGACTGGCTCTCGGCAGGAAGCAGAATCACGCGGACAGTCTCGGCAGGAAGCCATTTTTCGAGGACAGTAGTCCCTGCAGGAAGCAAGAGATCGCGGACAGTCTCGGCGGAAGCCAAATATGAAGGACAGTCTCTACAGGAAGCGAAAATTGGCGGACTGGTTTATACCCTGTGTTCTCGATCTTCTGATAGGGACCAACTCTTAAATAGAAGCAATTCCTGCTCTACGAGCAAATTCTTTCTTTTAGCGGCTGCAAGCTACGCATTTATAATGGCCAAGTTGCATTCGGAAATGGTACAATATTCTTAAACTTTTGGCTGACCGTTTATAAACTCGCGTCTTTTTTTTCTTTTTTTTTTTTTGAGGGGGGGGGTGTATTTTATTTAACAAAATGGGTTGGATTTGGTGATTAATTACAAATTTCGGACAATGATAGTTCTTTTACTTATCAATAAACTTATCAAATATTAAAGATTTGAATTTCGGTTTAACAAAGTGTTAGAAATGTCACCTTAAGAGACATTATTACAGCCGACAAAGTGTTGGTTCGGATCTTCAAAGATTACATTTGTCATCTTTCCACCCATTTCTGTTATCTGATCTAATCGATAATTAATAAACTTTTAAAAAGTGACAACTGTCTTGTTTGAAATATGATTGATCCTTGTAATACCCCGAAGCACCAGCAACTTCGGCTTTGACAAAAGTAAGTGCTATTTCCTTTTCCTTTCATTAGAGGGGTCGGGTACGACTTCGTACACAGCATATGTATATCTGGCCCGGATTGTCAAAACTTTAAGCATCACAGGGTATAATCGATTCCGCTAATTTTCGCTTCCTGCAGAGACTGTACATAATATATGGCTTCCGCCGAGACTGTCCGCGAACTCTTGCTTCCTGCCGATACTTCTGTACATGATAAATGGCTTCCTGCAGAGACTGTCCGCGTGATCCTGCTTCCTGCCGAGCCTCTCGGCAGGAAGCAGAGTCACGCGGACAGTCTCGGCAGGAAGCCATTTTTCGAGGACAGTAGTCTCTGCAGGAAGCAAGAGTTCGCGGACAGTCTCGGCGGAAGCCAAATATGACGGACATTCTCTGCAGGAAGCGAAAATTGGCGGAATCGATTATACCCTGTGAGCATTAATTAGTTGTATCTAATACACGTTACTGCGGCTGACTGAGCGATACTTTTCGCGGAAAGCAATTCTGCCATTTACATTTTTGCCATTTTGAATTCATATAGGAGGTTTTTTCGTGACGCACTTCCGGTTCTATAAATAGACTCGGGATAGCCCTGGCCGTCAACCTGGCCGAGAGTTACTATTGAAAACCAATGTTTCTATGCCAATTTAATGTGGTGAAGTGATGCTTTTTTATAATAAATGGTAAAAATAAATAGTTTATAGCAAAATTATGCATGATAAACTACTTTATTATGATTTTGATATATATTAGCAGTTTTTAAAATTTATTTATTTTATTCTTTTTAGGATCTATATTAGCATTTTTGAAATTTATCTATTTCATATTTTTCGATAAAGGTATTCGTTAACTACTAAAGAGCGTTTCTCTTCTTCTTTTAGATGTTACATGATAAATAATAATAATGATAATAATGATGAGAATGATAATAATCCAGTGGCCAACGAGAAATATCGTCAATATCAGTTTTTAAACAATGAAGGCGACGAGCTGCCCAGAAATTTCAAGGGCGTGTGCAGGATAATTCCTTCCAAAATATATTTTTTAACCCAGCTTGTAATTAATATACATTTTCTTTTTAAATAATTTATTTTAATTTGTGTTTTTTAAATGTCTTTGTAAAAGATGATCGCCGGAAAAAGTAATGTGAAAAAGGTGGGTGTCATCGGATATGGCCGCTCGGCGCTGATTTCCTCCACAATCCGGAAAAAAAACGTTAGGAAATAGAAGTTATTTACTGGATTTAAATTATATCAATTAAAATGTAACATATGTCTTTTAAACATTCAGTTGTGACTGATTGAATAGGCGGTTTCAAAGTGTCTAATTAGACAATCTTCAATTGTTAACTGACATAATCGTATAAGCTTTTAATATACGAGTAAGTTAAATTTTAATTATTTCACACTTCGATGATGTATGTGTCCTGTCGGTGCTTTGATGTACATGTATGACACGGGTAAATCCGTCTCAGAATGTGGCCTTACTGAACATAGATTGGAATAGATTTACTCGGTGATGAATTGCCGCGGCCGATGCGACTAATGATGTGCTCTACTGTTCACAAAGTAGTTTATTATTTTTCTAATTCTAAAACAGTATTTTCTTAGTGGATTACATTTAAATGTAAGTTAATTTAGTTTATTTTCTCAACTTATACAGCGACAAATCCTGTAAATTTAGCAAGTAAAGTGAAGTCTTTCCTATCTGCAGTGTCATGCCCATTTTACATTCCTCTATAAACGTGATTGAATTCTTGTTTTATAAAGTTTCATATTTATTTTACACTTTTGTTTCAAACTTATTAATAACTTTGTTATGACAAGAAATAAATAAGCTATATAAAACAGCATGTTTATATCTCTAATTTAGAAAAATTCCAGCGTTAACCGAAAGAATTTCTACCTTGGCTTATCATGCGCCGTGACAGAATCCCGTATTAAATAAGATCAAATTCTCTGATTTTCTGTCGAAATATTTTGAAAATGAGCGAAAACACATTAAAAGATAAGAGTCCCAATATTCTTTTTTTTTTTTTTTAAAAAAATACAGTTTACTACCATAGAAAAACTGATTTTTGCATGATGAAAATCTGCATTTTACACTGTGAAACATACATGTAGTACTGGCCGATGAATTGACGGCCAGCTCTGTGCGCATGCGCCAGATTTACGTCATAATGGGAATCCCTAAAACCTCCTATACAAGTAATTATTTAGCTTGGAAGCCAGGCTAACGTGTATCATGCACGCATAAGAATGTAAACACAAAGAACACGTGTACCTGCTGGTTACAGGCACGCGCACCTTTCTGCAATCTCTGCAGATAATCTAAAAGTGCTGGCTTCTTGCTGTTTATCATAAACAGCAGACTCTTTCATGTAAATATCATGTGGAATCTTAACAAACCGTTAAATTGGCCTCTTTGAAAGTACTGTTAACAATCAAAGGCCACGCCAAAAGATGACTGGATGGGCGAAAACATAAAAGAAAGGTGTCTTGCTGAGAGAAAAGTAGAATCTGGACATGCGCGAACAGTCAAAGCTAGATCAGCCTGTGAGTCTGCTCAGACTGATAAGGGTCTTTGCTTTTTATAATTATAAAAGATCTACAGATTAGTGTGAAAGGGATAACTCTGGTGCATAGGTTTTGTTGAAGCTTTGCTGGCCGTTTTTGCTATATGCTACATATATAAGGTACCGGATAAAATATTCCACCTGGTGCTTTAAGTGATGATTTCAAAAGGATCTTTTTATCTACTATACTAGACTACCGAAAATTTCTCAAAATTGGGACATCTAAAATTATTACAGTAACTGTCCTAATGTGATAAAAATTGAACAGTCTGTGTTTTTTTCTGTGTAGCAGCGCGTTTAAAAGCTGCAGATAGAATTGCAAACAGTGTAGAACCTGATCAGACTGCCCCTCTGTGTTTGCACCCCTTGCACAGACCCATCTGTCCCAATACATAGAAAATAATATATGATAAGTTCTTTCATTTTCCATATACCTGCTAGACAAAAACAAGTGCAATGGGTAAACAGATACAAATTCATTCCGCCAGGGTGATTTGTTCTGAAATAGCTGACCGTATGAACGTCAGCCCCGATTCTCAACACCAAAATTCTCTCATCTCGTTAGTATTGTTTTCATTTCTGTGAATATTTTCTTTAAATTTCCGCATCAAAGAAATATGAACTCCCATGTCAATAAATGCTAAACGTTGTTTGCACTTGACACCAATTGCCCATGCACAATATGTGTCCAGCGTCCATGTTAATAAATATCATATTGTCCTCTGGAGAATGAATGATCGCGGAGTTCAAAGGACTTGGTGTAGAAAGACCTGCTCTCCTTTTGGCATTCTAATAAAGACGAACTTACTTTGACCCAAAATGCCCCGTGATGACCCGTATTGACCAGTGTGGCCCACGCCATCAGGTCATGTGACCCACTCATTCGGGGTCACGAAAACTTGTTACAGTACAATGCGTGAAAAGGGACTACATGCAATCAAGAAGTGGATAATAAAACGTGGAGGCAAAATAGCTTATTTTGGACTTATAAGTGACATGGCCGTCCTCAGAGTTTGAAAACAAATGCTGAATGAGTTTTACAAAATTTGTTCCTAAATGCTGACTCCTGGGTCTAACGCGAGCACGTACATATACTAGCCACGTTGGTACATAAACAGAGTTCGAAAGCAACCCATAAGCAAGGTCCATTATCAGATCAGAGGGGCACGTGTTCCCTCGATATCTCTCAATTTAAATTCCTTGGAAGCCTCTGCGGTAATTAGAAACACGTGGAACCTGTATATGTAGATAAATATGAGCCGCGACACGAGAAAACCAACAAAGTGGATGTGCGCCCAGCGCAGACCCAGTCTGATCAGAGTCTTCGCTGTCCGCATGAAGGTAGCTTGGACCCTTGGCTACACTTTAAGCGCTTAGTTAAGAGTCTAATTAGATTGGGTGGATGCCCAGGCTGATCTGAGTCTGCGCTGGGCGTACAACCACATTGTTGGTTTTCACGTGTCGTGGCTCAATTATATTATCCGCGATGCGGTTTCGGCAACTGCTTAGCTGTGTATGGCACACTTCGGGTATCTGCGATAAGTCTTGCTTGCACAGGCATTCGGGTTCGGTAGCTGAAATGACAGCTACTGCAACTGAAATGACAGCTACTGAAACTGAAATGACAGCTACTGAAACTGAAATGCTACTGAAACTGAAATGACAGCTACTGAAACTGAAATGACAGCTACTGAAATCACATACCAGTGACGGTAATAGCAGCTCTTGTAGACATAATTGAGCCGCGACACGAGAAAATAAACAATGTGGTTGTGCGCCCAGCGCAGACTCAGTTCAGCCTGGGCATCTGTCCAGTTTGATCAGACTCTGCGTTAAGAGCTCAAAGGGTAGCCGGGGGTCTAAGCTACCTTCATGCGGACAGCGAAGACTCTGATCAGACTGGGCGGATGCCCAGACTGATCTGAGTCTGCGCTGGACGCACAACCACTTTGTTGGTTTTGTTGTGTGGCGGCTCATATGTAATGTGCATGTATATGTATGTCATTTTCCCCCTTTACTAAGGACGCTCATTGTTGGAACAGAGCTGCATCGACGTTTGTTCGACGATGTGATGTTGAATTGGTGCTCATGCTTATGCGGCCTACAAATATGCCTTTTTATGGTATGCTTGTGTATGGCTAAGTTTTTTCTCCCCACCAGGGCGCTCATCGTATCGAAGTTCCTTATTTATTCATGAAGCTGAACGGGCAAGGCATCATGATGGCAAACCGAGCAGATCCAGTGTGAGCCATGCCGTTTGGATCTGCACTGTTTTCGAAGGTGCTCCCAATTTGTCTGGTTGAAAGGGTCAAAGAGGCGATTACTCAGGGCTGAAGACAGACTAAACATATTAAGGTATGCTAATTAGCTGAGGCCAGAACGTGCGCGGCACCTGTAATAACATCTCGCCGTTATAATGAGGTTTTAACCAAAGGATGAGGATTCCTCTGTTTGTTTATTTATCGCCTTAATCGCATTAAGATTTTCCGATGACTTTGAGGTTTTCGCGGTAACCATAATGCATTTGTCGAGATAAAACAAACCAACAAAATCTAAATATTATAAATCCGATTATGATTTCGCATAACGGATAGGGTGTATATTAGAAATGATGGAATTAGCTCTGTGTTTGGTCGTCATGTGTACATTTGTTTGAGGTCAAAGGCTGACTGGTCAGTGTGAATATGATTTTAAGGAGTTAAAGATAGGAGGTTTCAGTAATCATCTCCCCTATACAATACCGCATCTCAAACCATTGTTCTTATATACAAATAGAAATAGTCACTTAGTTCCACAGTAGCCTTGTAGTTTCCAGGCAACAGCAGACGCCGCGTTACCATCAAGGCTAAAGGTATAACGCACGGCCAAGATAGGTCGCAAAGTAACTTTATTATTTTTTGCGACCGAATGCTGATGCCTGGGATACAGCCTGGCTCCAGCCGAATCTGAATATTACTCTGCTGGTCAGATATGTTCCGACCTTGGACAGTATGCTCTAGTCTGAAATGACTGGGCCTTTAGAACATCTATCTCTAGCTCCGTTTAGCCGAGCTGGTTTCAACGTTCAGTCATTAAAAGAACGCAACCGTCAGTACTGGCACCGTATCTTGGAGCAAGTCAGGGGTGGGGAGGATGTATGTGTGTGTGTGTGGGGGGGGGGGGGGGGGGGGGGAGGGGGCGCGCTATTTAAAGGTAGCACAATTATGTTTCATACTCTGAGAGAAACTCCAGCTCAGTCGGCCGTGCTGGTTTCCACATTCAGTCATTAACAGACTACAACCGTCTTTACTGGCACCTTATCTGGGAGTAAGTCAGGAGGATGGTGTGTGTGTGTGGGGGGGGGGGGGGGGCTATTTCAAGATACGCACAATCACATGCTTCATACTCCTTGAAAGAAAGTGAATGAGTCGACCCCTAATACACTTTTAAATGGTTGTGTCATTTGGCAGTTTTTACCCAATTAATACAATTTAAGAAGGCAAATGCACAGGTGCGTGTTGAAATTTTGTCGGTTTGACAAAATTTCAATACGCACCTGTGTATTTGCGTATGGACAGGCACGCCCTAAGAGGTTATAAAACTGTACCTTCTGGAGCAATGGAACATTTTAATGGACGGACGCTCGGCGCCCAGTTACTGCGGCTATGGATTCGTTCCGCTGAGGTGCGGGGGTAACGTCGATATGAGAATTGAAATACTACTACTACAATGGAACATTTGGACGGACGCTCGGCGCCCCGTTACTGCGGCTATGGATTCGTTCCGCCGAGGTGCGGGGGCAACGTCGATATGAGAATTGAAATACTACTACAATGGAACATTTTTCTGATCAGTTGCTGTGTGCCTGTTATAGCTTCGTGCTCTGGGATCGCTGGTCAGAGTATCTAGGAGGAGTGCAAGGGCGTAGCTACGTATACGGCAAATACGCAAGTGCGTATTGAAATTTTGTCAAAATTGACAAAATTTCAAAACGCACCTGCATATTTGCATGCTGAAATTTTATAAATTAGACAAGATTTCAATACCAATTACCAAAGTGGCTTAAATACTAGCTTTCCTTTCAAGAAGTAGAGCATAAAACACGGTTGTGCGTATCATGAAATTGCCCGTAGTTACGCCCCTGGAGTGTGTCCCACATGCGGCCCGGTTAAACACAGCGCCCAAATGCCCCTCTCTTTTGAGTTTTGGCTTGTTTTTCCAGTAAGCATGGAGCGTGACTTTACATGGTCTGGTGTGTTGGCAGAATGCTATTTTCACAATATGTCGCACTTCATGAGAGCCAGGTAACATTATGAAATGTATCAAATTACCCTGAAATTCGCATTATATCATTTTTGAAGTTGTATATAATTTCATCCGCTATTAGCTCGCGTCTTTCTTATTAATGTTTTCCGTCCGACCGATACTGTTACAATTGCTATGCATGATATAACTACATGTATTGTCAAGGTGCGGGAAATGACCCCCATTCCGAAACCCACCTGTGACCCTGTGGACCACCAAAGCATCATTTTCTAACAAAGTAGTTTACTTGAATTTAGATTTCATGAGTTCTACGTGAAAATTTAAAGGTACAAACAACTGACTGCGTCATAGGTCCGTTTTTTGTTTGTTTGTTTTTTGTTAAACGGAAGATGTCTTATTCTTTCAAGTTCTGTTCTGTTTTGTGTGAATGTCCTGTCGTCAGGAATAGTGCTCAGCCCTCTAAAATATTCAAATATTTCGTAGCTAATATGAAATTGCAAGTCGTAGCATGCATGAACATCCATTCAACAGTTAATGTAATAAAATTGCAAGTCGTAGCATGCATGAACATCCATTCAACAGTTAATGTATTAACTGTTGAATGGATGTTCATGCATGCTACGACTTGCAATTTCATATTAACATCATTTCAACAGTTAATGTATTAACTGTTGAATGGATGTTCATGCATGCTACGACTTGCAATTTCATATTAGCTACGAAATATTAAAATTATTAAAATACATGGCAGTTAATTTCAGATGTACGAGGTACTTGTTATGTCGTCGTCTTTATCATTATAAGAGTAGTTTCACCAGCCTAATGTGTTGGAACCAGTGGAGAACCCTACCGTTGACATTACTGCAGCAATTACAGAGTGTCTCCGGCAATTTAGCTACTAGTTAAAGTGTTTCACATGCGTTCGATAATTATTATGCCACTGTCTTCAGTAAAATGTATGAATTCAAATATATGAAAAAAAATGCCTATGGAGAACTCCATGCCGGAAAGAGTACAAAGTAAGCTATTGAACAAATTGCACGAATATATGGTGCGCGACTTATACATGTGCATGCACAACCCGCTTGTTATGGTTGTGTACCCAGGGGGGTGTGGCCTGGCTAAACAAGCATGACTTGGCAAACACCACCAATAACAAAATTACTGCTTTTACGCTGTGGTCTAGCCCGGCTCCAGTCAAATCTGTATATTAGTCTTTTGCTGGTCAGATCCTCTGTTCCTTTGCAGCGGTGGGATATATTGAACATTGGGTTTGTAGCCATGCTACAGACCCTATGTTCAATAAATCCTCTGCATCTGACCACCAGAGTAATATACAGATTCGACCGGAACCATATACTGGTATGTCCCATATACAGGGACTGCCGTTTGCTCTGGGCACAATGTTTCCTCGAGAAACGGGGGTGGTACGCGGAGAAGCTCAAAGTGACACTCCGGTACCAAATCCAGTGGTGAATCAGGTTCTATGAAGGTTCGCAGGGTTTCCCCATGGTTCTTTTGTGTGCGGCGTGGAGGTTCATCAAATAGATGTATCCCTTTTATCTTGTTCAATATTACAGTTGATAACGACTTGAACGTATAATGTTGTGTCAAATATGAACGACAACTTCGTTTGCTGTGTATAACTATATATCCGTGTGTTCATATATGTTCGGATGGTGAAATATGTAATGTATTATGTTAGATTTCAGATAGCGCTTCTCATGAATTTGATTCTAAATTTGCACCTCTCCCGAGGATGTAAAAATTTACTAATTATCTTATTTGCTATCCTGCATAACATGTATGTTGTTATATGTATATGTGCTCATGGGCCTTATGGCTTATTGCATTAATAAATTACTTACTTACTATACAAGACTAGCTGCTGAATGGCGCACTGATTGCAGTGATTTTATCGGCTACTGAGTTACCAGCTAGAAATCCGGTGTTGGACAAACGATACCATAGCGATATAATTCTGTTATCGTCATTATAAACTCTATAGCCTTATAACATTATTAGTAAAACTGACCTTTGATCTTATCAAGGGTGACGAATCGTGGTTATAAGAAGACAATATAGAGGCACTTACGCAGAGATAAATGAGGAATGGTGAGAAAATAATACAAAAAAGAATCGCCTTCTTCAAACAGAATCGCTGTTAAAGACGTGATAAGTGGATAACTGTAACAGCATTTACAGTTGTTATTATTCCAACCAATTTGCCCCATCTGTACACCAAGTTAATTTCCCTTATAAAGACGGCCTCAATTTTTCCCCAATATAAATGATTTAAAAATTTCGACAATCTTGTTACCGAAATTGCTTGTCTGAGTTCAGGTTTAGGTGGTGATAATCACTGATTTGGGCAAAGACAAAAATCTGCATAAAATACTCAAAATAACACTGATCTTTCCAAAACCTAGCAGATGCCTTCTTTGTGTTGTTTCTCATAATTTAGAATCCCAAAATGCAACATTTCTTAATGTTAAAAAGTGTTTTTATAAGAGAAGATCAAAGGGTAATTTTCTGCGAATAAATCTGAAAAAGTAATATCATTATTGAAAATATACTTAGTGCTTAGAGGACCTTGTTGCATAATGGAGAGCGTCCTAGCAATTATTTTTCAAACTCTTTCACACATTATCAGGCTGAGCAGATGACAAACGATGCAGTCTGTGTCCAAATTTTTGTCAAAATACACAGGTAAGACAGGTTAGACTATTTTAACAAGGTTGAACAATTTCATCTACACACCACTGATCATGTCAGTAATGTATTATTTATATTGTAGGTGTTAACATAGGTATGCTTGCCTACCCTATATTTAATAAATGCGTCCAGTGTACATTTACTTTGTACATGGTTGAACATTTGAGAAAAAGCTAACGTTTTCATCTGGTCTACATTACAATTTGAGAAAGAGTTGGAATAAATAATTGCTAGGACGCTCTTCATTATGCAATAATGCACCTTTAGCACTACGTAAATTTTCAATAACGATATTATTTTTTCAGATTTATTCGCAGAAAATTACCCTTTGAACACTTTTTTAAGCAGCATGTACGTCTATTTTGTATTCTAAACTATAAAGAACAACAAAAATAAGAAGTCTGCTAACTTTCAGGGAGATACGTTACTTTTTTATGGTTTTATGCAGATTTTTACATTTACCATAAATCACCACCTTAATCAGATTGAAGCGCACCTTTGCGACTATACCAAAATTGTTTGTTGTTTTCGGACAGTATTGCCGAATATAGGCAACTGGAACCGGTTTTCTTCTTATTATTATTATTGTGATTTCTGTCGTTTGCAAACATTTTAAAAACATGTAAACTTGATAAGCACCATTACAAACTATTTTCTCAATTATCAGAAACATTTTGGCCTAAATTAGATATGGCGGACATGCTTTGTCTTTTCATTATCTACAGACTTTGAAAAAGATTACGTGAATACAAAACAGAATAGAGTGCCGAAAAACGAAATTTCAGACCATAAACCCGACGATTTACCTCCCCAAATGACAATTTTGAAAACAGTTATCTCCTGATTCCTTACACATGTTACAGGTGCAAACCTTGTGGCCCTAGCAAGTGTGGACTCAAAAATTTACAGCCAAGTGTGCTCAATTAAATTACTGAAGTTAAGTATATCAGACCTTTAGAAATTTTCAGAATACTTGTGGGGAAAGCTGGTGAACAAACTTGGTGAAGAGATGGGGTAAATTAGTTGAAACACACAACAGTGAGTGCTCTTATTCACAGTATCCGAACTTCATGTACAATCTCTTACGGTTTTCATAGCGTTGAATCGTGAGTACAAACGTTCGCTTATAACCAGTAGTCGGAAATCATTATGGTTTGAGATTTTATCCGGAATCTGCTGCGTCATTTATAGCTATTCAGCTTCGAAAATGTAAAGAGGTAAGTTTAATATAATTTGCTCTTCGGTCTTTTACTTTATTACCCTGTACAATGTCGTGTATCGGTGGGTAGTAATTGGTACAGTATTCAAATCGCCCTTGGCATGATTCTTAAATCATTTTGAGCATTTTCTTACATGTTTTATAAAAAATCTTTAGAATAAGCGGAAGGCGTTATCAATCTACAGTTTGTTAGTTTTGATAAAAGAATGATAGCTAAGTTTTGCACGACACAATCTCGTGTTAAATCAAGCTGTTCGGAAAAAAAATCTGCGACGGCAAGGAGTTTTTCATTGTACAGGGCAATAAAGTAAAACACCGAAGAGAAAATTATATTAAACTTACCTCTTTACATTTTCGAAGCTGAATAACTATAAATGACGCAGTAGATTCCGGATAAAAACTCAAAACATAATGATTTCCGGCTACTAGTTATAAGCGAATTTTGTAGTCTCGATTCAACGCTATGAAAACCGGAAGAGATGGTACAGTGCGTTCGGATACTGTGTTATTTCACAGTATCCGAACTACATGTACAATCTCTTCCGGTTTTCATAGCGTTGAATCGAGAGTACAAACATTCGCTTATAACCAGTAGTCGGAAATCATTATGTTTTGAGATTTTATCCGGAATCTGCTGCGTCATTTATAGCTATTCAGCTTCGAAAATGTAAAGAGGTAAGTTTAATATAATTTGCTCTTCGGTCTTTTACTTTATTACCCTGTACAATGTCGTGTATGGGTGGGTAGTAATTGGTACAGTATTCAAATCGCCCTTGGCATGATTCTTAAACCATTTTGAGCATTTTCTTACATGTTTTATAAAAAATCTTTAGAATAAACGGAAGGCGTTATCAATCTACAGTTTGTTAGTTTTGATAAAAGAATGATAGCTAAGTTTTGCACGACACAATCTCGTGTTAAATTAAGCTGTTCGGAAAAAAAATCTGCGACGGCAAGGAGTTTTTCATTGTACAGGACAATAAAGTAAAAGACCGAAGAGAAAATTATATTAAACTTACCTCTTTACATTTTCGAAGCTGAATAACTATAAATGACGCAGTAGATTCCGGATAAAAACTCAAAACATAATGATTTCCGGCTACTGGTTATAAGCGAATTTTGTACTCTCGATTCAACGCTATGAAAACCGGAAGAGAGGGTACAGTGCGTTCGGATACTGTGTATTTAGGCAGAGGTTAGACTTGAGTTGCTGGAGTACTGAACATCTTCAGTAAACTCCGGTTACGGGATTTTATCGCCTACTGAATGACCATCTAGAAACGCGGCGTTGGACAAACGATAGCATAGCGATATAATTCGGTTATCGTCATTATAGAACAATGCAAATTCGATAGCCTTAAAATTTTGTTAGTAAAATTGACCTTTGATCTTATCAAAGGTGAAGAAACAAGATAATAAGTAGACAATAAAGACGCACTTACGAAGAGATAAATGGGGAAAAAGTGAGAAAACATTATGAAAGGAAACGCTTTCTTCAAACAGTATCACTGTTAGAAATGTGATAAGTGGATAAACATGACAGCGTTTTACCGTTGTGTTATTATTCCAACTAATTCAACCCATCCGCACACAAAGGTTTTCTATACAAGTATACTCTGAAAAGTTCGAACATCTCCAAAATGGTTTCTGTCCAAATGGGTTCGGTAAAGTTCATATTGCTAATTATGTCCCCCCACCAAAGGTGAGGGGGGGGGGGGGGACATATTGTTTTCAGTACGGATCCCGGGCGTCGGCGTCGGCGTCAGCGTCGGCGTGACAGTTTCTTGTGTGCGCGATATCTTTTGAACCAATGGATGGAATTTCCCCAAACTTGCATGGATACATCATTGGGACAAGTTTAAGAGCTGATTAGATTTTGGTGACCTTGACCTCATTTTCAAGGTCACTGGACGACTTGGATGATAATTTCATGTACCCACTTTGCGTGCACGATATCTCTTGAACCAATGGATGGAACTTCACAAAACTTCCATGGATACATCATTGGGACAAGTTTAAGAGCTGATGATATTTTGATGACCTTGACCTCAATTTCAAGGTCACTGGAGGACTTAGATGACAATTTCATGTACCCATGAAATCTCCTGAACCAATAAATGGATTTTCACCAAACTTGCATGGATTCATCATTGGGACAAGTTTAAGAGCTGATTAGATTTTGGTGACCTGACCTCATTTTCAAGGTCACTGGAGGACTTGGATGAGAATTTCTTGTACCCATGTAATCTCCTGAACCAATAAATGGATTCTCACCGAACTTGCATTGATACATCATTGGGACAAGTTTAAGAGCTGATTAGATTTTGGTGACCTTGACCTCATTTTAAAGGTCACCGGAGGACTTAGATGATAATTCCTTGTACCCTCTATATCTCCTGAACCAATGTATGAAATTTCACCAAACTTGCATGGATACATCATTGGGGCATGCTTTAAAGCAAAATAGATTTTTATGACCTTGACCTCATTTTCAAGGTCACTGGAGGACTGAGATGACAATTTCCTATTATGACAATATCTCATGAGCCGATTGATGGAATTTCACCAAACTTGCTTGGATATATCACTGGGACTAGCTTAAGAGCTGATTAGATTTTGGTGACCTTGACCTCATTTTCAAGGTCAATGGAGGACTTAGATGGCAATTTCTTGTACCCTTAATATCTCATGAACCAGTAGATGGAATTTCACCAAACTTGCATGGATACATCACTGGGACTATCTTTAGAGCTGGTCAGATTCTGGTGACCTTGACCTCATTTTCAAGGTCACAGGAGGACTTAGATATGTGAAAATTTCACTGAAGTTAATATATCCCATTAGCCTTTGGCTTGATTTCCACTTTACTTTCATAGATATACTTTTGGGACAATCTCAAGAGTTTACTGTGTTTTGATTACCTTGACCCCATTTTCAAGGTCAAAGGCTAACTTAAAATTTCTTAATTTTTTTTTCTCTCTTAAAATTAGTTATATCTTGATCCAATTGACAGATATTCATCAGACTTGCAGGAATATATTGTTGTGACAGGTTTAAGACATGTTTAGTATTTGGTGACCTTGACCCATTTTTCAAGGACATAGTCATATATGTAGGATATCTTTAGAACCAGTGGATGGATTTTCTCCAAACTTGCCTAGATAGTTTACTTGTACATGCTTTATATTCATTATAGCGGATGGGAAATGGGCTGGTGGGGGGACATCAGTTTTTCTCTGAAAAACATTTCTAGTTATAATTACCTTTAGCAAAGGCGAATAAACTAGCACAGAAAGTTTTAAACAGATTGTTGTAAAATACTGATTTCCCACTTGTTTGGGCTGCAATTTTAAGACGTGGGGTTGTCGTGGTTCGTTTTAACAAACTGGGCGCGGTATGTTAAATCGGTATTAACAACTAGCATAATGTGTATTGTGGTGTTGCAGTTACTACAAGACATGCCCTTCGATAGAAGGCTGTACAGCACTGGTGGAGTACTGAACAACTTTAATAAATCGGGTTACGAGATTGTATCGCCTACTGAATGTAAAGGTAAAGGTTTCCCATAGCCTAATAGCCGTCCGGGCAGTGGCGGTTGGAGACCCACTGTATCTTGGGCACAGCTGGTGAAAGGCGGAGCCCTTCTCTCTCCTTTCGCTGCCTTATCCTTCCCTAATTCGAAAACGGTACCCATTTACTGCTGGATTTACGGAGAGAGTTTTCCAGTCATCAGATGGCGACGGTGACTTTCTGCACAATAACCGAGCCACTCTAACCACTCGACTACGGCCGCTCTACTGAATGACCATCTAGAAATGCGGTGTTGGACAAACGATATCATAGCGTTATAATTCCGTTATCATCATTGCAAATTCTATAGCCTTATAACATTATTTAGTAAAATTGACCTTTGATCTCTATCGTGGGTGAAGAAATAAGATAATTAGGAGACAATAAAGATGCACTTACTTTGAGATAAATTAGAAATGGTGAGAATATAATACAAAAAGGTTCGCCTTCTTCAAACGGAATTGCTGTTACAGACGTGATAAGTGGACAAATATAATGGCGTTTACTGTTGTGCTATTATTCCAACTAATTTTCTCCATCTGTACACCAAGTTTGTCCACCATATAATCATGGCTACCGGTTTTCTAGAAATGTTCGAATTTGCTTGTTCAGTTGATTAGTCGGGTTTTGTTAAGTAGACTGGACTGCATCCCGGTTGACATTGTGTTTTTGATTCGAATTATTTCGGACAGAACTAATTTCCGGAAATAGGTAGCAAGCACTGATTTGTTTTTTTTTTTTTTTTTTTTTTTTGCATATTCAGCTTAGTATTTCAGCTTATTTTTTTCGCCTGTACTATTAGCATTTTAGCATATTCTTAGTCTATGCACATGCAGAACATGCAGGAAATTCAAAAAGATCATTTGTATTCTCAGTATTAATTGACCCCAGAAAGGTACTGGAATATATAACAGACTAGATGTTTGTGTAAATAGTCCAAGATATGTACATGTAGACAGTCAGAAACAGGACTATTGCCGGACCCGACCGTGTCGACCATGCCCTCCCGCTATACAGTAAGTTAGCTATTTTTTCTTACCACTTGGCGATTACGGTTAACAAAGCTCTACGAGATTACTAGCGTGGTCAAAGGCGAATAAACTAGCATTGCATTCACATCCACTAAGTTCAAATTTGAGTTAAACAATAACAATATAGTTTACATGTGCCCTTGGGTCGGGGTACTGTATGATCTACATAATCTGCTATTTTAAGCACAAGGAGAGGACTCGGATCTTATGATAACAAGAAAATCTCTCATCAAATAGGCTTTATATCACAAATACTCGATAACGACAAACAACAACAAACAGCTTAATAATTGAATATCGCTATCTGGTCCGGCCTTTAAAGAGCCCGCCTTTAACATAAAAGTATTCGAATTATTGTTTGTTGATCATTTTCCATAATCCTTAATCTGTGCGGGATATAAGGTGTTCCAAAGGTGGAAATAATGTAAAAGCCATTGGACAGAAGATACCGCAATGTAATCTGTTAAAGGAAATCGAATTCAATTCTGTAAGAAAAAGAACGGACAAAAGAATAGTTGTCATTGCGATAAATATGCGATAATAATAGCCACATTTTATTGGAAACCTATACTTTCTACAAAATTAGATAAACCATGTGGTCCTTTGATCTTTTGGTCATGTTTTGCTCAGCATATGTGGAGGTTACCGCAGCAGATAAATTCTTTACCCTGTGAAGTAAACAGTCATATTGTAGGTTACAAAACAACACCAGACTAGCATGTTGTCAATCATGTACGTCTAAGTTTAAATGCAAGTTTGCGTGCAAGCACGCATGCATATAAGTGATGAACTAACATTGAACTAGTCATACCAATCACCAGACGATATCTTTTCCAGTCCGAATGCCCACCTTACCAACAAAAATCCGTGCGAATTACTCGACAGCAACAGAAGTCCATAGATACTACGCCTAAAAGATTCGCAGTGATGTTATCTTAAAAATGTTTTTTTTAAAAAATAAATAAACTCCCATATTCATATTTCCTAAAGGCAGGAGCAACACATATTAGGTGGAGCACCAGAAGTGCCACATATATGGGTGTGCCATAAGAAGAGTATGTCATGCGGCTTTATGGACCAGCTTGAGGACGTACAAGTCATATCATCGAGCGTCTCTACAAAAGTTACCAGTGCAGCTCAGGTAAATAGCAAAGGAGAATGATTGTGAACACCAATTGGGAGTTAGGCGATGATGCATTCTCTAAAGCATTCTCCTTTACGTCTTACATAAGAAAATGGTGGAAAGTTTATGCGGAAGACCAAATACTAAGTCAGCGGTTTGACTCTTACAGAAGAAAAGAAGGGGTTAGAAGTCCTAAGTGAAAGGCTTGGCAAATCCGCAAGTGCTGAGAAAACATTACTGATGACAAACAGCACCAGTTGCATCCAAGTTAGAACAAGGTAAAAGAACAGAGGTACAAAACATTTGTAAGCTTCTGATACCTCCTTGCAGTTGTCTCAGACGAAAGTTCGTTTCCAAAACTTGATACTCTTTCAATGATTGGGTTATTCTTTCATGTAAGCCATCACGAAATTTCAGCTCAAAGTTACCGTATAGGATCCATACCAGGAAACACACCTACTACTGCGCTGGGGCAACATTACTATGAACTTATCCACTGACTGGGTTGCAGCAACAGATCCTTTAGAAAACTCAGAACTTACCTTCTGATTGGGCTGTGGCAGCTGCATTATAAAACACAGAACTAACCCTCTGACTGCTCTGCGGAAACAGCGCCAATAGAAAAGACAGAACTTACCCACTGACTGCGCTGCTGCAACTGCGCCTTTCGAAAACACAGATAGCGCCAATAGACACACTGGACCTATTTCCTAGATGCGCTGCGACATTAGCGCTGTCAGTAAACGCTGAAACTACTAGTTGCGCTGCGCTGATTCCGCCAATAGATATTGCCGCTGCGCTTCTACAGGGGTAAGTCTTAAGTGGCGCTAATGCCGCTGCGCTACTAGAGGGTGAAGTCTCCTGCAGTAGCGCTATTGCCGCTGCACTTCTACAGGGGTAAGTCTTAAGTGGCGCTAATGCCGCTGCGCTACTAGAGGGTGCACCACTTAAGATTTACCCCTGTAGAAGCGCAGCGGCAATAGCGCTACTCCAGGAGACTTCACCCTCTAGTAGCGCAGCGGCATTAGCGCCACTTAAGACTTACCCCTGTAGAAGCGCAGCGGCAATAGCGCTACTCCAGGAGACTTCACCCTCTCGTAGCGCAGCGGCATTAGCGCCACTTAAGACTTACCCCTGTAGAAGCGCAGCGGCAATAGCGCTACTTCAGAAGACTTCACCCTCTAGTAGCGCAGCGGCATTAGCGCCACTTAAGACTTACCCCTGTAGAAGCGCAGCGGCAATAACGCTACTCCAGGAGACTTCACCCACCAGTAGGGCAGCGGCATTAGCGCCACTTAAGACTTACCCCTGTAGAAGCGCAGCGGCAATAGCACTACTTCAGGAGACTTCACCCTGTAGTAGCGCAGCGGCATTAGCGCCACTTAAGACTTACCCCTGTAGAAGCGCAACAGCAATAGCGCTACTCCAGGAGATTTCACCCTCTAGTAGCGCAGCGGCATTAGCGCCACTTAAGACTTACCCCTGTAGAAGCGCAGCGGCAATAGCGCTACTTCAGGAGACTTCACCCTCTAGTAGCGAAGCGGCATGAGCGCCACTTAAGACTTACCCCTGTAGAAGCGCAGCGGCAATAGCGCTACTTCAGGAGACTTCACCCTCTAGTAGCGCAGCGGCATTGGCGCCACTTAAGATTTACCCCTGTAGAAGCGCAGCGGCAATAGCGCTACTTCAGGAGACTTCACCCTCTAGTAGCGCAGCGACATTAGCGCCACTTAAGACTTACCCCTGGAGAAGCGCAGCGGAAATAGCGCTACTCCAGGAGACTTCACCCTCTAGTAGCGCAGGGGCATTAGCGCCACTTAAGACTTACTCCTGTAGAAGCGCAGCGGCAATAGCGCTACTTCAGGAGACTTCACCCTCTAGTAGCGCAGCGGCATTAGCGCCACTTAAAAAGACTTACCCCTGTAGAAGCGCAGCGGCATTAGCGGTACTTCAGGAGACTTAACCCTCTAGTAGCGCAGCGGCATTAGCGCCACTTAAGACTTACCCCTGTCGAAGCGCAGCGGCAATAGCGCTACTTCAGGAGACTTCACCCTCTAGTAGCGCAGCGGCATTAGCGCCACTTAAGAAAACTTACCCCTGTAGAAGCGCAGCGGCAATAGCGCTACTCCAGGAGACTTCACCCTCTAGTAGCGCAGCGGCATTAGTGCCACTTAAGATTTACCCCTGTAGAAGCGCAGTGGCAATAGCGCTACTTCAGGAGACTTCACCCTCTAGTAGCGCAGCGGCATTAGCGCCACTTAAGAAAACTTACCCATGTAGAAGCGCAGAGGCAATAGCGCTACTTCAGGAGACTTCACCCTCTAGTAGCGCAGCGGCATTAGCGCCACTTAAGATTTACCCCTGTAGAAGCGCAGCGGCAATAGCGCTACTTCAGGAGACTTCACCCTCTAGTAGCGCAGCTGCATTAGCGCCACTTAAGACTTACCCCTGTAGAAGCTTAGCGGCAATAGCGCTACTCTAGGAGACTTCACCCTCTAGTAGCGCAGCGGCATTAGCGCCACTTAAGACTTACCCGTGTAGAAGCGCAGCGGCAATAGCGCTACTTCAGGAGACTTCACCCTCTAGTAGCGCAGCGGCATTAGCGCCACTTAAGACTTACCCCTGTAGAAGCGCAGCGGCAATAGCGCTACTTCAGAAGACTTCACCCTCTAGTAGCGCAGCGGCATTAGCGCCACTTAAGAAGACTTACCCCTGTAGAAGCGCAGCGGCATTAGCGGTACTTCAGGAGACTTCACCCTCTAGTAGCGCAGCGGCATTAGCGCCACTTAAGACTTACCCCTGTAGAAGCGCAGCGGCAATAGCGCTACTTCAGGAGACTTCACCCTCTAGTAGCGAAGCGGCATTAGCGCCACTTAAGACTTACCCCTGTAGAAGCGCAGTGGCAATAGCGCTACTTCAGGAGACTTCACCCTCTAGTAGCGCAGCGGCATTGGCGCCACTTAAGATTTACCCCTGTAGAAGCGCAGCGGCAATAGCGCTACTTCAGGAGACTTCACCCTCTAGTAGCGCAGCGGCATTAGCGCCACTTAAGAAACCTTACCCCTGTAGAAGCGCAGCGGCAATAGCGCTACTCCAGGAGACTTCACCCTCTAGTAGCGCAGCGGCATTGGCGCCACTTAAGATTTACCCCTGTAGAAGCGCAGCGGCAATAGCGCTACTCCAGGAGACTTCACCCTCTAGTAGCGCAGCGGCATTAGCGCCACTTAAGACTTACCCCTGTAGAAGCGCAGCGGCAATAGCGCTACTCCAGGAGACTTCACCCTCTAGTAGCGCAGCGGCATTAGCGCCACTTAAGACTTACCCCTGTAGAAGCGCAGCGGCAATAGCGCTACTTCAGGAGACTTCACCCTCTAGTAGTACAGCGGCATTAGCGCCACTTAAGATTTACCCCTGTAGAGGCGCAGCGGCAATAGCGCTACTCCAGGAGACTTCACCCTCTAGTAGCGCAGCAGCATTAGCGCCACTTAAGACTTACCCCTGTAGAAGCGCAACGGCAATAGCGCTACTTCAGGAGACTTCACCCTCTAGTAGCGCAGCGGCATTAGCCCCACTTAAGAAAGCTTCTCCCTTTAGTAGATGGTAACTATAAGGTAACTTTGTGTTTAAAGCTCAACCTGGGCATTGTTTGTGACCCTTTCCAGTTCTCGGGATCAAGTTGACTCCATCTGGTGCACTGACCCTGTAGGGAGCTTTGTCCCAGCGGCCTTCGGCCGTGATGCTTGTCTAGTGTCAGGTGTCATCAGTAAAGAGCTGATTCGATCATGCTTGATAGTAAGCAGTGCTACAATTGAAAAGAATCCGAGTAGGGGCCACCGCCAAGATGGCTCAGTAATGAACAGCACCGCCAAGATGGCCTTGACCCAGGGGCCTTCGGCCCTGCGATCCCGGGCCCTTCGGGCCCTTGCATAAGAATTTTGTTGCAAATGATTGTCTTGTGTCAGGTAGCTTTGGATTCATTGCTTCCAGGAATTAAGGTGCAGTAACACTGAATAAGCATTGTTGTGACATTCTCAGGCCATTTATTAAGGTGACAATATTCCTGGTTCAGCTCAACCTGGGCACTGCTTGTGACCCTTTCCAGTTCCCAGGATCAACTTGGTTCCACCTGGTTGCACTGACCCTGTAGGGAGTTGGTCTAATAATGTCAGCTCATAACATAAATTTTGAATTTTGGCATGTCAACTGAGTTATGACTAAAGACACAGGGATGAATAGAATGCTGAGCTACTGAAAGGTGATGACTTTTAAAGTAGCACAGTTCCACTGCTTTATTAAAGGGGATGTCTTCTGTACTAGCGCTATAGCCGCTGCGCTACTAAAAGGGGCTGTCTTCTGTAGAAGCGCTAATGCCGCAGCGCTACTAGCGCTATTGCCGCTGCGCTTCTAAAAGGGGCTGTCTTCTGTAGAAGCGCTAATGCCGCAGCGCTACTAGCGCTATTGCCGCTGCGCTACTAAAAGGGCTATCTTCTGAAGAAGCGCTAATGCCGCAGCGCTACTAGCGCTATTGCCGCTGCGCTTCTAAAAGGGCTGTCTTCTGTAGTAGCGCTAATGCCGCAGCGCTACTATAAGGGAATGTCTTCCAAAGTGGCGCTATTGCTGCTGCGCTACTATAACGGGCTGTCTTCTGTACTAGCGCTATTGCCGCTGCGCTACTAAAAGGGACTGTCTTCTGTAGTAGCGCTAATGCCACTGCGCTACTATAAGGGAATGTCTTCCAAAGTGGCGCTTTTGCCGCTGCGCTACTATAAGGGGGTGTTTTCTGAAGTAGCGCTATTGCCGCTGCGCTACTAAAAAGGGCTGTCTTCTGTAGTAGCGCTATTGCCGCTGTGCTACTATAAGGGAGTGCTTTCTGAAGTAGCGCTATTGCCGCTGCGCTACTATAAGGGGATGTCTTCTGAAGTAGCACTATTGCCGCTGCGCTAAGGGGCACTATTTTTAATTATGTAGTAGATCTATTTGTACATTGCCCACCCACCAACCCTCTTTTCGTGATGGTCTTACATGAAAGATGGACCAATGATTGCACAAGCCACTGAAGTCCTAACAAAGCTGGAGCTGATTTGAAGATATAACAGTATAGATCACTCATTTCTATGCGTTCCCTTAACATATCCATTAATATGGGAAAGTGATAATAATATAAGCGTTGCCATGCGAAATTGATATCAAAGAGTGGGCTGAGATCGGCTTCGACAGCCGCTGACGAGGACAGCATAAAACATGACCAGGTGGGGAGAAATCATTGCAAACTAGTGCCCCGTCTTGTAAGGCTATGGGGAAGACTAGAAGTGACTGAAATTCCTATGTTGGTGAAACAGTTAACATTGTTTGCTCTTGTCGAATTTGTTGTGGGGTTGGTTGGATGGGCGAAGAACTATTGGCACTGGGGCGTCCTACTGGTATTTGGCTTAAAGATAGGTGATTTCAGTATGTGCGGGGTTGAGGCTGGTTTTTCCTTTTTTTGTTGTTGTTTTCGTGTTGTTGTTTTTTTGTTGTTTTTTAACTTTATCTGGTCTTCCTCTTTTTCCTCTCTCTGGGAGTCTGCTCGATATAGACTAAATACTGTTTCAAAGGGCCCTTAAAATAAAAAAACAAAACAAAAAAACAATTACGAACCTACACATCGGACTGTGTGTGCACAAAACAAGCCCAGCAGCGTCTATATGAAATATCGTATTCAAATTTTACGAATGGATACCGAGTTCAACGTGTAGTTTCGTCTTCATCACAACACAGGCGCTTGAATTTCTATGCTAAAAAAAACACAAAAAAACTCGAAACCCTTTAAACTCGATGCAGTCTCTTGGCCAGGTATGCAAGCAAAAATGCCTCGATTTTTTGGACTGCTAAAATCGCCAGTTAGAAACACCCATACAAAAGCAAACTTCTTACCTGTAAACATCGTTCAAAAATGTATCATAGCCTGGATGTTTAGCGGCACCATTGAAATATATTTAATAGCATAAAACTTCAAGCGCCTGTGATCAGAATAAAAAAGAGAGCAGACCCTTGTATATCACTTGGGGCTTTCTATTCAAATAAAGACGAACCTTTTATGACCCAGTGCTGACCCGCAATGACCAATGTCACCAATGCCATCGGGTCATATGACCTACTCCATCAGGGTCACGAAAATGTGTGACAATACTAAGTATAAAGAAAGACGGCATTAATTTATATTTGATACATACACAAATGGAGCTAAATAAGTATATATCGTGAGAACATTGGGTTTCGGGTCAGTTTGTAGCGGTAAAGTGCGATTAAGGGCGTGTCTTGACCTTAAATGACGGGGTCAGCCCTCAGATATTGAAAAGCAAACTTGTCTTAAATGCTGGGTCTACCATTCAATATTAAAAGATCTCGTGTTTTCCTTTGCTTTCCTTTGACACCAACGAGAAGTATTCTCTTCTGTTTCTTTGCTTCAAATACTTAGCTGGGTTAATAGGGTTCGAAATAGATTTGTCCCCAGTCGACATCTTGTTAGTTTCTCCTGTTTTGTTCGGTGAAGAAAGTAGTATATCAAAGGGTTTATTGTTGCTGTTGTTGTTATTCTTTACGTCCACGTTAAAGAGCTATGGTCATGTCGGGACGATCAATTAATCTAACCACACTATTCCTGCACATACTTCCGCCAGCAACTGACAGCTGTCCTGACAACTGTCCTTCTTGAATCAGCGGAAGGAGAAACGAAAGTATGTGGCCGGACCGGTTATCGAACCTGAGACCTCTGGCTCTTGAGTAAGACGCGCTAGACTGTGCTACGCGGCTCAGCTTTAAGGATTTAATACGAGCATGCAGAGGCTTATGAATTACTCTCATGAGTGGTTATAAGCCTCTGGAGCATGATATTCCGCTATGAAACGCAAAGCACTAATGAACCAAGATGTGCGTTAACCCTTCTCATACTTATCGCATAGACTTATCCCCTTTAGGGAGTAGGTCAATTTGTGAGCCTGTCAGGTACGCTAGACGCCAAGTACACCCCAACAGTGGAGGTTGTCCTACGAAGGAGGGGATCTGCTTTCTAACACATCAAGTTTTTTTACCCACACTACTAGTATTGTAGATATCTAAACACCACCGAACACACGTCAAAACTTACGTATTTTTCTATATCAGTTTTTCCAGTGACACCCTTACTTGGTTGAACCCGAGTTTCTGCAAACAAGACTTAATCCACCTAAACTTTTACTGTTGATAAATGTTCAGCAGTTGCCCCCCCCCCTCCCCCCACCCCCATAGAAGCAATCGCTTTGTTCCTACGAAGCATACATTTGGGTCTAATATCTTGAATTTAAATGGTCTCCGGTTAGTCACGTGACCACCATATTTGGACGTTACGTGACAGTCTGACTCCTGGAACATGGCGGCTTACATCTCGTAAGTGGGTGAAATTTTCAACAATATCGGTGAAAGTTTATGGAATTATGGCTTCTTAGGTAAGGGTACCTACCTCCTTTTTAGGGTCAGATGTACTTTCGTAACATGACCGCGCTGATCTGAGTCTGCGCTGGGCGCACATCCACTTTGTTGCTTCTCTAGTGTCGCGGCTCATTGTCCATGAGGTCATAACATACGAGGGGATTTCAAAAAGTTTTGAGCCTCAAACAGAACGAGCAAGATATTTTTGGATTTATAGTGCTTTATTTTTTCTACATAGTTGCCTTTCAACTCCACATACTTGTTCCATCTGATGCCAGTCATTGATACCCGATTGGTAAAACTCAACATCTTGGTCTCCCAACCAGTCCTCCACCGCAGCAGTCAGCTCGTCATCATCCACAAATCTCTGGCCCGAATGTGCTTTTTAGCCTGGGAAAGAGGTGAAAGTCGCTGGGGCTAGGTCTGGAGAATAGGGTGGGTGAGGGATGAGTTATATTGTTTACCTCGGGCGAGAATTATTGGAAGACATTGACATTGACATCGATTCTCGGAATCGAGCCGAAGAATGAGAGACACTTTTCATTTTTTAAGCGCTAAAAAAACGTCGCCCTATGATGTTTGGCAAATTCTTCGATTCTCAGTTTAAGCGCTTTAAGTGTTTAACTCTTTAAGCAAATTAAGCTATTTTCGTCTCTGGTGCATAAAGAGTTAACAAAACTGACGCTCTAGTTCAACAGAAACATTTGAAATGACCCAAACTCGTTTCAATGCAACATCGCTCCGCTAAACTTGACCTGTATCACTGAAACCATGCAAAAGCTACACTTGTGTATCAATTAAGAACTCGTGTCAACTTTTGTTTGTTCTGAAACACCTGAAAGTCTCTTGTTACTTGTAAATCGAAATATAGATAGTCCCCGCATTAACTTAAATTGTCAGTTACTAAAATCCTTGATTTTAATGGGTCTCGAATACCTCTTGTTCCGATAGGGCATCCCTAATCCCCAGGTGTTTTGGGTTCATTTGTTGACTGTGTGACACTTAAAAATGTAATACAAAAGCAAATACTTAAAATGATTATACTACCAGCCCCAAGTTTGACTAAATGTTTCAGGATTAAAGAACAAGTGTTGCAAGTGTTGCTCAAAGCTGACTTTGATGAACATACAGGTCTGGAGCGGAAACGTGTGTAGATAAAACAAACCGTATACGCGTTAATTTTCGCGGGCTTTCATTTTTCGCGGTATTTCGCGGTCACTTCGAAACCGCGACTATTAAAATCGCGAATTGATTTCCTGTTTCGAACAAACTATCTTCAATAGACACAGTGTCCATATATTTGTTTCCGTTTGCGTCGGTAAATTCTGGAACTTTTCTCTAAAGCCAGATCTTTCATTAACCTGCAGCCGTGAGAAACAAACAGTTTTACTTTTTGCGCATGTTCCTGGCAGCGAAAAATTAAAATCGCGAAAATTAAGGTTTAAGTTTTTGACCCGAAACCGCAAAAAATTGAACCCGCAAAAATTACCGCATATACGGTGTGTATTTAGTGGTGGGACGTTAAACCTGAGTTCACACACTCAGTTTATTAACGCAAACGGTTGAACCCCACTTATCTCATATAGCATCATCTTCGCAAGCCAGTGGTACTAAGAGCACTTTGTTCCATACGTACCCTTGGCCGACGGCCTATATATTCGTAAATCGAATTTTCCACTGCGCCATTTTAGTGGATGCGACTTCTTCCGTGATGTTACGGAACGCGACGCGACTTGTACAACAATGCAAAGTTTACTATGTTTCATTTTTTTTTTTTTTAAAGACCTGGATTTTTGTCATTAGTAAGTTATGTAATCCTTATCTAATCCAATAAACAATCTTCTCTGGCTAGCCAGTCTTCTCTAGACCAGTGTCCCAGCAGTCTCTTTGGGAGGCCCAAAATGGGGGAAATAAATAACAGAGATACCTTGATTTAATTACTTGCATCAGTATTCTTCAAAGTTAGATGTAGAAAAGCATTTTTGATACATTTATTCTGGTAATGTTTACAAAATCTTAAGTTCACATATTTCCCTTTTCACAATCAGAATTCATATTAAGAGAAGCGAAAATAAAATTATTTACTCTGTGGAAAAAAATATTGAAAATTATAAATCCATAATTGCCAAATCACTGTCTGTAACCAACAAAAACTACAGTGTCAGTTCTTGTAAAAACAAATGAACTTTGACCAATTCACTGTTTTCAAAAGGTGTCAAAAACATGTATAATGTCACCAAACTGCTCAAAATACAGGCTTTGCAATTTATTTAAACTGAAGTCTTTTGGGTACCCAACTCTGAAGTGATCCTTGAAACAAAATTTCATCTTCAAATCTTGCATATTTTCTTGTTCTTGAGATTGTAATAATGGCTAATGCATTAAATTACTGAGCACTTGACTTACTTCACAAAAAAAAAAAAAAAAAAAAAAAAAATAGATAAATAGAAATTATATGAAAATAAGTGAATAAAATATAAGAAAGTAAAATTAAAATTACATATCAAAAATATACAAAAAATAAAGTAGTTAGTTAGTGATAATACATGAAAATATTTGTGAAAAATATTCAATTTTCAATTATTTTTTTTTCTTTCCTCAAGTTCTTTTTTTTTTTCTTTATTGTTTTTTTTTTTTTTTTTTTTTTGGTTTTTGCCTTTTTTTCTTTTTCTTTTCTTTCTTTCTTTCCTTTTTCTTTTTCTTTTTAAGTTAATATTTGAGTATTCTTTGACTATTAATCAGCCAATCATATTTTACAAATTATAGAAAATATTGTTCTGATCTCTTACATTTTGACTGATGCATGAATTTATCCCACTAGGGCCCCTCAGGCAGGCAGTGATTTCAGCACTGCATTGTTTTATGACCCATTATAATGAGGTGATTAGGAGGTGCCTTTGATTTTCTTATCACTTGTTTATTGGAGGGGATTAGTTTGGGGGGGTCAAAATGATAGAACAAAATCCGGGCCTTTAAGTTTCATAAAAGATCCAGCATAAGATTTCTGTCAGAGTGCATTGGTTCAGAAACCAACGCCTATTCACAATCCCTTACAATAATTGAGCCGCGACACTAGAAAACCAAAAATGTGGTTGTGCGCCCAGCACAGAATTAGATCAGCCTGGGCATCCGCCCAGTCTGATCAGAGTCTTCGTTGTCCGCATGGAAGTAGCCTAGACCCTAAGCTACTCTTTGAGCACTTGACGAAGGGTCTGATCAAACCGGGCGGATGCCCAGGCTGATCTGAGTTTGTGCTGGGCGCACAACCACATTGTTGGTTTTCTCGTGTCACGGCTCAATTATGCTCCTGTATAAGGACGTTTCTTACTTATTTTTACAGAACCTTGGAACCAGTTTTGTCTCAGGTGCTGTCAGAAATGATATTACATAAATTGGTGCACATACCTCCATGATCTTCCACCATTCTAACGGAGCCGTTTGTGGGATACCCTAATTGAATAAAGTTTCTGTTCTGTTCTGTTCCCAATGTCCTGCTTGGCACTCTTTGCTGCAATCTTTGATTAATCGGCAGCCATTACAGCATCTTAGGCTGATTTCCTTTCCTGCTTTTTCACATTTAGCACGGTACTTGGGAGTTTTGTCATCCGGTTCTGTATAATAGTCCTGGGATGCCGATTGTTTTTCGAAACTCAGAACAAACAGACTCTCAGAAGAGTGAACCAGTTCATTTAAATCACTTTGGTGGGAAAAATCATCAGAATCTAAACGACTGTAGCTGTCTTTACAAACAGCAGAGCTTGCAGAGGAGTCCCATTCAGTTTGAAAAGAATTATCCTGTTCTAGAATGGTCTCTGCTGACTGTTGCTGCGCGTCAATTGAGAAGCTTGGGCAGATTGTTCCAAAACCTCTGTCTTCCGGCACAATCCCATGACATGGTAGATGGGGATTTCTTTTGCCGCTTTGTTTTTCTCAGTGGCAAGTCATTGGTAGATTTGTCCTGATGATGTGACATTTTTGGCGGCAAAAGTGAAAAGCCTTTTCAATTTCTGGCTAATTTCCAAGAAATTGTTGAGTCTTTCCTGTCCACAACGTTGATGCAATCCAGAAGGGCTTGGGGAATTACACTGGAAAGCGGAAACTTTTCGGTGCTCAAAAACATCACGGTCATCCATTTTCTAAGGTGATCCGGGCCATCATTGAGAAGAAGGCAAAAACAAAAATGGGAGAATGAATTATTGTTTCCTCTGAAAGCGTTCCCATTCACCTTAATGCCACGCATGTATCCCAAACTTGCACTGACTCGATATGTCAGTGAAATATTCTGGACGGACCCTAGTGCCACGCATGTATCCCACACTTGCACTGACTCGATATGTCAGGGAAATATTCTGGACGGATCCTAGTGCCACGCATGTATCCCACACTTGCACTGACTCGATATGTCAGTGAAATATTCTGGACGGATCCTAGTGCCACGCATGTATCCCACACTTGCACTGACTCGATATGTCAGTGAAATATTCTGGACGGATCCTAGTGCCACGCATGTATCCCACACTTGCACTGACTCGATATGTCAGGGAAATATTCTGGACGGATCCTAGTGCCACGCATGTATCCCACACTTGCACTGACTCGATATGTCAGTGAAATATTCTGGACGGATCCTAGTGCCACGCATGTATCCCACACTTGCACTGACTCGATATGTCAGGGAAATATTCTGGACGGATCCTAATGCCACGCATGTATCCCATACTTGCACTGACTCGATATGTCAGTGAAATATTCAGGACTAATTCAATTGGTAGCTCATAATGAATATCACGGCTATACTTGATGAGCTGAGTCTTGAACAGTGAAATCAACTTGCAGCGAACAATAAAAGCGGCTGTGTAGGGAGTACCATGAGTGTCTTTTGATATCAAGTTTATCAGGCGAGACCAGAAACAGGGTAGGAATGGCGAGGCTTGCCGAGCCAGTCCGACGTGTTTCTAGTCAAGCCTGATAAACTTGATATCAAAAGACACTTACATGGTTTTCTATTTATCATGCATCGTTAGAAAATTTTACGGCAAACGCATTTTTGTTCGAACTTGCTGACGTCGCGAATGCGTTGGTATGACGTAAGTCGGTGACGTCAATTAACCAATCGAACGTTGATATCACGGCCAACGTCAGAATGTAGCCAATCGTCTTCAGAGATCGCGTCAATAGGCATGACCTGATAACGACATGATATCACATCATGTTATCATACCCCTGTTATCAGGTGATTTTTGCAACACATGCATGATAAATTACAATAAATGCAGTTTTGTAATACTGTCACTTAAAGTCTCCATAGTCCTTTCAGTGGTAGAAACGTCAAAACACGAATCATTGTGAAGAGCGGTCCAATCGTCACGTTTGGTGATAAAACGTAGGTTGGTGTGCATATACTGAGTCATATAGCTGTAAAAAAGCAGGGGAAACATGTTTTGTTTTGTTTTTTAAAAAATGACAAATTGGTCTACAAAAGACGATTTCCTTTACTGGTTTCCCGTCGTGCGGTTCAAGACGATAACTCTTGTACATTGTATTTTTACCAATTTTTTCACGCTTATGAAATCGAAAGTAGGTCATTTTGGTTACCAACTAAATTTTAAAACCTTTTTATATGAAACTCAGTGATTTTCTATTTAATTAACTTGACAAATAACGGTCATTTACAGCGACAAACAGTGAATAACTTTTTCACCCTTAAATAGAGCTATGAGACCTTTAAAAGTGGCACACTGCCACTAAGCGGCCCCCCACAAATACTAACGATATTGTACTTCTAGTGCCATGAGTAATAGATTTATTGACTGAACCATCTTTTTTTTTAAAGGTGTACTTTGGAGTCGTCACAAATGTGTTAAAGCACGACAATATGAGCCGCGACACGACAAAACCAACAATGTGGTCGTGCGCCCAGCGCAGACTCAGATCAGCCTGGACATCTACCCAGCCTGATCAGACCCTTCGCTAAGCGCTAAAAGGATAGCTATGAGTCTAGGCTACCTCCATGCAGACAGCGAAGACTCTGATCAGACTGGGCGGATGCCCAGGCTGATCTGAGTCTGCGCTGGGCGCACAACCACATTGTTGGTTTTGTTGTGTCGCGGCTCATATAGTGAAAAGGGAGGGAATCTCTCTTTTTCATTCTCAGATGCGCAATTTAGAGTACTTGCTGTTCGGGCATAGCATAAGGTTCTTGTTCAAGTTTGTAATAAATGTCACATTTTGCATCACCCACCTGTTGAAACAGTAACATAACACTCATTGATGTGTTAAATTTGATAAAGATCTATCATTATTAATGGCAATAAAATAAACAAGGGACCTTTTTAGAGAAAACGGAAGTATTAAAATTCTCAATGGAATAATCAAATGTCACTTACGCAGACAATGAAAAACAAACTTACCGGTTCGATGAACGTGTTAATTTCATTCTAAAAAAGCTGCGATTACTACTGAAAGGAAATGAAAGAGAAAGAAAGTGTTGTTTACAATGTTGTTGACAAATTGATAATTTGTATGCATTATGTGTTGATCTGTGTGTCCAATTAATTATCAAGTTTCTAATTGAATTGTTGTGTGTCAGTCATTTCCTAAAATTTTCATGATAGTTTTCTCACAAATAAACAAACATACCGCAGTTAGATCCTTGCATGCCAGACGATTGGATCCACCTCCAACTAAATTAAACTACAGTCAACTCTCGATATCTCGAAGTCAAATTTCAGTCTAAACTACTGATATCTCAAAGTAATTTTTCTGATACCAGAACATTTACTTTAAGAATTCAGTAGTTTGAGATAACAGTAGTTGAAATGTAAATAAAAAAGGAAGTATATTCTTTGATATAAGAAGATATAAGAGATATCAATGTTCGAGATATCGGGAGTTGACTGTATCAGGAAAAGCAGTTTTCATATTTCATGCTCAATATCAGCCCGAAGGTCGAAGGCCCAAAGACTTATACGGATCGAGGACTGATATGGGGTATACTATCAAAATGGCCCTCAATACAGACTTTACATTATGGCAAAAACACTGATGCATATCAAAATTTTGTCCTGACAAATTTTCAACATCTGCGTATTTAGTGAATTCGTAAATATTTCGATACCAACTGCATTGGCCATTTAACGGTTGGAATTTGAAATTTCTCAGTGGGGTAAACCCCTAGATATTTTCTCCATGGGTATGAAGCATGATAGTGACAATCATAAAATTGTCCCCACCCCCACCCACCTGGAAAACTTGGCAGTGAAACCGCCCAACGCCTTGACCGCGATCACATTTCAGAGGCACACGCCCTGCAAACGGAGTGTTGAAAATCTTCAATAAAATTCAAATTAACTACTCGATTGTTATCTTCAAAGCCGAAATCGTAAATTTATTATCTCTTTTCTCATATGAACCGCGACACGAGAGAACCAACAAGGTGCATGTGCACCCATCGAAGACTCAGAAAAGCCTGGGCATCCGCCCAGTCTGGTCAGAGACTTCGCTGTCCGCATGGAGGTACCTTAGACCCTTAGCTATATCCTTTCAGCGTACGGCGATAACTCTGATCTGACTGGACGGATGCACAGGCTGACCTGAGTCTCTCTGGGTGCACATGCCACTTTCTTGGTTTTGTCGTGTCGCGGCTCATATTTAAAATTGACAATGATGGCAAAAAGATATTGTGGAGACTAATTATGGTGATACAACGGGTTAGGCTGAGGGAAAAAGCCACTGCCAGAACTGCCAAAGGGTGGAACAGGTCCTTTTGGGCGCAAGTTTTCACTGTGCAGGTCAAAGAAATGTTGACAAAAATCTCAACACTGATAACAAGAAGAAGCCAATAAGATCGCGTTTCCTCTTTCCCCTCAGTTGTGCTGTTACCACCAGACTTATACTTTCTTGTTACGTGTCTCTGTAGTCTCTTCCTCGAAATGGAGAGGAGAAGGACGGACTCGGTGGCAGGAGTTGCCAATTATGGGCTCGTTCTCTTGAGCTTCACTGGGAACATCATTATCAGAATTGTCAAAAAAAAAAAAAAAAAAAAAAAAACATAACTTGTTACATGAGCGTTTGGGGCGGAAGCCATATTGAAAATTCTTCAGCTTAGTACATCCAAACATTGTCCCTTACTTCCAAGTGGATCAAGTTGTAATGTAATGGGCTGAAATGGAATGGATGAGATAATCTAGATTCCAATTGGCTTCAACTTGCTCCCGGAGCCTAGGCTGGTACCCTTACAAGAAAGAATTTGCTGCCTCAGAGGGAGCAAATTCTTTGTTGTAGGAGTACCAATCTAAATCAATGGAATGCAGTGGAAAAGATAATCTCTATCCTTCAATTCCAGTTCATTCTATCTTTTAAACTATGCCTCCTTTTTCTAATCGAATCGGGGCGGTTGTGGTCGGGCGATAGTGCTGGGTAAGTTTCAGTGCCAGGGCGTCGTACTCATTTAGTTAATAGTAGGGCAAGGGTCTACTGTGCTTTCAGTAGGTGCGGGTGGGGTATTTGGACATTTTTCTCTATCCTATAATTTCCCCCCTTTTCTCTCTCCCTCTCTCAGGGAGACGGCTTTATAGAACAGAATAGAACAGAACAGAAACTTTATTCAATTAAAACTCAGGCCACACACAGGTGACGTAAGAGCACACAGTATAAACAAGAAATACACAACAAAACTGATTACAAGAATAACTTATAAACTATCATGATGTAAACTTGCTCATAATTACTTTGATAAAGCCGGAAAGCTTCTTTAATGTTCCTATATTGTCAGAGCAAAGTAAATCTTTAAATTTCAACATGTTAGGTCTTGTATAAAAATAAGGCTCCAGGAGACGCTTACGTTCTGATTTAAAGAATTCACAACATAAAAGATAGTGAAACTCATCGCCTATTTCTCTTTTTGTACATAGTTGACATACCCTTTCATCTAGTGGAATATTTTCCCATCGACCCGTCTCAACGGGTAATTTATGGTTACTGGTTCGAAACTTGATGATCGGCAAATAGTGCTTTGAATCAAGTTTTGATAAATAGCTTTGAAAAGTAGATCTTGCTTAAAACTGGATATAGACTGAAATACTTTCCCAAAGAGCTGTTATACCCAAAACAGAAGCAAAACAAGCAACCAAACACAAATCTTAATCGAAACATCATACAAAAACGAACAATGGAATCGGCCAAATCGTATTAACTCCGTTATCTTTCGCCACATTCCCCCTTTAAACATCTTTAACGGTCTAACATCTTCCTAAACTCTTACTTTGATCTTGAAAAGGATGGAAGAAGCGTGTTAATAGAGTGATAAACTGGAGAAAGTGTAAATAAGAATACAAAAGAGTTAACTTTCTTCAAACGGGACTCCGCGATGATAGCTTTTGTGAAGTGTAAATCTTGCAAAATTAAATGTAAATGGTCAATTTTCGGGTTGCATCACGTCTGCTCTGCACTACAATGGACTTTATCCGCGGAGATAACAGCGGGACAATTTGCAAACGTGAAATTGCCAAGCGTTGAGGTCTGGTCGGTTGGTTGGTTTATAAGTGCCATTGAGACCGTATCGAGAGCCATCTCCGAGAGAGACTGTGAATAAGAGAATAGAAAAAACTCCAGCAGCCGTCATCCCTCACCTACTGCAAGAACACCTGACCATTCCCTACTTCAACACCCCCCCCCCCCCCCCCCCACACACACACACACACTTCCAATTACCTCTAGGTAAAGGTTAGCTTTTGTTTGTTATAAATAGGTTGACAATGCATGCCTACCAAAATTTTCATGCACTCCAACCCACACACCCATCGAGACATTCTAGGTAAGGTCACACACAGAACTTTGGCTGCTTGATGGGCAAGCGCCAATTTTGGCGATCTTTGCTGTCGAGCGACAGCTCTTGTTTATGCGAACAATGGCACATTTTTCCCTTTGTACTCATTTGAAAACGCAATCTCATGTTAAAGCTAATGCATTCATTTGTAATCCAGCGGTTGGGGTTCGAGTCCGGCTCGGCTTATCACGACGTTAAATCAAGTTTGATTCATGGTTGATTCAACCTTGTGTGCATGCTGGGTTATCTGTACAAGATTAAAGGCCCCATTGCTCTACCAGCATGAAAAACTTTATCATGAGGTATCGCTGTATCGCTGCAAGCTTCTCACTAAACTTTTGTCATTGTAAGTAATAGTTATACCATGGTTTGTCCGCCTGTACGAGGAGATAATCCACGAGCTTTAGCTAGTGGATTATCTCCCGGACAGGCGGACAAACCGTGGTATAACTGTTTTATGCCGCCCTTGTCAGTGTAGACCTTGCTCAGTGCGAGATATTTCGTTCTGAAGTTGGCATTTTCTGGAAAGGGTGCTATAAATGACCGTGATTAGCCGGCTTTATACAAATAAAACATCCTTGAGTCTCACATAAGAAGGGTTTGAAACCTTATTTTGGGTCATTTTAGTTGGCAACTAAAAATGGCCTACTTTCGATTTCAATAAGTTGAATAAAATGGTAAAAAATGCAAATAAAAAAAAAATACGCGCCTGTGGAGCCCTAATCACTATCCCGCCTATGTTTATATAGCACTGCTAGACGGGAAACCAGATCAGGAAATTGCACTTTGTAGAGCTAATTGTTATTTTTCTAAAAACGTGTTTTCTCTCCTTTTTGCCAGTTATTACTCTATACACACCAATCCACATTTCATTAACAAATGCGAAGGTCGACTTGCTTTTAATTATTACATGTATGCTTTCTTCTCATGTTCTCATTGTGCATAATATTGCTGATGTAGGCTATAAACATTGTTATATGTTTCATGCTGAATAAAGATTTGTATTGTATTGTATTGTATTTTACAATAATTTATTACCACTGACATAAGTGAATTCGTCGACAGAAACCGACAAAAGTGGATATGATGCTCTCGTGGCTGTTAGCCCTGGTGGACCATCCGTGACGTTATTTTAAATAGAAGAAACAACAAACCGACAAAAGAATTGGCATTGTGATAAATATGTGCTGATAGTATCCACATTTTATTGGAAACCTATACTTATTACAACCGTTCAGAAACATTTTTCCCTTAGATATTCTGTTGACCAGTACACCATATGTGAAGATTAAGGCTATTGGGTCCTTTGTCATGTTTGTATCTTTGAAATAAGAATGATTTTGCGATAAATCCAGACGCATACTAACTCCCAAGCCCACCCCATCATGATTGGAAACGTATAGAAACGTAAAGTCCCTTCTAATGCTGTCAGGGGCCCAGCTTCTTACAGTTCCCTCTCTCTTGGCACCCTAAATTACGGTCGCTAAACACGCATGGTACTAATTACGAGTACACTAGCCGGGCCGTGTGGCGCATTCGGTAGCATGTCTGACTCAAAAGCCAGATGTCCCGGGTTCGATACCCGGTCCCGTTTCTCCTTCCGTTCATTCTAGAAGGGCAATTGTCTGTCACTGGCGAAAGTATGTACACTCAGTACTTAGGAGGTGTAAGTGTAGTCCCGACATTTACCGTGGACGTAAAGCAACAACACAACAACAAAAAATAGTACAGTTGGCTGCATTATACACTTTTCTACGCAGCCAGTCTGTAGGAGTTGGGACGGCGTTTCATACATGACTGGGGTTGACAGGATCAATTTACATGTACATTGTGGGGGTTGTCGGGTGGTGCGATGGTTCTGTGTATAACTTCTAGTGCCGGGGCGTCCTACTGATTTGGAACATTGTAGGGCAAGGACCTACTGTAATTGCAGTAGGTGCGGTTGGGGTTGTTAGGACATTTTTTCTCTCGTCTGTCATTTCTCCCCCTCTCTGGGAGACGGCCCGATATAGACTGAAATACGGTCTCAAAAGGCCGTTAAATCCAACCAACAAGCATGTATATTGTACGGCATACAATTTACGAAATGAAAATATTGAAAGTATGACAGGTGCGCAGTGTCACACGGTATACATAAGTTGAATACCTTGTATAGGTATGACGCGTGTCAATGTCTTATCAATAAATGACCACAATTTATAAAGTTCGTGAGATGTCATAATTTCTTTGTTTCACAGATGTGCAAGGTTAGCTATAATAATATTAATACATACCCAAACACGCTTCAGTTATGCCTTGAAATAACAGTTGCATATTTTGACAGATCGTATGAAATTTGATGGTCAGTGCACCTAGTGCAGGCAGATTAGACTGCTCCAGTGTTGACCAGTTTGCCTGTTGGATGCTGTGTTGTAGGTTGGTTGGTTGTTTAGGTTTAACGGCCCTTTGAGACAGTCTATATCGGACTGTCTCCCAAAGAGAGGGAAAAAGAAGAGGGAAGGTATAGACGAGAGAAAAAAGGTCCAAACAATCCCCACCCGCACCTACTGCATTTACAGTAGGCCCTTGCCCTACTATTCTCCAAATCAGTAGGACGCCCCGCCAGTGGAAGTTAAACCCAGCACCACCGCACCACCCAACCATCCCCTGCTGTGTTGTTAAACGGGCTGTTATACTTTTATGACAGTTATGGTGTATCAGTTTATTACCAGCGGTATTATTATTACTATATTATTTTGGTGCGGCTGAGAAAATGTTCGATTAGCGCAGACTCAGATCAGTCTGCGCATTCTAATCAGAGTCTTTCCTGTTGGCATCCATATGAATTTGTACTACGAAAGCCAATACTCTGATCAGACTGTGCAGATGCACAGGCTGATGTGAGTCTTTGCTCCTAGCACCTTTCCCGTGGCTCGGCTTACATTTAGATTTGTTCTGCAGGCGCGTGCCAAGGCACGTGCTGTGAAATTCACAACCTCATGGGTGTCAGAATCCGTAGCAGTATTTCACGGCATTATGTATTTCATGGACTGGACTTGGACTCTGGACTTTGGACTCTGGACTGTGTAAAACCTGGACTCTGGACTTTGGACTTTGGACTATGTAAAACCTGGACTTTGGACTCTGGACTATGTAAAACCTGGACTTTGGACTCTGGACTTTGGACTATGTAAAACCTGGACTTTGGACTCTGGACTTTGGACTGTGTAAAACCTGGACTTTGGACTCTACAAAAATCTTAACTCTGGTGCAATCTGACCATTAAGTTTGATACAGCTTATTCAATGTTGGCATATTAGCTGTAACAACTGTACCTTATGTCCATTCTTTTGCAGAAAATATGTTTATATTTATAATATGAGCAGCCAACCTGCTAAATGGGTGTGTGCTCAAAGTGCAAATATGACGCATGGTTCATTTCATGGAATGGATTGGAATGGAATGGAAGAGAAATCTCCTTGTTGTCCCACTTTCAAGACAGGGCAATCATATTATTGAAATTCTTAGAGCTGGAAGACCTTTTATCTGATTTATAGGGTATGGGAGTTCTTTTATGAGAATTGTTTTCTAAACACATATACTGTGTTTACTCTAAATACTCGGACACTTTAACAATTCCTTGCATTAAATGTCTTCTCATTGAGCATTTTATAAAACTTGGCGCAGACCCTTATCAGACTGTTCCAAACAGCAGTCTAATTTGGGTCTACACTCTACAATGGTTGTTCAGGCATATAAACTATTGTTAAAATATTTTGAGTAAATGTGGTATGTCAGAGATATCATCACAACTTTTAATTGGGCTTAACTAGTTTCATGGTGAATCATAATAATATTGACAAAGTACCTTTTGTCAGAAATCAGTTCCTGACAATGTGGTAGATCTGGGCCTATAGCAACTTGATTTATGTATTCGCTTGGAGTTCAGTTCAGTAGTATATCTAAGCATACAGTACCATCAGAATATCATAGGTACACAGAGAGCAGTCTTGACATGGTGTGCCCATGTACCTCTATTTGTTCTTCGTGAATGTGAATCGCAAAGTTGAAGATACACATTTAATAATATGAATAAAACCCTATCTGATTTACATGACTGAATGAAGAAATTGAGCATTGTGGTTACATATAGGAAGGACTACTATATAGTGCATTGACCGGACCTCATAAAGCCACTTTTGCTCTATTGTCCTTCCCTTCCCCACCCCTACCCACACACACACACACACACACACACACACGAAAATTGGCTATTTGAAAATTTATTATATAGAGTAGAATTTCAAATTCTCATACATAAACATGCACACACTCATTAATTATGGCTTTACATAAGAATACATTCATGCTCACATGAGTATGAAGACAATGACATTTCATTTCTTTCTCGTTTGGCAATAGCTGCAGAAGAAAGGACCCGAAAGCACCTTTGTTTATTCTTTCATCCTTAGACTGCTAGACACACACATAAATGCACTCAACCGTTTCCAGGTGATTTCTCGCCATCGCTTACATGCATACTTAGTGCATACATATGCTACATGTAGCATAGAGGATGATGTACAAATGCACAGATGAGCGGGAGTTGTGTTCATTCATGCTAGTTTTAGCAGGGTCACAGTCTCTGGGCACGAAACTATAACAGAAACATTACCCCTGCTTATGTTGTGTTTTTGTGCTGATGTACAGTTTTGGTGGTTTGATAAGGCTGACACCATCGCCAACGTTCAGGACAATGTTGATCTTATACATGAAATACCTTATAGTGCTGTGAAAAATGTAAAATTGGGACACCTAAAATATTTACTGCTATTGTCCTAAAATGGACCAGTTTGGTTTACAATGCCGTAATGCATCCAAAAATGCAGATGGGGTGGCAAAGAGTGTAGACCCTTAAAAGACTGATCTGGATTTGCACTGTATGCTGCACCTGTCCCAATACTCAGATTTTTACGGTAAGTTGTCTGCTGTGGTTGTCCCAGAGGGGCTAAAAAATTTCGTTGTTGGTCTCATCTGAGCTGAAGGCTCCATCGTAGGGTAGGTGGGGGGAGGGGCAGGGGGGAGGCACAATTAATTAAATTTGCTTCCCTTTGCACGAGGGGGCAGGAGACACATTTAATCAAATTTGCTTCCTTTTGCATTTATATGCAACAATGCTTAAACATTAGATTGCAGTCTACTGTATAAAAGATGGTAGATATTGTCAACTAATGAGAACATGAAGACTGTTTAGTAGCAGAGGTCAAGATCATTCTTGACTTTTGGACAGGGCCACTCATAATTTAACAATTTAAAATAAAATTTTTCCTTCGAAGCCACTGTACCTGAAGGGTTGTGATGACATGACCAAAATGGATTAGGTATAGCAAAGTATTGGCCCAAGATCGCTGCATGCTCATATATTCTCATTAACTCGGAGCAGTGCATTCAGGTGAGCGATTTAGGGCTTCACGACCCTCTTGTCTCAGACAGCAGAGTACCTGTACTAGCGGATTTAGTGTATGTTCGCCTTTCGGGCTCATCTCCGTTTTAGAGTAGACACAGGTCCGATTATTATTTTCAACCTAATAAACCAGGATGCCCTGCATTGGATTAAGAAATGTAAGGGTAGTGGTGGTCGGTGATTTCATCACTGCAGCTGGTGCCTGAGAACTGTTTTGTTTCAGCACATCTGGACTTAATCACAGCAGACAACTTACTGTAAAATGTTATATGTCAACAGTGTCCTGATTAGGCTATATATTTATGGCTCATCTGGTTTTCAATCCATTTTTTGACATTTATTAAATGCAACAATTCTAAGATCAAATCTATAGCACACTGTAGCAGTAACTGAGACTATTTTGAAGTGTTGATAAGATAGCCTGGGAATACAAGTATTACAGTTAAGATGCCCTGCATAATGAAATGGATTCTCAGCTAATTACGATAACTACGAGGGTTGATCCAGAAGAAATGCCAATGAAGCTATGAAATTGAAAGCTACAGAATGTCATATCCAAGTAGCGTTATCTACCCAATAAACGTCCCTGCTTCAAGAAACGCCGCCCGCCCCTTTTCCGAAAAATGCTATTATATTAACTTGCCATTTCTGTGTGCTGTTCTGGATGAGGTAGTTTTTTGACATGGCACGGGGTCAACGCTTAAAGAAAAGTATTTGCTCCTAGAGGGGTAAATTCTTTCCTTTAACAGTTGACCCCTATGTAGAAGGGAGACAAAAACAGAGTTGCTTCCTCTGAAAGCATACCCATTCAACTTAATACTGTTTTTAAGAGGTATTTTGGCATTGACTGAATTACTACATTTTATGCCCCCTTTTGTAAAATGCAACGCCCCAGGGCGTTTTGTAGGATTAATACGGTATTTGAGTTATAGCCTGAAAATGTCGTAAAAAATATCAAGCAAAGTAATTGAGATATCGAGATAGACAGGAGGCATGGTAACGACAAGTGTCACACGTCAATGACGTTGTTGTGTCATGATTTTCTTCTCCTTTCCAATCCAATCCATTCTTACCTATAAAACAAACTATGCCTCATATTTAGTCATGTGGTTGTTAGAGAGGTGCCATAGTTGAGTGGTTAGAGTGACTCACTGATGGTGCAGGAAGTCGCCGGAAGGTCGTGCGTTCGCGGCTCACCGTTGCCATCCGACGACTGGAAAACTCTCTCTGTCAACCCAGCAGTAAATGGGTACCTTTATTGAATCAGGGAAGGATAAGGCAGCGAAAGGAAAGAAATGGGCTCTGCCTTTCATCAGCTGTGCTCAAGATACAGTGGGTATCTAACCCCCACTGCCCCTACGGCTATTAGGTTATGGGAAACCTTTACTTTACCTTTTAGTTACCTCCCCATTAAGCTTTAGCTAGGGCTACCCTTAGAAGCCTTGATCCAAGATCGCTGCATGCTCACATAATCTCATTAACTCAGAAGTGATGGATCATCATATATCAAATCAAGTGAAAGATTTAGGGCTTTTATCTCACACAGAGCAGCTGTTTATGATCAATTATGTCCAGTAAAACAATTTTGACATTCCGAGTGCCAAGTATATGGCTATCAGCAATTACAATAAACTGAAACAAAACTGTCACAATAGCTCCATGCATCGGGAGATTCTAAGGAGTTCAAAAGTCCAGAGTCTCTATACTTCAAAGTCCAGAGTCCAAAGTCCAGGTTTTACATAGTCCAAAGTCCAGAGTCCAAAGTCCAGGTTTTACATAGTCCAAAGTCCAGAGTCCAAAGTCCAGGTTTTACATAGTCCAAAGTCCAAAGTCCAGAGTCCAGGTTTTACACAGTCCAAAGTCCAGAGTCCAAAGTCCAGAGTCCAAGTCCAGTCCATGAAATACATAATGCCGTATTTCACTGACAGATTATTACAAAAACCACATTCCTGTCATTTGATTCGTTCCAACATTAATGTCATTTAGACAAGTCTGGATTTTCCGCGCGTATGGCTCGTGTCAACACTGGATTAACCACAATACTTGTTGATTGTGGTATTTTAATTCAATTAACAGTCCTAATGAATGCTAATGGATTTTCACAAGAAGCCTAAAATACACAAAAAAAAAGAGTTGAAATAAAAACAAAATATTTCGAAACAGACATTGCAGCTAAACGGAACATTTTTAATCGATTTGGTAAATTCTGGCACAGCACACGACGTTGCACTGACGTCGATCGACGTCAGTACAACACCATTTCGATTTAATGTCCGCTGGGTTCTTTCCTCTGTATCTGTTCACGGGCGTAGTGATAAAATTTCTCATAAATTACAAAAAATAAATTCGTTACAACAAAAAGTCTTCGGCAAAATTAACATTCGCTCTAAAGCGCTTGCAAAACAAAGATTTTAAATGTTGACATGCGCCTAAGTTTACTTTCGAATATTTACAATGCGATAAAAGGTTTTATAAAACCAAATTATCGTTGATTTAATTATTACGAGTTTAGGAAGTCTTTGTCTGCGGTATCGAACGGTGGTCGGGGTGCATCTGTCGTGGGATTTATACCACAATATCCGGGTATAAACAAAGATGGGAGGTACACCTGTTTATAGAGTGTTACTCTACGAATAATTGAAAAAGGGCAATCTCGCTAAATTGGGAGAAATTTGCGGCAATGTGCGAGACGCATGCCTGTGGTGTTACATGTGGAGTGGTCCAGCTCTTGCCTGTTTACACGATATGTATGTTATTTTATTTATGGGCGGTTGTGTGTCCAATCATGGTTGCCAAGTCGTGAATTTGATCCGTCGTTTCTTCAAGACACTTTCAGTTAATTAATGAAACTTAACAGTGGCGTGGTTTCGTTGTGGTTACACGTAGGCCTACCAGAGCAATTTTTATTATACAATGGGTAGCAAATGTGCTCTTTGTATACAGGTTATTTATTATTATTATTTTTATTCAAATCTAATCCCTTCCAAACTAGCCTTATGAAGATGAATATTAACAATAATAATCATAACCACTTGAAAACTACTTCTCTTTGTTTTCGTCTGTTATCCAATCGGCCCATCATTCGATCTGATTAATTTTTGTTCAAATTAGACATACTAGTAAATCACAAACTAAAGGAAATGTTTAAAAACATCTTATCCGGTCTTTAATAATTTTCTTCAAATTAGACAATAATTACTAATTAAGGAAAATATTTGAAAATATTAATTAACAATAAAAACAAAATAATAAAATTTAATGCACAATTGAATGATTTGATAGGCGCTATGGTCCAGCCGGCTATGGTGCAAAATGTCGGGGGTACGAATCCCGAACGAGCCAGCCGGTAACTCTGTCGCCTGTTTCGAATCTGAGCGAAAAGAGTAAGATGAGCTCCATCTTTCATATGCTGTGTAATAAAGCTCGTAGATTTCTCCTCGTACAGGCGGACAAACCATGGTTTAACTATTTTATACCACCCGTACCAGTGTAGAACTTTCTCATGGCAAAATGTTGCGTACTAAAGTTGGCATTTTCTGGTAAGGGTGGCATAAGCCCAAAATGTGCCTACCCAGCCCGCAACTCGTAGGGAAAATAAATCGAAGCGCATAAATAAAGTTTCCTTTTAAAAAGGAAAGGCTTGCCGAGTTTTTACAGTATGTTTATATGGTCGATGTACCTGTTTTCGGGGTGCTCCAGAATTCGGGGTATTATAATAGATTATACTGCTTAGCTTGCCAGGGATGTCATACGATGAATACCTCTTGCAAACAGAAAGTTGAATCAGCATATTTCGGCATTCTCTAATTGACGCGCGAGGGCACGTTAGTATTGACGTCATCTATGACGTCGTCGTTCGTGACCGTGGAAGCCGCCATATTGGAAACACTGCAACGTTTATGAAATGTAGCGACGAAGATGAAACGGCGATTTATTCAGTTATGAACTTTTCTTCTGACAATTAAAAGATCATTTCTACATCCTAAAGAACGGCAGGTCTCACGAAGGCAGTTGTTAGCGTTAGGATCTGCAGCTGAGGCACTTTGTAGGCGAGTTCTTTAACATACCCCGAGAGCACATTCAGCCGAGCATCTATTTGATTTTGATCAAAAATGTGAACATGGAGACATACGGGCATAAAAATGTAAGTTACATATAACTCAACATATATTTCTGTGCACACATACACTATCAGCTTGTGGTCTAGGTTGATCATGCACTTTTTATGTTGCAAATAAACGTTAATACCCCGAAAACTGGTACAGCCATCATATTACAGTACGTTAATACTAACGGAATGGGAATTATGAGAATTGGCGTATGAGGACTGAAGAAATGAATTCAGCCTAATTATGAAGTTGTTGTTGTTCATTTCTCATGACAGTTTATTTCTTAACTAAATCCCCTCTTGGGCCAGCGATGCTGCAGTGATTGGATTCCGGTTGCATATAAAGGTTCTGCTTGCATGTCAAGAAATTCCTGTACAACCAAAATGACGTTATTATCACTGGCAAACTGATTGTTTCGAGTGCTGGTTCGGTTCTGGCTGAGAGAGATAGACCAGCGGCTCACCCATTGTCTCAAAGCTCTCATAAATCCTTCAGAGCTAGCCTCAAATGATTAAAGTCTCAACGGTTCTGAAATTTTCCACTCTTTTCGTTACCTGTATCCCTACAAGAGGTTTCTAAGACAGACTATTCATGAATGGTCAAAAAGTATTGTTTTTAATTTAGATGTTGAATTGTGCACATTACACAGCTGCTTGCGATCGACATGGCCTTTACAATGAATCTGCGTCATGCTTTATAATTACACAATCATGTATAAACACGGTCAGCTGTGCATATTAGCCACACACACAGATATAGATCGGATACTTTATTGGTAAGATATGATGAGTGATGAGGAAAAAACCAGAAGCGCCTGCTTGCTGAATTTATACAATATTTTGACTGATTTTTTCTGCTTTGACAGGTTTACAAATAAATAAATCGGCCCACGCATCAGCGCAGTCTGATCAATCTATCCTCAGTTAGCATGATATATATTCTGGATCTGCCGAAAAAGAAAGACCCTGGTCAGTCTGCACCGATGCTTTAGCTCGAGTGTGGTGACTGCTCTAAGTAAATACATTACACAATACTCTAAGACTTTTTCGACCATCGCGGCTGCGAAATAAAGATAGCAAGCTTTTTGGTAAAAGCTTATACTTGTTTGCTAAGAGTCGAGGATACGGAAAGTGCCGACAGTTGGCGGCAGTGCGACCAAAAATAGAATAAATTCCATATGTTATTTTTAGCAGATGCGGTAAACCTGATATGGATATAAATAAACAAAATCGGACGAGTTCTCTGGTTATTGCGATGAAACGTTCGTATAAGTGAAGAAACATGAACAAATACAGTCTCAAACCGGAACGAGCTTTTCAATCTATATGGCTTGCGGCCTTTGGGCCGCAAGCCAAAAATACACAAGCCTATCCGAGTTGCCTCCCTTGCCTTCTACGCACTTCACATGTAATTTGCGCTACAGCGATGAATACGTTCTACTTCTCAGTTTTATTTTCCAACATATCCTTCAAATCTTGTTTATTTGCAAATTTATGCATTTTTTTTATTTATTTATCTATTTACTTTTATAATAATTAATTTGAATTTTTCTTCCAATAATTATTTAATTTCAATTATCAGAGGGAGGTAAAACCATCAGCGGGTAGTGTAAATTGCTCGTTATCCTCTAAACCAATCAGCGTGTAGGTTTTCTGCAAGTCTCGGCGGCGCGAGCTAAGCCCCGCCTACTACAGCGGTAATTGACTGTGATAAGTACGCGAAATGCATTATCCACAAACAGTCGTGTTTTGGTCATCGAGCGAGTTGGATTATCTGTTTGTGTAGTTTATCATGCCTGTGAGAGCTTTAGGATTTAATAATTTTCCAGAAGCAATGGAGAAATCTAAAGTTAGAAGATGTTTGTTTGGTAAACCGGACCATGAATCTCTGAGGAGGGATTTAGATATTCAATTAAAAGATACGCGGACAGAAATGCGGAGTACGTGGAATTTTGATGCGGACTTGGACAAGCCACTGGACGGCAGATATGAATGGACCCTTATTAAAGAGGAAGATTATGTGCCAGCGTTTTATTCAAAGGGATACAGGCCTACAAAATTCAGCAAAAGGCTGGATTTAAGTAGTGAAGCGTGTGATAGTGCATCTAGTCAACAGTGTGTAACCCCTTTGAGAACTGAACTTCAGTATGATAATGAGTCGGACGATGATTTACAAAGGGAAAATGAAACGACTCCAGAGCTGGTAACTCAACGACAGAGTAGAATTGATGGTAAGTGCTTTTTATCATTTTTCTGTTGATTAAGCTAGCTGAAAGTTCCCAAACACATTTTCAGCAAGCTCCATCCATCTGTAAGCTAACCCATGCGTGACTATGACCTAGCTAGATGAAAACTACAACTTTCGTAGTAGCGTAAAGAGTTTGCTAACTGGAGTAAAACTCGGTGAAATAAACACTCGTGAAAATAACAGCGTATCCGGGGCAATCAAGTCTTATTTACATCAGTCAGTACACGGAAAAATAGCAACACGTGTGCAATTAGTGTAGTTTCAGATCAGCCAGCACTCCAGCGCAAGTTTTACCAAGTTCCCTCTCATCGACAAATAAAAGGATCCTTAGAAAATTAAAGAAATCAGCGAAGTCGCAAGCTTACGGGGATGCGCCGGCTGATAGGGGTTTCGATGTTCGTAAAATTTCCGCAAGAACCCATTCTTTTGAAGCTTGACATTAGTCCCTGGGAAACTGGATAATTTATAGTTGCTGCGTACTAACTGCAAGTGGTGACATTTTAGCAACCTTCAAAACGAATCCAAAACAGCAGCAAAATAACAACAAAATGACGTTTTACTGAATTTTATATAAAGTGAAATAGAAGATTGTAATCACTTCATCGAATATGCAGTGATTACAATATTTAATTTTACTGTATTTTAAAATCTTTCTTTTACGTTACGCAAAAAATTGGCAAAGAAAAAGTTCAAAAATTGAAACGCGGTTATTTAAACCCAACGTGTAGAATCTAGTCATTCGTATTTATGCGGGAAATATATCTTCTTTGTTAGATCAGACCACAATACCTACAATTGGCAGATTACCCTGTCCATGTCTGAACATGTCCGTACGTCAAGCTAGGATTTGTCAGCGCGGCTTTTTATTTTCCCTCCGTTCATTCATAAACACGAACAAGAAAGAACATGTTTTCTAGTCATACATTGTGTCTGTATTTACATTTCACAGAAGATTAAATTTTGTATTGATTTGTATTGATTGATTTGTATTTATGTTTTGACAACAAATAAGATGATTATTGGCTGTATATGTTTTGAGTATCATAAAGTTTTAAAATAAAAACATGATTTAAACCAAGATATATAAGAAATATACAGCACACATAACTGACCAATTTTACTCAGTTCTTTTCAGAACTGGGCTGTTGGTTTTTAAATTACTTTTTACTTTCCTGCTAAAAATTATAAAAAGATTACATATTTTTCGAAACTGTTCTATTTACATTAGCGCTTTTAGGGACCTGGGTCTGGACAACAGTCAAGAAAAAGTTTGATTTGCTACAAAAAAAAAAATTCTAGTATACTGTAAAAGCTGAAAACTGTTTCAGCAGAAGTAAAACCATTCTCTCATGAACAGCAGGTTGACTGGTTGACATGGAAACAAAGAAAACCATAAAGCAGGGGCACCAGATAAAGAGATTTTATGATAAATTTTGTGTGATTTCTACCATTCTTCCTTGTAGAGCTATTAGAACTCGCTTGACATATAAGTGATTTCTCATTTCCCTATTAAATAAACGTTGCGCATATTATACAGTCAACTCCTGATCTTGAACACTGATATCTCAAAGGATCTTCTTAGACCAAAGAATATATTTCCTATTTTTATTTACATTTCAACTCCTGTAATCTCAAACTACTGATATCTCGGAGTAAATTTTCTGGTTCCAGAAAATTTACTTCGAGATATCAGTAGTTTTGCTGGCTGAAATTTGACTTCCAGATATCGAGACTTGACTGAATATTACGAGAAAAATCTCCCAGGACTATTATAAAAAAACAGGCTTTATCTGAATCTCATAAGGCAGTTTCCCCATGTTTTCCCAACATGACCAGATGTTACCATTTGTAAATTGTGCATGAACAATGGAATAGTAATAAATGAAATCAATACCCAACCTGGTTATTGACACAGACTTTGAATCATCAATAAATGACAAAACAAAATGTCAGCTGATATTGACAGGTACTAACATTTTGTCAATTATGATTGCATAGTTGGAATGTACCATTTTGTGCAACCAAGTAGACATGGACTGCAGTTATCTGTAAAAAAAATGACATTGCTTTCAAACAGATGATGCCTTTGTCATTTATCATAAATGACAAAGGCATCATCTGTTGGAAAGCATTGTCATTTTTTTTTCGTTAACACTGCTAAAGCTCCTCACACTTTTTTTCAGCACACTCGGGATTTTATGAGAGCTAGAAAAATTAGCTTCAATATATGAAGTATAATGCTCTGAACAACTGGGGCCTGGTGACAGTTACGCAGAGGAATCAATGTTTTTTGTCATGTTTTGTATAAGGTGCCGTCTTAATAACATGTGTGACCAGTATTTGTAATATGAGCCGAGACATGTCAAAACCAACACAGTGGCATGTGGGACCATTGAAGACTCAGATCAGCCTGGGCATCCGTTCAGTCTGATCAGAGTCTTCACTGTCTGCATGTAGCTAGCTTAGACCCTTAGCTACCCTCTAAATGCAAAACAAAGACTCGATCAGATTGGGTGGATGTCCAGGCTGATCGAAATCGGCACTGGGTGTGCGTACCATTTTGTTGGTTTTTTCGTGTCACGGCTCATATAATTGTTTAATATTGATAAAAAATATAATCCAAATTATCCAACCATGCCTAAAAATTCTAACCTGTTTCTTTCTTTTCAGAGCATTATCCAAAAGTAAAACGGTGCAAAAGGCGTTTGTCCCATTCAAGTTCATCAGATGAAGAAAACAGCGTTACAGAAGAGAGAAACACAAAATTAAGAAAATTAGAGTAGAATCTATCTTCAAAAGATATATTTATTTATTTATTGGTAAGTTTATTAAAGTCATAGCACCAAATAATTTCCTTAAAAAATCATAGACTGCATGTACATATACATATTTAATGTTTGACCAGAATTTGCTTTCACTAACTTGCATGTAATTGACTTCCTCTGCAACAGGAAATTATTGAACTTGTGCGATAAAAAAAAGTCCGATCTGTCTGTCTTTATGTTCTTTAATATTGAAGAGAAAGGCTACTTATTGATCAGCACAAATTGAAACATTGTGTACAGTTTATTAGAAAGTTGCTATGACAGGATCATGTCAGGCAATGTTTATTTCTTGCCCAGATCAATTAAACCATTTTAACTGAAATCGACACCACTTGCAGCATTGGTAAATAAGTATTAATTGCTTTTTAATTAGGGAAAAGTTTAAGCCAGGTTCATTGATGTATCAGCCATAATGTTTTATAACTCCTTGCTCTAAAAACTTTTGACAGACATTTACGCACGCCGCGGGATGTAAATTTGCATAAAGCTTGACCTAGCGTGCGAAATTTTCTCCCCAGATACGAGGGTTTTGGAAAGCCACGTGACTACTAGGTTGTCGAGGTTACTAGCGTATCTCTTGAGCTATATTTGGAAACTCATTACGGCAATACACAAGGCCGCGTGGTTTTTAATTGTACCATAAATGCGCTCAAGCAAGACAGTCAAGACCCAGTTACATAGCATATTCATGAAGGATAGACTTGAAAGTGTTTGGGAGAAAACAAAGCAGTCATTCTTTTAGCTGTAAGTACAGCTAAAAGAATGAATGCTTTGTTTCCACACTTCTTTAAAGTGCATATGCCATATTTCCCTGGAAGTAAGTTTACATTGAGGAAAGTATTCACAGATGCACCTGAAGAGCACTTCTAAAGAGCCGTTCTTTAGATGTGTATATTGTTATAGCCGTGAGAAATAAGGTTTCTGTCTACATTAGATCTTTGTGTGTAAAGGGTCGGAAGATAAAGATTGTGTTTTGATGATTCATTGGGTTTTATACTAACATAATAGTATGTTCTCTGCACTTTTACAGTGCACCAAGCTTGAGAAAGCCTTTGAAGTTTTACAACAAAACTGCTTGAGAAAGTTGAGTAAAGCAAATATCAGAGCTCCAGATAAGAGGGGGTATTGAGGATAATTCAAAGATAATTTTTCTTATTTCTCAACGAAAACATATGTTGTGACCCCTCATCTGAACCGTCTCGTCGAGACGGTTCAGATGAGGGGTAACAACATACGTTTTTATGCAGGATTAACAAAAATAATCCCTAATTATCACCAAATACCCCCTTTTATCTAGGGCTCTGAGTAGCACTGCTTTGAACTTGCAACCACCCACTGAAAAGTCAATGGCCCCTCAGTTTGAACAACAGCATATGTAAAAAGATTTAACCATACCAAAAATCATGCCCTGTTTACTTGCCCTTTGATGCAGCATATACATGATGCCCTATTTACTTGCCCTTTGATGCAGCATATAACTTTAAACATTTTCTTTTTTACATTTTCAGCTTTCTAAAGCAAAGTGCTAGCCGGTAGGCGTCATAATGTGATACCACCCCAAGGTACAGACAGATGGACAAACCATCAGTTTGGTTGTCTTACAGGGTAATCTGGTCAGCTGTTCCAGCCCCCTGTCAGCTGTATACATTACGATCATGCTGGGACCACACACATCATCATGGTAGAACTTGTTTGAAATCTACCTGTTTTGGATTTAATTTCCCCCAGAGTTATAAATGAGTGATGTATTCAGCTTGTAAGAAGAGTGGTTTCCATAGCAACTTTGGACTGGAATGTGATAGAGACTTGCGTCCAGCGGACATTCACCATAAAATGGTGAAACTTACATCAACTATTGAGATAGACTGCAAGAGATATTTATCTAAAATAGATTTCTTCAAAAGAAATCTAAACATGTTATTTAATTGTGTGTCATAATCATTTTAATACATTCTTTTTGCAGGTACAAAGTTTCTCTCAGGGAGTTTGTGCTTTAATGCACAAAGTCCCTTTGAGAAAATTTGTCTAAATCAGTTGTTAATTATCATGCTTTCATCAATTTACACTATCAGTCATTGTACTAGCCCACAATGAAATAAGATTTTAACAACATACAAGGAAATGACATAATTACTTCAAAGTTTCCCCATACTTAATGTAGATTTCTTTGTTGTAACTAGGCTTCAGTTTGGCCTTGGGGGTCAGTTGTCTACATTGGCCATTAAGAAATGGACAGTGATTGACATTTCATTGATAGATAACACACCTGGTCATTAGCTTACAGACAGTTTGGCAAAATTTACATTAGTTCACAGAGCTGAAATGTTTTGGACATAATTCCCGCATTTTCTTCCCATTTCATGGAAGTCATGCAGCATAATCAATAGATATCATGCATAATCCATAAAAATTGTACATAAAAATCATAATCGAATCATTACAAACACAAAACAGGAAGTTTATATGACAAGTTAGAGAGAAAAATCAAACTTTGATATAAAAAATTATACCGTTTGATTTTAAGGAAAAAAAAAAATCAGTTGTACTGTAGAGTTTGGTATAAAAATGCTAGATAAAGGATGAACAGGCATATATTCCTGGTTATAGTAAACTGATCACATTTACTTCAGTTTATTACAGTTAGGGATTATTTTGTTTGCCCTTAACCAGAGCTCTAGATAAGAGGGTGTATTTGGTGATAATTAGGGATAATTTTTGTTAATTCTGCATAAAAACATATGTTGTGACCCCTCATCTGAACGAGACGGTTCAGATGAGGGTCACAACATATGGTTTCGATGAGAAATAAGAAAAATTATCCTTAATTAGTATCAAATACTCCCTCTTATCTAGAGCTCTGCTTTACAGCATAAGTATAAGATGTAGAATTTAACCACATTTATCAGTAAGATGACCAGTCATAATAGGGTTCAAAGATGGTTTTAATTGGATTTTGTCTCCATTCCTAAAATTGCTAATTTTTGGATATGAAGATCGGTAATGAAAGTTAGAATCAACTTGAAAACTAGTTGACTGGTTTGTTTTACTAAGGATACTTGTTGATGAGGTTCTACATGGCAATACAAATGTGCAAAATGAATGTTTTATATAGTATATAGTTTACAAATGATACATGTTAGATAGGGTCCATTTAACACAGAGCTCCAGATAATTTGGGGTTTTGCAGATCTATAATTCTGAGTTATTAAGGATAAAATGTTGTGATCCCTTCTAAGAATCGTCTCGGTGAGGTGGTTCTAACGAGGGGTCACAACTTACTTTTCCAAAAGAATCGTAGGATTATCAGAGTCCTAGATAAGAGGGATATTTGATGATAATTGAGGGATAATTTTCTTTATTTCTCATTGAAACCATATGTTGTGACCCCTCATCTGAACCGTCTCGTCGAGACGGTCCAGATGAGGGGTCACAACATATGTTTTTATCCAGAATTAACAAAAAATATCCCTAATTATCACCAAATACTCCCTCTTATCTAGGGCTCTGATTATCCTTATTACCCCTTCTTAATCTGGAGCGCTGATACATGGCAATACATGTGTGCAGTGCAAAGTACATATCTGTAAAAATGATCAGAAATGAGAAATAATGCATTTACACGAACATAAATCTTTCATTTTCATTGGTGCAATTCTAATATTAGCATTTTTGTTTCACTACTATTTTTGCACTTGTTAATTGCATGCCCTTCGTTTTCTCATCTTCCAAATGAATGTTAAGGGCCATATACACAACCATTTTTTGTTCCAATTGAGTACAGACTTGTCTGGTAAATCATAATTGAGCCCCAACACAACATAACCAATAAAGTGGCATATTCGCCACACAAAAACTCAGATCCGCATCCACCCAGTCTGATCAGAGTCATTTGCTGTCAGCATAAAGGGTAGCTTAGACACTTAAGCTACCCTTTAAGCACACAGCAAAGACTCTGGCACACATGCCACTTTGTTTCGTTGTGTTGTGTTGTGGCTCAGATGCTATGCATTGCTGACGATTCGACCCCCTCTTTTCCCTTGACAGTCTGTGCTGACAAGGGGAAGAATAAGGGGCTGAAATGATTGAAATTCACAGTGAACATCTGACGTGAATATTTATATCTCCCTTGCATTTTCGTTTCGGCAAGGGAGGTCATTGACAAGTGGCTGCTTGAAAACCCAGCCACAGGGTAAAATGTCAGCTGAGTTTCAAATGTGTCAAAGTCAGAGCTCTAGATGCGAGGGGTATTTGATGATAATTGAGGGATAATTTTTTTTCTCATTGAAACCATATATTGTGACCCCTCATCTGAACCGTCTCGTTGAGACGGTTCAGATGAGGGGTCACAACATATGTTAGAATTAATGAAAATTATCCTTAATTATCACCGAAAACTCCCTCTTATGGTTCTCGTTTCTTCCACAGATAGATGGATACTAAGAGATAAATGATGTTTTATTGGGATCATGTGATCAGATTTTAATGTTTGTCATGCAACTACACAACATTAATTCCATATCTTTTACAAGTCATATTGACTTTTTCTCAGTTCTCAATATGCATATTCATTATAAATAGAATGATTCATAACGACATACATCTTGCATTGTTTATCAAATAATAATCAAAATTTCAAGTAAATGCATCACATCTCATGCTAGTTGTAAACATGAGAAAGTCTTTCAGTGGTCCATGTGTATAGGACACGCATGGATTGATAAAAAAAAAAGCAGGTGGAAAAAACATGGTATGTGGATTTCAATTAAATTAGCAAATATACATTCTATGCACTTAAATATAAATGGATCTGATGAATGTCAGTCATGATTAAGTCACGCCAGTTCATTTTCAAAGCATTCATTGATAGAATTCATGCCATTTTGGATGGGAAGAACCTCTTCCATTTTCATCATTTTTATTAGGGATCTACTCTCCAAAGAAAAGAATTTCCTCCTGAAGGAGCAAATTCTTTTCTTAAAGAGTAGATCCCTTTTAGAAAAGGTTTTGTAATTTAGGAACTTGTGAGTTGTTTCCCTTCGTAAAAATGGCGGTAATAAATGGAGTTACCCATACACCCAAAAGTGGGCTGGTGTGGATCAAATCATGACTGATATTGTTCGGTTCCATTTTAATTCAATTGTATAGGGTGACATATATATTGACTACTTTATAGAGGTGGTTGATGGTAGAACTTTTGGATATGTGCAATTGCATAAAACCCATATTACATTACAGAAGTATCGGGTTTTATATTTTGATCTCACTTATAATTTATGTCAAAATAGTTACTAATTGCTTATGAGCAAAGTATATATGTGTACATGCATGTAAATAAAAGTACCACAAAGTGTATAGTTATTAGTACTTTGTTTCAAGTTCATTTCAACACAATGAGAGCTCTAGTTGCACAAGAATTTGGGGAATGAGAAGAAATGAGCGTTTACTTTCTTTTCTGTGCGCATACCGAAACTGAAGTAAATGAAACATGAACTTCTTAAGGTAAATGGGGACACTTTCAGAGAAGGCAGCTATACCATCTCAGAGCTCCAGATAAGAGGGTGTATTGAGGATAAGTCAAAGATACTTTTTTTTTTCTAGACAAAAACATATATTGTGACCCCTTATTAGAACCGTCATGTCAAGCCGGTTCTAATGAGGGGGTCACAACATACATTTTTATGGAAAATATTGCAAATTCTCTAAATTATCCCTTTTAACCCTTCTTACCAAGAACAGCCCTTCATGGCAAGGGAGGCAAATACTTCACTGATCTTTCCTTAACTTGTTACCTGGAGCTCCATAATCTAATATTAAAGATCAACCGGACATCAGATGGCTTCAAAGTATAATAACCCAGTCCATAATTTTGTTTACATCTTGCCATTGAATTCTTGCCAAAGAATAACTTCATAGTAGATAGGCAGCCAGCCTTATATCAGCCCTTATCAGTTGAATCATGATCAAAACCATAATGATTTGGAGCCTCCAAATAGTCATGGTTTTGCTGATTAATTAATCTGATTTCTTGTAATATTCAGAACTCTAGATAAGACGGCGTGTTTGATAATTAAGGATAATTTTTCTTATTTCTCATCGAAACCATATGTTGTGACCCCTCATCTGAACCGTAGATGAGGGGTCACAACATACGTTTTTATGCAGAATTAACATAAATTATCCCTAATTATCACCAAATACGCCCTCTTATCTAGAGCTCTGATATTGTGGCCCCTCAGTAGGGCTGTTAAAACAAAGCATCTTTACCGAGGCACACAGCTGCATTTGAAGCTCTCTGACATGTAGGTCAAAGGGAGGCAACCCAAATAATAAAAGAGTGGCTATATTTAACATAAACAGCCTAGGCTGTTAAATGTTAACATATATGTCCCATATACAGGTCATGCCTGTCTATTTTCAGAGCAGTCAGATCTATATTCAGTTCAGTTCATGCAAGTTTAATCATCTGAACTTCATAAACCTTATAAAAGCTGGTCGGCTGGTATACCTTCAAATGCACAGAGTGAAATAGCCTGCTCAGAAATTGGATTAAACCTTTGAACCTACATGATCGCAGATCTGGACCGTTTTAGGTAGCCTTTACCTGTTACAGATCTTGCAAGTTCTTTTATCAGAAGAAAAGAGATACCACAGGAGACACCTGTGTCTATAGGTGCTGCATTTAGAGGTGTCCAAGCAACTTTGTAATGTCATGGAGTATAGCAGCCCTTGACCTTGTCATCAAGTACTGGGACATTTCTGTCAAATACTGAAATATACATAAATTTCTGTTAGCAAAATTGATTGACAGTAAAAATACAGTGAGATGATTGCTGGCAGGGAGGCAAACAATGAAGGCCCTGATCAGACTGCTCCTAAAGAGCAGTCTGATCAGGGCCTTCACTGTTTGCCCATGCACTTTCATCCCAATATTGGGGGTCTGGCTGGCTGCTAATTTTAACGATCATATGATACATATAAACTGGGTTATTTAGTGGTGGTTACCTGCATAAATTGAGAAAAAAAATCATGTTACCTGTACAAAAGCATATTTATTTTAGTGTATTCCTTATTTACATATGACATTGACTTGAAAACATAAACTACGGCTTAGTGACAAGGATTTTCAGATGAGCCAAAAGCTTCCTTCAGATGAAATGTTTTTAAGACCTGCCGAAGCAAATTATCACCCAATTGTTTTGTCTTTAAAATTTTATACTTATTGCAAAAATATGCTGACCGTTGGGCAAGAATAATAAGTTGGGCTTGCAAAACATGGTGCCTTCATGCTTATCTACCATAAACATTGGCTCTTTAACTTAATGACCTCACATGGTACCATAAGCTTAGTTCATATTTTCAAGACATGTCACATTGATCTCATATTATTTAATACTATTATTTTGATATATGTCAAAATTGTGAAGATTTACTTTTACAATAATGACTTTATTCTTGGAAAGTAAGAAAGAGTATTAAAGAAAAAAAGGGTAATTTTGAATGAAAACAACATCTGGATGTTCAATGGTATATTCCATATTTGCAAATATTCAAATAGAAATGCTAGCACAGGTCCAGATCAGACTGCTCACATGCAGTTCGATCAGGTTCTGATGCAGTTGTGCTGTTAGGCATGACATATCCCGGGGGTACACAATGTTGAAATGAGGTTTTGAGGTCAATGTTGCACCGACCGTCGGACGTTGATATGACACTGTGTAGCCCATGGGACAAAGAAATTCTCCCCTTTGACAAAACTACCACTTGCAATAACATAAGTGGCTTATTTTCAAGTGGTGATAAGTTTGTTGAAGTGTTCCACCTAGACGGAGAAAACAGGTCTTAAGATCTTAGACTATGCTTATGATTAAAGATGAGCTGAGTTGTAACTTGTTGTTTGTATTTTGTTTGTTGTGGATAAGTCCACAGGTATAAAGGTCACATTTATTGCTGGGTGACCAAAATTTATTGTGAACATGTCAGTATCAAAGAAAAAGAATAAAGAAATAAATATACGTTATTTTTGCTTTGAGTTATATGTCTAATCCCTTATACTTGTCTGCATTTTAGATGACCCTTACTGAATTTTCAGAGAGATGTGAAAAAGGTACCAGAGCCCTAGATAAGGGGGAGTATTTGGTGATAATTAGGGATAATTGTTGTTAATTCTGGATAAAAAACCTGCTGTGACCCCTCATCTGAACCGTCTCGACGAGACGGTTCAGATGAGGGGTTACAACATATGGTTTTGATGAGAAATTATCCCTCAATTATCATCAAATACCCCTCTTATCTAGAGCTCTGGGTACCATCAGTGCTAGTATCACTGTATGATCAGTAGTACTCTGGCTAGTTCTGATGATAACAAATCAAACCAGCCATATCATGCAAACACACACACATACACACACATTTAAAAGATCCAGTACTAAACATGCTTATAAGTGAGCAAATTCTGTCCTTGAAGAGTTAAACCCCAGCTGAGAAATGTGGCGAAAGAAAAATGGGAACTCTGTTTACCTTGATGTCTGGTGTCAAGAACCGAGTGTGACACAATCAGAGGCGAGCAGGTTGATCATGGTGTTGGATGTGGGACAACTTTGCTGCCATAACTCTGGGTCAGGGATGCTCACTGTATCTCCGTCTTTACAAATAATGCTTCCTGACTTTGTTTTGATACATCTAGATCTAAATAGAGAAATCTAAATATTGTTGTTTACTACATATTAATTGCAGCCCAGAGGCTATTGCCCTGAAGATGATGCAATATGAGATTCTTACGGACTCCTGTATGGGCCATCACCACAAATTGTTGGTGGTAGTAAATCCGTACAGAATGGCTACGTGCGAACACACTGATCGTAAATCTGATGACCAAGGTTCGAGGTTATAAAACTTGAGAATAATCTCAAACTCAAAATAAAGCACACATTTGCTCAGAAGCAGCCAATCAGTATGCTTTATTTTGAGTTTGAGAAAATGCTCGGAAGCAGCCAAACAGTGTGCTTTATCTTGAGTTTGAGAATGTTTTATAACCTCTGGGCCTGGTGAGGGCGAAGCACTGTCGAAGGGCAAAGGGTGAAGAGGTAGACTGACATTTACAAACTACCTCTTCAGCCTTTGTCCTTCGAATTTGAAATGCCTTGAAACAGTCGTTAACATGCTTCCATCCTTTCAAATAGATATCGTAATTGCCTATTATGTCATTTGATGCACAGTTCAAGTGCGAGCAGTTGCATACAAACGTACTTGTGTGACATAAATATGCATTTTAGTTCAAGGCTCGAGGCTTATTTGAGTCATCTGCTGCACTGGAGTTCGCAAAATGGGCAGGTGAAATGAATCGTAAAACAGGTAAGAAGAGATCAGACTCCACCAGTGTGTTGATGGTATCCACAATTTCCTCACAGTTGGGCGGATGCGCAAGGTAACCTGTGTCTCCACAGGGTATAATCGATTCCGCCAATTTTCGCTTCCTGCAGAGACTGTCCGTCATATTTGGCTTCCGCCGAGACTGTCCGCGAACTCTTGCTTCCTGCAGAGACTACTGTTCTCGAAAAATGGCTTCCTGCCGAGACTGTCCACGTGATTCTGCTTCCTGCCGAGAGCCTCGGCAGGAAGCAGAATCACGCGGACAGTCTCTGCAGGAAGCCATTTACCATGTACAGAAGTCTCGGCAGGAAGCAAGAGTTCGCGGACGGTCTCGGCGGAAGCCAAATATGATGTACAGTATGCAGGAAGCGAAAATTGGCGGAATCGATTATACCCTGTGGTCTCGCTCATGCAAAAAGATACCGTTTTAACGTGGTATGTCACACTAATACTAGTATGCACAGGTCTGCAACGAGCTGTTATCAGATGTTCACCCCAAAAGCGAAACCAGGCGTCAAATCAACCATTAATTGGTTGATTTGGGTTTAACGGCCCTTTGAGACAGTATTTCAGTCTATATCGGGCCGTCTCCCAGAGAGCGAGAAAGAGGAGAAATGATAGATGAGAGAAAAATGTCCAAACAACCCACACCCGCACCTACTGCAAGCACAGTAGGCCCTTGCCCTACAATGTTCCAAATAAGTAGGACGCCTCCTCACTAGAAGTTACACACAGCACCATCGCACAACCCGATCAGCATAAGCGTTGGACGATCAAGGAGAACGAAGGCCTGTTTTCAGAATAATCGTAGATCGGAATATAAGCCTTGCATTGTGCTTTAAAAGGTCTCAAGCAGACTGGTATTGAGGATAGTAATGTGACAACTAATGATGTGTGTGTGGGGGTAGGCTGCCATGTCCCTTCCCCACAGCTAATGGAATGTGTGGGGGTACGCTGCTTGCTATGCCCCCACCCCCTCTCCCCTAAAAAACAAACCTCCGCGGTTTGTTTTTGCTTCCCTGTACAACGATACCCTTCCAAAAGGTGTATACTCTAGTCACATTTTTTTAGAAAAGAAAAAGAAAAAAATGTTTTTGCACGTACTTTGAGTTAACAGTGCGAATAGTAGCAGCTTGCTCCAAGGCGGTTTGTTGGGCCAGCACCATCTTTCCCATATCAAGAATCTGTGCGGAAAAACTTAACGACTGAAACAATGATCACTATGTGCACGTGCTGTCCAACGCAATCATCTGAACTGAGCAATGTTTCTATGACTAAGTGGGTTTGGTATTGAAAAATGTGCTTGTGTGAATGAAAATGTATGTCACATTTTCATTGTCAAATGTATATGGTAAAGTTTATTTGACAAAAATTTGTCCGTGCGAACAAAAACTTTGCTATAGAATATGTAACAAAGAAACTAGATTTGGAAAGGAACACAGAAAACTTTGCACATGATCTAGTCCGTTTGATTTTGAACAAAGTATGTTTAACAAGGCAAATGTGGCATGGTTGGTCGTTCACAAGAGCAAAGTTTATTTGTCCAGGAAACTTTGACGAATAATGTTTGATGTTGTAAACATACCAGCAAATATTTCCTTGTCAGTGATGTTTATTGACAAAGATTCTGTGCCACATTTTTCTTTGACAAATAATTTGCTGCGTGTGAACGCAAAATGCTTGGCAAACTTTTTTGTTACAGTTTCTGTGACAAAGAAACTTTGGTCGAGCGAATGAGGCTTTAGTGCCGCTGTGTTTACTGCATGTCGCCGTGGAACAAAGCATAGAACAAAAAAGTATTAGCTTTTCGAAAAGATGTTCCATTCTCCGAATTCCCTGGATCTCTCCCTCGATCTCGTTTGACCGTTTACGAATTCTTAAGATACTTTAAAGGTTTAATTGCAGAGGTGCCTGAACATGACAAGATAAGAAAATCCAATTATTGATGACTTATCATCATGTTTATCTGAGGTCCAAACAAATTATGACCTAATTATGGCGCTTCTGCATTCATAATGTTTTATTTGTTCCCATAATAGCTCCTGGTATATCAGATAAGCTAGAAGGGGCGGGATTCTCATGAATATTATAATGGCAATATCCGGACAGAAGTGCTGAGCAAACAGCGTAGGCCCAGATCAAACTGCTCCAAGAGGAGCAGTTTGATCTGGGTCTACACTGCTTGCCGTTCGGCCGGCTAGTTTCAACAGATCGCCCGGTAGTAAAGAGAAACTTCAAAAGTTTACGTCAATAACATTAAGTGGGTGGGGTGTCTAAATATTTAGAGCAACTACGGTATTTTAAATGGGGAATTGGATTTCTTGGCTCCGCGGGTAAACTAAACATGTCCGTGCCATAAGTAATATCATTAATCCGTTGGCAAATATTACCACGCTTTCGGCATTTATAGTAAATTTTGGAATAAGAGTTTGTTGAGGGTATCATATCCGAATTCTTAAAATGCTTTGGAAGCATTATCATTACAACAACCTTGGTTTAGCTTGGATCGCGTGGAACCCTTCGCAAGTCCGAAGCCTCTGTCCTCACTTAACATCCATTGTATGTCTCGCAAAGTTGATAATGAGGCGATTCAAGAGGGGGCTCAGAAAACAGTATCGTGGAAATAGTAACACTGAATTGGGCCTGGCTTATTTGAAGCTTTGAAAGAAGGTGGACCCATACAACTCAAACTTCCGGCGTGGTTGGATCCCACTGGTATATATACTGGTCGAGCTTTGCTGTACTTAAGGCAGGACTTGATGGGCCCGCGTTTTCCTGGCTCACAACTGGCGCAGGAAGTCTTCCATTATTGTATTTGCTTCCCTTCTAAAAGATGGTCAACACTTAAAGGGAAAAAATGCTTTCCTGGCTCACAACTGGCGCAGGAAGTCTTCCGTTATTGTATTTGCTTCCCTTCTAAAAGATGGTCAACACTTAAAGGAAAAAAATGCTTCTACAGGAACAAATTCTTTCCTTTATGAGTAGACCCTTATCAATGGGGGCTTTTCACACTTGCACACCAATTCTAAATCCTTTGAGCTGTTGCCCTATGAAAAAGTGGCAGAGACTCTCCTCAGTGACCTATATAGGTCACTGTTCACCTTAGATACCATAGACCAGCCCCGGACCCAGGGGGTGGGCTTTGTGGCTTCAGCCCCGCCAACTGAGCCTTTGTGTTATGTATAAATGTAATACATATATAGACCTCCAGATAATAATGCGTATCTGATGACAGTCTGAGATAAATTAGCCATGTGGTTAGATTAACATATATGCTGTGACATCTCATTAGAATCGCCTCGGCGAGGCGATTCGCATGAGATATCACATCATATATTTCAAGGCAAATGAAAAAAGTAGACATTACCAAAAACTCTCATCAAATTGATCCATAATTATGTCGTATGTGGACTAGGTAAGAAATTACTAAGTAGAGCAACTGAGGTCTGGTTCGTACTTTTACACATAATGAAATAATTTCGAGGATGCGCATAATAAAGTGTTATGTACACACTTCAAACCAGTAATCCATTAGAAGTATTTTAAGAGCAGATTTCCCCTCTTTGGCTTATGGATGCAATTATCCTAAACGCAAACAGATGGGCACGTTCTTGTATAATGAAATTTGTTAATGACGAAATTCCGGAAATAATGATAATACTTTCTTTTAAATGTTATGGAAATACACATTCCTGTTTCCGATAAAGGTCCTACTTCCCAGTCATCCATCCGTCCGTGGGCGGACTGCAGTTTACTTTCTAGAAATAAAGTTTCCTTTTAAAAGGAAAGGCTTGCCACGTTTTTACAGGGTGTGAAAGACAACAGACTGATTGAATAAGGGCGCGTTTACACGACCAAAGTTTCTATGACAAAGTAGGTTTGTCACAGAAAAATTTGCTCGTGTAAATGCCAAAATATGACAATGTTTCTTTGACAAATATATATGTTAAAGTTACTTCGATAAATTAAATTTGTCCGTGTAAACGGAGAACTTTGCTAAAGATTATGTAACAAAGAACATTGCTACAAGCGTGGAAAATGTGACAAAGATTTTGTTTCATCGCTGCAGGGAACTTTGACGAATAATATTTGGTCGTGTGAACACTGCAGCAAATATTTCATTGCCAAAGTTTATGTGACAAAGATTCTATGGCACATTTTCTTTAACAAATAATTTGCTCCGTGTAAACGCAAAATGTTTGTCATACTTTCTTTGTTAAAGTTTCTGTGACATAGAAACTTTGCTCGTGTAAACGCGCCCTAATTGGTTGCTTAACCTCCATGGTAAACAGCTATGGTCATGTCGGGGCGGTCAGTTAACCTAACCACACTATTCCTGGGCAGGCTTAGACCTCCTAAGCGGTTAACAGTACTAAGTGCACATACTTTCGCCAGTAACTGACAACTGCCCTTCTTGAATCAGCGGAAAGGGAAACGAAAGTATGTGGCCAAACCGGGTATTGAACCAAGGACCCCTGACTTATGAGTCAGGTGTTCTATCGATTGCGCTACGCCGGCTAAAGACAACAGAAAGGAGAACTATGGGAACTTAATGGAAAGGTCTTGGCCTAAATATGAAGTTGTTATCGTACACTTCTTGTTACATTTATTTCCCAACATTACAGCATCGTAGGCCAGCGATTCTGCAGTGACTAGATCCCAGCTGCATACAAAGATTCTTCTTGCATGTCAAAAAAACCCTCTGCAATCGAAATGACGTCATAATCACAGGCATACTTTCTTTCATCAGATAAAGGTGCAAGTAATCAACAGCCATGCAGCGCAGTCAATGCCATCGTAATTATGTGAGCAGGTGTACTGTCAAGGTGCGACAGCACGCTTTTGGCAGGTTTGCCTTAGCGATGGATCTTGACTTTCTGTTAGATGCTAGACTGATCATTAGTCCCTTATTTTTCGTTTGCCCCTAAACACATTTTATGAATCCCCATAGGACTGAAACGATCACATTATATGCTGATGGCTTAGACTATACCTTCCTTGCAGACAGGAAAGGACGTTGTGGCACGTTTCTATTGTTTCGAGTGCTGGTTCGGTTCTGGCTGAGAGAGACAGACCAGTCGCTCATCCACTGTCACAAAGCTGTCAATGAGTTCCTTAGAGTCAGCCTCAAAGAGTTTCAAATTTTAACGATTCTAAAATTGTCCACTCTTCTCTTTTAATACCTGCATCTCTATAAGAGGTTTCCAGGGCACTTCATGAACGTGTCGATAGTCAGTAGGAAATACTTTTTATGCTGAATTATCTCCATTTCACCGTTTCCTGCCATTACTGCTACAATGCGAGTGCATTAATTTTCACTGGCGTTACCATATTTGTTGCAGGCTCTGACATTCTGAGCCATCGGAAATTTTTGTTTTAAGTTAACATTTTCATATTTATTTGTCCTTCCAGAATATATTTCGAGAAACACAAAGAAATCGCGCAAAGGATTACTGCAAAAGCGAACAAAATTCGCACAAACTTGATTTATTGTTTTCATTTCACTGATTGGATACAATTTACATACAAGCTGGATAAACTGTTATAACTCGGGCTCATGGCATCACTTTTCAAAGATCTAAAATTCGAATAATCTTAAAAGAGCGTAGATGAAGGAAATTAAAGACGCCGTTAGAAATGTTGAGTCACTCTTTTCAGGTTGACGCTTTGACGCTATTAGTCAGTGCGCGGAAACCCAATTAACTTTATATGATTTATGACGTAATTATCATCTGACGTTTCGTGACGTAAACGTCGCACCTCCACAAGGTTCAAAATGTCAGACACTGTCACATATATAAATAACATGTTCAGCTGTGCGTATTAGCCACACAGATAGAAGGGATACATTCATTTGGTAAATCTGATGACTGATGAGGAAAAATAGTTCCTCAAAGGCACCTGCTTGCTGCATTTAGACAATAAATTTGAACTTGATTTTTTTCTTATTTTTACAGGGTTTTTATGGATACACAGATGAGCCCATTAAAACGCGCTGTCCTGTCAATACACCCACAATTAGCATTTACGATTTTGGGATCATTGGAAATACGTATACCGAAAACGAAAGACTCTGATCAGCCTGTACTGATGCACCGGCTCAAGTGTGCAGGCTGCTCTGAGTAGTTAAATTACGCGATGCCCTAAGGCATTTGTCGCGACGCCGCTGAATGATAAAGACAAAAAGCTTGTTTGAAAAGCTTGTTGTTGTGTGCTAAGCGTTCGTGGTAAACATTGTTTCTCGCCTTTAAAAAGAAGCTTCCAGCCGCTACTAGACACAGTAATTCACTCCTACAGTTAAAACAATGACCAATTTATCGGCAAATAAAATAATTTACTTTACAAAGCACAATTAAGGTCTTTATGTTTTTTTTTTCTAATCTTAACTTGTTGCATGAAAACCGGTCACGTTCGGCATATGTGTTTATGTGAACAGGGGTTAAATCCATGTAGTCACCCAATTACTCGAATAGCGTAAACAAACTGACTTCGGTTTGCGCTCCTATCAGAGCCGAGTAAGCCGTGATAGTCTGAAATCAAAACTTATACTAGTACTAGCACCAACCATTAACATGTGCTGACCATTTATCTGCGTTACCTGGATGACAAATAGCATTCGGACAAAATCGCTCTGCATATGCTCAAATATATGAGTACAATTTTATGCCGAATGCGCTCAGGCTAAATTTAGCATAGTTATTAACCGAAACAATGGTGCTTGATAAAAAGTGTTTACTTTGTTTAATTCAAAAATGATAGCTGAGCAAAGTTAATTCAGTCAGGTTCAAAGATACAAAAATCATTTCATAGTAACAAATGTGGGCGGGCCGACGTAATTGTGAAAGAAACTTGTTCTTTCGAACGCAAACGTCAAAATGAACTGGGTCAGCCTATTTATAAAACTACTACCAAAAATAGAACAGAATTCCCATCTGGTATTTTTAAGAGATGTTAGGTTAAGAAGTAAACCGGACACAGATAAAAATAGACAAATCAGACGAGTTTTCTGTTTGTTGTGATTTAATTTTCGTATATGTGAAGATAAACATGGAAAAAGCAGTCTCAAACCGGAACGAGCTTTTCGATCCGCAAGCCAATAACGCCTGAGAAAAGACGAAAACGGGGCTCAGTTGAACTGCTTTTGACTTTTAAAAACGTTGAAATTTCACATCGCAATCATAACAAAAAGAGAAAATAGGGTTTAGCCCGTGCCAATGTCATTAATGTTTTACGTATCATATTGTTCTTTTGCATTCTAAAAATTGGGACACTTAAGAATAACCGAACTTGTTGGGTTTACCTTGCAGTAATGCGCCAAAAAGATGTAAATGGAATGTCAAAGAGTGCTTGTCGTGTTTTTTGCCCTAGTCAGACGGCTCCTTTCATTTGGGGTCTGAACTGTTTGCCAAAATCTATAATATTGAGCCGTCACACAAGAAAACCAACAAAGTGGGAGTACGCCCAGAGCAGACTCAGATCAGCCTGGGCATCCGCCCAGTTTGATTAGAGTCTTCCCTGTCCGCATGGAGGTAGCTTAGACCCTTAGCTACCCTTTAAGTGCTTAGCGAAGAGTCTGACCAGACTGGACGGATGCCCAGGCTGGTCTGAGTCTGCGCTGGGCTAACAACCAATTTGTTGGGTTTGTCGTGTCGCGGCTCATACATGTATGTCCAAGCACTTAGTAAATTCTCAAAATATCCACAGAATTTCAGTGCTGTTAGATCGATTATCATCATTATCTCTCGTAATTGCTTCTAAAAATTTATATGGGCACCAGAATGGACATTTAGTTCTGAGATGTGTTGAACCGAAAATGTAAATGTTTCCCGCATGGCATCATTAAATGCACGTGGAATGTAATGGAATGTTCGTCGCGTGTATCATGTGTCCTCTAAATGAAGTGTTAATGGGACAGATAGGAACAATGGGTCTCGGACTAAAGATGAGATACATTACAGAATCAGGTTCGGTTTCACGCCTGTTTGGCTTAGTTTTAGATATAGGCTTGAAACGAATAGACGAAGTAATTCACATTCCATTGTCTACAATTTGTTGATGGTGTTCTTACAAGCAGAGGGTGCAAATTCTTTCCTGTAAGAGTACCGATCCAAAAAATAGTGAATAAGGTAGAGATTATTCTTACCAGTCCCATGTTTCAAACTATGCCAACTACATAAAATTAAGATGTGAAAAAATAAGATAGTGTAGATCCTGACCAGAATGCTATGGGAGCAGTCTGATCTAGGTTTTGATTTAGGAGCAAGAAAAAGACCTTTGCAGTGCGGCATGCATGAAGGTGGAAATGTAAGCGTTATATTCACCCCCCTCCCCTGTCCCCCTTTCTGGGTAGAGATTTTCAAACTTTATTTCCTTCATAATTATATAAAGTTTTGTTCTGTTCTGTTCGTTGAATTTTCATACCGAGACCCTGAATTTGAATTACAGCATGGATAAACCTGTCTGCCAATGTGCGAACGCTCATGCGTACACGAGTCTGTGATATGCAGCCTGTGGTCAGAGTGTATGCCGTTCGATTTTTTGAAATTTACCGTGAAGCAGGGGGACAGTCCTTGCTCAGACCAGATTGCAGTTAGCATGGACATTTCGCATATTTCTAGGACAGGTTTTCTCAGGGTATGATATTTTTTGTTTGTTTTTATAATGAGAGCCGTGACACGACAAAACCAACAATGTGCTTGTGCGCCCAGCGCAGACTCAGATCAGCCGTCTGATCAGAGTCTTCGCTGTCCACATGAAGGTAGCTTAGACCCTTAGCTACCCTTTGAGCACTAGATGAATAGTCTGGTCAAACTTGGCGGCTGTCCAGACTGATATGAGTCTTCGCTAGGCGCACAACCACATTGTTGGTTTTCTCGTGTCGCGGCTCATGAATCATCTGCTTTCACTGATGAAATGCCAATACCGTGAGTGCATCTTGAAAGTGATAAACGAAACTACTGTACAGTACATTTTCTTCCGTTTAGTTTTAAATTTTAAGCGTAGATAAAGATGAGATAACTCATTTATACTTTTTTGCAAAAAGTTTTAGATATCATTTGTACATTTTTTTCAAAGAATGTAATGACCACAATCCACAAACACCGGACAGAAGTGTGATGTTTGCTCTCTTTCAGGCTGTCATGAAGGCCAAATGTGGACAGTTAACCAACTTCTTCAGTTTTTATCAACTTCATGGTAGCACTCGAATGCAAACGATTCTGGTCAATAGCAGTCGTTTTACGTTAATTCCAGTTCGTTTCAGATAGGCGCATCATTTAAAACCTGGAATGGAATCGAATAGAATGGAATGGACGAGAATGTCCACATTCCATCGGTATGGACCAAGGTCATACAGATCTATCTCTCTTAGTGGTGCAACCATTTATCTTCAACACAGGGTATAATCGACTCCGCCAATTTTCGCTTCCTGCAGAGACTGTACATCATATCTGGCTTCCGCTGAGACTGTCCGCGAACTCTTGCTTCCTGCCGAGACTTCTGTACATGATAAATGGCTTCCTGCAGAGACTGTCCGCGTGATTCTGCTTCCTGCCGAGGCTCTCGGCAGGAAGCAGAGTCATGCGGACAGTCTCGGCAGGAAGCCATTTCTCGAGGACAGTAGTCTCTGCAGGAAGCAAGAGATCGCGGACAGTCTCGGCGGAAGCCAAATTTGACGGACAGTCTCTGCAGGAAGCGAAAATTGCCGGAATCGATTATACCCTGTGTTGAAGATAAACGGGAATGTGTCTAAATGCTTAAAATCACAGTGATGGTCAGTTTTACGCTACTTTTATGTGTTTATGTGCAAAATCAAAGAAAGAATGCGACTTTAACTGCCATCTAGTTACAAGGGACAGGTTTTAATGCATCGGGTCACTAAATCAAATGATGGCTAACAGCCACACCCCCTCAGGTTTTAATGTCACTACGCCTATTTACATGGCCGCTTTAATAGACTTAAATCTAAAGTTAAAATGATTATTTTGACCATTTGGGCTAATGTAGTTAAGCGGCATTCCTTTGGCGGCTATAATGATTATATAGAAGTTGACAGCTGAGAAATCGATGTTAGTGAATCCGAGCACTGTTCACGCCCCCTCCCACCCCCATCCCCCATTTCGTCCTCTCTTTTTATTTATTTGCTGTTTTCTGTATGTGTTCGGTACTTTTTTTTTACCTAATGGCTTCTAGCCACACCTAGACTGGTGTCAGTCCATTAAATAAAACAAGACCATAAATGAATACATGAAAATGAATATACATATCATACTCTTATCACTACATTTCAAAAGATGTTTCAGGAATGGGCAAGTAGTAGAACATCTTGGTGAAAGTAATTTGCCGCTTATGCACCTTGCCATACACAAAGCCAGGACCTAAATACATGGGCTGAATGCCAGGCTAAGCCACACCGTATGCCTGGGATGCCTAAGGAAGTGTAATAATGTAATACCGACTGGATCGGAAGCAGTGCAAGTTGATGGTCAGGCAAATGACATGGCGACGTCGCATCGACGCCAAAACAACGTCATTTTGACGTTATGTGCCTGCTGGGACATACCTAACTGAAGACAAAAACGGTTGCTACAACAAAGTCCCAGGACTAGCCAGCGCTGTTTGGCAACGTTTTAACATTCTTGGTGGAAATTAGTCCTCCCTTTAGCTCCTGGGCAGAAATGAATAACGACTACGAGGTTTTCATCCACCCATTTGACAAGAACATTAATTACTGTTTGGACATATTCCAGCCCCTCTCAAAATGTATCTGGTATATCAAAAAGCCGACATAATGCATTAACATCTGGCAGGCCCTAGACTAGCGGCTGTCAGAGAGTGGTTTTTCCCCCTTTCCCCCCGGAAAAATGGCTATAGGAAGGACGGCTATATAGTGGATTGTCCGGACCTCATAGAGCCACTTTTCCCCCATAGTCCCTTTTCCCCCACGGGGAAATTGATTATTAGTGAATTTTGTAAGACTATTGGTATTTTGCGGAACGGAACGAAACGGACCGTAATAGAACAGAGACATTTCACGGAATTAATCGCATTAGACATGCATCGGTTTTTCGACGAAGGTAATAAACGTGATTAATTCCAAAAAATCAATATGCAAATTTAGCAACCGTATTTTTATAATAATCAATAATTACTAATTAAGAACTGAGCAAGGTGCAATTTCTTCCCATCGCAGATATTTATATAGGTACACATACGCATGCAAGCTTACAGGAAGATGTACGAACGGGTGTTTTGTCCAGTTATGTTTGATTTAGCAGGCAGTTTATTACATTAAAAATAATAATCGGAGGTGTGTCACGATGGGACTCGATCCCACGACTCCTGCATGAAAGGCGAACACTAGTCCAGGCACTCCGATGCGCGCACGCACATATGAACGCTTGTACAAACACAAAATTATACAAATTTATGCTCACAACCACATACACTCATAGCCGTTTTTGGCTAACATGGAAAAGCGAAATGTATGCCTGTTTTCCCCGAAACAAAAATCAGACTGATGGACAAATACATGCATGCGGTTCTAGCATCTATTATCCATCGATGTTTTACGGACAGATACTCGTATTTTGTTTCACCTCACTATTATGATTGGAGAAGGAGCAAATTCCACTATGTAGCGTGTTTTTCTGCAATCATATTACCAGGGGGAAAATCCACTATAGAGGGGAAAAACGGCTATGCAAAAACACCTATAGTAGATTTTCCCCGGGGAAAATTGGCTATATAGTCATATTTCCGGGGGAAAATTCTACTATATAGCCATTTTTCCGGTGGGAAATTCTACTATGGAAAAATCATAGTCATTTTTCCGGGGGGAAAAACTACTAGGGGGGAAAAGCTACTCTCTGACAGCGGCCACTGCATTAATTAGTATTCTTTATGATTGTTTTTAGAGTTTTTTTCTTTCTTCATGCATTTCAAAATGAATTTTGTGTAAAGGCATTTTGTAGTTTTCTTATGTCTGCTGGAAAGAAACAATGTGTTTCATGTCATCGAATGAAGTTGACTCTGACTTATACAAGTCTCCTACTTAAAGCATAATGCAATCTTTCTCAAGCTCCAGCTGTAGATTGGCTCGAAGTAGGAGTCTCTTATTCAGCTGCAACGAGATCGGAAATATGAAACTGAATATCAGTCTAAAGCTCCCTCAACATATTTCAATGGGAAATAAAGTAAGAAGAAGAAGAAAACAGTCTTTTCTAATTTGATTGATCCCGAGTTATGCAGTTCAGGATACGTTACTTGCCAGAATCCATTAGCAATTAAACAAAGTAAATACGAACAGTCTTGGTCAAGTGATAAAACGGTCATCCTTAGAGACGTCTCCGTTTCCTTAGACAGTGATGGGCGGAGCCATGTCATCCGAAAACATGCCTTTAGGCAGCTGTGAAGTGCGACTGCACAGAACAGCCTGCGTATGTGCAATCAGGTCAGGGTATGTACACGTCAGGGTATGTACACGTTTGTTTGGAACTGAGAAGTTACATGTAATATCCGCGCACATAGGTAGTCCGCGTTGCACAAGGCTTGTAAGACATTTAATTGGAAACTTTTGCCCCTTTTATAATACGGTAATAATTGTCTCAACCTTAGTTGTGGAATCAGTCTACAAAACTACAAGTTTTTCCAGATAAACCATTTTTGGCATCTATAATGTTGATTTGTTGTTTTCAAAACTGTTTGCGAAACCACAGCTCCTTGGAAACAATCCCCGTGCTCCGCCGAGCGTCGCATTGCTCTGCACTTTACGGGTACACCATTACACTGTGCCGTACTCAACGCATTTGTACGTAGCCACACTAGTTTGTAGTTTGAGCTACTCATAGGCTGATCTGTTTAGTGGCTATTCGCGCATGGGCAGACACCTTTTTTGGCGGCCTGGCTCATTCATAAAATGAATACATATTAATAGATATTATTGCAGGTGGCTAGTTTCCAAGTGCCTAGATTGACCTTATCTTGCCAAGTCAATCAATCTGCCACATCGCACCAGAAGAATTTTAGAAATGATGCGTCTAATGTTCATGGTATGTAAAATATCTGTCTGCGCAACTGTGTGCATTATCAGTCATCAAGATGGAGTTTGATCACGGCCCAAAAGTACATATTGAGTCGCGACACGACAAAACTGTGCGCCTAGCGAAGACTTGCCGAACAGCCTGGGCCACCGCCCAGTCTGATAAGAGTCTTCGCTGTGCTCTTGAAGGGTAGCTAAGGGTCTAAGTTAGCTCAATGTGGACAGCGAAGAATTTGATCAGACTGGGTGGATGCCCAGGCTGATCTGAATCTTCGCTGGGCGCACATGCTACTTTGTTGGTTTTGTCGTGTCGCGGCTCAGTGTATTGCAGCTAATGCGAACTGTCAGCAAGGGAAGATCAGTAAATGCGCAGACTGATCAGAATCATGGCTCTTCACTACATTGATTATGATGACACATGCTTCGTGCACCGAGGCTTCGAGCTTGTTTTGCCTTTTAGTGTTATTTTGATAAACACAAGGAAGAATGTGATCAGGCTGTGCGTTCTGAGTTTAAACAATTATAAAAGTTTCTGAGCATAATATAAGCGTTACTGAGAAGCGTTACTGAGCATGCTGTATGCAAATGTCACAAATTATCTGGATTTTCGGCTGAATGAAAGGAGATGGTATTTCTCATGACTCATACTTATTTTATAATTTTGTAATAAAATGCTATAAGAAGTTATTGATATTTAATTGGTTTCGGATATATCACGTCAAGGTTTCCACGGCAACGCGTGGTTAAGAAAATGTTAAAGAACAATGTGATTTTTCAAATTTGAAGAACAATGCTTTAAGAACAAATGACAAACCTCTTTAAGGTGTCAGTTTACAGTTGAAAATATCGACTTCAGCGTCTTACTATGTTAAAACGATTAAAATATATTTTATCGAACAATTTGATGAAGGTCATATTTCATACGAGCCGCGCTTGAGCCGAAAATATGCGTGTTGCGTACGTACACGCATTGGGTAGGCCAGGCTTAGTGGGCGGTACAAACCACAATCTGGGCGAGGGCGACTGATCTGACCAGCTTGCACATTGTGGATCCTTGTCTGACCATAGCGCCATTCCATTGTCTCATATTTATGGTGAAACATACCACAAATGAGGGTATTCATCATGGTATTAGTCAGGGATAGACCAACGACGGATGTATTTTGAATTGTCTGTCATTTTGAGTTGATCTGGAATTTGGGTGCAAGGGTTAATGGCACGTGACGTGTCCAATGGACGTTCTGCAACCTATATAAAATAGAAAATTAAATTATTTGACAATAAATCTTAGGTTTGAGAAAATCCGCACATTTTTCTGTTTTAAGAATTTCGGGTAGTATCTCACTTATAATTCGCAGGGAGCATGGCATACACTGTATGCCATGCCCCCCTCTAGCATTTTAAGTGAGATGACGCCATAAATCTGCTACCTCAGCAACTATGGAATTACAAACTTCTGTGCTTAGTACCTTGGCAGAATGGCGTCTCTATGACTCACAGACATCAATATGAACTATTAGATGCTATGGTAGCCGATCTATGACGTTATTGGTTCCGGAGCATGGCAAACAGTGTATGCCATGCTCCGCCATTTTTTCAGTGACATTACATCCTGAAATCTTCATATTTTCTCAAACAAGTAATTATTCTCACGTCAGTTTTATAAAAGTTGACAAGAGAGTGTATGCGTCCTCATCTAGTCAGGCCAAAAACTCTTCTTTCATACACACTTCTGCAATCGGAGCACGGCTCGGCCAATTCCGTGAATCAGATTCACGGAATTGGCCGAGCGGTGTTCCGATTGACACTTCTGGTGAGTCAGGGCGTCGTTTTTACCCAGGGCAATATGAAGTGACAAGCTAGATTATCGGCCCTGATAAAGTGACACTACATAAAACCTGTTTATACTGAACATATTTATTGACATGCCGTAAATATGTGAGCGAAGGCTATTTACATTTGTAGTAAAGCAAATTTCCACATCGTGATAACATCTATGACATTTTTACTAATTCAGTTTATGGTGTTAAAACTAACATATGTTTTATCAGCCATATTAATTATACTTGTTGATCTTTTTCCCGCGGCATAAAATGCTTGGACCATAGTCTTTGAAAAGGGTAAAAACTGAGGTTACAGCTTCTTCACCAAGAAGAAAGAAAAAGTAAATTTTTGACAATTCAACGTGGGCAGTAATTCTGGTAGGAACAAAATTGTAGAGTTATCTTTGAAGTTGGAAAAGTGTAACCACACTTAGTTGGAAGCCAGTCTGCTTCAAACCAAGACAAAACGCTATGATATCCTTATTCTTCCCATGTAAAAATTATATAATAAATTGAATAAAAATAATATACCCCCCCCCCCCCCCCTCACCACCACCACCACCAAAAAAGAAAAAGAAAAGTTTTGCCATAAAATAATTATCTGATTTCAGGGTAACGTGATGGTGGGATCAACGTTTGACTTTGGACTTTGGAACACCGCAAAAACAAAAATAAGACCCCCCCCCACCCCCCCCCCCCACCCCACAAAAAATGCGATTCTGCGAAGAGTTACTCTCGTATGTGCGCAACAGCCCGTTTCGCGTTACAACTATTGTTTTGCCGCAAAGGGTCTCTTACCGCATTTATCCTAAGCATATGTGATGTACAGTCATTTCGGACACAACAACCATGTATTCGTTTTGGGCAAACCAAGGGCTGTATTACAGAAATTATATCCGCAAACAGTGCAGATCCAAATCAGACTGCTCCTGAGGATCAGTCAGATCGGGTTCTACTCTGTTTAGTCAGACATTTTAACCGAATAGTTTAGGGAATACGGTATGATGACCAGATGTGACTAGAGTCTGGCAGCCATACACTTGTCATTTTGTCACTTAGAATCATAAAATAATCATCATAAAAACATATGAATATATATTACCCTAATTGGTCATTTTTATTTGTCATAAATAATGTTTTATTTGTTTTGTAGGATTTGTATCCTTTGTTCCCAATTTCTTTTCATATTTATTTGCATTGCGACGAGAAGTTAACGACAGAAGTCAATCCTCTTTTTAAGGGCACCGGTCTTTAATGCCAGCCATCTTTCGAGTTCCCTTAAATAAAGGAAACACTGTTTTAGACAGCCATTTCTTCCTTCCCGCAGGTGATCTTTTTATATAGATTGACCGTATGGTTTAAAATGCATTGTATAAAGTTATACACTGCAAACAGAATGAATGTGATTCGCCATGACCGATAGAAACTCGAAATGCCCTTGATTGACCGAAGTGAGAGTTGCCATTCCCAGCACGACCGTTATGCAGATAGCAATTCTTTATGCCGCTATTGGGTAAGACCCGTAACATGCATCCGGACCGAAATCGCCGCATCCAGGTATGTGTTCCGTATATGTTTTGCAGGGATATGCCTCTGAATAGGTCCATTTTTCATCTAAAAATTATTTGGTTTGACATTATTTTCCATAAAGGCCATGCATGCGTTAATAAGTGAGCCTCGAGCTGGTTCGATCATGTCATAAGGCTTTTTGTTGTTGTTGTTGTTTCTTTCTCATAACGATGGAGAACATCGTTATGAGAAAAGAAACAACAACAACAACAACAACAAAATGCCTATAACATGGCTGAACAGAAAAGGCCCAGATCAGCTTTATCGTCAGCGCAATTTAGCTGCACACAAACAATCGATGCTAAGGGAAACATGGAGAAGACAGATCAGTCTGCGAGGATGCGCTGGTTGATCTTTTCTTTTTCTTGGTGTTCACCCTTCCAACAAACAAGAAAACGTGAACACAGGGTGTAATCGATTCCGCCAATTTTCGCTTCCTGCAGAGACTGTACATCATATCTGGCTTCCGCTGAGACTGTCCGCGAACTCTTGCTTCCTGCCGAGACTTCTGTACATGATAAATGGCTTCCTGCAGAGCTGTCCGCGTGATTCTGCTTCCTGCCGAGGCTCTCGGCAGGAAGCAGAGTCACGCGGACAGTCTCGGCAGGAAGCCATTTCTCGAGGACAGTAGTCTCTGCAGGAAGCAAGAGATCGCGGACAGTCTCGGCGGAAGCCAAATTCGACGGACAGTCTCTGCAGGAAGCGAAAATTGGCGGAATCGATTATACCCTGTGGTGAACGTTTTACCCTTGCCTGACCCATTTATTATTGCTGGCCTGGGATTACCTGCATGGCCTTAGTTGACCGGTTAGATAATTTACAAGCAAGGGGTAAATCACCTGAGATGACCAGTGGTGTAACCCAATTATTGATACCCCAGCCTTTTTGCACTTAATTTGCCATCACTAAGCCTAGATTACCGTACAAAAGGTCTTAGTGGTGTAGCAGCATAACGTGGCGTCTGAACTGGGCCTACTTTTTTTTGCATAAACTTATATAAGAAAACTATGCGAGCGACCTCAAATGGTGGATGTTAAAACTTGGATTTCTGCAAACGGTTCCTGCTCTTCTTTTTTTGTGAAAATATCCCAATCAAAATCAAGCTGATTGCACTTGTGCACCAGGCATTTGCAACCACGCCCCCTCCCCCTTCCCCCTGGGGCCGAGGAATAACGGGGAGATATTGACTTTTCACTCTGCAAAGCCCTGGTATATGTCCTGCACTGTGGGGACATTTTTATGTCAAATCCCTGGTAAAGGTTTCCGCCCCCAGGGGATCATATAAATATAAAAATCCATATTCTGACAATGTGTCATGGTAAATTTCGTTAAAAACACTCCACTATTTTCCCTGCTGTTTTGGCGGGAATCAGAAGCCTGGCGTATTCACGGCACTGCCGGGACAACAGGTAAAAACACGGTACTTATACATGTAGGCCCCGCTATGCCCCCGCTATCCCCGGCCCCATGGGACCGTGGTTGCAAATGACTGGTGCATTACACGACTCCCATTTCCGTTTCAGCTGAATAAAGTATCTGCTTTTCATTGGTTCTTCGCCACACTAACACTTTATTTACTTATTTACCCTAAAATACCTGTCAAAGTGTTTGTCTAAACATCCATGTTTTTCCATTTTTTTTTTTTTTGCAAAGACGAGCAACTTTTGTGACTTCCTGTTTGCTGCGCAGGATGACAAAGCCCTTCAAAATGGACTCTGCTCTGGAGGACAAAATCTGTTCCATGGGTATTCTTACCTTTTAGAGGTGACACATACGTAGAAGGGGCAACAGGAAAACACCATAGTTGTAGCCAGTTACCTAAAGATACATCCCAGCAGGCACACAACCTTTAATCAACCTTGATTCAACGTCATGACGTTGAATCAAGGTTGATTCAAGGCTGTGTGCCCACGGTGGGAATTTTCTGTCTCCAAAGAAAAGACGGAAAAGTTTACGACATGGGGTACATATCTTTGCAGATCATATTTAATCACTTGACCTGGCCATATATAAGAATAACTTACATTGAATTTTTTTACCACTTGTGGTTTATCTATCTTGTGTGAAATTAAGAATGATGCAAGATTTGGCAGTCTCTCAAAGTGAAGTACCTTTGAAAATGAATGATAGATAATATCTATATTTTGTAGGACATGATATAGTAGTAATACAATCATACAACGTCAGAATTGAGTGAGTAGGTGTCGACTTTTCATGATAAAATCTTCGACGTTGAATTTTCAGTGGTATATGCTGATGGGTAGAACACAGTAAGCACAGAGTAGACAGTAGTGGACAGGACGCAGTAGGCAGTAAATTATTTTCATTCAGGCAGTATACAGTACACAGTAGACAGGATAAAATGGCCACTGCCATTGTAAGCCTTACACCAGTGTACAGCATATGTAGTATGCAATCAGCGGTTGGGCACATGCTTATAGATGCCGCAGTGGACAAATCACAGTAACCAGCAACCACTACACAGTAAACAGTACAGTAGACTAGGCAGGTACATGTAGTAAACAGCACATAACAGTGAACAGTCAGTTTGTTCACGTGCTCTATCGCACGGGCAAAATACATGTATTGGGTTAAAAGTCCACCTAAATGGAGTTCCATGGCTTAATGGATATGGATATACATTAAGGAGAAAAACCGCTGCCGTTTCAATTTGCCTCCCTCTTAAATAGCGGTCAACTCATAGAGGAAAGAATTTGCTCCTCTAGGAGCAAATTCGTTGCTATAAGAGTAGACCTATTTTTGGAGGTGTAAATTTTCCGAGAAAGCAAGCTTAAAGTCTAGGAAGTTGTTCCACTTGATAAAAATGGTGTTAGAAATGGAGGTGTGCCCAGTAACCGCCAATGCCCAGCAGTCGGTAGTCCATACTGTGACATAAAATATGCTTCTTACGACATGCACCTCCTGGCACCTGTCCGTGTCATTTCCATCTTTCCGTTTCGAAGAAGAGAGTTTATTTCTCAGTTTCTGACGTTCGAAATTCAAGAAAGTTTATCATTTTTCTGTATTCATTTAATAATAATAATGATGATAATAATAATAATATTATTAGTATAATTACTATAATTATTATTAAACTATTAGAGTTTATTTCTGTTTCTGTCGTTCGAAATTCAAGAGAGTTTATCATTTTTCTGTATTCATTTAATAATAATAATAATATTATTATTATTATAATTATTATAATTATTATTAAACTATTATAAGTATGTCGTAGTTTAAGAAGGGTTAAAACACTGCCACGTACACAGCGTGACGAGAGTCTGCAGCCTTGTAGTTTTGCCTTGTAGGGAGGACCATCCTGACGCGAGTGTATTTTCCTCCCTTTCTCAGAGCGAGGTTTGTGTGTGTGTTGAGGGCAGGGTGGGGGGGGGGGGGGGGTGATGGGGAGGAGGAATAGAAGAAGGAAACACTACCGGTATTTTCCTGTTGCAACAACCATGGAGGTGCATTCATGAAACCCAGGACATTGTCCCCTGTTTCAACACCTGGTTGTATAATCGCTTGGGAAAAGGTTAACTTAAAGTAAAAGTTCAATATGCTAAGTAATTTCGCTGCAATCTTTTCATAGCCATAGTAACATGAAATTATATTACATGCACTAGCAGGTTTTTATTACACTTCGATGGCAGGATAGCTTTCCAGAGCTCTAGATAAGAGGGGTATTTGATGATAATTGAGGGATAATTTTCTTTATTTCTCATTGAAACCATATGTTGTGACCCCTCATCTGAACCGTCTCGTCGAGACGGTTCAGATGAGGGGTCACAACATATGTTTTTATGCAGAATTAACAAAAGATATCCCTAATTATCACCAAGTACTCCCTCTTATCTAGAGCTCTGCAACATGGACTATTATTTCACTAAAAAACACGAAAAATAATGTTATTTTAAGTTCATCCTCCTCAAACTTGAAGCTGACCGGTCATATACTGTACCATGCAGAACAGAACAAAACAATACAATTAAATGTACCGTAAAAATCTAGAAATTGAGACACTAAAGATAATTTCCGAAATTGTCCTAAAAATAGAGCAATTTGGGTTACAATGCAGTAAATGGGTCCAAAAGGTGCAAATGGAATGGCAGATAGTGTAGACTCTGATCAAACTCACATTGGAGCAGTCTGATCTGGATCTGCAGTGTTTGCTCAGACCTATCTCTGTTCCAGTATTTTTATTTTTTGACGTTCCCAGCATGCGTAGAAAAGTTGGTGAGGACTGCATTTCCTGGCTGAATAGATAACTTGAGTTTTACGACCCATTCAACATCAAGGGGCAGCCAGGGCGATGGTGCGATTACCACCCCATCTCACTTTGAGAAGGATTGATACAGACTTAAACACTGAAACAATGTTTCAAAGGGCCGTCAAACTCAACCCAGTCAATCGATAGATCGATTGATTGATTAATCAACCAATTGGTCGATCGATCGATCGATCAATCGATCGGTCGATCATTCACTCAATCAATCAATCAACCAACCAACCAACCAATCATTCAATCCGTATTGTCGTACAATATAGGGCCAACCGCCACCCTTATCTGAAGTTGTCTCTTCTACTGGGTAAAAGTAACGTGTGTGATATGTCTGCCTTGCTGACGCATCTCGACGATTCTGGCAAGTTTTCGAGAGCTCTGGGATCCTGGTACAGCTGCTGGATGCATACTTATAGCTCAAGGTCGTACATTACTATTAGGTCAAAGAATGTCGGTCATGTTTATAGAATTTTGGGATTTCGTTTCAAGGAGTAAATGAATGATCTACGCCGTTTTTTCTTCTTCTTTCTAAATATGGTACATTTACAATTGATGTCGACACGGAAAGAATGTGTGGTATGCTATTATAAGTTTTAATTTGTTAGTGGGCCGGACCCGATCCTTATCTCCCTTATTATATAACACTGTACCATCCCACCAGGCCACTGAAACAATATCGGACCCATTGCGACGATAATAGTGAAATATACACAATCTGCCATAATCTGAACAAATATTGCTCCACGATTTATAATGTCCAGTGGCTAGCTGATCTGATAACGAGCTAATTTGTGTCCCAGGCGCAGTATGGGACGGTGTCTAGAGGCGCAAAGATTCACCACTATTGTGACAAGTAGGATTAAATTTGTTCGCGCCATATTTTTTTCTAAACAAATTTTATTTTGTCTGTAAACGTGACCTGTTTGAAAACTCAGTTTTCGTCGGAGAATTGTTCCTGGTCCATTAAGGTTTGCGGGTAAAGAACTACAGTCAAACCTGCTTATGTGGTCACCTCTATTTAAGGGATCACCTTTCTAAAGCAGCCACCTTTCCTGGGTCCCTTGAGCCAGAAATAAGTGCAAATGAGCCTATATTAAGGGGTCACCTGTCTTAAGAAGCCACTTCTTGTCCTTCTCTTGGGTGACCCCTTAAGGTGGTGATAATCACTGATTTGGGACAAAGACAAAAATCTGCATAAAATACTCAAAATAACACTGATCTTTCCAAAACTTAGCAGATGCCTTCTTTATGTTGTTTCTCATAATTTAGTATCCCAAAATGCAGCATTTGTTAATGTTAAAAAGTGTTTTTATAAGAGAAGATCAAAGGGTAATTTTCTGCGAATAAATCTGAAAAAATAATATCATTATTGAAAATATACTTAGTGCTTAGAGTGCCTTGTTGCATAATGGAGAGCGTCCTAGCAACTATTTTTTCCATCTCTTTCACACATTATCAGGCTGAGCAGTTGAAAAAAGATGCAGTCTGTGTCCAAATTTTTTTGTCAAAACACACAGGTGAGACAGGTGATACTATTTTAACAAGGTTGAACAATTTCATCTACACACCACTGATCATGTCAGTAATGTATTATTTATATTGTAGGTGTTAACATAGGTATGCTTGCCTACCCTATATTTAATAAATGCGTCCAGTGTACATTGACTTTGTACATGGCTGAATATTGAGAAAAAGCTACCATTTTCATCTGGTCTACATTACAATTTGAGAAAGAGTTGGAATAAATAATTGCTAGGACGCTCTTCATTATGCAATAATGCACCTTCAGCACTACGTAAATTTTCAATAACGATATTATTTTTTCAGATTTATTCGCAGAAAATTACCCTTTGATCTTTCCTTATAAAAACACTTTTTTAAGCAGCATGTACGTCTATTTTGTATTCTAAACTGTAAAGAACAACGAGAATAAGAAGTCTGCTAACTTTCAGGGAGATACGTTCCTTTTTTATGGTTTTATGCAGATTTTTACATTTACCATAAATCACCACCTTAAGACAGGTTTGACTATCTTTTTCCGACATTTTTTGAAAAGGGAAACAACTTTTGTGACTTCCTATTTGCTTCCCTGAGCGAGGAAACCCTTCCAAAATGGGCCAAACCTTAAAGGAAAAGAATTTGCTCCTCTTAAATGGGTCAAAACCTAAAGGAAGGAATTTGCTCTTCATGGGCCAAACCTCAAAGGAAGGAATTTGCTCATACAGGAGCAAATTCTTTTCCTTTAAGGTTTGACCCTCATCGAGCACGAAAGAAAAACAGCAAATGACAGATTTGCTTCCCCTGAAAAAGTACCCATTCACCTTTATATCTAGCGTCGCAGAAAAGGAGTCTTATCACAATCAGTGTAGGTAGACCCGGCTCAGACGCCGCAGACAGCTTCGCCTGATCAGGGCTTCTATGTTTGCACAAACAAAAGTATTCTTTATTTCAAAGTAAATACAGTCAACCCTCGATATCTCAAAAGGCGAAGTTCAACTTAAACTACTGATATCTCAAAGTAAATTTTCTGGTCCCATATGCACAGTCAAAATTTTATGAACAATGGGCACTGTGTCATTACTATACTTGGTTATAAGAGGGTACTTTTAGGTATAGTGCTCGTCCACATGTCTACAACTGCCATACCACTCTAGTAAGGTGGTTAGACAGTTGTTTGTCTCGTCAATGTTTGAGGTCGTATAGTACTGTCGGTTGATGGTGGGTTAAACCACAAGAGGTCAGTTTGCCCCGACGATCAGCGATATGTGGTTTTCTGTGTTTGCTACGAGGAGACTGAAGGTCATTCATTGATTGTTATTTGTCACCGCATGTCGCCGATCATCACTCTATGTCTCCGTAGCGAAGAACTCAGGCCCTTGAACATTTCGTCTAAGGACCACATAACCAACGAGGACGTATGCAGAAAGATCCAAACAGCCTTTGGAGATTATGATGAACCCCTGACGACGGTTGTTTGTCCATGTCTCCAGGTCTTTAACACAGACAGTTCTCAGCCCCGGGTCCAGGGGGTGGGCTTTGGGGCCTCAGCCCCGCCATCTGGGCCTCTGTGTTATGTATACTATGTAGGCCTCAAGATAATTAGGAGTATCTGATGACAGTTTGAGATAATTTATTCATGCGGTTAGAATCAAATATATGTTGTGAAATCTCATTGAGGCGATTCTAATGATATTACAACATATATTTCAAGGCAAAAAAGACATTCTCAAAAATTATCACCAAACTGATCCCTAATTAGTAAAATATTTTCAAGCCCCCCTCCCCTCACACACACGCACATCTCGGCAACTCTCAGCCCCACCAGTTATCCAGAGCCCACCAGTACGTGGTGGTCTGGATCCGGGCCTGATTCTACAAGAAAAAGAGAAGAGGTTGACAGAAGAAGAGGTGGGAAAACAATATTAAAGAGTGGACAGGATTGACTTTGGTAGCTCAATAAGGACAGCTGAAAACAGGACAATGTGGAAAGGGATCGTTTCGAAGTCATCTGTGGTGCCCTAACGACCTTGTCAGGTAGGATAGAATAGAAGATGACTTTCAGCATGACTTTGCTCGAACTACTGATGAGGCTGATAGTTCTGTAGTTCAGGCATAGTTGAAGGTTGCCCTTTTTAGGGAGTTTAATGATTCAATACTGCTCTACCTCGACTCAGAATGGCAGACTCTTATTGTTTGTTTTACAATGTCTCAGTATGTTTACCTTAGCAGACATAGTAGTTGAACAACCTGGCCAAGAGGTTACAAAACTCTTTTCATGCTCACCTCAGCTGAGCATGAAATTTTCTCTGCTGATAAATATGAAAATGCCATTTTCATCCATCATGCATTTTCATATTTTTAAGAAGAGAAAATTTCATACTCAGCTAAACTCGGCAAGACAACAACTGTGCTTAGCAGTAATTTGCTGTTTATTAGCAGGTAAAATTTCATACTCAGCTGAGCTGAGCAAGAAAAAAGTTTTATAACCTCGGCGCCTGATTTTAGACTGACGGTGATTTAGCTTCCGAAACACCGGCAGATTGTTGCAATGGGGGTTCTGACTGCGACCTGGATGAAACTTCAAGAGAACCCGTTAACGAAAGTCATTAGGTCAAAAGAGCAAGGCAACAGTATAATGTATTATTCGAGTTTGAATAAATTCACAAGAGAAAGTGTGGAAATAACACCATTATTATGGTTTGGAAATAACTGAATTCAAAACATAAAGCTGGAATGGAGAGAATGCAAAACATTGTTACTCCTCGGCGCATAGGGAATGTTTACATCAAAAATCATATTGTGTACATTTCATTGTCATTTAATGTCTGACAGTGTGCAATCGATGCATTCCACACCACAGAGAGCTGACAAATTTCCCAATGGGCAAAGACCGTTGAAACAGCATTGGATTCACGGTGATTCGACGCCGATGCAATGTTGTTTCATCGCTGTGTGCCACTTCCACGGTTGCATTTAATGTTCTAACAGAAAACACATTTCTGGTGCTTCCAAAGTGGGTGGGGTATCCAGTCAAAGCTACTCAAGTTTACATGTATCTATCCAGTAATCACCAGCTTATAAACATTTATTTAGATTTGTTTGTATATGTCAACGTCACTAATGTAAGAATAACGTAACACATATAAAGATAATGATGCTAAACTATGACACGGATATGTTTAATCATTGGTGGAGCCTATTAGAATTTTACGACGTTATCTGATTTACCTTAAGCAATGAAGCTTCTATTATAATACATTGAACCTTGAATAAACAGAATGAAATAGAATGAACAGTCTTTCTATAGATAATCCGTAGATTGATTGATTTGATGCTTAACGTCCACGGTAAACAGCTATGGCCATGTCGGGACGATCAGTTAACCTAACCACACTTTAGACCTCTTAAGCGGTTAACCATTACTAAGTGCACATACTTTCGCCAGTAACTGACAATCAACAGAATGAAATAGAATGAAAGTCTGTTCTAGATACCCATTATCTTTATTTCAACCCAGCCTTCTACAGATAAACTGTAGAAGGCTGGATTGAAATAAAGATAATGGGTGTATTCAACTGGGCGTTTCGTACTTCCTGGTTCTTAGCGTATTAACACGCTAAGATTCTTAGCGTAACACGCTAAGAATCAGATAGTACGAAACGCCCAGTCAAATACACCTATAAATATTGCCGCAAACAAACAGAGCATTGAACTGAACTGAACTGAACTGAACAGTCGGCACTTTCCGCACCGATCTGTCGCATTACTTACGGGAAGGCTGGGAAATTTCATTCGGGTTACTTCGGCACCTTAACATTATGGATAGTACCCATAAGTCCCTGCGCTAAACAGGAGAGGCCAAAATGAACTCAATTCTGGCGAGAAGTATGGGTTCTTTCGGACAGGAAGTTCAAAGATGGATGGATTTCTTTTCCGGTTTTGCGGCACATGCAAAAGCATTTCAGAAATATCGAGCCAATGACAGGGCGATAAGAAAAGGCTGTATGCTATGGAACGCCGTTTGAGGTTGAACCAGGGGGCCACCTCGTTGAACAGAATGCTGGTTTCGTATTTTGAAAAATATCAATGAACATACCATAGGAACAAGAACTATCTTTACAAAGATATTGTCGAAGGTTAAAGAGTCATGGTGCCTTAATTAAGTGTAAGTATAAAGTAATGCAACGTCGCATCAATACTTGTGAAATCTCATGACGTTCCATTAACGTTGATCAATACGCCGTTGCGTAAATGTCATGAGCTTGCTGAGAAAAGTGCTGCTCTTTGGTCCTCTATCATGTCTTTGTCCGGACTGGCTAAGACTTCCCAACATCAGAAACATGGAGCTTTCATTTTGACTGCAGTTGTAGCATACTTCTACTTTTGTCTGTGTGAAATAAACTTACGTTAAACTTTAAAGAGATTAATACACTTCAGACCTGTGTTTTTCAAATAATTTCATTGCAGTTGGTAAATAAACAGATTGGTGTAAATAATAACAACAACATATTCTCAGGTAGCTTCTTGGTGAGTGCCGGAGTGGCCGGGCCGCATAGCGCAATCGGTAGGGCACCTGACTCATAAGTCAGAGGTCATGGGTTCGAAACCCGGTCTGGCCACATACTCTCGTTTCTCCTTCCGCTGATTCAAGAAGGGCAGTTGTCAGTTACTGGCGAAAGTATATGCACTTAGTACTGGTTAACCGCTCAGGAGGTCTAAGCCTGCCCAGGAATAGAGTGGTTAAGTTAACTGACCGTCCCGACATGACCATAGTTGTTTACCGTGGACGTTAAGCAACAAGCCAATCAATCAATCAATCTTAGTGAGTTAAGATTCACTCGAGTAGCACTGAAGTATGGTTACTCAAATGCTATTCGAATCAGGAGAATGCTGAGTTTTTGTGGAGGAGCTAGATAATCAAAGTTGTATGCACCAAGTAACCCCCGAATGATACATTTGCTAGGTTAACTGCAAAATCTTATGAAAGTTTTTTCCTTTTGAATCAAGCCGCTGTATGGCACACCACGGTACCCTGAGTTACTATAATGTACTCGAGTAGTTCAGCCGAACTCGCATCAAAGTTATCTTAATTATTATGTCTTCGACAAATGAAACGGATTCTACGTTTTCTGCATTTAATAGGCTGGTGGGATCAAGTGAGCCCCAGTCTGAACATGGCTCATTGGAATATACAGAATTGAAGAGTTTCTGTTTTACTGTATTAGGGTCGAGTCGGGTAACTTCGGACAGCGGGTAAATTCGGACACACAACTTGCAAACAGTGAAAATCCAGATGAGACGGCTCATAATGAGCCGTTTCATCAGAATTTTCACTGTTTGCCAAGTCAATTTTGTTTTAATTCTAAACAACTGCCATATAAAGGAAACAATGCCACTGTCCGAATTTACCCGCTGTCCGAATTTACCCGACTCCACCCTAGTGGAGACTAGGAGCTTGATGACATCCGCAACAGAATGACAAGAATTGCAGTAACTGGAAAATCTTCGACTGTCAGCAGCATGTACATGGTTTTTTCTCGGCGCAGCCGAGTATGATTTCACTTTTGTTTCACATTTCACAAGATTTCATTGGTCAAAAAAACGCGTATGTCAAAATTTAGCCAAATTATATCAAAGGTCAATGAATATTTATTTAATCTTCGTTGTTCCCGTTGCACTGCACCACTTGAGCACTAGCACTCTGTCAGATGTTCATTCAAAATGTTTCTCTTGTTTGTAGATTTATAATGGAAATTTTATCGAAAACAGACGCAGATATTCAAAATTGTCTTTTTTTTTCAGTGTAGCTCTACTTTCGATTTGTACCTTCGGTTTAATACACACAAACATTGGATCATGTTGGTAATTGTTTTGGAATCAGGTCAATCTCAAGATTGACCACGGTCCATAAAATCAAGAGAAACATTCATTTAAAGCATAAATTAATAAATGAATGAATAAATAAATAATAAGCAACATACATCCTTTGGTCTTTTACAAAAGTAAAGATCATTTCTGATGAAACCGAAACTTTTTTCTTTGCAAGATATGCACATTTCTTTGGTAATATACATTTTCATCTTAACATTTGTTTAATTGCCTGTTTAAAAGATCATTTACTTTGATGTTTATCTACAATTTCCCGCGCTAGACAACAATTGGTTTAAGCCGGCGGGGTAGCAGGAAAGTTGAAAGGGGCAAAATAAAAAGTTTAAAATTCTTACCGTAGATTAGATGCGGCATTACGCAAAACCCTTTTGATAGCGGAGCCTCTTAACCCCTGGACAAATTTTAAAAGATTTTAACAGCCTACAAATCAGTTAAATTTGTTTGATTTTATCGCTAATCTTGAAGTCTTTGTAAAAGATCTTTTCAAATTACTACCGTAACCAGTGAAAATAGCATCAAATGATCTAAAGGTTAGCAAAACATTATCGCGATAATGCTTTAATACTTGCATTATATTTTCAAAGGCGGCAAACCAGCCTGCATCCAAGCAAGAGAGAGCAGAAACGGGCATCCTTTATTTAATTAATTAAAAAAAAACAACACTCTAACATTACCCAGATTATGTCAAAATGACGTCACACTGACGTCGATGCATCAGTATGACATCATTATGAGGGCTTGTGCCTGCTAGGTAATTACATGTATAAAAATTTACAACAAATTTGATCCAAAATAGAAATTATTGGAGTTTTTATCTTTTGTAAATGTCAGCCTCGGCATCCGGCCATGGTGTCGCCATTTTGAATCTATAATATATAACGGGGAAAACCTTCTGTCATTCAATTTTATGTAGAAACAAGTAAAAGTTAGACCAAAGAATACACATATGAATGTATGCATATTTCAATAAACGCACCTTTAATACTGGTCCTTGAGTCAGCATTTTTGAAATCTTAAACTTGTCATAACTTCCTTATTTTCCAAAAGATTTTGATATAATTTGCACCAACTTCTCAGCTAATAATGATCTTTGAATTAAAACAGATTTTAACTTGCTGAGCTGTCCCTTTGATAAAATAAACTGTTAACATGTCATTAGTCGCATTCTGATCTGAGATGTACACTGTATGCTTAGATATTTCCGTATTTATTGCAGTTGCACACTTTAGGTGTGTAGCCAGAAGTGGGGCGGCGCGCGGTCATCATGCTTTAGTCTCTGTTTGACCCATTCATATCTAGCGTCGCATTTAAAGCAGTACAAACCTGATCGGATGGCGCATTCTGTATGTGTTTGTCTTTGGAAAAGTCTTTTCATGTCACACACAGTGGCCAAGGGCTTAAGGTAAAGGTTGTCCGCCATTTGTTTTATATAAGGAACCAACTTATTGTGCAGCAGTCAAAGTCAAATTCAATCCGTCGCATATAGGGCCTAATGACAACAAAGAATGTATATGAGCCGCGACATGACAAAACCAACAATGCGGTTGTGCGCCCAGCGCAGACTCAGATCAGCCTGGGCATCCGCCCAGTCTGATCAGAGCCTTCGCTGTCCGCATGAAGGTAGCTTCGTCCCTTGGCTACCCTTTAAGCGTTTAGCGAAGAGTCTGATTAGACTGGGCGGATACCCAGGCTGATCTGACTCTGCGCTGGGCGCACAACCACATTGTTGGTTTTGCCGTGTCGCGGCTCATATATAAATATTGTAAAAGAGTTGGCACCAAAGACTGTGGTAAGTGTTCAAGCAGCGATGCTGTGTTGGTGGACAATAGCGTATGAATGGCAATCTTAACAGCTGGCTAGTTTGCAAGCGTCTGGACTGACCCAGACTGAACTTGTCTGCCAAATCGTCATGCCAAACAAGTAGAATTTAGGAAATGATGCGTCTAATACTTGAGATATGCCAGGTATCTGTCGTCGCACGTGTGTGAGCTATCATTTATCGATATCGCCGTAAAAATCTCTAAATATTGGGACAGATAGATTTAAACAAACAGAGGAGGCTCAGATCAGACTGCTCTAAAGAAGTAGTCTGATCTGGACCTACATGTAAATTGTTTGTCATTACATCTACATCATCTAGAACTGTTCCACTTTAAGGATAATTCGGTAAGAAGTTGGGGCGTTCTAGGTTTTTGTTTTAGATGTTTACAGTATGAGTTTCCTCCCGATAATAATTTGGGACATTGTCATTAAAATTATGTTGTGGTCCCTCATTCGAACAGTATCAGTGAGATGGTTCTGTTGAGGCCCCCGGCAGCGCATGTTTAGTGAAGAAAGAACATAACCTACACCTTAGCAGGCGCTGTGGCAACCTCTAATGTAATACAACGCCAAATGTAATAAACTCAGTTTATTACATTAGGCGATGTTACATTTGGCGTTGCACTCAACGTACGCCTAATGTAAAATAAACTTTCTTTCTTCTATGATATGGCGATATTATATTAAAGTTTTTCAGTTGAGATTCCATCCTGTCACACAAGAAAGAAAGTTTATTACATTAGGCCTTATTACATTAGGCGTTGAGTGCAACGCCAAATGTAAAAACGCCTAATGTAATAAACTGAGGTATTACATTTGGCGTTGTATTACATTAGAGGTTGTGCTATGATTTGATTATTCTAATACCTTGCCAACAGAAAGTACCCACACCGGACTACGGATGTATGTGTAGATTGGTTGCCTTGGCTGTTTGATTAATGCCAGAAGTATCATTTCTTGTGACGCAGATTGACGAAAATTTGATATATTTTCGTTGTTTATTTTTTAAATTTTTTAACAAATGAAGACGGAACAAATGCTGATTATACAGAAGGTTTACTTAATCAGGGAACACTGTTTCTTCCTTCTATATTTATTATCTACTTTTAAGTAACGAGTTTCTTCCTACTAAATCCATAGTCTTTTTTTCTAGGAAAACTAAATTACCTTGAAAGAAAAATGAAAGAAAAAAAATCTGTATGACCGGGAAGAGTACTTTTATCTGCAAGTGTGAAATAGGAGAAAGGGTGCCCCTTCTAACGTGCAGGAACACTAAAGCCTCAGGTACAGTCTACAAATTCAGATTTTGTCAAATTTTCTAAAGGAAAAGATTTATTTACACCGACGGCTGATTAGAAGTTGCAACTGCATGTTACTAAGAAGCATCGTGCTGTGAAACATTGGTCAAACTGTTTGAAGATTTTTGTACCTCTTTGCTCATGACCTGCTTCCTTCTGCTTTCTATCTAACAGTACAAGGAACAGGTAAGAAATTTAAGAATATATGTACATGTGAGAATTTTCAAATCTGAGCATGATACACTATCCAGGGAAGCAATTTTGCATTTTCTCTGTTTTGCCTCTCGTTTTTAAGTGGAGTCAACTCATAAAGGAAAGAATTTGCTCCCATAGGAGTAAATTTTTTTCTTTAAAAGTAGACCCCGTTTAAGTCAGTGGCGGATCCAGAGGGGGTTCGGGGGGGGGGGGGTTCAAACGAACCTCCTTCTCAGCCCAAATTGTCTTATTTTGATGCGGAATTTCAGGGAAAATGGGTCAAACTGCATCAATCGAACCCCCCTCAGCTAATTTCAACCCCCTATCCAAAATTCCTGGATCCGCCCCTGGTTTAAGTGAGAGTGGGCGGGAGATGGAGGTGGAGGAGGGGGCTCTTCTTTACATAACCATAACAATATTTTATGGCTAACACCTTAAAATAAACACTTAAAATGTCTCCCTTAAAAATCGGTCGAAAAACAAGTACACTTTCATGTGAGAGAAATCATCGTTTCTCCGTGGAAAGGGAGACAAAAACTACTCTTTGTTATGACTTTGTTCCTACATATGGTTTTAGGAGCACTTAACTTTTACCGGAAGGGATTATCTTCTTATCGCCCTTGCAAAAACAAACACAATTTATCGACCAAAATGGTGGGCCCGGGGACACGGCTGGACCTCACATCTCGGCGCGATATGACGTTAAGTGTCATATATTTCCTCTTCCGCCTCGCATCAAAGAGACAAAGTGAATTTTACCGCAGGAAATCTAAATTTTGGGACACCGGAAATAAGTACTGTAATTCTCTTTCAAATGGAACAGTTTGGGTTTACCGTGTATTTTAATGCATCCAAAAGATGCAGATCGTACAGCAAACAGTGTAGACCCAGATACGACTGCTCCTTTAGGAGCAGTCAGATTTGGGTCTGCACTGTTTGATTAAAACTATCTGTTCTAATATTGAGATATTTTACGGTATTTAGCTGCCGGTGGCAAAGATTTGGAACATAAATCAAACCACAAACCGCAATTAATATTCGTAAATCATAATTTAAGATCGATTTAACATATATTCTACTTTTGGCTCGATAAATCTGAGGCTTGAGGTGTAGGTGCGAATAGGTTCCATATGTGTAAGCTGTATCCTCGTAGTTGTCATAAGTAGATTGGTCTCCCCTCGTTACAGTCGGAACAATGATAGGCAAAGTCCGTGATTCATGGAATTGGCCGAGCGGTGCTCCGATTGCCCTCGTTAAAGTTTCATTCAGGTGGCTACGACTGCATTTACGAGGGGAGACCAATCTATATCATAAGTAGTTGGACGAAACGATAGCAGTGTCGACCCACCCCAGCGCACTCACTGCTGACATGTGAAAAGTAATCGTTAGCACACCTGGTTAACTATGTTTCCAAGGATGTTACGAAACGAAAAAGACATTCTACGAAACGAAAAAGTCATAGTTTCCAAACGACCTGGTCATAAGGTCGTTTGGAAACTATGACTTTTTTATTTCGTAACAGCTCTTTGTCGTTCCGTAACAGCCCTTGTGTATACTTAGTTAACCAGGGGTGGTTAGGAGCCGTCGGACTGCCAGCAGTGCAGTTGGACAGATCTCTATATCAAGGAGCGGCGGTGGTAAACTAAACGCGTTTATAAAGGCAAGGGCATATATGCTACTTTAGGAACCACGTTTTGAGAAAAAAAAATCCTCACAGCATATACACACACTGAAGAATCGACATCAGATTTCTCTGGATATCCTGGGCAATCCTGGGCATATGTTATCCGACTATATACAGAAACAACGAAGAATACGACCAGCCTTCGTGAATGCGCAACTTGCAAATACCGAACTGGCCTGGACGGATCTTAGCAGGATCCATCCAGGCTGCTTGAGGTTTCGATATGCATAAGACCCCTTTATCATCATATGACAAGTACAATATGCAGTCTGTTTACGCACAATTATAATAATTCGGTCATGGTCGGATGTCAATGCACTTTTACTTTAAAAATATCGTAAGTGCATGGTACTCTTAAATTGAGCCGCGACACGACAAAACCAACAATGTTGTGCGTCCAGCGCAGACTCAGATAAGCCTGGGCATTCACCCAGTTTGATCAGAATCTTTGTTAAGTGCTCAAATGGTAGCTAAGGGTCTAAGCTACCTCCATGCGGATAGCGAAGACTCTGATCAGACTGGGCGGATGCCCAGGCTGATCCGAGTGTACGCTGGGCGCAAAACCACATTGTTGGTTTAGTCGTGTCGCGGCTCAATTATTTCATGTCGTAACTTGTCATAAACTGCATCCTATTTATATTGCTTACTTCACGCCTACTTATATACTTTTTTCAATAAAAACCTGAAAAAATAGATAAAACACGTATTTATGAAAATATGACACATTTATCACCAGGTGTCGAAGGTCGATTGAAAAACGCTGCAAACGGTTTTTCTCATTTTAACCGCCGCTTATCCAAGACAAGTCTCCTACTTAAACATATTTTACTTTTCTGAATTCAAACTCCAGCTATAGATTGGCTCGAAATTTATTCAGCTGCCTTTAAAACGGGATCAGAGAGGCATATTGCTGAATATGAGACTGAATATCAGTCTACCAAGGGGCCTACCCGTGCTGTCCATCAAACATCAAAATTTGCTGTCGACCGAGACAACCGGCAATAGCAGTGGTAGCTAGGTCGACGTTAATTAACAATAATGTCGGCCAAAGTCTCGCCCGTCATCCACATCGGTCGACAGCACAGGTAAGCAAATGGTGATGTTCAGCTTGCAGGTCCAAGGGAAGCAACTCGCAATCCCCCACCAAGCAGACAAAGTTTGCCTAAAAGAAAGGAAAAACTTGGAAGAATTTTATCTAGATACCTTGAATACCTTGATTCATCATAGACAGTTTGATGCTAGAACAAATGCACAACTCACTTCCAAGTAATTTCAGAGAAAAGTAAATAACAACTACACCCCCCGCCCCCAGCCCGCCACCCACCCTCTCTCGCCCAAGTGTTTGAACTGTTTTAAAGGGGAAACCTGCATTGTAAGATACGATCTTGTCCATCTGTTAACATTGGCGCTTTTTCACTTTCTTACATAATGTACATTTATTAAATTGCAATGTGGTGACAGTCCAATTAATTAAAGCCAGTTAAAGTGTTGTTCTATAATTATTTGACATAAAAATGTCATCTCGGGTTGATACGGGTTAAAACATGGTTTCAGGCAAACTGATGGAAGGCTAAAATTTATTTGTTTTTGCATATTTGAAATAATTGACTTCATTTCTTTTTTGTTTGAATTGCAATATATTTGAATATAATCCATGTATGACAAGCCGGTTCGCCATGCTACTATTACAGTACATGCTAAAACGCCAAATGGCTTTCCATACATGAGTAAAAGCTAATTGTAAAACGTCATTTGCGAATTGCTAAATGCTTATTTCTATTTGCAAAATGCTAATTGCCCTTAGCTAAATGCTACCGAATCACTAGGCATTTCAGTCATTTTATACGATTTATCCGTTGTTAGATGTTTAAAATATCCAGGTTCTGCAACTAAAGCATTTTTGACTTTGCTGATGAGAAGGGACTTTGATTTTGATTGCAATCCCGCAATTAGCGTTCCACAGTTGGCATATGGCAGTAAGCATGTTGCAACAAGCAATTAGCATTTCGCATTCAGTATAAACAATTCGCAATAAACAGAATGTTTTGTAAATGTTATTTTTTTTTATATATATTATTTACTTTAAGAATGCAGCAGTACCAATAGCATACATGATTTAATCTTAGCAATGCATTTTGTTTTAATAGCAATTTGCCTTTCGCATGGCGCACCGGCTTCCCAGAATTTTTATTCCAGGGTAGCTGAATGTACCGGAGATAGTCATTAATGATACTAGGTGGATTCCGCCAGTGGCCAGGCTATGAACATAGACTTTAGCAAAGGGCTAGATTGTTGGAGTTGGGCAGGGAGCGGGAGGAAAGACAGGCCCGGATCCAGACCACCACGCACTGGTGGGGCTCTGGATAACTGGTGGGGCTGGGAGGTGCCGAAATGTATCTGTGTGTGAGAGAGGGAGGCGAGGGGTGGGTGTCTTGAGAATAAATTATAATCAGTTTGATGAGAATTTTTGAAAAAAAAAATTTTGCCTAGAAATATATATTGTGATATCTCACTAAAATCGCCTCGCCGAGGAGATTCTAATATGATGTAACAACATATATTTTAAGCCAACTACATGGATAAACTATCTCAAACTGTCATCAGATACTCATTATCTGGAGGCCACTTTTTATACACAACACAGGGGCCCAGATGGCGGGACTGAAGCCCCAAAGCCCAACCCCTGGATTCCGGAGCTGAAAGAATAGTTAAATAGTCATTGTTGCCATTAAATTTGGAATGTTATTGTGAAGTTTAAGTTCTCCAACGTCACTTATACATATGTTGTCATCTTACCTTAGGCGTGTATGATGATTAACATCCTTAAATATTCATGTCATAGATTTTATCGAATTTTAGATATTTACTTTCTATACAATTAATTTAACAGACGCAAAGTTATTACTCCATGTTAATGCATTTCAATATAATAATTATTAGAGCAGTAGCTTTTAATGCTGTATTACTGTTTTATCTCATCAGATAATCTATGTGTCAGATATTTTCTTGGGGCTAAAATCGGTCATCGCCTTTGAAAACCTTACAAACAGTGTGGACCATGATGAGACCTCACGAGGATCCACATTTTTTTTGTCATTTTATGATATTATTGACACGGACGTTGTCAATGACGTTACACGTTTGCGCCAAAGTGTTATTACACGTGCGGTCATACGATTTTTTGACACGATGTTATCGACTGAATAACAGCGACGTCATATGATAAATATTTTTACTAATCATTGGTCTTGCCCAAAATTCAGTTTCAGATATACAGGGGAGAAAAGGGAATATGTGTTAAACATCATTATATTCTCTTCAAAAGCTAACAAATGCTAATTAAAATTGTCGCCTTCGTTTTAATTTTCGAATAGTCTGTCTTATCATTATAAATAGAGGATCTTACACGAGTGGTCATTTCATATAAAATGAACACGAGTGTAAGATTCTGTTTATCATATGACAGTTACTAGTAAAAATGGGATGTTAACGCCTTCAAACTGACTTATTTCTATAAGAAAACGCATTGTTGACATGGACGTTGTCAATGACGTAAGGTGTACGCGCCAAAGTGTTATTACACGTGTGGTCATACGAATTTTATGACACGACGTTATCCACTGAATAACAGCGACGTCATATGATAAATATATTTATTTTTACTTGATATACTTTTTGTCGCCTCGACTGGAATTACCCTGTCTGCAAAGGCCAACAATTGCTGCAAACATTTATTGTGAATTTAAAACAGTGCAAATGTTTAAGTTATTGATACCATACTTTCAAGTTAAAGACCAATAAAATACAAGCAAACTTCATATTAATTCACAATAAGCATGTTATTCCATTCAAGTACTTTGTTACAAGCTACTGGAAAATTACACCAATGAAAAACGCAAACCTTTTGAACTCTTTTGTTACAAAGCTATGCACTTTACGTGCATGCTGAATGCATTAAAAGGTAATTGTTTCAAAGAAATGTAAATCAATAGGAAAATAATTGTACTGTAGGCCGATTAGATTTTGAAAATTTTACGACACAGGGGAAGCAGTTTTTTTTATAGACTCGACCATGCTATCTTTACAATTCTATGTCTAGAGTTTGAAAAAATAACTGCTAGGACGCTCTCCATTATGCAACAAGGTATTCTAAGCACTAAGTATATTTTCAATAATGATATTATTTTTTCAGATTTATTCGCAGAAAATTACCCTTTGATCTTCTCTTATAAAAACACTTTTTAACATTAACAAATGCTACATTTTGGGATTCTAAATTATGAGAAACAACATAAAGAAAGCATCTGCTAAGTTTTGGAAAGATCAGTGTTATTTTGAGTATTTTATGCAGATTTTTGTCTTTGTCCCAAATCAGTGATTATCACCTTAAGGTGGTGATTTATGGTAAATGTAAAAATCCGCATAAAACCATAAAAAAGTAACGTATCTCCCTGAAAAATAGCAGACTTCTTATTTTTGTTGTTCTTTACAGTTTAGAATACAAACGAGACGTACATGCTGCTTAAAAAAAGTGTTTTTATAAGGAAAGATCAAAGGGTAATTTTCTGCGAATAAATCTGAAAAAAAAAAAAATAATATCGTTATTGAAAATTTACGTAGTGCTAAAGGTGCATTATTGCATAATGAAGAGCGTCCTAGCAATTATTTATTCCAACTCTTTCTCAAATTGTAATGTAGACCAGATGAAAACGGTAGCTTTTTCTCAAATGTTCAACCATGTACAAAGTAAATGTACACTGGATGCATTTATTAAATATAGGGTAGGCAAGCATACCTATGTAAACACCTACAATATAAATAATACATTACTGACATGATCAGTGGTGTGTAGATGAAATTGTTTAACCTTGTTAAAATAGTATCACCTGTCTCACTTGTGTGTTTTGACAAAAAAAAATTGGACACAGACTGCATCTTTTTTCATCTGCTCAGCCTGATAATGTATGAAAGAGTTTGAAAAAATAATTGCTAGAACGCTCTCCATTATGCAACAAGGTACTCTAAGCACTAAGTATATTTTCAATAATGATATTATTTTTTCAGATTTATTCGTAGAAAATTACCCTTTGATCTTCTCTTATAAAAACACTTTTTAACATTAACAAATGTTGCATTTTGGGATTCTAAATTATGAGAAACAATATAAATAAGGCATCTGCTAAGTTTTGGAAAAATCAGTGTTATTTTGAGTATTTTATGCAGATTTTTGTGTTTGTCCCAAATCAGTGATTATCACCACCTTAATTGAATATGTGACACGCCCAGCATATCCTGCTCTTTTACATTACATATTCGGCATACGCCACACTTTTCGTTATGATTATACCACGGTTCAGCCAAGATTGGAAGATAACGCACAAGCTGTACGGGTGGATTATCGACCCTATAGGTGAAAAAAATCTTTTAGATCACCCTAATCGGCAGAGATCTTGTGCTTTAAGAAGACTTATTCTTGGCACGTACATGTTTGATATAAGAAACTATAAAGGGCAAGTCTAGGAACTGTCTAATAGAAGTTCAAGAGATTCTCAGCTATGGACAGAACATTGCTCAGACTATACAATCATGAGAGCTCCAGTGACAATGTCGTCCTGGATTGCAGTCAGCAACCAGAAGTGTGGGCCCATCTTCAGCCTCAGAATCTTACGTGGAAAGACTTTGGCAGGGTATGACAAACGTTCTTATGGGCCTCATGCGGCGGCAGTACGAGCTCAGTTCTTATCTTTTTCAGGCCTTTGATCTTCGGCATAATTAGGCTGCAAGTGCAGCCCATTGGAGAATATTTCAGAACAGCAGTTGGAGTCAGTCAATGGATCATGTCTGATACTATAGAAGAGTAGTGTCAAAACAACTGGGCTACAAAAGGTCTCAGAAAAAAAGAAAGAATCGGAGCGTGTCTGACCTTTTCGGTCATTTAAACTGACACTGGTACGTTGCAGAGCCTGGACCATTACGATGCAGCCAGCACCCAATGCGATTTTGATATGATATTGATCCGCAACATGACAAAACCAACACAGTGGCATGTGCGCCTAGCGAAGACTCAGATCAGTCTGGGCGACTGTCCTGACTGATCGGAGTCTTCGATGTCTGCATGAAGGTAGTTTAGACACTTGGCTACCCTTTAAGCGCACAGTGAGGACTTATCAGACCGGGCGGATATCCAGGCCGATCTGAGTCTTCGCTGGGCGCACATGCTACTTTGTTGGTTTTGTCGTATCAGTATGACCAAATTTGCACGGAATCGTCACTGACTCAAAAGACTGCCAGTTCAGCGTGATCTGTTACGGAGTAGAATCCATTAATTAAGGTGAATGGGCACTCCGTCCTGTTTTTTTTTGCTTTGTTTTTCATCAGCTTTACCAAGTGAGCAATGACTTAATGACTCCCTTCTGGAAGTGGGTCTGCTTTAAAGGAAATATTTTGTTAATAGCTGATAAAATTTAAGAGTTGACTCTTTTTGAGGAAGGCTGAAAAAAGTAGAGTTGCCTCCCCTGAAAGTGTTACGCAATAGTTATACCATAGTTCGTACGCCTGTATGGGAGATAATCCACTCGCTAAAACATTGTTTGTCCGCCTGTACGGGAGATAATCCACTCGCTTGTAGCGAGTGGATTCTCCTCGTGCAGGCGGACAAACTATGATATAACTATTTTTCAACTACCTTTATCAGTGTAGACCTTGCTCATTGCGAAATATTTAATGCTAAAATGGGCTTTTTCAGGCGAGGGTGGTATAACATTCATTTTAACTATTCGCCCAGATGCGACCAGATGCCAGTTTCGCAAGGTCGATGGTGAGCTTGTATATTCCGGTGTGAGGGTGTATCCTTTTATCAACGCCCCTTCTTGTGACCCTTTCGGGCAAATTTTTTGGGTGAGTGCTTCTCCAGGAAGGAAAAAAAATTTTCCCATCTGTCAGATGTCCATTCCTTCTGTCTGGATGTCAACGAAATACAAAACAAATACAAAATACAAAACAAATACAAACTGTCAATGGGATATCCTTCGGTTAATCTCACGTTCAAACAAATCATTCTGTAATTATTGTATTACATATATTTAGGATAATATTTGGATTAAAAGATTTTATTGTATAATAATGGCTACTGGTCAATCTGATAAGGTCAAGCAGAGCTCAAGAGAAGAAGGGGTTTTGAAGATACATGTAATTCAAAGATAATTTAATCTTATTTCTCAATAAAAAGATATGTTGTGACCCCTCATAAGAACCGTCTCGGCGAGACGGTTCTAATGAAGGGTCACAACATATGTTTTTATGGAGAAATATGGAAGATTATCCCTAAAATATCCCTGTTACTCCTTCTTATCTGGAGCACTGGTCAAGGAGGTGGAGCTCTCATTAATAGGATATGGAATGTAAACATGTGACTCCGGGAGCTGTTTAAACACTTCTGTGTCAAAGTCTAGAATGGGGGTTTATTGGCAAATATTCTGTCATCCTTCTGCAAATAATGTGGATGGCATGCGTAAACATCTTATCCGGGTGGAAAGCAAAATGGAGTTGGGCGCCAACAACCTAATACATTTATTTGGAAATTCAGGCGATTTTTGTTGCATACGAGTACTAAGCCGACCAGCGAAAAACGGGGTATTCAACGAGTGTCTTGTGTTCGGTCGCCTTCGCATAGGTCACAATGATTTAAATCCAGATTATCCAGACGTTTTTGGTTTGCGTTCAGAGGGGCGCATGATGGAGTGATTAGAGCCACTCGCCTACGGTGCAGAAGGTCGTCGCGCGTTCGGACCGCCAACGGGCCAGCTAGCGACCGAAAAATTCACTCTGCCAACCTAGCAGCAAAGAGGTACCTTTTCGAAATAGACAGCGAAAGGACTCTCATACTGTATAGATCAAAAAGCACATATGAGCCGCAACACGAGAAAACCAACAATGTGGTCGTGCGTCCAGCGCAGACTCAGATCAGCCTGGGCATCCGCCCAGTCTGATCTAGTCTTCGCTGACCGCATGGAGGTAGCTTAGACCCTTAGCTACTCTTTGAGTACTTAATGAAAAGTCTAGTCAAACTTGGGGATTGACTAGGCTGATCTGAGTCTGCGCTGGGCGCACGGCCACATTGTTGGTTTTGTCGTGTCGCGGCTCATATCAACGTCAATCCTGAGCAGCTTGGAGGCGGAGTCAATGGATACATATCTTCTGAGATGAGCCGCGACACGACAAAACCAACAATGTGGTTGTGCGCCCAGCTCAGAATCAGATCAGCCTGGGCATCCGCCCTGTTAGACCAGACTCTATGTAAAGTGCTCAAAGGGTAGCTAAGGGTCTAACCTACCTCTATGCGGGCAGCGAAGACTCTGATCAGACTGGGCGGATGCCCAGGCTGATCTGAGTCTGCGCTGGGCGCACAACCACATTGTTGGTTTTGTCGTGTTGTGGCTCATATCTTCTGAGAATTTGAAAATAATATACAAAAGTAATGAATGCTTGCATGTATATATAGAGCAGAGCTCCAGATAAGATCGGTTTTGAGGACAATTCTGATTTTTTTTCCCCACATTTTCTCAACTCATTAGAACCGGCTTAACGAGACGGTTCTAATGAGGAGTTAAAACATATGCTTTTATGGAGACATAGGGAAAATTATCCCTACTTCGTTTCTTGAGCACGGGTGTAGTATAACGAATCCAGGTTTTAACCTTTTGACAGCCTTACTTTTCTGCTTCGAATTTCAATTTTTGACTGTATTTATTTCAGAAAGTTTTATACAATGTAAAACAATGTAGATCCAGATAAGATGGCCGCCTGATCCATTCCGACACAGAAATGTACTTTAAAGTACCCGGGTAAACCAAAACGCAAAGAATCAATATTTGGTTTTCCGAATCCTCAGAAACATGCCTTCGCGGAACCTTTTGAAATGACAGCTCACCTTTTAAAAGGGAATTTCTAAATTTTAACTACCTTGTATACGTGTACTATGAAACATAAAATTAAGACCGCCTCCAATAGGAATGACAAGACTGAGGACTGCGTTCATTAATAGCACATCATTTAAACAATATACTTTTCAAAAGTTTTCCTGTGTCTTGACATTATATTGTTTAATTGAAACGTCTTTAATGACTTTTTTATTCGTGAAGTTTTGCAAAAAATGGAAGTTGTTGTTGTTTGAATTCTCGTAACGATGCTCCCCGGGTGGCTCAGCGGAACGTATACATAGTTGCACACACCTGGCACCGTGTGTCCATCCATAAATGGAAGTTACGCAAATATCTCCTTATGTATAGTACCTACATGCATCGTAAAACAGGGCGTGACTGTTGCAGAAATGCCTAAACGGATTCAGTGCTTATTTGGCAGTCTTCTATTTAAAACTGCAAGTGTCCGAGTCCTGTATTAGTATAAAGTAAGCAAAATTCGGACAGCGGGTAAATATATGTCAGTTGTTTGGAATAAAAACAAAATTAACTGGGCAAACAGTGAAAATCCTGATGAGACGGCTCATTATGAGCCGTCTCATCAGGATTTTAACTGTTTGCAATGGTACGTCCGAATTAACCGGCTGACCGAAGTTACCCGACTTGACTCTATCTTTTTATACATTATTATTTTATTCTTTCTCATAAAATTGCAAGGGCACCAGCCGTTTGCAACAATTCTTTTCCTCATGATCCTGTTTACCTGACCTAGTTGTGCTGCCAAAGTTCATCCCTGTCCACTCTTTATTATTGCCTTTCCACATTTTCTTCTTCTTTGTCTTCTTTAATATCATTATATGGGATCACAGCACTTCCGCGAGCCTTTTGCAACGCAGATTATATACATTCCCGCCAATCTGCAGGGCAAAAGAGTATGCAACTACTATGTATTTTTAAAGAATAAAGATCATATGCCTTAAAAGGCGATAAATAATGTGGTTGACAGGCAACGTTTTTTTACTGGTTTACGACTAAAAAAGTAAGCTGTTCCTTGTACTTTACAAACTAATCTTTAAGTGTCATAACGACATGCTTAAACTTGTCATAGTTTACAGTTTATTTATAAAGCTTACGTGAATAGACACAACCTATGATATTTATCTTCTTAATAAACCGTATCTTTAGTTACGGAAAATTTTAAAGTCCGACCACAGGTAGTTACTTACACTTAATCGCTTTCAAAACGAGTTAAAACTTGCCTGTTCGAGTGCATCTTAAGTCGGTCACGAGACAAACATCTTTACAAGGACCCTGTGCTATTTTTCTTTACATATCAGCTTCTGTTACCGCAAACTACTGGTATTTCAAAGTACAGTTTCTGGAACCAGAAAATTTACTTTGAGATTTCAGAAGTTTAAGATAAATTTCGAATTCGATATATGAGAGTTGGCTGTATCTTGTACATTATAGCTTTATATCACCCTTGCCAGAAAATGCTAACGGCTTGCTATGATGTGGGCCCTCGGTTTATTGATTCTAGTAGTAAACACGGGGATAATAGCAGTTGTCGATGGACATGGTACTACGCAAAGCGTCTTCGCGAGCCAAGGATACTAAGTGCATTTTGTTCCATACGTACACTTGGCCGATGGCCTATTCGTAAATCGAATTTCCGACTGCGCCATTTCATTGGATGCGAGCAACTTCCATCGCATCCAATCAGTTGTTATCAATAATTTCCAAAAAAGAGTCCACGGCAAAGATTTAACCAGTTCAGTGGTTTGGAGTTGATGGTATTATTTGGAAATGACGGTATCCTTAGGCCACTGATTTCATGGCAACAACGTTAAGTGTTATGTTTTGGATCACTGAATGACTGAATAATTTTTTCGGTATAGAGCTTTCTATAATTTGTTGTTGTTTTTTCCGAAAAATCGTGATATCAATAAATTATCTTATAGTAGCTTAGTAATAACCAAACAGTTTACCGTTTCGAAGTCCGAGGTGTTATGTTCACGGTATGGCAAATAATATACTGGTCCGCCGAAACTGAAAAAGTACGCCGCAATGGGCTAAAAGAAAAGACCACGTTAGGGTATCGTAGCATTTCTGTAGGAATCTAAAATAATTTCTTTACAAAAACAATATGCCTTAGAGAAGAGGCTTTTAGAATTTTCTGGTACAGAGAAATCAACGAATAACTGAAAATTTATAGTGTACCACACAATCGATTAAAAGTGCGTCAAAACCGGTCACACGTCTGTAATGTATTACAGCATACAAGGTCGCAAAAATAAAATTGAGAAAACTATGTTTTTCGGAAAAAGAAGACGAGAAAACATTACAGCCTCTTTTGTCTAAAAATATTAATAAAATTTCCAATTTTAACAGTTTTCCCACGTAAATTAATATTACAAACCAAGAGTAACAATAGCTACAAATTTGAAATAATGTTCACACATGTATGATAAAATCTGTAAAAAGCGACAAGTATCTTGTCTTAAAATCTAAACATTCTCAAATTGTTGCCCATAGGCCCATAGGTAGATTGCGCAGACGAGATAATTGTTATCGTGGGAACTTACATTGTTATACGAGATAACTTGTAACGCTGTATTTATACCAGAGCTACACATTCGGCCATTCACGTAACATGACTCTTCCTTTTACTTTAGTTACTTTACTGTTACCAAGGGCGTAGCTACCTATACGGCAAATACGCAGGTGCGTATTGAAATTTTGTCAAAATTGACAAAATTTCAAAACGCACCTGCATATTTGCATGCTGAAACTTTATAAATTAGACAAGATCTCATTACCAATTACCAAAATGGCTGAAATACTAGCTTTCCCTTCAAGAAGTAGAGAATAAAACATGGTTGTGCGTATCATGAAATTTCCTCTAGTTACGCCCCTGGTTACTCAAGTATAATTTGCACTTATTTTTCAGAATTTTTTTTTCCATATTTCTGAGGCATCCTATTCTGGCTGTTAAAAGTGGAAATGGGTAAATCACAAAATAATAATAATATTAATCCATTTATTTGACCAGTGGACTGTTCTATCCTTATCAAATGGACGTGTCCATTTGTAAATTAAAGTGCCTGGTTTAGTTTATTTTAATTATTTGTATTTTATTTAAAGAGAAACACCCATTTGTATTATTCCTATTTTATTTAAGGAGAAACACCCATTTGTCTTATGCAAAAAGTGAAGACCCTGATCAGACGCCGCGTCTTGCGGCGTCTGATCTGGGTCTGCACTGTTTGCCTATGTCCCATTTATGAGACGCTAGGCATTGATTGGTTAAATACAACAAATGAACAGATATAACTGTTGCCAGATGAGGTCACACGCTGACATGACACCACGCGCCCTTAGACACGCCCTTTAGCCCCAACACATCTTTAACATTTCGGCATATAACTGCCAACTGCTGTTTTATCATAAATAACACAACCGCTGCACCTCTTCGCCGTGCAGCCGGGCCACGTAGCGCCATCGGTAGGGCGCCTGACTCATAAGTCAGAGGTCCTGGGTTAGAAACCCGGTCTGGCCACTAACTTTCGTTTCTCCTTCCGCTGATTCAAGAAGGGCAGTTGTCAGTTACTGGCGAAGGTATGTGCACTTAGTACTGGTTAACCGCTTAGGAGGTCTAAGCCTGCCCAGAAATAGTGTGGTTAGGTTAACTGACCGTTCCGACATGACCATAGCTGTTTACCGTGGACGTTAAGCATCAAATCACTCACCCACTTCGCCGTGCAAGTATGCAAAACTATTGGTAGTGGGAGAAAAGTCATGTGACAGTTACCTTAGACTGGCTCCAGACTCCAGTAATGACTGTAAGCCATTTTCAGATTTTTGTTCTATTCTTGTAAGAGATGTAAAATTAGTGTCATCGTTAGTTTGTAGAGCTAGTATATTTCATGAAGTATACAAACACTGAAAATGATAAGTCTAGTTATTTTCCCCCCCCCTCTCTTTTTCGTTGACTCATTCTTGTTTACCAAGTTTATCGCTTGAACTGAATTTGACTGTTTGCAAACAGTCTATAAAGTCGTCAACGCCCATCAAAATACATGCAGTTCCCGCCAAATCTGCAGAAGCTGATTGGATGATAAAGATTTGTTAAGAGTTCATACTATATAGATTACGAAATCGGTTGACAAATGAACTTATAAAGGGTCACATCCGTTCGTTGTAATAGAAATAGGATAAGCTTTCGTAGTAGTAAACAACATTATCAAGCACTACACGCTAGAGTAATTTGCACTTGTGGTTTATTTGAGTGCATATTTTTGTATGACACTGATTTTTATCCAAAAGTGGGTTTGAAGGAAAAAAGAACGTGTAAAGTCATCGAGGTCAGGACCGTGTTCTCCTCCTGTATGCGTAATTGTGGGGCTTTATCTGGGCTATAGGCCTACAAGCCTGCCAAAGTATCATGACCTCCGATGGAGGCACTCAACAGCGGCAGTGGCCTGTAACTATAGTAAAGAGTAAACATGTATACATTTTACAGGGAGTTTACTGTCTGCCCAGATTCACAAGTCCCAGACTTATACTTTGTAAAATCACACGTTACAGCGAATTTAAAGTCTCCATAGTCCTATCAGTGGTAAAAACGTCCAAACCCAAATCATTATAAAAAGCGGTTCAACCTTCGCGTTTGGTAATAAAATGTGGGTTGATGTGCATATATTGAGTCATATAACTTGCCAGAGGAGAGAAACAAGTTTTTTGAAAAATAACAAGTCGCTCCACAAAATACGATTTCATGGTCTGGTTTCCCGTCTAGCAATGCTATATAAACATAGGCGGAATAGTGATTAGAGCTCCACGCCTGTCCATTGTATTTTTACCAATTTATTCAACACATTGAAATCGAAACTAGGTTATTTTAGTTGCCAACTTAATGACCCAAATAAGTTTTCGAACCGTTTTTATGTGAAACTCAAGGATGTTTTATCTGTTTAAAGCTGGCTTTTCATGGTCATTTACAATGACGAAACTATACTGAGAAGCTTGCAGCGATACATCATGATAAATTTTTTCATGTTGATAGAGCAATAGGGCCTTTAAGATGACTATCACAGACGGTACCCGCGGCTGTCACAGATCACGGACTTAAGTTTTGCTTAAAAAAGTAGTCAAAAGTCACATAAACAATACCACCTCAGCCCTTCCGCTTCCACAATAGTTAAAAATCAACTTTCTGCAAGAAAAAAAGAAAAGAAAACAACAAAAACAACCTGTCTAAAACGTCTAAACACAAATCGTTATGAAAAGCACGTCAACTTTTCAGGTATGGTGATAAAAGGTGGGTAGATGCGCATACCTGGCGGACGACAAATCGTTCCTTCCATTTTTTGGTTCCCCGTTGAGCTATCCTATATAAACAAAAGCGGGATAGTGAATGGGGCCCCGCGCTCGTACTTTGTATTTTTACCATTTTGTTCAAGACGATGATATTAGTTGGCAACTAAAATGACCCGAATCAACTTCGAATGAGGGAAACTCATTTTTTTTATTTGCTTAAAGTTTGTAAATCGCTGTCATTTACAATGACGAAACTATGGCGAGAGGCATGCAGCGAAACCTCACGATAAAATTTGTCATGGCGATAGAGCATTGGTGACTCTAAAATCTCCATAATCCTAGATTAGCAGTGATAAAAATGTCTAAACTCAAATGACTGTAAAAAGCGCTTCAACTTTCGCGTGTGGTAATAATTGTGGGTTTAAGTGCATGTATTGAGTCACTTTCCTGGCAATATTAGAGAAAACACGTTTTTGAATAATAACAAATCCTCCACAAAATACAATTTCTTCTTCTGTATATTCATAGGCATGATAGCGCTTGGGGCTGCACACCTGTACATTGTATTTTTACCATTTTATTCAACATAATAAAATCGAAAGTAGGTCGTTTTAGTTGCCAACTAAAGTGACCAAAATAAGTTTTCAAACCCTTTTTTATGTGAAACTCAAGGATGTTTTATTTGTTTAAAGCTTGCTTTAGTCACGTTCATTTACAACGACGAAACTATACACTGTAAAAAATTTCCGTAGATTTTACGGTGGAATAACTGGCAACCAGCTGCCAGTCCATTTCCCGTTATTTTTGTGGACGTTTGCTGTAAGACAGTGTCGGAAATCACGACGTGGTAGTGTTATGTTAACTGGCCCCACTCGAAAATACCTTTATAGTGTTTGAGGGCTATATGACCAAAACAATACCTGTTCTATTCTGCTTGATGATTCTTGTATTTTCACAGGCGCCCATAAAAATAACGGGAAATGGACTGGCAGCTGGTTTCCATTTGTTCTACCGTAAAATCTACGGATTTTTATCCCCCGACCGAAAGGTTCGGGGGATATAGCGATGAGCCTGGCGTCCGTCCGTCCGTCCGTCCGTCCGTCCGTCCGTCCGTCCGTCCGTCTGTCCGTCCGTCCGTAAACACTTTCTTGTCCGCTCTATATCTTGAATACCCTTTGGAATATTTTCATGATACTTCACAGTTATGAAGAACAGGTCATGACGATGTGTCGCGTACAAGAATGGTAACTCTTGCTATTGTACTTTTTGAATTATCTCCCCTTTGGTGATTTTTTGGCAGATTCGTGTCCGCTCTGTAACTTGAATACCCTTTGGAATATTTTCATGATACTTCACAGAAATGTAGAACAGGTCATGACGATGTGTCGCGAACAAGAATGACAACTCTTGCTTTCTTACTTTTTGAGTTATTTCCCCTTGATAGTTTTAGGTGTGATTTTTTGGCAGATTCGTGTCCGCTCTATAACTAGAATACCCTTTGGAATATTCTCATGATACTTCACAGATATGTAGAACAGGTCATGACGGTGTGTCGCGAAAAAGAATGACAACTCTTGCTTTCTTACTTTTTGAGTTATTTCCCCTTGATCATTTTAGGTATGATTTCGTGTCCGCTCTATAACTTGAATACCTTTTGGAATATTTTCATGATACTTCACAGATATGTAGAACAGGTCATGACGATGTGTCGCGAACAAGAATGACAACTCCTGCTTTCTTTCTTTTTGAGTTATTTCCCCTTGATGGTTTTAGGTCTGATTTCGTGTCCGCTCTATAACTTGAATACCTTTTGGAATATTTTCATGATACTTCACAGATATGTAGAACAGGTCATGACGATGTGTCGCAAATAAAAATGACAACTCTTGCTTTCTTACTTTTGGAGTTATTTCCCTTTGATGATTTTAGGTGTCCACTCCATAGCTTGAATACCTTTTGAAATATTTTCATGATACTTCACAGATATGCAGAACAGGTCATGACAATTTGTCTCATACATGAATGATAACTCTTGCTTTTAGACTCAGTGAATTATTTCCCTTAGGTAGTTTGAGCTGCTGTTTGAGTCTCTGCTCCATAACTGTATTACCCTGGCCAGCTCCAGAATTTGAATAACCGTGTACCTTTTAGAATATTGATGATCATGCTGTGATATCTTATCAGTGTTCCTAACTCTCTCTTACCCCTCAACATTCCCGTGACCCCCCTCCCCCCTCCCCCCCCCCCCCACCCCCACCCAAAAAAAAAAAATTTTTTTTCCCAGATTTGGATTCTTTGTCCAAATTCACTTACTAGAGAGCTCAAAATTAGATTTGTAGGGCTTGTACTTTAGAAGTTATTCACACATTTTGAAAGTTGAATGTATCGTATGCTATACATTTGTGTATATGGTGGCTGTTTGAGATATTACCTCTTTTTAGCAGTCAAGCATACTGTTTTAGTCTGAGTGTTAGATAATCATGCATCTGTTAACAGTTAATGTCAATCAGAAGCATAAAAGAACGACAATATATTACTAATATGTGTTTTGAAGTGCACCCTTTTTACCAAGGCCCATGGGGGTCTTTGGTCGGGGGATTTGCCATCTCCTCTGATGGCTATTTTTTTACAGTGTAATAAGAAGCTTGCAGCGATACTCATGAAAAACGACCATTCTACACGTTTGGTGATAAAATATAGGTTGATGTGAATATACGAGTCAGATAACTGGCAAGAATTAGGGGGCGGGGGAGGAGGAGGGGGGTGGGTGCTGGTACGTTTTTTTGAAACGGTCAAATACGAGTTTTCTTTGTTGGTTCCCTGTCGTGCGATGCAATAATGTTCACCAACGCAAGGCAGTGAACGGAGGCCCACACCTATAAATTGTTTTGTCACCATTTTGCTAAATTTATGATGTCTTAAAATGACCAAAACCATTTTAAAACATTCTTATGTGAAACTGAAGGATGTTTCATTTGTTCAAAGTTGGCTCATCACGGTCATTTACAATGATCAAACTATATAGTTAGAAGCTTGCAGTAAAATACTTCGAAATGTGGCTATTAAAAAATAAAAACCGATTGAAAAGGTACAGACACTGTTTCAACTCCGCCCCCAAACTATGTGGGATCAGAAATCTGATCAAATATCTCACAATATTTTACATTTCCCAACATTATTGATGTCTTGCTTCATTTAGTCTCATTTGGAACACTAGACAATCTTGATTTCAGACGCAACCCGAGCCCTGAAAGCACAATGCAAGTTCTAACTTGATTTTACGGTTTCTTGGCTTGTTTCGTAAAAGTTCTAAAAATTGGGACACCTAAAATATTATTGTAACTGTTCTAAAATTGTAACATTTTGGGTTTTCATTGATGTAATATGTTTTAAAGATGCAGATGGAATGGCAAACAGTGTAGCCCTGTCAGACTACTCTGATCTGGGTATGCGCTGTTTAATCATACCTGTCCGTCCCCGGGCAATATTTAATAATTTCACAGTATATATTTGAGCCGCGACACGAGAAAACCAACAATGTGGTTGTGCGCCCAGCGCAGACTCAGATCAGCCTGGGCATCCGCCCAGTCTGATCAGACTTTTCCCTAAGCGCATAAAGGGTAGCTAAGGGTCTAAGCTACCTCCATGCTGACAGCAAAAACTCTGATCAGACTGGGCAGATGCCCAGGCTGCTTTGAGTCTTCGCTGGGCGCACAACCACATTGTTGGTTTTCTCGTGTCGCGGCTCATTTGTATGTGGAAACCGGTCGCATGATCAGATAAAGCTGCAAGAATCCGAAACTCATTGTTTTGAAAATATCATAATTATCGTGTGAGAAAATATCTGTTTTCCCGAATAAGGCTTTTGTTAAATGCACTCTTAAGGCGTCGTAAAGTTTGCTGCGAGACCTTACAAAATAAAAATGAAATGGGCCGCGACACGAGAAAACCAACAAAGTGGCATGTATGCACAGCATACTCAGATCAGCCTGGGCATAAGACTGGGCGGGTGCCCAGGCTGATCTGACTCTTCGCAGGGCGCACATGCCATTTTGTTGGTTTTCTCGAGTCGCGACTCAAATAAAAATAAAATTTAAGGATACACTCTCGGGGCGAACAACTGTAGCGTTTTCAATTTTGTTCCCCTTATCAATGGGGGTCAAACCTTATTTGCTTCTAAAGATAAGAAGCTCCTAAAGACTAGAAGGAGCAAATTCTTTTTTCTAAAGGCCCAATTGTTCTATCAGCATGAAATATTTTTTATCGTTAGGTAGGCCCCTATCGCTACAAGCTTCTCACTCAGGCTGACAGTTTCGCCATTGATTATGATCGTGATTGGCCGGCTCTGAACAATCAAAACATCCTTAAATTTCTCATAAAAGATTTGAAAAAAATAACTAGGTCATTTTAGTTGCTAACTGAAATGACCTACTTTCGATTTCACACATCGTGATTGGCCGGCTCTGAACAATCAAAACATCCTTAAATTTCTCATAAAAGATTTGAAAAAAATAACTAGGTCATTTTAGTTGCTAACTGAAATGACCTACTTTCGATTTCACAAGCTTTATTTCATGGTAGAAATACAAGGTACATGAGGTAAAAATACAAGGTACAGGCGTTAAATAGGTGATAAAAATGCAAAGTAAGGCAAGGATCCCATGGATTGTGGGACCGCTGGGTCCTTTCAACCACCAAATTTGGCTGTAACTCAGGTCAAGTCCTTTGCCTTATATTTCGGCTACACAAAGTTTGAGTTAAAGGGGGAATTAACTCTGCTTGACCTGGGGACGTCGGTCACCATTAAGGGGTCCTGACTCATTAGCTAATTAACAGAGCTAAGGAGACGTAAGGTTCAACTTAATGAACAAGTCTGAAAGAGTTCTTGAAGTTTCCAAAATTTAATGTTTCTTCTTCAAATAGATATTCAAAGTTTAGTTAACAAATTAACACATAAAAGTTCTTAAATAATAATGTATGGCGATAACAGGTAAATCTCGTATAACTCTCTAGCTGATTTGATGACAAGTCTGTTGTTCTTTAAACTAGAAATGCTTCTTACTAAATATTAAAGTTTCAGCATTTATTTGTAACATATGTAAAAGTTACTTCCCTTGTTAGTCTTTAATTTCATCAATCCAAGTTATGATTTTAGTCCTTTATAGTTCCTGACATATAGTTCTTATTATCCAAACATGAAAACACTGGTTCCAAAGTTCACATTAAACCATCCCGACATGCAAACCTATCGAAACGGATGGCTGAGTCTGAGACCTGATGTTTGCAGTGACTAGACTATGCTAGACTGAGACTCGACTGAAGATTTGAATTTTAACCTGCCTTATATATGGTTCTAGGTCTAAAAGTGTCATAATTACTTGGGGAAGTCATAAACGCCAAACTCCTTTGAGAAGAGAAGGTTTTGATTGATAAGATCATTATCAAGAGATGAGAAATGCCAAGTTCCACTATCTGCCAAATTATCTCCAAATTATGTCAATTAAAATACAAGTTACTCATCTGTGGAGTACAATCTCCAAGTGTCATTTTTAAATTACTTCCTACAATCTATTGATGCAAATCAGTTTCCCTTTGAGCAAAATTATTGATATTGAATGGATTTTCAAAAAGTGACTTTGTTAGCAATATTTTAACCTAAATTATGAAATATTATGGAAAATGAATTATATGATTTTAATGATTGTGACAAAATATTAGAATCAAATGCAAATTCCTGAAATAGAAAGTACATGCAAGTCAAACTATTCAAATTATTATTATTCATATTCTATACATATTTTCTATATATTTTATTTTATTTTTTTCTTATTATTATATTTATTTATATTAAATGGGGCAAACTTGTCACTTGGTGGCAGATTCCCCCTTCTTAAGGAAGTTCGTCCCGAACGTTCAACGTAAAATAAATGTACATTAATATACACAAATTATATACAAATTTGAAGTCTTTCTAGTAGATTATGTCTAGTTCTTCTGGATGTGTTCAGTTTTCTTGACTTTTGACCATCAGTCACTACCGGTATACCTGAAAGCTAAGCGCAGCTGTTGAAATGCATGATGATACAACACCTACTGAACAGTGACCAAGATAAATTTTTCAAACACATGAGAACTTACCATGACGTAGGTTTTCGAAAGCTATAATTTTGATGGTGGATGTTACCAAATATAAATGTAGTTTAATGTTGGAATAAATTTCAATAGATTTCTTTTGTTACTAATGTTTGACATTGCAAGGGTGGGGTTGACTAATGTGGTGATCAGTCACATCAGTCTTAGCACATTTAAACACCTTAAACTGAGTTTAGGTAAGAAGATTTACCCTTACAGTATCGAAGATTAGCCCACCATGAGATGATTAAAATTTTAGCATGTATTATTGATAATTTACCAGTATGGATCAGTTTCAACATAGGTTTCATATTCTTCCGTAAGGAATTTGATGAACCTGTCATACGTTAATGAGGGCAATTTAACTAGGTTTACCCATTCAGGTGGAATCTCAGGTTTGGTGTAACTTAGTAAACCATAAATGTTTCCATCTTCCCTTAGTTCTAGTTCATGAATGTGCTTGTGAGATGCATAAAATAGTCGAAAGTTCCGGCTAGGTGGAGGATTGTTTGATTTTTGAGCTGCATCGGCCCTTTGAATTTGAAGATCATATTCTTCTCTTTCTTTCATGATTCTATACAGCATGTCAGAAGCCAGTTCGTGAGCCATACATACAGATTGCCATTGAGGTTTACTGTTGCCATTTTTGACTAAGTAATATGATCTGTCATTTATTATCTTTACTGCTATAATTTTAGGTTTTGAAAATTCTGGAATGATTTCTTTTGATGCCAAATTGACCTTAGGTACAGTTTCATTAAAGAACTTATGTTGCTTTTCCTTTAAAGGTTTCTTACGTTTCTTACCAGACATTGTCCTCTTTGTATGAAAGTCTCTAATCAGGCGTGATGGAATTTTGCAAGAAAAGTACCAGTTCGTTGAGTTGTCTTGAAATTTTACTTTGTAATATAAAGCACCATTACTTCGATTTGAGGAGAGTATTGTTTTGATATCTTTTTCTGAAAACTGTTTACAGGTACTATTGAGACAGTCCTTACAACATGGCTTACTACTACTATTTGCTTTATCTGCAGACTGGGTTCTATTATAATTGCTTTCTGATTGCTCAGCTGGCTTATTGTTACATGCAGGTTTAGCTTGTTGCTTTCTTGTGGCTGATGGTGACCGCTGATGGGTTTGGGCCCGATTCTTATTTACATCTGAAGCTTTTGGTTTGTTGTTCAATTTGATTTGAGTTTTTATTGTTTCATTTGATCTTTCCTGATTTTGCCCTTGGGGCTTGTTTGAGTTTGCTTGTCTTTGATTTTTCTCTACCTTTCTTACCTGTTGAGGGTATTTGGATTTGTTTAATTGACTTCTTTGGTCAATTTGTTGCTCTTTTGGCATGTTAGTTTGTTGTGGTTTATTTACATTTGCTTTATTTGTTTCTGATTTAGGTCCTTGCTTTTGAGGTACCTGTTTATTGGGTTCTTTCTTTGGCCTTTGTGGCTCGTTAGATTTGGTTGTCTTTGGGACTTGTTTGGGGTGTGGACCTGCTCTAAGAGGTCCATTTTCCCTTGCTTCCTGATTCTGAGGCTCATTGGGAATAGCAATTTCCTCTGGGTCAAGTTCTGCCTCTTGCTCTGGAAGATCATCTGGAGGGTTGGTAGGACGATCATCAGGGTCATAATATGGCTTTAGACGAGCAGCATTGACCAAGGATTTTACTTCCAGGTTGGAATGAACATTTCTGAGCTTGTAGGTGTGGTGTGGGCCTATCATGGTTATGTAGTAGGGACCCACCCATTTCCTATGAAGTTTTGGGGCTTTGATATAGCCAGACCCTTTGAGCAGGTTGGTAGCTAGGGAGTTTGGAGCGCTTATCATGTTGATACTTGTACTTATCTTGTGCGGCCTTTATGTTGTCTCCCGCTAGCTTCCTACACACTTCCAGATTTTGCAAGATTCTACCTAGATGAACCTTATAGTCTTGAGCCAAATGGTCTTTGGGCTGCAGTACAGTGTCTATGGGAAGACGCATTTCCCTACCATACAGGAGGAAGAATGGACTAAAGTCAGAAGATTGAGTTGCTGGCGTTGAACGATATGCCATCATTATTCCGGGCAAAAGTTCTGGCCAATCATCTTGCTGACCCTTGCAGTAAGCACGTAGAGCCTGAAGAATGTAAGAGTTCTTTGACTCTACGAGTCCATTAGTCATAGGATGATAGGCACTTGTGTAACTTCGTTTTATTTCAAACAGTTCAGACAGTGCCTTCACCAGGTTAGACATAAAGTTCTTGCCCCTGTCACTGATGAGGACACGAGGTGCCCCATAGCGAGAAATAATCTCCCTGAACAGTACTGCAGCGACTTCAGTTGCCTCTTGTGTTCGCAGAGGGAAACATTCACACCATTTAGAGTAGCTGTCAACAACGAGAAGTATATGCTTGTACTTTTCTTTTGTTGTTGGCAGTCAACTCAAGATGTCCATGTGCCATCTGCTGAACACATCATCAACTGGCTGTGGCTGAAGTGGAGGTGGTTTGGCACCGAAAGCCCTTTTTGATTGCTGGCAGATTTCACATGTTTTAACATACTTCTTGACATCCTCATACATATGAGGCCAGAAGTATTTACTGCGAATTGCAGCATAAGTTCTTTCGAAACCTTGATGGCCACCTCCAGCCAAGCAGTCATGATATGCTTTGAGAACATCATCTCTGAGTATGACCGGAATGACTGTTTGTTTGACTAGTCTTTCTTCTGCTGAAACGTTTTTACTTCTTTTGGTGTAGAAGTGTTTCAGCACTCCATCCTCAAGCTCATAGTTGTAAGCCTCGGCCACAATGACTCTGGCTAGAAGAGGGTCCTCTGGTACTTGGCGATTCTGAAGGTATTGGTAGAGATGCATGAAGTCTGGGCATGCTCTCTGCTTTTCTGACAGGTTCTCAAATGAAATGTCAGCAGGTAACATGGCAGCTTCATTTGCAGCAGCCACTACCCCTTCATCCTCGCCAGAGTAAATCAGAGTCACCTCTGTATACTTCTTTGGAGCTTGGATGGAGCAGATATGATCAGCAAGATCACTTGACTCCTTCGGAACTGTATCACTGTACGTTTGTCTGGACAAGTAATCTGCTGTGTGGTTTATGGAACCAGGTTTATGGCGGATCTCAAAATTGTAGCCCTGAAGGAGAATGCTCCAGCGTCCCAGGCGTCCTTGACAGTCCTTAATGTTCTGCAGGTATTTCACTGAGACATTATCGGTGTATACTGTAAATTTAGTATTTGCCAGGTAGTGCCGGAAATGCTGGATTCCTTCAACCAAAGCAAGTCCTTCCTTGTCTGTTATGTGCCACTTCAGCTCATTGTTGCGAAGTGCTCGGCCACCATAACACACAGGGAGTTCTTTACCATCATGCACTTGGCTAAGAACATAACCGATGGAAAAGTCTGAGCTATCTGTTGATAAGATAAATTCTTTGTCGAACTGAGGGTACCTGAGAATTGGGGCTGATACCAATTTACTCTTTAGCTCTTTAAAGGCTATTTCACATTCCTCAGTCCATTGAAATTTCTTATCTTTCTTTAACAGGTCATGAAGAGGAGCTGCTATTTTTGCATAGTTTTTAATGAACTTGCGATAGTACCCCATCATGCCTAATAAACTTTTTACTTGCTTTGCATTGGTAGGGCTTTTAGCATTCTGTATTTTCTCAGTGTTTTCTGGATTTACACGCATGCCATCTTTAGAAACTATATGTCCTAGATACTTTACTTGCTTTGTTGCAAATTTGCACTTAGAAGGATGAAGTTTTAAGTTTGCTTTTCTGAGATTGCTAAAGACAAGGTCGAGATGGTGCAAGTGTTGGTCAAAGTCCTTGGAAAATACTAGCAGATCATCAATGTACACAAGGGCAATCTTGAAATTGAGGTTTTTAAGAACCTTTGTCATTAGGCTTTGGAATGTCATAGGAGCATTGACCATTCCAAAAGCTAATCTATTAAATTCGTAGACGCCCTTATGCGTGATGAATGTGCCTTTCATTTTAGTGGCTTTGTCCAAAGGCACTTGCCAGAACCCGCTACGAAGATCAAGCGTAGAGAAGATCTCGGCTTTTGACTCTGCAAGTGTGTCAAAAACATCAGACATATGAGGTATAGGGAAAGACATAGTTTCCGTAACTGCATTGAGTTTCCAGTAGTCTACACAAAACCGCCATTCGTTGTTAGGTTTTCTAACCATAACAACTGGTGAATGCCACGGTGATGTGCTTTCTTCAATTATACCATGCCTTTCCATTTCCTCTAGCTGTTTCTCCAGCTCGGCCCTTATTTTGGGTGTCTGTCTATATGGTGGAGTGCTGACTGGCTTTGCATCACCTGTATGTATGGTATGGGTGTGCAAGTTTGTTTCACCTATCTCGGACATATCTTTAGCAAACATTTCTCTATTTCGACCTAAGAAATTTATGAGCTTTTGCTTATGTTCCTCAGAAAGATCTGCACATTCTAAGTTTATGCCTAATTCGTTTAGCATACTCTCATAGTCTTGTGAGTCTGTTTTACATTCTGAGTTTAAGTTGAACACATTTGCTTGTGTGTCAGTTTCAAAAGCATAGATTGAATTTGGATCAATTAAACTAGCTTTGGCTAATCTATGATTAGGTTTAAGGAAAACTGGAAGGTTTGTTGGGTTCATCAGGCGGTACACACATCGGCCTTTTTCGACAACTGACAAACTCTTGCTACCAGCTAAGCTACTGTCACTTAATCTGAGAACAGGTTCAAGCATAACTGTGGACTGACTGGGAAATCCTGAGACCTTAACTGGAATAATAACCTCACTGTGCGGTGGTACTATAACCTCTTTTGTTGGAAAAACAGTACTAGTATGATCACTAGTGATAGGCTTTGTGGCTATCGTTATTGTTGATCCTGAGGCCATACTACCTATGACTGGTATTTCAACCTCGCCAAACCTTACAGTGACATTGTTCTTTTGCAAGAAGTCTATCCCTACAATCATTTTGACATGAAGATGTTCAAATACATGAAAAGATTGTTTGAAATTTAAGCCCTCACATTCAAAATTTAGATCTACAAGGCCTAGAACACTGTGTCTTTCACCACAAACACCTACAATGTTAATCAAAGTTGATTGTCTTATCTTAGCTTCAGGAGCAACTTGTTTTAACAAATGATGGCTTATAGCACTAATTTCTGCACCAGTATCTAATAGACAGTCTACAGTTTGATTCCCAAGTTTGACTTTCATAAGATTTTTGTTTAGTTTTGGCGTGAATGCCATACTAGGTTTCTCTGCACTGGTACAGGCTGTTGTTTTGCAAATTCTAGCTGAGCAGTGCCATTGATTCTTTTGATTGCGTTTTGGAGCCATTTTGTGTTGTCTTTATTAGCTTAAACTTATTATTATTTTTTTTTTTTAAGTTTAAATATATGCTGTTGCAGATATATAAATATTTGACTTAAATTTTTAGTTTTCTTAAATGCAGTTGCAGTTATAATGAGCACAAATATAAGTTTTTTTTCTTCTACAGTTTATATTGGAACTGCAGTTGTAGCTATAGAGTTTTAACTTTAAACAGTTATTTTTCTTAATTTAAACTTGCAGTTATAGCTATAATTAACTTAACTTGGAGTTACCTTACTATAAATTTCTGAACCAAATTTAATCCTAATATTGAATTAGTCTCAGTGTTTGACAAATATGGTCACAATTAAGCAGGAGCAAAATATCATGCAAAACAAAAACTGCACTTACCAATCTGTTATATACTGTTTATTTCTTAATTTGATTTGTTCTTGAATCTGTTACTGCAACTGTTGATCTAATCCTCATGAGCTCTTGATAATTCCTTGATATTTCCACCAAAAGAATATGAATATTTATTTCTAGATTTCTTTTTGAACACAAATAAAACTACCCTTAACACTAAGAAATGACTTTTCACACTTATATTACTTGAATAAACACAAAGTATGAAAGAAACACTACAATACTTAAATACTAAGATTCTTATGAATTGAACATTGAAAATTAACACTAGAATGAAACACAAAAATAGTTAGCACTTTTGAAATTAAACACTTGACACTTGAAATTCCTACATCCTTAGAATAAACTGCTCCAATGGATGAAAGTCTTGAAAGCTGAAGCTGATTCAAAGATCTTGTACCCAGGGGCTCTCCACCACTCTGTTACCGATGGATCCTCTACAACCAATTAGGCTGTAATTCAGATCAAGTCTTTTACTTTATATATTGGCTATACGAAGTTTTGAGTCAGTGGGGAATTAACTCTGCTTGACCTGGGGACGTCGATCACCATTAAGGGGTCCTGACTCATTAGCTAATTAACAGAGCTAAGGAGACGTAAGGTTCAACTTAATGAACAAGTCTGAAAGAGTTCTTGAAGTTTCCAAAATTTAATGTTTCTTCTTCAAATAGATATTCAAAGTTTAGTTAACAAATTAACACATAAAAGTTCTTAAATAATAATGTATGGCGATAACAGGTAAATCTCGTATAACTCTCTAGCTGATTTGATGACAAGTCTGTTGTTCTTTAAACTAGAAATGCTTCTTACTAAATATTAAAGTTTCAGCATTTATTTGTAACATATGTAAAAGTTACTTCCCTTGTTAGTCTTTAATTTCATCAATCCAAGTTATGATTTTAGTCCTTTATAGTTCCTGACATATAGTTCTTATTATCCAAACATGAAAACACTGGTTCCAAAGTTCACATTAAACCATCCCGACATGCAAACCTATCGAAACGGATGGCTGAGTCTGAGACCTGATGTTTGCAGTGACTAGACTATGCTAGACTGAGACTCGACTGAAGATTTGAATTTTAACCTGCCTTATATATGGTTCTAGGTCTAAAAGTGTCATAATTACTTGGGGAAGTCATAAACGCCAAACTCCTTTGAGAAGAGAAGGTTTTGATTGATAAGATCATTATCAAGAGATGAGAAATGCCAAGTTCCACTATCTGCCAAATTATCTCCAAATTATGTCAATTAAAATACAAGTTACTCATCTGTGGAGTACAATCTCCAAGTGTCATTTTTAAATTACTTCCTACAATCTATTGATGCAAATCAGTTTCCCTTTGAGCAAAATTATTGATATTGAATGGATTTTCAAAAAGTGACTTTGTTAGCAATATTTTAACCTAAATTATGAAATATTATGGAAAATGAATTATATGATTTTAATGATTGTGACAAAATATTAGAATCAAATGCAAATTCCTGAAATAGAAAGTACATGCAAGTCAAACTATTCAAATTATTATTATTCATATTCTATACATATTTTCTATATATTTTATTTTATTTTTTTCTTATTATTATATTTATTTATATTAAATGGGGCAAACTTGTCACTTGGTGGCAATTGTACAGCTGATGCGTAATTTCATTGCTAAACGATGAACCAGAGACTGGAGAGGCTTGTCATTTTTTTTTCTTCAAAGTACCTTGTTCCTGCTTTTTTTGCCAGCTGTATGACACAAAAAGCATGATTCTGAAAGCTTTACAGGTTTTAGAATGATTTGTGTTTCGACAGTATTTACCGCTGGAGTAGGTCCAAGGAAGCAAACAAGGAGGTCAAAAAAGTGTTTCCCATAATAAAATGGCGGAAAAGCAGTAAGGTGTACCCATACACTGCTCTTCATTAAAAGCCTTGAGAAACATCCTTAAGTTGAGCCGCGACACGAGAAAACCAAATAAGTGGCATGTGCGCCGCGCGAAGACTCAGATCAGCCTGGCCCCCAGGTTATAAACTTTTTTCATACTCAACTCAGCTAAGCATGAAATTTCGCCTGCAAATGAAAAGCAAATTACTGATAAGTACAGTTGTATTCTTGTTCAGTTTACCTGAGTGTGAAATTTTCTCTGCTTATGTTAACTGTTTCTCGGCATGCTATATATATACAGTCAACTCTCGATATCTCAAATACTGGCTCAAAATACCCTCTCATAAAAACGAATACAGCTTGGATACATTTTCTATTCTTCTATTCATTTCAAATCCTATTTTGTCAAACTACTGCTATCTAAATTTTCTGGTATACCAGAAACTTTACTTGGAGACATCAGTAGTTTGAGATAATCTTTGAGATGAGAGCCAACCAAGTAAATGATTCTCTTAACCCTTTTTTGACCAGTGGACTTGTCCATTCTTATCATTCAGATAATCCCATTACTAGTTTTAGGGGTTTCTGGTGAATATTTTCACTTTTATTGTACTTTGCATAGAAATTCCTGTAAGCAAACAATGTAGACCCTGATCAGACACCGCGTTTTGCGGCGTCTGAACTGGGTCTGCACTGTTTGCATAATGTCCCCAAAACGGGTATCCGGTCTAAAAAAGGTTAATCTGCCTTTGGCTTTAGTTGGTGTCTATGTTCTGTATTGCCTGTGAAGTTTGTCTAAAATTTGGTTTGAAGACGATGCAGCTGTACATTAAATGTATGTTGTCTGTAAGTAACCTCCCAAGCTGTGTGGGCGAAATAACATCTGAGCCGCGACGCGAGAAAACCAACAATGTGGTTGTGCGCCCAGCGCAGACTCAGATCAGCCTGGGCATTCGCCCAGTCTGATCAGAGTCTTCGCTGTCCGCATGGAGGTAGCTCAGTCCCTTAGCTACCCTTTAAGCACTTAGCGAAGAGTCTTATCAAACTAGGCGAATGGTCAGGCTGATCTGAGTCTGTGCAGGGCGCACAACCACATTGTTGGTTTTGTCGTGTCGCGGCTCATATACTGTTTTTCCTCAATAAACTCTTGAACTTGTTATAAATGCTCATTTAACGCTAAATTAGTGATATTGTTGAAACTATCCAGGTCTTTACGAGTTTTAAAGCATTTAAACTTTCATGGCTCCCATTTAACATTCCATCGCCTCTATTAAGCGAGCTATAATAAGTTTCTTATTATCTTTCTAACTAGATGTAAGTGTCCGAAATAATTGACCGCAGCGGCGGTCCTTTTGAGCAAGGGCATTAAAGAGACAACTTATCTTTCTGTATGTATGCTTGGTCATTTGAGTGGTGGTTTTGTACAGTGAGAAAAAAAGAAGACATTTTAAATATCTATTTGCGAACACAGGTCTAACTAACTAGTGAGAGGGATAGGGTGAAGCAAAACCACCTGGATTTTTTTGACTGGCACGGAACGAACACACTGTAAAAAATTTCCGTAGATTTTACGGTAGAATACCTGGCAACCAGCTGCCAGTCTATTTCCTGTTATTTGCAGAGGCATCTGCTTGTAATCTCGATATGGTAGAGTTGTGCTAGCTGACTGCACTCGAAAATACCTTTATAGTGTTAAAGGGCTATACGACCATAACAATACCTGTCTTATTCTATTCTAGTCTGCGTGATGATTCCGCCAATGTTAACGGGCGCCTATAAAAATAACGGGAAATGGACTGGCAGCTGGTTTCTAGGTCTTCTACTGTAAAATCTACGGAATGTTCTTACAGTGCAGAGGGAACAGGCCAAGGATACACATATGGCAGCCGCGTCTGTTGGGTTGGTTTCGTATCTCACGGTTTCCACTAGCCTATGACCGTCAACGAAATGAAATTCGTAAACACATGCAAGGCACGCTTCATTTTCCAAGAGACAAGACGGACACGCGACCGCCAACAGTTTTAATCTGGATAAACGTGTCTCTGTTACCATGCACCTGCTTCGTGCGCCTAAACTACTGATCGTACACAAGGCTTGCCTCTCTGACAATGTTACTGGGCACGTGCAGGCAGTATCGGAATCGGCCAGACATAATTTGTGGATCCTGTTAAGCCTCTACATTGACAAGCTGCGAGAAACACATCTACTAGCACAAGCTGACGCTATCTTACCAGGTATGGGTCATGTGTACGTAACAAGCATCTACCAACAATAGTATTTTAAATAAAAAGTCACAGTTATGGTGTATGGGTACACAGCCGTGTTTTTGCGTCATTTTTTTTTACAAAGAGGAACAACTTTTGTGACTCCTTATGTACTTCCTTGGGCAACCAACAAATGGGTCTACACTTAAAGGAAAACATGATCCGAAGGAAGGAGATATTTCGTTCTTTTAATAAGAAGAGAGGCAAAGATAAAAATGTAGAGTTGCTTCCCCTAAAAATGTACTCATTCACATTACGTAACGGGGTGAGCAATGGGATATACATCTGGCAGTCGGGTCTGGTGGAAAGATATATATCTCGTACGCTTTGTGTCCCAGGACTCCCTAGCTTAGCTCTTCGACAGAAGGGAACTGGTAATAAGAAGCACGGCACGCTCCATTTTCGATATGGCAGCAATGTCACGCGGCCGACTATAGTTAATGAGCAGATGACATTAGTGATACTGCAATCAGACTTGTGTGTCTTTAACCATGCACCTGCTTCATGTGGCAGGAATATTGAACATGCACGTGTCCAGCCCTCTGACAATCTCACTATCATAAAAAAAAAATTGCGGATCCAATTAGTTCCTAAAGATGTAAGAGTTTCAGCTGTGCCAACACAACTTTCTGAAATGTGGCCTGACTGAAACTAAAGAATGCATCATCCTCATGTTATAAGCATAAAACAGCACATGCCTTTTAGCCAAAAGCTCGATGAGAGTTGACAGTATCACCAAAATGGTATTGGGTGTATATGAGCCACACCATGTGATTTCCAACAATGTGGCATTGGTGACAAGCGTAGGTTCTGATCAGACTGCACAGAAGTGCAGTCTGATTAAAACCTTCGCTTGTCACATAAGCCATCTATGGAAATGACCAAAGCCATAGAGCCAATAGTGAGGTCTCTAATTACCCTGTATGAATAAGAAGAATGATCTGAATATCACATGAAGAAATTGCCACATTGTTGGAAGTCACATGATGTTGCCCATAACGTTTTCGCTGATGCATCGCTATGTTTTCGCTTGATACTTGTATTATTACTCTACGTGTATTTAGTTCGGCACATTCAATCCATTTTGTGTTTTTGCACGAATTACACTATGCATTCCACGGAAAATTCTTCCTTTCATATTAATAGTTATGTGTTCAACCAAATCCACTTATCAATAATTTCCCCGTAAGAATATAGGTCCTTTCAACCGTATTTTACTGCTTCGAAGCTCCGAGAAGATGGCACCTGATGTTGCCACCGAAGGTGTTACTGTTTTACTGTATGGTGTATTATGTAAGGTGGTTTAAGAGGGAACATTTGAAGGTTTCTCACACAACTTGGACATCTATGTGAATGGCTTACCTCCGCCTGTCAAACAGTACTAAGCTATAACTTTCAGTGAGTTTTTTGTTACGATGCGTGTGTTATAATATGCTTTAGTATGTGTCAGAGCACATTTCAGAAAGTTGTGTTGACATAGCTGAAACTCTTGCACCTTTGGGAAGAAACTGGATCCGTAATTTCTGGTGTTGCCAGCGCATAAGCGTGCAGATTATTAAAGACATCTTGGCTAACGCTGGAGAAGTACTTGGATCTATGTTCAACGAATAATATATACTATAAAGCTTACGCATCATGATACACCATACTTTCGTGTACTTTGTTCGGCACATTTAATCCTTTGTGTTTTTGCCATATCATTAGAGTAGGTTGGGCTGGCATGATTATATGTTATTCAGTTGTATGTCCACATCAAAGGCAAGCTTCATAGATCGACAACGCTGCTACGTAAGGTGATATAGATCAATTTGATCTAAGTAAATCGTTTTCTGTGCCCACGATATGGCTGATGGATGTATAATGCCCTTTCAACAAACTGTTTTACTCATAGCGACTCTCCGGAAGGGTGATACTGAAAAGCTATGTTCAATAGACCCCCTGCCCCTCTTCCCCCGTTTATGAAGAAAAAAGAATTTCGTCTTCAGTGGGATTAGAACCCAGACCGCTAGCTTAGGAAGCTAGCACTTAACTACTGACAAAATGACATAAATCAAATGGCTACTGATTGAAAGTAGAAATTTCATTCCATTGTGGCTTTGTGCTCTGCTTTAGATAAATTTTCATAGGATAAATTGCGAAAAAAAAAATGAAAAGAAAAAAAACCCAGCAACTTTTTCCTTGCCAAACCACTTTGAAGATTTTATTTGTTTTGCAGATGTTTCAAAAGAAATTTCAGTTCGCTCCTATATGCAACATTATTACTGCAAACAAGTGGCGATGATACAAATATCATATGTTGGCAAACCTAGGTTATATTAGAGAAATGCAGATGTTTCAAAAGAAATTTCAGTTCGCTCCTATATGCAACATTATTACTGCAAACAAGTGGCGATGATACAAATATCATATGTGGGCAAACCTAGGTTATATTAGAGAAATTAAACAGAACTGTTGTACAGAAATGATAATACACTCCTTACCCTGATCAGCCCCGTTTGGAAAGATGGCGCAACTCCATGGACATAGTAATGCCATGCCTTGAATATGCGCCGTCCTTACTGACTGAATAAGTAACATTGTGTTTATGCAATACTCACGAGTGACATTGTGCATTCCACAGGAAAATACTTCCTCCTTTCATGTTACTATACTGAGAGGATTTAAAAAATTCCACTTTTTAATGCTGGCTTTCACTTGTGACAGTTTTTACCATTTTATGACAAAATGCTTGAAACTTCTCAAATTTAAAGACTGCATAGTTTATTCGAATCATTTCCTAACATGACGTCAGTAAAACAATGTAACTTCTCCGAAACGCATAAGGAGATGACGTTTTTCTCTCGCGCAGCCCTCTTACTGTTTTAAAATTGTTACGTCATCTATGTTGGTCTGCAATTATCATTACAGTCGATGCTCTCGCACAAACGTATTACGGAGACGGCGTCGGCGTAATTTAACGTCATGATCTCTCGGTTTTAATCTCGTTTAGCCGTGTTTGTGAGTCTTTTTAGGTTCCTGTATACCGTGTACGTCGTCTGAGAATGTAAATTGCCAGAATTAATTCATAAAATTGTCTCGCGACATCACGTTTTGAAATTTTGCCACTTGACTGGCCCAAAAAAACTGCAACTGTTTGCGATATTTAGGAGCGGTATGTCAAATAAAGCCAAAGACTGACTCCAAATATTAAAATTCAATATGAGCCGCGACGTGACAAAACCAACAATGTGGTTGTGCGCCCAGCGCAGACTCAGATCAGCCTGGGAATCCGCCCAGTCTGATCAGAGTCTTCGCTGTCCGCATAGAGGTAGCTTAGACCATTAGCTATCCTTTAAGCGCTTAGTGAAGAGGCTGATCAGACTGGGTGGATGCCCAGGCTGATCTGAGTCTGCGCTGGGCGCACAACCACATTGTTGTTTTTCTCGTGTCGTGGCTCAATTATGATATTGTTAGAGAGATGTTTCCTCAGGAAACTGTATATGTGAAGTGATTCGTCTCTACATAAACTGTACTAAGAACGCGAGGAGCAAGTGCTTATTCCTGACCGATTCGGTTGAATGATTTCAAATTCGGGATATGCACATGATCAAGTATAGGAAACTGTGTATGATGTGAAATTATGGTTGACGTAGCTGCATTTATCTTTGAGATATTCAGAATTAAAGGCTGGTACTTTTTTAAATCCCTTCAGTATAGTAATGTGTTCAACTAAACTGATCGCAGCAGCTGTCGTTTTGAGTGGCTGTAAAGTGGCTGACAGGTTTTCCGTAAGAATAAATGGTTATTTCCACCGTTTTCACTGTTTCGAAGCTCCGAAAAAATGCACCTGTAATTCCAAGCATCGGCTTTAGGTTATTGGGTATACTGTACAGTACAGTAAGGTGTAGTTATGATGGAGCCATCATAACTACACCTTACTGTACTGTACAGTACTCCCAGTAACCAGCTACATCATAACTACACCTTACTGTACTGTACAGTACACCCAGTAACATAAAGCCGATGCTTGGAATTACAGGTGCGGTCTTTTCGGAGCTTCGAAACTGAGCAGAAACTTTTGCCCTATTAAAATTAAGAAATTACAGTATGCTTTTCTGGTTTCGTCACCAGATATTGTTAGGGTCACTGACGAGGTTTTATTAGCCGAAACTACGTAGTCTGGCCCATGTTCCTACTTCTGTATGTATTCTCTGCTCTTGAAGGAACTTTTAAAGATTTTAATTCCTACACAACTTGAACATATAAAGGAATGACTTACATGTACCTCCAGCTGTCCAACAGTGATACTAATCTGAGATCTCCAACATCAGCCTACACGTCTTTAAAAATTTGCATGTATATGTGAGATTTGGTGGCAAGAGTAGGTTATATCAATTTTTAGCTCCTAAAATTCATTGATAGATTCTAAAATATCATGCGTCTTTACCATGTTTACATCCTGACAAAGGCTGTCCATCGATACCATCACCGGGTATAATCGATTCCGCCAATTTTTGTGACCATCTAAATTCACTGTATCTTTAAACGTTTAGTGTGTCAAACATTGTAAGACCAGTGGCTGAACATTTCCTAAATAAGCAATATTCGGTAATCAGTCTAGTCTTGCAATGACAATCTGGAAATGCATGCGTTTTGAATGAGTTCTCACTCTGAGAAATTCAGATGTAGTATGCTATCTGCAAGATAGCAGTTTGAATCTGTAAGGTTGATCTGTAGTAATAAAGAATTGAATTATGTTTTTGTTGTCTCTCTCTGATACACGCTTAGGTGATGCCGAAGCAGCCTCATCCGTGTCCAATGGTAGAGTGTTGCTAAAGATTTATGACAAATAGGGTGCTTTGGAATTTGGCATAATTGTTAACTTTACATTTTTGGACGATGATTTTGAACTTCAACAATATCAGAAACGAGGATGAAGACAAGGCCGGTAAAAAATAATTTTAGCCTACTCCTTCCCACCACCCAAATGTGTGTGTGTGTGTGTGTGTGTGTGTGTGTGTGTTCATTTACTTTTGCTGCCCATTCAAAGGCTATTGTTCTTTTGGTCTTCGATCTTTGAGTTGTTTTGTGGTCTTGCAGTCTATTCTATTTATATTATGTTTTTTATATTGACTAGAAAATAGGTAACAATAGTTAATTTATGTGCTTTATGTCTTTATGTTTTGTGTTTTATGTATTTTGGAAAATATCGGAACCTAGGGTGATTATGCGTGTAAATATAGTTCATCTTTGCATCCCCGCAACCCCCCTCCCTCATGCTTTTCTACTGTTTTCCAGTATTTAGATTTGCCTTGCAGCCACCGTCTGCATGTTGTATTTGATAGATGTAGATCTATCTAGTATCGCATCTCCTCATAGAAATGCTTTTCTTCTTGTGATTTAGAATCTTATATGCTTTGTGTGCCATCGTTCGTGCATCCTTTTTTCCCTTTGGTCTGAATCTGTGACCGTGACAGTGGCAGCTTCTGGAGCCATATTTATAAAACGACTTAAGTGGTTGCTATGCTGTTGCTAAGGCTAAATTTCTTTGAAGGAGATTCCCTACAATTATGAAATTTGCTATGGAGGAACAGTCTGAAAAAGACTGTTCCTCCAGAGCAAATTTCATAGTTGTAGGGAATATCCTTTATAGAAATTTAGCCTTAGAAACAGCATAGCAACGACTTACGAGGTTTTATAAATATGACCCCTGGGCATCTTCGTTATTACCTTTATTTTGCATAAATCTCAAGAAAATTTAGAAGTATCACACACATTTTAGCAACTGCCCAAAAGTTGACATACTACGATCTTACGAATACACTGACATCTTATGAAAAGTGTCTGATAGTGGTAAAGTACAAAAACATGTTGTTTCAGTTTCAGTGTTTTAATATTGAATGGTTTAAATGTCCTGTTTGTGTAAGGACTTTCAACAGATGTCAAAGTCCATGTACTAGATGTTAAACAAAAGTACCATTCTTTGAACTGAAGTTGCGAAATGTTATTATTGCTTCCTTTTATTGAACAATACGGCCGTGTGGTAAGAAAAACTGCCTTAAGTCATATTCCAACTGTCCACACTCAGACCAGCCCGTGCAGTTTATAGTTTGATAATTACTGCATAGCTTGACCAGAAAATGAATGGCACTGTATATAAAAAAATAACTGGTATGCGCGCGGTTTTGGCTAAACGTACGCACCTCTCCGCTTTAGGATGCATTTCCAAAATTGTTGTGTCTGTTAAACTTCTATGCAATTCCCGAAGAGGAAGTTTCCTACGGGAAAAGTCTCAACATTCAATAGCCACTTATTTTTAACGTCCTGTTCAATAGATTTGATTTATTTTAGTTGATTAGCCAATTAATACAATGACGTAACGTCAGTTGTTGATGACAATTTCATTTTCGAGCCATCTTTATAATTTTCCCCTGATACAGTATATCTAACGGACGAGCAAACATAATAAATTTTATACCATTTGAAAGGTTATTTATTGAGTATTTGGGTAATAAAAAGAAAATCTTCATTTATCAGACATACAAATAAATACATCGTCTTGAAATACCAAATAACGTCAGTTTTTACGCAGTAAGACGTTGCATCGCACTCGCAATGCAAATTAGTTATTTAGGCTTAAATTGAAAACCAGAGCTCAAAAACCAACAAAATTTTCACCGTCGATGCAAGTGTAGTAATGTAAACTAACATCGGAAAGCCAACAAGTTAAACCTTTCCTTCTAGAAGAAAACTTAAGATTTAGCGAGTCAAGAAAAACGTAAACTTCAGATTTTTGGCGGCAAAAAACTGCACCCGACGAAGATCAAGCGACCACTAAAGAACAATGCGCAGCAGAAGAAGAGTAGAATATTTACTAGCATACAATACCTTTTTGGAATTTTTGAATTGTGAAATCAGACTTCGGAATGTATGATCCGATTTAAAGTAATACCAAATTTTCCGAATCTAGCAGTTTTGTCCGCAACGTCAGATTTCTCTATTTTGCATACTGGGTGGCATTTTCTGAGCATAAAAATCATACCGAACTTTAATATAAAGCAAATCTAAATTAGGCAGACATGAAATACCTTTTCCGAATAGTTCTTTACCAGGAATGCTTTTGGAAGTTATTTCGGAGAGCCGATGTAATTTACGAATAAGCAAATCTAGCGTTTTTGTCCTCAACTGCATTTATACGTTGGTAACGTTTGTTGAAATCGAGAGAAGAATGGATGACTTGCGATTTTATGTCCTCTTCAACAGTATTTCAGTCATATCAAGACGGTGAGTGGTTGATAGTGAAAGACTGTGTGCAATGGAACCCCGCTTACATTTGAAAAGATTCTCATCTCAAGCGGGCGGGAATCGAACATGGGACCGCTAGGTCAGCAGACAAGCGCTTAAACTAGTGAGCTACCGGGGCTCCCTATTGAAATCGAGCAAAAGCGTAAGTTGTCCCGAAAATTAATATCTTCTGATATATTCTGCTAGCAGCTGCTTTTGGCAATTAAATTCACATTTAATGAATATTTATTTAGGAATTTTTGAGGAAATTCGATAAGACCATTGCAGTGAGCTGGCAACAGAGCTCAGAATCTGACGTTTTCTGACGTTACAATTATTGTCACCAACATCTGACGTTACGTCAATAACACTCTTGTTTGTCATGCATGACGTTTCAATAAGCCATCTTCAACAAATAATTGTTTTTCTTGAGATCTTGGCAGTGCAGTGTCTAGCCGGCGTTTCAAAAATCATGCCAAGTCTTGTCTAGCCTAGTCCATAAATGGTGCACTACCGATAACTCTGCAAACTCTGCAACAACCTCTCTGCACCTGGTTTAGTTTTCAGCTGCTCTTGTTTTGCCGACAATAGTCTTCTCTCTTAATATTATATCTCCATTTCCTGTTCTCTCTGTCTTTTCTTCTTGTTCATTTCACTGTACCGTGTAGGATCTTAAGACCTTGAGATTCGGCGTAGTTTCCGTTTCTTGATCATCGTCAGACTTCGCCATGTTCTCAAATGGCTCCTTGGATCTTCCTGTGAACATTCGTAATTTTTACGAGATATTAAGTAACGTTCGATATTACCTCATCTTACAGACCTGAGTTTATTTTCTTTATCTCTTTTATCAAGGTCCATGTTTCACAGGCACACAGTTAATTGGATGTGGCAAGGGAACACAGAAGTTTTAGCTTGGATCCAATCTGCTGCCATCTATCTGGACTGCACTTGCAGCCTTGCCATAGAGGTGCTTAGTGGCACATGACAGACTGGTATTGATAATACACTTCTGTATGATTGTCCTGAGGGCTGCCTATAGCACCCTATCAAAAGCCTTTATGAAAGCTATATGACGACTTAGTACAGATTTTCCTTGTGTTAAAGTTTGCTTTGTATACGGAGAACTTGGAGAAAACATCTGACATAGGGGTGCAAGTACCAGTTTTTACCCACATGCCCTGGGCAAAAAAAAGTCAATATAGAGAGGTATGGCTGCAGTTTGGTCTGTAAATGTATATAAAAATATTTTAAAGCTGCAACTGACTTTTATTCCATCCAAACAGTTGTAATTGATGATTAAAATTGATTTTTCATAGGTCACATGACCTTGTTTACTTTTTTTCAAGTGCAGTACACTTGCACTGGTTTCCAGTGTCAGTACCGGAAACCAGGCGTTTCAAAATGGTTGCTTCATTCAAGTGAAAATTACAGTGAAAAGTCAACGGCTGACAGGTATTCAAATGTGCATCAAAACAAAGCAATAGGGTCTGTCTACTTGTGGGTATGCAGTTTATAGTGATTGCTTGTGCCATTTTCTTGTCACATTTTCATGAAAATGTGTCTTTTTTACGAAAATTGCCTTCCAAAGCAGGGGGTTGGGGGTAATATTTACATTTGCACTGGGCCAGTTTCAGTAAGCTGCGATTATTTCTATCACTGCAAGATTAGTTGATGGGCTATTTCTAATAGACTGTGGGTATTGGTGAAGTGTTATGCAGCTATTTCATTGTTTCAGGGGGAGTTTTTATAAGTAGACGTCATAAAAGATTGTGCCGGCCTTTCAGAACTGTATACTGCCCCCTAGGAAAGAAAGATGCAGATGATTGTAGGATGGGGTACTGTGGAAGGCATCATACAAACAGTAACAGAAACGATACTTGAATTGTATGTGTACACCTCAATGAATTTTCTGCCACTTTTGCAGAGGGTTGAAACTTTTGTAGATTCCTGTTTGCTTCCATGCTCAACAAAGCCCTACTAAAAATAGGATCTACTCTTGAAAGAATTAGGGCAATTTTTCTCTCGACAATTGGGCCTCCCTTGTGACGGGAGGAATAAAGAAAATAGTAGAGTTGCCTTCCCTGCAAGCGTACATTTTCATCTTAAAGAATCATGCCCGAGACCAAATTTACTTCTCCCGACAAAAGCAAGACCATGCAGAATCCTGGACTACATGTATTTGGGCAGAAACAGCAAGCTTCCTGCTGGTTGTGTACATAATCCAAATCCACCAGTTCATATAAATCGGAGCACTGACAAAAATTGAAAAAATGGTCACTCATTTCATTTTAGACCTTTCTTACAGGAAAGAATGTGCGCCTGATTGTTTTTAAAGTAGCTCCGATTTTGAAGGGGGTCATTATTGAGGGGAGCAAAAAGGAAATCACTGAAGTTGTTATTTTTGTAAAAATGTCGGAAAACAGGTGAGGGTGTGTGTATGCAGCCCCCATAAATCCTTTGCTATGACATTTTCACGCTATTCTCTTCATACCATTCATCCTCTGACCTCAGTTCTATCTACTTTCTAGTTTCGCTTTTCCAGTTTCACCGCTTTCTTATGGGTTCCTGCTCCATAGAGAAGATTATCTGAATAAAGAAAGCGTAACAGTGATGATGTTCAACTGACATTCCTTAGCCAGGCCCCGAGGTTATAAAACTTGAGTACATTCTCAAACTCAAAATAAAGCACACACTGATTGGCTGCTTCCGAGCAAATACTCGGGAGCAGCCAATCAGTGTGCCTTATTCTGAGTTTGAGATTATTCTCCAGTTTTATAACCTCGAACCCAGGATCGAATCAAGATTGCATTTGGACCTTTTTTAAACAAAATGCAAATACTGGCACCCATATGAATCCCACAGTAGTCTTATCAAGGATGACTTTTCCAAGGCAATACTTCTGTTGTGGTTCATTTCGGCATTGCGCATATAAATACATGTTCAATTTAGTTTTGTCCTAACGTTTCTCATCCTGGCTTCATTCTCTTTCATGTCATCCATTTATTCTTAATATTGTTATCTGTACTGTAGATAGCCCATCTCCCTATAGTTTGCATAATGCCTTGAAACTATAATTGTGCTGCAAGCGGCTACGAAATCGTGAAATTAATTTTTGTTAACCGGCGGTGAATTCAAGAAATGACAGGCTTCCGAAATCGGTGCACGTTCATCAAACGGTTTGCACAAGTATCAGATTTACATGTTTTACGAATGAAATGTAGTGTAATTACTTGTACCATCAAATCTGACGGTCGGTTATTAAACAGCAGTATTGAAGCAAACAAATCCTTGGACACTATACTGATTAAACGGTTAACCAGATGATAGAGTGAAGTTCAGTTTTGGCTGTTCCCTAACATTTTAAGTGGATAGCAAACACCTCCTGACTGAAATGGTTAGTTAATAATTGAAACAAATATTACCTTATTTGAGAGATTAGGTATCAAAGGCACTTTCAGCAACATGATAGTTTGATGAATTAATGTAGTTTTCTTTTCCCACGCGGTTACAGCTATTACAAAAGTGCAGTAGCGGGAACAGTTTTTGCTAAATATGGACCATTCATGAACAAAACACAGTATTGCAAATTAATTGAATTTCCAATACTGACGGTTTATTTTTTGCCCAGTGAATGCAAGCAGCATGTTCTGTGAATATTAAATCACTAGCAATGCGTACAGTCCGATACATTTTGCGAATAGCCTAAAAGTATTTTGTACATGTATGCATGGCTTGAATGTGCGGTTTAACCAATAAGAATTCCAATTACGATAGGGTACACGTGGTAGAAAAGTTTTTTCCTATAATTTAATTTTTTTTGAATGATACATAAGTACGATTGATAGAAGAACTGTGGAAGGCAAAGTAGAGCAACCAAAATACAGTCTGAGCCGCGACACGAGAAAACCAACAATGTGGTTGTGCGCCCTGCGCAGACTCAGATCAGCCTGGACATCCACCCAGTCTGATCAGACTCTTTGCTAAGCACTTAAAGGGTAGCTAAGGGTCTTAAGCTACCGCTATGCGGACAGCGAAGATTCTGATCAGACTGGGCGGATGCCCAGGCTGATCTGAGTCTGCGCTGGGCGCACAACCATATTGTTGGTTTTCTCGTGTCGCGGCTCAGTCTTAAGTTTTGCTCCACACTCATTTTAAATGGAACTTATCTTAATATGTGAAATTTCTAACAATTCCAAAATGAACAATCGACCAGCTTAGCTTAAGCATTTTATCTGAAAATAGAGCTGAGTTCAAGATGCTTCTGCGTTTGGTGGGAGCTAATCTGTGTTTTGGTGTCTCAGAAAAGAGACCGAGTCAAACCGTGTTTTTTTTTTCTAAATTACTGCCAAAGCATCTTCCTGTTTCAGATTATTTGATATAACTTACATGTCACAAAAGCAGTTAATGTTATATGTATAGTCTTTACACATTACTATAGATATTCAGTGGTCATATTATCACTAACTTAGTGCTGTGAGGAAGCGAAGTGCAGAGATTAAAGCATTAAAGCATTTGGATATTTGAATAGCACAAGTACTAAATCTCTGGCAATTTCATCCAGATTTACAACTAACTGGAGGTGACAGATCTGTGTTCTCCATTCAGAGTGTCTATAGCTGCCTTTACCTAAGCATTCAGAAAAGATAGAAATTATTCTGAAGATGAAATAATGCATCGGCCGGGTATTAGATTACGGAAACCAGATCAGTGTTCAAATGGTCATAAAATATGGCAGGTAATGAGCTTGCACTTAAACAGAAATGTAGAGGCTGCTACCGAAATGAGTAGTCAGTTAGCGATTGACGATTTTTCTGTTATGTTAGAAGAAAAAAAGAGGGTAAAATTGAAGTTAGAAAAAGTTGAGCATATTCAAAATTTTGAATGAAGTGAGGTGTAGAAATTGTTTCGCGGAGAAGGATCGACAGCTATATCAGGTGTTGACTTGGCATTCAATTTTATACAAATATTATAGAAAATAGACAATGCTGTTTCTAATTCATGCAAAAGCTGCCCGGCCTTAAGACAGAAATGGAAACTTTTTAAGACAAAAAGGAACACTATTTGAATGCTTTGGTACCAATCGATTCCGACAATGTTAGTTTATACATTACGGAACGCTACATATTTTGACATATTCAAAGTTTCATTGTATGGAGAGATTACAAGTAAAAAGATAGACAATGATCAGGAATTTATACAATCAAATCCCACATCCCGCTCTCAAAACCAATAGGGAAAGCACACACTCACGGAAAAATTGACACAAGTAGCCTGAAAATGCAGAACATATAGACAAGAACAACATGCTGTCAAAATGTATAGCAATGTTATAATAAACAATTGAAAGCACAAAATTTAGTTTATTTATTGAAATATTATTTTATTTCATTGGCTTATGAAAAACATCCGCGTTTGGATTTTGAAAGAGGGCAAGAGCAGGACAACATGTGTCAGACAGTACATCTGTCACAGACATTCATTTTCGTTTACAGAAGACATTACTGGCCAATAACGCAACTGATGCGCATTTATTTCCACAAGTATCAAATTTACATGTCTTGTTATAATTTTAAAATGTGATTACCCACACCGGGTAGGCGGCAATCGAAAACGCTCTTAATAATCGATAAACGCGGATCAAAAACCCTTAGAAACGGCGTTTTCGATTGCAAATTGGCGCCACTTTGCAATCGAAAACGCCATTTCTAACGGTTTTTGATCGCCAATTTGCAATCAAAACCCCTTAGAAACAGCGTTTTCGATTGCAAATTGTCGCCAATTTGCAATTGAAAACGCTGTTTCTAACGGTTTTTGATCGCCAATTTGCAATCGAAAACGCTGTTTCTAAGGATTTTTGATCCGCGTTCGTCGACTGCCCGAGCGTTTTCCATTGCCGCCTACCCGGTGTGTTACCTATTCCATCACATTCGACAGTCATTAATAAGGATAACAAAACAGTGGACATTGAATATACTGATTAATAAAATTAATGGTGAGGAGTATTATTCTGACTGATCTTAACATTTTAGTATGGTTCGGACACGCCTTCTGTCGCATTGGACAGTCCAGGTATTGAAACAAATATGTTACTTTATAAAGGTTAGTAATCAAAGGCGTTCTCAGCAAATTGAGATTTTGATAAATTAAACAGGATCAGTTCTACCATGAGACAGCCCTCAGTTTAAGCTATATAAACACACCTAAAATCAGGACGCTGTAACCTTAAATGTTTGGTTTCTCCTTTCAAGAGCATGTTAAATACATTAGAATAATAATAAAAAAAAAGTTTGTTTCAGTGGTGTCTGTTTTGCTTCTCACCTATTCGTAAAGGAAAAAGAATTTGCTCTGTTCTGGGAGGAAATCTCGTTGTTTTGAGCTGTCATTGAGTTACCAAAAAAGTATTAGTTTGATGTCTACTAGAGGTAGGTTCCTGTACTTTGGAATGCATCATAATTTTGATGGTCTTTCATCCAAGTTGTCGAAAAGCACTTATAAAAGGAAATGAATAAGTTTCACTAAAAAGTGTAAATCAAAAAATATTAGAGAAGTTGTTTTGCAAGGGATTTCCTAACTCTGCTTCGCACACCAGTTAGCGCTATTTTTAGTTCGCGCCAAAATTTGATGTCTACTAGAGATAGGTTCCTGTACTTTGGAATGCATCATAATTTTGATGGTCTTTCATCCAAGTTGTCGAAAAGCACTTATAAAAGGAAATGAATAAGTTTCACTAAAAAGTGTAAATCAAAAAATATTAGAGAAGTTGTTTTGCAAGGGATTTCCTAACTCTGCTTCGCACACCAGTTAGCGCTATTTTTAGTTCGCGCCAAAATAGATAACGCAGCTGACGTCATGCTGCATTGCATTTTGGGATAGTTTTAACCCATCCGCCATGCCAGGGCCTCTAGGAGAGCTCACGGCAAGGGAAAATTGACCTTTGGAGAATGGCATCAGAAATCATGCACTTATAGACATAATTAACATAGTTATTTTCAGAACTGGAATTCCAACGAAAACAATAAACCAAAAGGGAAAACGACTATTTTCTTCAACACCTGACGAGTTTCTCAGTAGCAACAAATTAAAAAAAATAAGAGAATTCAATACTGTTCAGAAAAAGACGAAATTATTTTGTGGACATAATTGTTATCGCTAGTCCAGGAACCTACCTTTAAAACGGTTTCAAAATGCAATAGGATTTCTTTTTTCAGTTACGGTACTAAAACAGTACGGAGTTCCCGCAGTTAAGAGCAGAAGGATTTTCATCAATCAGCATGTGCCAAGAGGATATGTTTTTTCTTTCGGTAAACTCGATTTCTCTTTGGATGGTCCTCTCTCATTCAGCTTGTCTGCTTTGTCACCGAAGATGCTCTGACGCTATTTCAAATATCTGACGTGCATTACATGAGCAAGAATGTTTTTTTCCTTCAGAATATTGTATTGTATCACTAAGAATGGTGCTTCGCATCAGCAAGACTGAAAGGCCTATGCATATTCGCACCATTGTCAGCCTGATGAACCTAATAAAGTCATACCAGTCATACCAGTCTGCGACATTGGGTAGGTTGAGCCGTTTTCTCGCCGCTTGTAGATGCTGTAAGTTATTTCTCCTGATCATGTGGCTCTCTATAGTTGGGATCATATAATTAGTGAGTCGCGACACGAGAAAACCAACAAAGTGGTTGTGCGCCCAGCGCAGACTCTGATCAGCCTGGGCATCCGCCCAGACTGATCAGAGTCATCGCTGTCCGCATGGAGGTAGCTTAGACCCTTAGCTACTCTTTAAGCACTCACCGAAATGTCTGAGAGGACTGGGCGGATGTCCAAGCTGATCTGAGTCTGCGTAGGCGGACAACCACTTTGTTGGTTTTCTCGTGTCGCGGCTTATCTAATATTGAACTTTTTTTGACAATCTTGATTAAGATGCAACCAGACCCTGAGACCACAAAGCAGATCCTAACTTGATTTTACGCTATCTGGCTTCTTGTATTGTTACTATTAAACTATGTTGTCACAGTAACAGATTTCATGATATTTTAAACCAGTTATTGGAGTATGAAATCCCTTGTCTCAAAAGTAGAAGAATCCTAGATTATCTCCTTATTGTTATAGTTAATACAGCTGAATGAGCAATTGTGTTTTGTGGGTTTTTAATTAGCTGGAAACAAAGAAGTTTCTTTTCCGTTAGTTTTCGCATTAACTAACAGAAAAGAATTTTATCGCATTGAATTTTGATGACAACCTTGTTGGCGTATCATTTATCTTATCTGAAAAGGCACTTAAACCGAAATTCTTAGTGGGCATTCTCAATAAAACGTGTGTGGTGGTCTGCCGTTATAGGTTCGAGTCTTGGAAGACTCTGTAATACGCTACCCATCAGGCACACAACCTTGAATCAACCATGCATCAACCTTGATTCAACGTCATGACGTTGAATCAAGTTTGATTCAAGGTTGACTCAAGGTTGTGTGCCCAGTGGGTATATGATAAAATATATTACCGATAAAACATACTTACATCAACAGAAATGGTTTGCATTTCGTGCTATAATTCAGGTACACATGCAACGCAAGGACTTTTGACAAGCGTTCCATCATGTTCATATATATTTTACACTTGCCACTGACTTCCCATAGGTGAACCCATTAGAGCAACTAGCTTCATACACCGATGAAGACAATTGACCATGTGATGTTGTTGTCAAGCGACGTCGTATGTAAACAAACGTCTTGATTGGTTCTTCTAACGTTCGACTGACACCACGTCAGGGCGACGGCTGTTTAACGTCATGGCCGAACACATCGGTACAAACTTTTTTTCTTCGACCCATATTTTGCCTTTTCTACACCAAATTACCACGAAAACGGCACAGAGAGGTTCACAAATAAAGTGTAAATATAAGAATAAAAATTTGATTTTTAGCGTTCATCGTGTGAAGAGGCCAGTGGTCGTCGCTAAACTTCTACAAGAAGCGCTTCGCGCTTCATGGAATTTTTGCTCTGCCCACTGGCTTCATCACACGACAAACGCTGAAAAATCAAATTTTAATTCTTAAGTAAAGTATAAAGAAAGGCAACAATCAGGAACTAATAGAATCAGATCCTACATCTTGCCTCCAAAACATAAGTGGAAAAAGAAGTGTATAAACACATTGATAACAACTAACAAAAGACGCTCACAGAAACCGAATGAGCAGCTGTTTCTCAGAGCTACCCAACTGAAAACAAAAGTAACATATTTTTTACGCATTTTGTATAATTTTAAATTGCGTAACAAAACAGAAAGCAAAGTGGGCAGTTAAAGTGGGCAGCTATTCACATTGAATCAACAGCGATTCAACGTCATGACGTTGAATCAATGTTTATTCAGTGCTGATTCAACCTTGTGTGCCAAGTGGGCTTATCGAAAATTTGTTGTTCTGTTTTTTTTTTCCTTTCTCTGTATGGTATGGGCGTTGTGAATGAAACATTACCAAAGTATCATTCAAGGTAAGTGGTAATTAAGTCCTGTAATTTGAGTTTGATTTCGAAACGCAGCTGAATCAAAACATGTAAAGTTTGAAGCCAAATATATTATAAATAGAGATTTCGTTATCACCCGATTTATCAGCCCGAGACTCCAATATCGGACCGATATTGGTCGAGGGCTGATAAATCGAGTGATAACGAAAAACCCATGTTATGATCTGTTTATCACATATATTCTAGTTATTAAGAAAATGTACCGAAATAGTTGCCAGAAATCAACATTTTTGAAGTTGTGGAAACTTGCTACTACTGCTAAAGGCCAAGACCTAAAAGGGCATCCAGCAAACACGACGGCAGGGACACCCGAGTGTGGTTGTAATATTTTATTGTATAATGAAACGAGGTCAGGCAGGCAATTGACGACAAGAGTCTAATGAAACAAGGAATCTTACGATAAGTCTTACTCACACACAGCATCACTGCGCCAGCTGAAATGTTTCCAGCCCGTCCAGTCTTGTAGCGCTTGCCGTTTTGTAGCGGAACGACAAATTCAGCCATTTAATATTTATTTTGACACCAACGTTTTCCTTTCGATCTAACTAAGAAAATGAGTGGTCACACTTTATTTCTACGATTGATGTGGATAATAAGAGAGATGGAAGCTCTGAAAGGATGGGAAATTTTCTGTTCTGCCACATCGCACTCGTCATTTTAACGTGGAAGTTACTCACGCGACGTCGTTGACGTTAACGACGGGCTGATAAACGTATCAGACCGGGAAAACCTTTATCGGACCGGTGGGCAGGATACAGACTGTGAAAGCTCAGCTTTATCAAACATGCAGATTACTTCTTAGGCAGTCCAAAGTTCTGTATCTATGTGATAAACGTTTTAACACAGGGTATAATCGATTCCGCTAATTTTCGCTTCCTGCAGAGACTGTACATCATATTTGGCTTCCGCCGAGACTGTCCGCGAACTCTTGCTTCCTGCCGAGACTTCTGTACATGATAAATGGTTTCCTGCAGAGACTGTCCGCGTGATTCTGCTTCCTGCCGAGGCTCTCGGCAGGAAGCAGAGTCACGCGGACAGTCTCGGCAGGAAACCATTTTTCGAGTACAGTAGTCTCTGCAGGAAGCAAGAGTTCGCGGACAGTCTCGGCGGAAGCCAAATTTGACGGACAGTCTCTGCAGGAAGCGAAAATTGGCGGAATCGATTATACCCTGTGTTTAAAGAACGTTAGGAAAGGCACGCACCTTAACAGCAATCCCTCAGCTTTCGAGCATCACCTTCGGATGTGGTGAATGTGAAGGAATTAGGTAACGCGTTATTCTTCTAAATGATCACTTAACACCAAATTAGGCATATTGTGAGATAGCAAAACGCAAAAAATCCTCACCATTATATGGGCTTTAAATCATGTAATCTGTTCGAACCCTTCCCATTAAACAGTCCGTCGATTTAAATGTACCATGCGAAATAAAATAGTCTCATACTATTTATCTAAATTGCTGAATGTGCCCAAATAAATTGAAGACAGCGGCAGTCTTTTGAAATTGAGCTTTTTGGGACATTAAAGCAGCGACATATAATAGTGGCTATTTAAGCCCTAGTTAATGCCGCATAACCGCGGTTCATTTTTGGTCAAACAAAGTTGTTTTCGTTGTTTGCCTCTGCATGCCAACATAAGTATCAAATGAAATGGTCCATCTATAATTGCTAGGTGTAGTTTTGAAGATTTGGCTTCCAATTTAGCACACAAGAAAAGTATATAAATATGAGCTTACTCAAAAAGAATATAGATATGTATCTAATTGACATCTATAGCTGCTCTAAAAATATGGGAAAGGTCAAAAACACAAAGCCAAACACCCCCAGGACAGCAAAAGACAGGGACGTAGCAACGGGCAGTTACATGATACGCGCAGTCATGTTTTACTCCTCGAGGGAATGTCAGATGGGTTAAGCCCATAATAGATTTAATATGTTTTTGTCATTTGGCGATTGGGTATTGAAAATTTGAAATCCTAACCAATTTATAGAATTTTAGAACGCAGATATGCAGGTGCATATGAAAATTTCGTCAGTTTGATGGTTTCAATACGCACCCGCGTATTTGCTGTATGAAGTAACACCTTTGAAAGGAAAAGTAAACAAGAGGGCCATGGTGGCCCTGAATCGCTCACCTGAGCATTAATCAGTTCACTGGCTCTGGTGAAGATTTATAAGAGTTTTTACCATACTAACATTTGACCTAGTTTTTGACCCGACATGACCCAGTTTCAAACTTGGCCTGGATATTGTAAGAATAAACATTCTGACACAGTTTCATTGAGATTGGATCAAAACTGTGCCCTCTGGAGCGTATACAAGGTCGTTCTTATATTTGACCTAGTGACCAAGTTTTTGACCCGACACGACCCAGTTTCAAACTTTACCTAGATTTCATTAAGATAAACATTCTGACAGAGTTTCATGAAGATTGGATCAAAACTGTGCCCTCTAGGGTGTACACAAAGTTTTTCTAAGATTTGACCTTGAGCCGACGTGACTCAGTTTCATAGGGGGCTTAGATATATGGACAATAAACATTTTGACATAGTTTCATGATGCCTTCTAGTGCTTACACAACGTTTTTCTAAGATTTGACCTAGTGGCCTAGTTTTTACCCGTCATGACCTACTTTCAAACTTGGCCGAGAGTTTATGAAGGTAAACATTCTGACAAAGTTTCATAACGATTGGATCAAAACTGTCCTCTAGAGCGTACACAAGGTTTTCCTATGATTTGACCTAGTGACCTAGTTTTCGACCCGACATGACCCAGTTTCAAACTTGTCCTACATATGATGAGGATAAACATTCTGACAATGTTTCATGAACTTTGAATCAAAACTGTGCCTTCTAGAGCGCACACAAGGTTTTTCTAAGATTTAACCTAGTGACCTAGTTTATGACTCGACATGACCCAGTTTCGAACTTGGCCTAGAGTTTGTGGAGATAAACATTCTGACAATGTTTCATAAAGATTGGATCAAAACTGTGTCCTCTAGAGCGTACACAAGGATTTTCTATGATTTGACCTAGTGACCTAGTTTTTGATCCGACGTGACCCAGTTTCAAATTTATTCTAGATATTATGAGGATACACATTCTGACAAAGTTTCATGAACTTTGGATGAAAACTGTGCCTTCTAGAGCGTACACAAGGTTTTTCTAAGATTTGACCTAGTGACCAAGTTTTTGACCCAACATGACCCAGTTTCAAATTTATCCTACATATTATGAGGATAAACATTCTGACAAAGTTTCATGAACTTTGAATCAAAACTGTGTCCTCTAGAGCGTACACAAGGTTTTTCTATGATTTGACCTAGTGACCTTGTTTTTGATCCGACATGACCTACTTTCAAACTTGGCCAAGAGTTTATGGAAGTAAACATTCTGACACAGTTTCATAAAGATTAGATCAAAACTGTGTCCTCTAGAGCGTACACAAGGTTTTTCTATGATTTGACCTAGTGACCTAGTTTTTGACCCGACATGACCCAGTTTCAAACTTGTCCTACATATTATGAGGATAAACATTCTGACAAAGTTTCATGAACTTTGGACAAAACTGTGCCTTGTAGAGCGTACACAAGGCTTTTCTAAGATTTGACCTAGTGACCTAGTTTTTGACCCAACAAGACCCAGTTTCGAACTTGGTCTAGAGTTTATAGAGATAAACATTCTGACAATGTTTCATAAAGATTGGATCAAAACTGTGTCCTCTAGCACATACACAAGGTTTTTGCTATGATTTGACCTAGTGACCTAGTTTTTGACCCGACGTGACCCAGTTTCGAACTTATCCTAGATATTATAAGGATAAACTTTCTGAATAAGTTTCATGAACTTTGGATCAAAACTGTGCCTTCTAGAGCGTACACAAGGTTTTTCTAAGATTTAACCTAGTGACCTAGTTTTTGACCCGACATGACACAGTTTCGAACTTGGCCTAGAGTTTATAAAGATAAACATTCTGACAAAGTTTCATAAAGATGGATTCAAAACTGTGTCCTCTAGAGCGTAAACAAGGTTTTTCTATGATTTGACATAGTGACCAAGTTTTAGACCCGACGTGACCCAGTTTCGAACTTATCCTAGATACTATGAAGATAAACATTCTGACAAAGTTTCATGAACTTTTGATCAAAACTGTGCCCTCTAGAGCGTACACAAGGTTTTTCTATGATTTGACCTAGTGACCTAGTTTATGACTCGACATGACCCAGTTTCGAACTTGGCCTAAAATTTGTGGAGATAAACATTCTGACAATGTTTCATAAAGATTGGATCAAAACTGTGTCCTCTAGAGCGTACACAAAGTTTTTCTATGATTTGACCTAGTGACATAGTTTTTGACCCGACGTGACCCAGTTTCAAATTTGTTCTAGATATTATGAGGATACACATTCTGACAAAGTTTCATGAACTTTGGATGAAAACTGTGCCTTCTAGAGCGTACACAAGGTTTTTCTAAGATTTGACCTAGTGACCAAGTTTTTGACCCGACATGACCCAGTTTCAAACTTATCCTACATATTATGAGGATAAACATTCTGACAAAGTTTCATGAACTTTGGATCAAAACTGTGTCCTCTAGAGCGTACACAAGGTTTTTCTATGATTTGACCTAGTGACCATGTTTTTGATCCGACATGGCCTACTTTCAAACTTGGCCGAGAGTTAATGGAAGTTAACATTCTGACAAAGTTTCATAAAGATTAGATCAAAACTGTGTCCTCTAGAGCGTACACAAGGTTTTTCTATGATTTGACCTAGTGACCTAGTTTTTGACCCGACATGACCCAGTTTCAAACTTGTCCTACATATTATGAGGATAAACATTCTGACAAAGTTTCATGAACTTTGGATCAAAACTGTGCCTTGTAGAGCGTACACAAGGCTTTTCTAAGATTTGACCTAGTGACCTAGTTTTTGACCCAACAAGACCCAGTTTCAAACTTGGCCTAGATTTTATAGAGATAAACATTCTGACAATGTTTCATAAAGATTGGATCAAAACTGTGTCCTCTAGAGCATACACAAGGTTTTTTCTATGATTTGACCTAGTGACCTAGTTTTTGACCCGACAAGACCCAGTTTCAAACTTGTCCTAGATATTATAAGGATAAACTTTCTGATTAAGTTTCATGAACTTTGGATCAAAACTGTGCCTTCTAGAGCGTACACAAGGTTTTTCTAAGATTTGACCTAGTGACCTAGTTTTTAACATGACCCAGTTTCGAACTTGGCCTAGAGTTTATGGAGATAAACATTCTGACAAAGTTTCATAAAGATTGGATCAAAACTGTGTCCTCTAGAGCGTACACAAGGTTTTTCTATGATTTGACCTAGTTTTTGACCCAACATGACCCAGTTCGAACTTGGCCTAGATTTTATAAAGACTAACATTCTGACAAAGTTTCATAAAGATTGGATCGAAACTGTGCCCGCTAGAGTGTACACAAGCAAAAGTTGACGGACGTCCGTCCGGACGTCCGGACATCCGGACGTCCGTCCGGACATACGACGGACGACGGACATCAGGGTATCCCAAAAGCTCACCCTGAGCACTTCGTGTTCAGGTGAGCTAAAAACACAAGCGCCATTAACGAAACAGGAACAGGGAGGGGGGGGGATCAAATATTTAATCGGTTGATCAAAGAGTTGTGTCAGTTGTAGTAAGAACATCACTGGTACATCTTGTTTTGCTTCAGGGACCGTATTCATAAAGCCACTTAAGTCGTTGCTTTGCGGTTGCTAAGGCTAAATATCTATAAAGGAGATTCCCTACAACTACGAAATTTGGTCTGGAGGAACAAGAGCAAATTTCATAGTTGTAGGGAATCTCCTTCAAAGAAATTAGCCTTAGCAACAGCATAGCAACCACTTAAGTCGTTTTACATGTATGAATACGGCCCCAGGTTCTGAAAAGATAAAGAATAGGTAAGAAGAACTTTCCTTTTTGCTTGTGCTGCGAACGGGGATCGAACCCGCAGCAGTAAGAAATGAAGTGTTAGTACTCTTTTCCAAGAGGCCGAAATTAGTATATTCACCTTTCCGAGCTACACTCAGAATGCCACTCAAAAGGCACCTGATTGTGTATAACTCGCCAATCTAACGACGACTAAACACCTGACATAGTCCCACAAACAAAATCGCACGTGTTCAATATCCCATAATAAGTCTGTGATTTTACCTTACAGTTAATGGAGGGATGTATACCTGTTTAAGGTAGGCGTGGTTTCTGAAAGGTGAACTGAAAGGTGCAACATAGTTTCCAATCATGATAAATTGGACGGCTCATGTCTGTATTCCAAAGATGGCAATTAACATTGAATCAGCTATTCTACGAAAAACAAAAAAATGGATAAAGGTCATGTAGAATGAGAAAGCAAACACCAGCCTTGTGGCTACTTCATTATTAAATGGCCTACTGACTGTTGGAAATAATCAGTTGGACACGTGCCACCAAATGAGTGGAATGGCAATGCGCATGCTCTGTAAATTAGATAGCGAGCAGGCATATAGTGAAACGTGCTTTTGGATTGCTGCACCTGCTTCGGATATCTCTAAGAATGCTGTTTTGGACCGATTGGCCATTTAAGAGTCTAACGAGAATTGGGCCCCGCGAAATCTCATTTGGAACTCAGGAAAGAGAATTTATCTCATGTATTCCTGCATTTTTTCCGTATTAATGCAATACAAGTGAAAAATTCCATTTAAAAATCTAACGTGAATTGGGCACTGCAAAATCACATTTCGAACAGATGGAAGTTGCCAAATATATAAGTTTGAGTTCTGTCTGAATCATACACAATATTACGTCCCAGCCCTAAGTGAATGATATACAGCAATCCCTGACAAGTCTACTAATCGGTTGCTATATAGAGAATACCATGTTAGTGTCTCTTGATATCAACTTTATCAGGCGAGACCAGAAACAGCGTAGGCTTGCCGAGCCAGTCCTACGTTTTGTTTTTTTTTTCTGGTCGAGCCTGATAAACTTGATATCAAAAGTCACTTACATGGTTTTCTATTTATCATGCATCATTAGAATATTTTCAGGTGTAAAGAGCGTCAAACAAAGAAAATAAACGCAGTTTTGTTTGAACTTGTTGACGACGCGAATGCGTTATGACGTAAGTCGGTGACGTCATTTAACCAATCGAACGTTGTTATCGCGGCCAACGTCAGTATGTAGCCAATTGTCTTCTGAGATCGCTTCTATAGGCATCGCCTGATTACATTCGCACAAGCGCAGTTCTAAAGTGACATGATATCACATCATGTTATCATACCCCTGTTATCAGGTGAATTTTGCAGCATATGCATGATAAAAGCAAGAACACTCACGACATCTAAATTCAACTGTTCATCATTACATGTTCAATGTGTATGTCGAAACGTTGAAGAGAGATCACTGGTACCTGGAAGTACATGCATATATCTACCTTCGTACAGGCCTGCACGGTTCTATCCTTAAAGAACAGAATTTGTCCTCAGAGAAAACAATGTATGTCCTGTAAAAGCGTAGCTCAGTATGGAAATCCTGTCAGGGAAACAAACACTATTCTATTAAACCTGTCTCCAATGTAGAAATGGCATCAAGCCATGTCTATTTACCGATACCCTAAGCTGAACTCATTGACAAATCCGTATATTCCTGCATTGAGAAGTGATTGGGTGCTCGTGCATGAGCAGTAATCATCAGCTGTCTAATGCCTCTGTATCTGAATACAAGTCAGTTAAATTGAAAGTCTGGTGACTGAAAACCCGACTATATCAAGTCGGAAATAAGCTTAGAAACAGTTCCATTATAGGGATCTTCAACTGTTGACACTAGCTTCGCCTTGCGATCGCGCTGTGTCAAATATTTACTGGTGATAGATTCCCTCTATCAACATGTTCAATAAAGTCTTGATATCTGAAACAGGCTCTAGCATAGCGGACTAAACCCGTGTGCAGGTGCCGACGGTATATTGCTGCTCAACAATGGAAAGTTGTATGTTAGAAAGCCGTGAGTTTCATCGTTAGGATAACAAACAATAGCAGACACAGACACTCTTCCTTTCGAAAATGGACCTAAGCAATAATGGAAACCGTCTCACGGTGAACCAGGGTTCGAGGTTATAAAACTGGAGAATAATCTCAAACTCAAAATAAAGCTCAGTGATTGGCTGCTTCCGAGCATGTGCTCGGAACTTGACGGAAGCAGCAATTCAGTGTGCTTTATTTTGAGTTTGAGAATGAACTCAAGTTTTATAACCTCTGGGCCTGCTTGTGCTCCAGACAACATGACTCCGGGAAACTCAGAATTTGATCTTGTTCGACTTTTTCGGCTTTAGCCGTATAACCTTAGTATTGACCTACATTTTAAGTATTTCATTGGCAATATAAACACAACCGGTATTTTGATGTAAGTAGCTTACTTTCGCTTTCTCTTTCTACTTTCAGCTTCATTTGACTCTTGGCCGATAAATCGTGTCGTGATTAATCTTGATATTTCGGTCCAAATCGCTTTTTGCCAAAGAACATTTCGCCTGTTATGTCGCCCATGTAAAATATTAAACCAACAAAGTAGCTTGACAGAACTCGAAGACGACTTAGTTACTCTTCAAATTTAAGTAACTGTTGCTGGCCTAGTTTTTGATGTTGTGTTGAAACTGCGACACTTTTGAAGTTATATGTAGGGCGGTCAGCCTACCAATCGTCATTGTGATGTGCAATACAGACAGACCCTAATCGAAATTTAACAGCATTTCCGAAATCGAAACCCCAACACCACCAACAAATATGCATCTCAACATGCGCATCAGCACATTCGATATCTTACATGTACCTGATATATATATTACAATTCACACTTCTATTTGATCTAAGCCGAATATCTTTTTCTAAAGATATTTCTTGTTTTACAAATAACAAGGATTTTGCTTGTGTTTACTCTATTATCAAACAGCACACTCGGCCCAGGCCCCAAGGTTATAAAACTTTTTTCATGCTCAACTCAGCTGAGCATGAAATTTTTTCTGCTCATAAATTTTAAAATGCCAACAAATGTTGGCATTTTAATATTCATGAGCAGAAAAAATAGCCTTTTTGGCTTATCTGAGCCTAAAAAATGCTAACTCTCTTGGTATTTTTATATTACTGGGCATTTTAAATTTCATGCTCAGCTGAGTTGAGCATGAAAAAAGTTTTATAACCTTGAGGGCTGGTTTATGCAGAGTTTTTATCCGTTGAAAGATAAAACAACTGGAAGACAAAAAAAAAAAAAAAAAAAAAAAAAGAAAAAGAAAAAAAAGAATAGATGCAATTAAATATAGAAAACGTGTTATGTTTGTTCTCTCGAATATATGGCATATGAGACTTTCGTATTTACTACATGTTCATAGCTACAGAAGATGCAAACTTGTACAATCAATGCAGACTTAGACCAGCAGTCGCATCAAGGGGTATGCGTGTGTGTGTTGGATGAGGTTTTTTTGCTCTTTGTGAATGTATAAGGCATCATTTCTCGCAGCCGACTTATAAAAAATCTTGTGAAAATCTTGATAAAAGACGCAACCCGACCCCGAAGAATACAATGCAAGTCTTAACTTGATTTTACGGTACCTTGCTAGTTTCATTGTATGCTAAAATATGTTGTTACAGTAACGGATTTTATTGTAATGTAAAAAACAGTTATTAGGGTATGAAATCCTTTGTCTTTGAAATTTTGAGGAATAATAGAAAATCCATCTGAGAATATCTCTTCCCTTTGTTACGATCAATGACACTGTTATTTTATGAGCTGTTATGTGTGTGAAGTAAAGACAAAAGCATGGACTGGTTTATATAAAAGTATGTCTCAAGGGAACAAAAAAATAACTGAAACTAATTTTTAAGACTGAGTTAAGATATCTATATCTGACGATTTTGTCATTTGCATTAACACCTATGTTGTACGTAGTTCGTCATAAGGATACTGTCATAAAATTGGTAAAACCACCAATCGCTACAGACATTTTCTTTAGAGTTACTGGTTTTCTGAACTTATATGCTTACGAAAACACTGCCTAGCAAAAAAAGAGGACACCATAAACAGTTCTAAATTTTTATCATTTAAAATTCTGTCTAAAGCCATGCGCCACAAGAATCTATGTGATTTGTAAAGATCACCCATGAACAAGTTGAAGTTATGGTTATAGTGCTAAATCATCAAATACAGCGGATTAGGCATATTGCTGTATGGTAATATGCAAATGATACGAGCTTTAAATGATGTGATCTGTCCGGACCCATCTCTTCAACAGTCCCGTGAGCTGTATAAACCATGCGACTGAATGAAATGGTTTTCAATTATTCATTAAATTGATGAAGATGCCAATGTAAATTGAAGACAGTGGCAGTCCTTTGAACTGACACATTGAAGCTATAGTCCGGGGGCATATGTAGTTCCCGTGAACATTCTTGTTAATTTTTGGCAACATATATTAACTTCATCAGTGCTTGGTACACAATGGAAAAACACATGTTGCCATTTTTTCTTGTGACTCTTTGGCCGTAACGATCGATTATATACGTTACTTATGTGTGTTTTTTGTTAAAAATCAAGTAACGGCATGCAAGGCTCCTTATGTTTCATTTTTATTCTTCTTTTTTATAGAATCATCTGCGAGTATTAGAAAATACGCCTAAGTTTATTTTTTTCATCGCTACCTACCACGAGTAGTAACGTAAATAACTTTTAATTTACTAACATAGTCCATTATAATGCAATTTCCAGAATAAATTTATTGTATCTCACAGAACAATTATTGATATAATATCCTGGTAGTTCTTTAGGAAAACTGTTTACTTGGAGTTATCAGCCTTATCACCAAGTGGTAAAAGGGCTTCATGACGTGTGTTTTATACGTGACGAAACTAAGAATATTTCAAATTGTAATAAATAAAGACTTGTCAAATTCTGAACACGCTCACAAGGTTTCGCTGTGTTCTTATTTGTTATCGCATAAACCTAAAATTTCATTGATATTATTGCCCAGCTACTAAATTCTACGATTCTTGAGACAGTAACATACGTGACATCTTTGCATGTATAGCAAAAATGTAAAAAACTGCTAAAAAGATTTATTGTTTAAAAAAAATTCTGCAATCATAAACCAGCATTTGATTTGTATAACGGCGCCAAATAAAGTGACAAAGTCTGTTTGATAAAAGTGAAACATGATTGGTGATTGGCCGGGTACGTTAAACATCCCCAGTTATCAGAAATTCAAAATATTATTGAATAGATCAGGTACATTGAATGTACAAATTGAACTAATTGAAAGACTCTAACAAAGAAATATAAACCAATCCTTGAAGAGTGAAACCACACTATAACTATTATCTAAAAAAAGCTAACGCAAACATTTGCTGACAGAGGATACATACATTCATAAGCCTATCACGTAGTTTACGTGACCAAGGGAAACATTATTGTGCAAGTCGAGAAACAATCCACAGGTCAAAACGCCGCACATTAGCTTATTACATAGCTATATCTGGTCTACGTATATAGCTTATTACGTTGTGTACCAGCCGGGACCTTAAGAATACAGCGTCACAGCCAATTTTATTATAAGTAGAAGGAAAAGAAAGTAAGGATTTCGTGTCACTGGCTATCACAGACAATATATCAATTCGTCTAGTATGTACCCACCGGACGCGTGACGTCGAGGTTACGTCGTGCTGACGTCGATTCGACGTAATGGTGTCGATTCGACGTCTGTACGACGTCATTTTGACGTTATGTGCCTGCTGGGTATGTATGTGTGTGTGTATGAGTGTGCGTGTACTTGTATTGAAATTTTCATATTATTGTAATTTTTCACATATTTATTATCATGATGCTGAATTGTTAAGTTTTGTATGCATGAACTTTTAGAGGGCCTCATAGAGGATTGGCGAAAGCCAAATGAGTAACCCTCTTTAAATAAAGCTTACTTACTTACTTACTTACTTACTTATAGAAATACATGTATACACAAACATTTTTCAAAGATTATTTTTATTTCCATTTCTTATTTCATTTTTCCTTTTTCCTACTGATTATATACAACAGTCTCTTAAAAGAACTGATTCAGCATGAAACCTATGCTTACCTTTGATTTAACTATAAATTTATTTTATTTTATTTTTGCTTTTTCATTTTATTTTATTTATTTTTCTTTTTTGCGGGACAGAGATCAACAAAGTTCTAAGCACATAACCAAATGGCAAGAAAAGATAAGAAAAGATAACAGAGTATTTTGGTGTAGGATATTCTGCTTAGTTATATCTTAGCGAATCCCAGTTGGTCTTAATAATTCATTGAATCATAGTTTTACTTTGCAGCAAGATAACCAAAACAGAGAGAAGGAAAACGGAACGAGTAACGAATACAACCAGTTATTGAGTAGTTTATAAATTTCTCATATCTTATATGCTCAAACAGTAATATATTAGTTCTGAATAGAAATAAGCAAATAATACTAGTAATGCATACTAACCTTAATACCTGATTTTCAAATGATTTCATTGAATGACAATATTACTATATTGCTCAGCAATAATCACGTAAGTAAACTTCTTATTTATTAAATCTGACTGCTATTCTGAATGATCCTTATCCAAATATCTTAAATACAGTAAGTAAATGCAGCTTTATGAGTATGGTAATATCAACACCACAACCGAAGATATATATATTTATTGAAAGTTGAATGATCAAATTTATATTTGTCTTTCGTTACATGAAGCTGCTTTTGATAATGTATTAGAACACAGACAGGGGGTGTACAGAACTACCTGACCAAATAAATCTTGGTAATATTACATTATGAGCGATACATACACATTATTATAATAGTAACTTGATCTGGCATACTGTATCACGTCGAGTGGATGAGCTCATACCATCGGATCACCCGAGACGCTTGCGTCGAGGGTGATCCGATGGTATGAACTCATCCATGAGACGCGATTCAGTACGCCAGATCAAGTTACTATAATGATAATTTGTTTATTATATACCTTAGGGAACAGCCAACCATTCACACTTGCCAGCGCTAATGCATCGACCCGGATTCGAACCTGTGCGGCAAAGGTATGTGGCTAGTCGTGAGACAAACGCCACCGACTCAGTTATCATGGCGCGCTTTTTGACGCGTTTGTTGACGTTACGTCGTTACGTCACTTGTTTCTTTTCTCTGGTTCTCGTTTCTACGACGCACGTTGAAATATGACGCACCTGGAGCTGGAATTCAGACAGAGCCTCGTTTTAAAGGATAGTGATACGGATTCAGAAAACGTCAGTTTTGATACGGCTGTCTGTATCAGATGGCCAGAAAACATGCTGTTCAAAGGGTGTATCAATGATAGGTATATAATAAATGTCAGTAACAGACTGATAATAAGACACTCTGTTTCTCATAAAATCATTTTTTTTCATTGTTACAGTGTCATAGTGACAATAATATGTTGCAGTGTAACCGATTGGAGCAACACAGGGTAACGTTGATTACAATTCAGTATGTAGATTACAATAATTAGATTAACACAAACTTACTGTTCAAAGGGCTGTTGATTGAGAATACAATCGACATCATATAAACAAGGGTGTTAATAATGGTCGACTGATCCAATACTTCTGTCAACTGCCTCAGCTGACAGGCTCTTTTACGTGTAGGTCTGCTTGGCACGGTCAACAGCACGGATAGGCAAATAGCTACCACCTCTGTGACAGCTCTAAATGTAGACTTGAATCACACGTGCCTACTATCACATATTTTTCTTGTCGCATGTAATTTTAAATGATAAATTTTATGATGTTGTTATAAGTCAGAGTATATGTTAAGAAAGTTCTACATGCTTCAGATGTAAAGATCTATATGCGTCTTGTTGAGTTCTTATGTGTATTAAACAGCAAGCTTTGCCATCTTAGTACTAGTGATAAGTTAAATGTTCTCTGGCATCTGAAAATTGGGCCTTTGAAAACAGTTTTGTCAATGAAAAACATATCCCTGATTGATTACAAACATGTAACGTAATGTAACGTTACATTGCATTTCAAGTACAGTACAACTCCATTTAATCATAGTTTAAAGACATATAACACTGGTGTTTCTTCACGATTTGATGTATATCTGTTAACATGAGGCGTTAAATATTACACTGAAGGGCTACATCATCTACAGTGAACAATTATCGTCAATTTAGGAGAAATTCCTAAGAAAAAAGTTGCATTTCTCCAGCTGGCTATGCCACTGTTTAATGCTATGTAGCTAATTCAAAATATACAAAAAGTTTTTTGAAAGATGGGCATGATTTAATCAGAAGAGACAGAGTGTCTGTATTAAAAACAACACATTCTAAAGTCATTCTAGAGATTTATTCAGATCGTGGCTGTTCATATTATTATTTATTTTCAATTATATTATATTCATTTTCAGTTATAGTGATATACGGTACAGGTCTTGCGTGACGGATAACTTATCTTTTTGAAATCCTATCAGTTTGTTTTTATATATCAAGATATTTAAAAAAGCAATATTTTCTCTACATTTCATATGTAACAGCTGGCTGCTGTAAAGGCTAATGTTACCCACCCACTAAGTTGATCAGTTAATATACAATAATATAATATACAGAAATATACAATTTTTGAGCTTCAAAGAGCCTGCCCTTGATGACTATGATCAAGACATAAAATTAGAAGCAATGCCTACAGGATCTCACTTGTATTGCACATGACCCTGGTTTGTTATCCCTTGGGTAGATTACAGCTATGTAACGTAATGTTACTGTTTGGGTGCCTTTGTGATAAACACCGATGTTATTATAGTAGAGTGACTGTAAGAATAGCGCTTTTCATGCTTACACGTACCTTTTTCATTTTAGGACATGATACAGACTTTAATCACCATTAGCTCTTCTTCAAAAGTGTTTTCAGAAATCTTATAAAATAAGTTACATTCTGTCTACAGTTGATAATGCCACTGCTAACTGCAACCTAACTGATTCAAAATATATTAATAGATTATTTCAAAGATAAGATGGGCATGATTCAAAGACAAGTGATATCTTATGCTCATTAAGGACCACATGAATAAACTTTATTCCAATGGATTTGGTATAATTCCCATAGGTCATTCGAATTTTTGGTTACAGTTATAGACGTTACAAATACATCATGACAGTTGACCAATATTTTAGGAGTACATTTTGCTTTTTGTGTATTAGAATGTTCAAAAAGGCATACTTATGACATAAAACATTTTCTACAACTCATTTGTTACAATTGGGTGTTGTATTGGGTCAGTATTACCCCACCCACTACTTTGGACATTTTCTAGGTAAAATGGTGAAAGAAAAAATGGCAACAACCATTTTTCACCTTCTAAAAGACTGTCCTAAGTGACTATGATAAGGGCATAAAATTAACATTCATGTTCACGGGACCCCTTTTTTACGACATATGCCCCTGGACTAGTCCGGGGGCATATGTAGTTCCCGTGAACATTCTTGTTAATTTTTGGCAACATATATTAACTTCATCAGTGCTTGGTACACAATGGAAAAACACATGTTGCCATTTTTTCTTGTGACTCTTTGGCCGTAACGATCGATTATATACGTTACTTATGTGTGTTTTTTGTTAAAAATCAAGTAACGGCATGCAAGGCTCCTTATGTTTCATTTTTATTCTTCTTTTTTATAGAATCATCTGCGAGTATTAGAAAATACGCCTAAGTTTATTTTTTTCATCGCTACCTACCACGAGTAGTAACGTAAATAACTTTTAATTTACTAACATAGTCCATTATAATGCAATTTCCAGAATAAATTTATTGTATCTCACAGAACAATTATTGATATAATATCCTGGTAGTTCTTTAGGAAAACTGTTTACTTGGAGTTATCAGCCTTATCACCAAGTGGTAAAAGGGCTTCATGACGTGTGTTTTATACGTGACGAAACTAAGAATATTTCAAATTGTAATAAATAAAGACTTGTCAAATTCTGAACACGCTCACAAGGTTTCGCTGTGTTCTTATTTGTTATCGCATAAACCTAAAATTTCATTGATATTATTGCCCAGCTACTAAATTCTACGATTCTTGAGACAGTAACATACGTGACATCTTTGCATGTATAGCAAAAATGTAAAAAACTGCTAAAAAGATTTATTGTTTAAAAAAAATTCTGCAATCATAAACCAGCATTTGATTTGTATAACGGCGCCAAATAAAGTGACAAAGTCTGTTTGATAAAAGTGAAACATGATTGGTGATTGGCCGGGTACGTTAAACATCCCCAGTTATCAGAAATTCAAAATATTATTGAATAGATCAGGTACATTGAATGTACAAATTGAACTAATTGAAAGACTCTAACAAAGAAATATAAACCAATCCTTGAAGAGTGAAACCACACTATAACTATTATCTAAAAAAAGCTAACGCAAACATTTGCTGACAGAGGATACATACATTCATAAGCCTATCACGTAGTTTACGTGACCAAGGGAAACATTATTGTGCAAGTCGAGAAACAATCCACAGGTCAAAACGCCGCACATTAGCTTATTACATAGCTATATCTGGTCTACGTATATAGCTTATTACGTTGTGTACCAGCCGGGACCTTAAGAATACAGCGTCACAGCCAATTTTATTATAAGTAGAAGGAAAAGAAAGTAAGGATTTCGTGTCACTGGCTATCACAGACAATATATCAATTCGTCTAGTATGTACCCACCGGACGCGTGACGTCGAGGTTACGTCGTGCTGACGTCGATTCGACGTAATGGTGTCGATTCGACGTCTGTACGACGTCATTTTGACGTTATGTGCCTGCTGGGTATGTATGTGTGTGTGTATGAGTGTGCGTGTACTTGTATTGAAATTTTCATATTATTGTAATTTTTCACATATTTATTATCATGATGCTGAATTGTTAAGTTTTGTATGCATGAACTTTTAGAGGGCCTCATAGAGGATTGGCGAAAGCCAAATGAGTAACCCTCTTTAAATAAAGCTTACTTACTTACTTACTTACTTACTTATAGAAATACATGTATACACAAACATTTTTCAAAGATTATTTTTATTTCCATTTCTTATTTCATTTTTCCTTTTTCCTACTGATTATATACAACAGTCTCTTAAAAGAACTGATTCAGCATGAAACCTATGCTTACCTTTGATTTAACTATAAATTTATTTTATTTTATTTTTGCTTTTTCATTTTATTTTATTTATTTTTCTTTTTTGCGGGACAGAGATCAACAAAGTTCTAAGCACATAACCAAATGGCAAGAAAAGATAAGAAAAGATAACAGAGTATTTTGGTGTAGGATATTCTGCTTAGTTATATCTTAGCGAATCCCAGTTGGTCTTAATAATTCATTGAATCATAGTTTTACTTTGCAGCAAGATAACCAAAACAGAGAGAAGGAAAACGGAACGAGTAACGAATACAACCAGTTATTGAGTAGTTTATAAATTTCTCATATCTTATATGCTCAAACAGTAATATATTAGTTCTGAATAGAAATAAGCAAATAATACTAGTAATGCATACTAACCTTAATACCTGATTTTCAAATGATTTCATTGAATGACAATATTACTATATTGCTCAGCAATAATCACGTAAGTAAACTTCTTATTTATTAAATCTGACTGCTATTCTGAATGATCCTTATCCAAATATCTTAAATACAGTAAGTAAATGCAGCTTTATGAGTATGGTAATATCAACACCACAACCGAAGATATATATATTTATTGAAAGTTGAATGATCAAATTTATATTTGTCTTTCGTTACATGAAGCTGCTTTTGATAATGTATTAGAACACAGACAGGGGGTGTACAGAACTACCTGACCAAATAAATCTTGGTAATATTACATTATGAGCGATACATACACATTATTATAATAGTAACTTGATCTGGCATACTGTATCACGTCGAGTGGATGAGCTCATACCATCGGATCACCCGAGACGCTTGCGTCGAGGGTGATCCGATGGTATGAACTCATCCATGAGACGCGATTCAGTACGCCAGATCAAGTTACTATAATGATAATTTGTTTATTATATACCTTAGGGAACAGCCAACCATTCACACTTGCCAGCGCTAATGCATCGACCCGGATTCGAACCTGTGCGGCAAAGGTATGTGGCTAGTCGTGAGACAAACGCCACCGACTCAGTTATCATGGCGCGCTTTTTGACGCGTTTGTTGACGTTACGTCGTTACGTCACTTGTTTCTTTTCTCTGGTTCTCGTTTCTACGACGCACGTTGAAATATGACGCACCTGGAGCTGGAATTCAGACAGAGCCTCGTTTTAAAGGATAGTGATACGGATTCAGAAAACGTCAGTTTTGATACGGCTGTCTGTATCAGATGGCCAGAAAACATGCTGTTCAAAGGGTGTATCAATGATAGGTATATAATAAATGTCAGTAACAGACTGATAATAAGACACTCTGTTTCTCATAAAATCATTTTTTTTCATTGTTACAGTGTCATAGTGACAATAATATGTTGCAGTGTAACCGATTGGAGCAACACAGGGTAACGTTGATTACAATTCAGTATGTAGATTACAATAATTAGATTAACACAAACTTACTGTTCAAAGGGCTGTTGATTGAGAATACAATCGACATCATATAAACAAGGGTGTTAATAATGGTCGACTGATCCAATACTTCTGTCAACTGCCTCAGCTGACAGGCTCTTTTACGTGTAGGTCTGCTTGGCACGGTCAACAGCACGGATAGGCAAATAGCTACCACCTCTGTGACAGCTCTAAATGTAGACTTGAATCACACGTGCCTACTATCACATATTTTTCTTGTCGCATGTAATTTTAAATGATAAATTTTATGATGTTGTTATAAGTCAGAGTATATGTTAAGAAAGTTCTACATGCTTCAGATGTAAAGATCTATATGCGTCTTGTTGAGTTCTTATGTGTATTAAACAGCAAGCTTTGCCATCTTAGTACTAGTGATAAGTTAAATGTTCTCTGGCATCTGAAAATTGGGCCTTTGAAAACAGTTTTGTCAATGAAAAACATATCCCTGATTGATTACAAACATGTAACGTAATGTAACGTTACATTGCATTTCAAGTACAGTACAACTCCATTTAATCATAGTTTAAAGACATATAACACTGGTGTTTCTTCACGATTTGATGTATATCTGTTAACATGAGGCGTTAAATATTACACTGAAGGGCTACATCATCTACAGTGAACAATTATCGTCAATTTAGGAGAAATTCCTAAGAAAAAAGTTGCATTTCTCCAGCTGGCTATGCCACTGTTTAATGCTATGTAGCTAATTCAAAATATACAAAAAGTTTTTTGAAAGATGGGCATGATTTAATCAGAAGAGACAGAGTGTCTGTATTAAAAACAACACATTCTAAAGTCATTCTAGAGATTTATTCAGATCGTGGCTGTTCATATTATTATTTATTTTCAATTATATTATATTCATTTTCAGTTATAGTGATATACGGTACAGGTCTTGCGTGACGGATAACTTATCTTTTTGAAATCCTATCAGTTTGTTTTTATATATCAAGATATTTAAAAAAGCAATATTTTCTCTACATTTCATATGTAACAGCTGGCTGCTGTAAAGGCTAATGTTACCCACCCACTAAGTTGATCAGTTAATATACAATAATATAATATACAGAAATATACAATTTTTGAGCTTCAAAGAGCCTGCCCTTGATGACTATGATCAAGACATAAAATTAGAAGCAATGCCTACAGGATCTCACTTGTATTGCACATGACCCTGGTTTGTTATCCCTTGGGTAGATTACAGCTATGTAACGTAATGTTACTGTTTGGGTGCCTTTGTGATAAACACCGATGTTATTATAGTAGAGTGACTGTAAGAATAGCGCTTTTCATGCTTACACGTACCTTTTTCATTTTAGGACATGATACAGACTTTAATCACCATTAGCTCTTCTTCAAAAGTGTTTTCAGAAATCTTATAAAATAAGTTACATTCTGTCTACAGTTGATAATGCCACTGCTAACTGCAACCTAACTGATTCAAAATATATTAATAGATTATTTCAAAGATAAGATGGGCATGATTCAAAGACAAGTGATATCTTATGCTCATTAAGGACCACATGAATAAACTTTATTCCAATGGATTTGGTATAATTCCCATAGGTCATTCGAATTTTTGGTTACAGTTATAGACGTTACAAATACATCATGACAGTTGACCAATATTTTAGGAGTACATTTTGCTTTTTGTGTATTAGAATGTTCAAAAAGGCATACTTATGACATAAAACATTTTCTACAACTCATTTGTTACAATTGGGTGTTGTATTGGGTCAGTATTACCCCACCCACTACTTTGGACATTTTCTAGGTAAAATGGTGAAAGAAAAAATGGCAACAACCATTTTTCACCTTCTAAAAGACTGTCCTAAGTGACTATGATAAGGGCATAAAATTAACATTCATGTTCACGGGACCCCTTTTTTACGACATATGCCCCTGGACTACTAGCTTTTTCGACAGCTTATTTCAGCTGTAGTTTTATGGAGTTCGTAGACCTCTATTCTTTCGCTTGCAGACGTATTTTGGAAGTCGCCGTTCACTATTCGATATCTGTTAAGAAAATAGTGACTTTGATAAAAGGAAAAATGTACGTTTGGTCTGATTTTAAGAAAACGGGTTATGTTTCTTTCAGCCAGGTCTAAATGGACCGGCAAGTCCATTATAGTCTACGCGTAGACTATCTAGTAATTGCTTTTGACATGGGAAGTACAGTTATTAGTAAGTAGTTACCCACAATGCAGCTTGACCTTTATGCAACTGTTCGCATATGTGGTGTGAGCGCTATTTGCATAGATGTCGTGAGCGGCCAAAAGCTGTTTGAAAATTTGTCATGAGCGCTATTCGCGTAGATGTCGTGAGCGGTCATATGAAATACCACACATATGGTATCACAAGGTAGCAGGATGTATCACAAGGTACAGATGAATGAATGACTTGTGATTTTACGGCCTCTTAAACTGTCTTGCAACCATGGAATGGTATGATATCTACCACTCGCAACCGTGCTTGAAATCCACCAATGAAGATTTTAGGTCGGCTTTTGAGATATAAACAAAAGTTTTATTTTAGATTTTTGTGGCTGCAATGATTTTTTTATAAGCATCAATTATTAATGGTTGCTAAGCGTAGACCAAGCTTTTTGTGAAAGCTTTACTTGTAGTAAGACGGCCCGCTAAAATGTCGAGAATGTTGATAGCGATCATCAGCCAGAACATTTGATCTAGTCCTACCAAACTCACACGAGCTTAAATTTTCAGAGCATTGTTGAAGAGTACATGAAGTATAAATACTCCGCCTCCACTTCTGTATTATTTTCCATTGTGGGCATTTGTTTCCAGTTGGCGGATTCAGCCATAAAAGTACATGAGATCAATGAGCCATAGCCCGATTTCTAAAGCAACTATGAAAGATTTTCTCACGATGAATATTTTAATTGCTATTTGTATCTGATGTATTATGATGGATACTAGTATTATCTTTAACTGAATCCCTTACTGTAACAACACATTTTCGTATAGAACAATGATCATATTAAGTCACCGTAAAATCAAGTTAAGACTTGCTTTGTGCGTTTAGGGGTCGAGTTCCTCCAAATTTAAGATAGTAGATCCCACTGAACCGAATCAGCCATCAATAAATTGCAAGAAATAGAGCTCGTTTTGATTGACAATGCAAATGTCTTTGTCTTCCGAAATGAACAAACCATGTGCGAGTTGTCCGATCTAACAGGCCACGCACAGAATAAACAAGTAAATAAATAAATGAAAAAAAAGTAAACGTATGAGCTGCGACACAGCATCGTCAAATGTGGGCTCTGTTTCATTATATTGATTATTATATGAGCCGCGACATGACAAAACCAGCAAAGTGGCATGTGCGCCCGGCGAAGACTCAGATCAGCCTGGGCATCTGCCCAGTCTGATCAGAGTCTTCTCTGAACGCTTATAGGATAGCTTAATGTCTAAGCCACTTCCATGCCGTCGATAAAGACTGATTAAACTGGGTGGATGCCCAGGTTGATCTGGGTCTTCTCTGGGTGAACATGCCACTTTGTTGGTTTTGTCATGTCGCGGCTCATATAATAATCATGAAACAGAGCCCACATTTGACGATGCCGAAAAATAAGTAGCGAAAAAACAGGAAAAAACAGCGCATTTTCTATAGCAGACAGTCTCAGAAAGGGTAACATACTTAGAGTAGCGAAGAAGAACTCCAACAGAAAAATCCTTTGAAACCGTTATAGTAACGAACTACCATAGTCTTTTAGTAAATTCTATTCTTTCGTCTTATGCATTTCAAAAACAATGAGCCAACGCTGAGGATTCAATCCATTTCGAAGCCAGAGTAAAGTATACTCTGCTGAATTGTTCCAAAATATCGGTATTACCAGCTTTTCTACCAACTAATCGTAGCAGGAACTTTTTGATATCAAGCACACTGCCGTCTCCAGTGATGTTCTTGACCTCTGTGATGAAATGAAAGATTTGGCCTGGAGGAGATGTGAACCTGAAGGAGAAAATAATACAGTGGTTAAGAAGCCATGTAAAGCTGAGAATCAGAATCAGAATTGTTTACTGGTGATACGTGCAAGGACAATCATTCACCAGGATCAGGGAAGCTAGTCCCTAGCCCTTACAAATGAAGTAAACTTAGTAACTGAATCCTGTGCACACTCAGCAGCAGAAATAAGGGAATCTTCCTGGGAATTCCAATCTCTAATAGGAGGCGGGGGGGGGGGGGGGGGGGGGGTAAGAAACTGGACTTGTAAAGTCCCAGTCCAGTCCCAGCCAATTTGGTATGAAATGCCAGGGAATGACGATTTCTGGACCGCCTACTTTGGGGAACAAGGTCATTTATGGGGTATAGTGGATGCATCCTTCAGACCGTTGTAAAGCATTATGAGTCTACCATCTTTCCTTCTCTTTTTCAGAGATTCCCACTTAAGTTTCTCCAGAATGCCAGTCGAGTGTGAGGAGATCGAGCAAAGTCATGCCGAACGTCAGCTTGAGCAGGATTGAACCCTGCTGAAACGATAACAAAAAAATAACAAGCTGGATTCGAAGCAGAAAGTTCATGTAGCAGAATGTCAGAAATCAGTTGTGAGACATACTTTTATTATTGAATAATTTACAAACTCGGACACTGTCTGCCTGTCTGATATCCGAACTCATTGAAAGTATATGTAGCCATTCTTGCCATTAAATTTTCGTAAATTTATGAGTTTAGTGAAAAGCAACCCATATAAATGCCATTACTTTTACTGGATTCAGAGGAGGTTCAGAGAAGCATTATATTATTTATTTTATCATTTTTTATTTTTAATCATTTTTTTCAGCATGCCTCCAACAGAAGGTATACTGGCTTGACAAAATCCATGATATACAATGAAAGGAATAGAGAGATAAAAAGGAAAGATAGCAAGTGCACAAAGACTGACTTTACCAGCACAGTAAGGGTACCTTTGCGTTATATATATTCGTGGTATTAGTAGGGATTTCCGACATAAGCGACGATACCATAACGAACGAACGTTAGCGACGATAGCATACGTTAGGAGCTAATTTCCAGGGAGCGATCATTATTTGTTCAGTCCGTCTGTAAAAGAGCAGAAATACTGACACACACAATTTATGCTTATATCAGCGCAGTCTGGTCAAGACATGTACTTCAAGGTTAGTTAATGTCAAACTAAATATGCGTATGCTCTGGCAAGACTGTCAGTATGCGCAGGCTGGTATGGGAATACGCACCTTTATTTTAAGTTTTTCAGGATGCGTGTCATACACTCTCTAAACAGCCAAACAAACAGCAGCTATACAGCAACTAACGTCGTATCGAAATACATCGATAAATGAGTTTGTATATGTAGTCTACTTGATAGCCCTCTTTGAAACAGATTTTGTTTTTCCATAGAGAGGTACATGTACATGTAGATAGTTTGGTTATTTGTAATGGGGTTTAACCGCTCTATAAGACAGTATTTCAGTTTATATCGAGACGCCTCCCAAAGAGGGAGATGGGATAGGCAAAAATCCCCCAAACCCCCACCCCCTCCACCACCACCACCACCACCACCTTCCCAAACAAACAAACAAACAAAAATGATCCCGCACCTGCTGCAAGCACAGTCGGTCTTCGTCATACTTACTATTGTCCACATTAGTAGGAAAGAAGGATACCCCGGCACTGAAATTTACCTAGTACCACCCCGACCTAAGCATAAGACGGACGAGAAAGAACAACCAGAAACAGTCTGAATCTCGTACCTACTGCAAACACTGCAGGCACGTGCCTTACCGGAAGCACCTACAAGTATTAGCTTTTGCAAAACGTTGGTTTACGCTTGTGGGCTCAGAAACGATTCGCCTGGAAACCTGTCGCACTTTCACATAATCTTGTCATTCCACTAGCATCGCAACTGATACCTCGTGAATCGCTCTTCATGCAGGCTGAGTCAACAGGACATTATAGAAATATGCTGAACCATAAATATACCGCATCACTTATTCGGTCTAATTTTGTACAACTTTGTTGTAGGACAGTCATTGTTAAGATTCTAACATAACTCATTCAGTCATTGGGATACTCTGAGTTCAGTCTCAAGAGCATGGTTCTCCGAGCAAGAAACTAATTGTCAGAATGGCTTTTCGGATTCCATGTTCTTCCTGTAAGTCCATAGAATGAGTGATATATCGGCATCGCTATGTGATGGATATTTCTCTGGATACGCTTATGATTTTATTTCCCCCGTCTTTACATGGCCCGAGTTTTTCTCTAAAGAATTCTGTAACTGACCTAAAGCCGCTAAATGTAATATCGGTAATTTTTTGTTTGTTTTAATGTCCCGAAGGAATTCGGATGTCTAAGTTTTGCGTAAAATATTCTTTGATAGCTTATTTCACTGTAACCTAGTATCAGATTCTTTCCATATTTGATCCATGATATCTCAGTAGTATCACCTTTGATGTAAATTATCTAAGTCCCTAGGTCAGGCCTGAGGCTGGGGTCGGTGGTCAATAGTTAGAACTTAGACATTTTCATTATGTCAAAGTTTTGCGTTAAACCATTTTGATTGCTTATATTTCTGTAACGGCATTGAAGATTTCCTAGATATTTGGTTCATGCTATCTCGATAGCATTGCTTTTGATATAGACTACCTAGGCTGCTGGGTTAGGCTCATGGGTGAAGCCAGTGATCAATAATTAGGACTTAGCCATTTGTTGTTGTTGTTTTTTTCGCTTATAGATAACATATACTTGAATGGCGCCTAATTATGCACGGCTAGGTTTATTTCATACTAACTTTAGAAACTATATGATCTTAAAAACTTTAACGTAAAGCTTTAAAATAAATTCTTAGTCCATGATCTTGACCTAAAAGGTCGTCACCAGGGGTGGGGATGGTGCTGAATAAAATTTTGGACTATTATCTGCTACCTTACCAAATATAATACAAATCGATCGAAGGGTTTAGAAACTATATGAAATCATAAAAACTTTAACGTAAAATTTTAACATTATGCTAACGCCGACGCCGCTGCCAACGCTAATGCCAACGCCGGGGTTAGTCCAATTGCTCTTCCTGAACTTTGTTCACGTGAGCTGAAATAAATTTGTTGTTTAAGAAGTAGATCAGCTGTAGCAGTGAATTGTTGAGTAATAATTCATTGTTTGGAGGTCAGTTGTAAAGTAGATCATATCAAGAGCGCGGAGCGCGAGTAGTATATCTACTTACAACTAACCGACAAACAGTGAATTATTACTCAACAATTCAATGCTAGAGCTGAACTATTTCGATTCTAACACTCAAAAATGCTGAAAAACTGTTCTTTTCATTCAAACTCTCCAAACCTTCCTGCCAGCGCGTTCATGCTCCCGCCAATATGCTTAACTGTATCTAAGATAAATATACGTTTTATGGCGATTTTAGAGCAAAAAAGAGACGTTACACCGTCAGTTGTCTCAAAACCTCAGTAATTGCAGTGACGTCCGTAACAGTGAATTGTTGCAGAATAAAACACGGCAACTGTCCATTGCTACTATAGGCGCACTGTGTTAGAATTTTGGTTTCTGTCTTTCTGTCACAGTGTATTCCTCCCACTCCCCCCCCCACCCCCTCCACAAAAAAAAACCTTTTCCCCCGGAAAAATGGTCGTAAGAGGGATAAATCTATAGTCGAATATCTCCCACCTTATTATAGCCCCGACATACGAAGTACGTCAGGGGTTATATAGCTTTTGCCATTCAGGCCGTTCGTTCATTCCCATCGGTGGGACCAGGGATCAATAATAAGGATTTAGGCGTGTGTGTGTTTTTTTTTTTTCGCTTATATCTCTAATATACTTGACCTGGCAGAATTTTGCAATTCTGAAGTGTTGCAGTCTGATCATCCTCCATAATTTTAGAACCCTGAGCGCTGTGATTTTGGAGAAATTAATTGTACAGTACTTAACTCCAGGGTTGACGCATATGTGAACAGTATTAACTAATGGCGGCCCTTTTAGATTCTGATTCTTAACCTGGCTAAATTTTACCATGCTGAAGCGTTGCAGTCTGGTCGTGTTCCATATGAACTTTGAGAAACCATGCGAGCAGTGTTTTTTTTTTTTGTTTTTTTTTTTTTTTTTGTTTTTTTTTTTGGAATCAATTGAAAACATTTTAGCGCCATGGTTGACGCAAATGTGAACGGAATGACGGATGGACGGACTGACGGACATCGCACCTTGCTAAAGCGGTGCGACAAAAACTGATTCGAAGCCATATGAAAGCATTTACGCATTGCCGATACTGGTTCTGAGCAGTCTGATCAGAATCTTCACGGTACGCTATACTGAATTCCCAAGACATGCGGGGTGATCGGGTCGAGCGATAGTGATGGGATAACTTTCAGTGCCGGAGCGTCCTACTAATTTGGATTATAGTAGGGCATTGGCCTACTGTGCTTGCAGTAAGTGCGGATGGGGGTTGTTTGGATATTTTTTCTCCAGCCTATCATTTCTCTCTTCTTTCTCCCTCTTTCTTTGAGACGGCCCGATATCGACTGAAATACAGTCTCAAAGGGCCATTAAACCCAAAACAACCGACCAATCTACTCAGGACCTGCTGACTGAACAGTGCAAGGCTGTAAGTACACTACGCCGGTGACCATGCTCATCCATGTCGAACATGTCAGTTTGCCAGTAGCTGTATACATGTTCTATATGCACATTCGCTCAACCGGAACCTTTAATATAGTTTTGATAAACAACAGAAAGTGTGATTTTAATGTGTCGGAAAAAGGCTGGTAAATAAGCATTTTACTTTCTCAGGATCAAAATATGTATGTCTTCCTTGTAAACAGCTTCTAACGTCTGCTGTAGCTAAGGTTCGTTAGTTGTCGTACCGTAGCTTATGTCGGAAATCTCTAGTATAACTTATAAACACTGCATTGACATCTGGGGAATAAAATTCTATCATTCAATGTAAATAAAGAAGGGAACACCCCTTAGATATCTCCCAGTATATTTTTATTTTTTCTTTCAATGAGCGCATGTTGACCCGCCATATTTGTTTATACCCTCAGTACCACACTTTCTGATGACGTCATATATTTTCGTGGTATCGCAAAAAACTGCTCGTACGATGTCCCAAAAGTGCAGCCATGTCTGATTTTAGGGTATTTTGTATTTCAAGTATTTGTTTAATTATTAAACCAAACAAACTTTAAAACTGTTATTTTTAAATAATAAAAACATGTATCACATTTACTAATTGTCACTTTATTCCTTAACACTGCAAGACAATACAAAATTCATATAAGGCATGACACTTTTTTGCCACGGTAGAAAAAAATTTTGGCGGGAGTTTTGCATCACACATCATCATATTTTGTTACTATAAATAGACCACAGTAGACAGGTTGACCTGTTTGCATCGGATGGTTTTGTATTTTCATATCTGGGTCATTTAAAGATAACTGTAAAAATGTATTAGGGAAAACAGGTTTAAATTGACATGTAAATATGAAAAATATATAATTTAGACATGTTCTGTAGCAATGTGGTTCATTGTTGACAAAATTATACTGGGATTCACCGTCTGTCAAAACAATAAGTATGACGTCATAGACATGGTGCGCTGGGTCAGGAAAAGCTATTTTCGGAATATCACGGAAATGTAAGTACCACGAAAATATATGTCGGACCGATAACTGAAAACAAGCCGGGGTAGAAAGAGATCTTTGTCATCTAAGGTGCCCCGGCAGCCTTGCAATGTAATGGAATAGACTAGACTACACTCTGCATATTATATTATAATTCGAGTTTGGATAAGTCATGTTGAATAATGTTTCAATACTTTGACCATTTCACTCAATGTATACCGGAAGCGACCGCCAAAACGTTCACCAGGCTCTCCAACTAATTATACAGCCAAGCAGCCTACTTCTCGATCATATCTCCACCTCTAATTAAATATGAGCGCCTTCAAGGGTTACTTTGGGCAGACTCTGGGGTCTGATGACGGCACGGATGCAGGATTAAATGTACCAAATATCCACATGATATAGACATATAAACATATTTCTAATCTAGAATTAAAACCGCGAGTTCTCAAATTGCTCCTTATTGATTTTTATCTCAGTCTGCACCAAAGTGAGAAAATCTAATTACTGATACACTGGAGACTGTCGGCTGAAAATTAGTCTGACCAGCAATGGCTCATACATATACAGTACGTTGAGAGCATCATTTGCTGTTCGTACAACATTTCTGGGCAATGGTAAGACTACAGGCGCAGACTCGTGGATACACATGATGGCTTGTGTCTTTCTTTTGGCGGATGCGACAAAGATCACGTAAAGTGTTATACTAGATGCGCATTAAAATCATAGCCAAAGGAAAACAACACAAAGAGAAACAAAAATAAAAGTAAAAACAATAATTGAGCCGCGACACGACAAAACCAACATTGTGGTTGTGCGACCAGTGTAGACTCAGATTAGCCTGGGCATCTGCCCCATTTAATCAGACTCTTCGTTAAGTGCTCAAAGCGTAGCTAAGGATCTAAGCTACCTCCATGCGGACAGCGAAGACTCTGATCAGACTGGGCGGATGCCCAGGCTGATCTGAGTCTGCGCTGGGCGCACAACCACATTGTTGGTTTTGTCGTGTCGTGGCTCAATTAAGATTTTGTGCGAATGCGTAGCAAGATGGTGTGCACTGGCGCTGTATGAAATCGACAGATAAGGCTCCAAAAAAGCTGACCAAAAGCAGTGAGTGGTCCTAATCTTTATTAAATCGCCATCTCTGGGTTAATCAAGGCAGACGCTGGGATGAAGGGGTAATAAGATGAAACCTTAAACCACGTGATATGAAAGTTCCGGTTGCTGATTTTTATCCAAGACTGGTGGACCTTACCCATTCTTACAGGCAGTCGTCTTGATTTGTTTTAAATGTTATTTGTTAATTTATACCTCATCACCATGTTGTTCTTGTGTTATTGCTTTACGTCCTAAGCGGTTAAACAATACTAAGTGCACATACTTCCGCCAGTAACGTCAACTGCCCTTCTTGAATCAGCGGAAGGAGAAACGAAAGTATGTGGCTGGACCGGGTATCGCACACGGGACCTCTGGCTGCGCTACGCGGTCCGGCACCATTTTGCACTGAAGTGTTCATGCGGGCCGTTTACAATACATATTGGAATTTAATAATAAAACACAGGGTTGAGCCTCCTAGTATCTGCAACAATAAATTAAGCACGTATACACGTATTTTGTTTATTTGAATCTACAAGGCAGATGTGGCACAAGACCAAAATTAGTTTTACTATAATCCTTCCATGAAACTTTTTTCACAACACTTCAGGCACTTTTATCTCTCTTTTTCTCAAGTCTCTGAGGCATGAAAAACAATTTTCAAACAGTTTCAACAGGAAAACCCTGCTTCTGTTTCCGCTGTTTCTACGGTATACATTGACCCGTCAACTTATGAGGCAAACTGCCGTTGTAGGGGCAACTATGAAGGGTGTGATTCGGTTCCTCTAGTTAACTCCAGTGCTGGGGCTTCTGAACTAATTATACATTTTCAAGAAGCATATCCAAAGCTCTTTTCAGTTTGCTATAGCAAGCAGGATATCAGTCAAACTGGCCTTCTTAGGAACCAATGAACGAGGGAACTATTTGTGCGAAAGTATATCCTGAAAGTGTTCAACCAATCAAGGAAAATAATTGTGGACTGATTCCTATCAGACCCTCATTTGGCATTAAAATTCAAAACTTTGCCTTTTAATTTATTTCTACACCTTTCTAGAACTTGTTCTGGTAGTATGAGGTCAGTTACTTAAACTGTAGAAATCTGACAGACATTTAAACAGATGTACTAGAAGTCCAATTTTCGCACCTTGTCGGACACCACATTTTGACTTAAAGTTTGGAAGTGTTTTGGCTATAACTTCCTTATTTGTTGATATTTTTTCATGAAATGAACTTTTCCTAAGTCATCAGGAACCTTTCTATCTACCTTTACCAAAATAAATGAGAAAAAAATCATTCTTGCATGTCTATAGTAAAATTTAGTCAAATTTTATAGCAATAAAAAAAATCTAAAATTAAAATTTGAAAATGAAAATGAATCCTAAAACAACTGAATTTGAGCCCTTATAGCTTCCATACCACTGTTAAAGAATTTGAGACGCACTTCAAGTCCTGTGTTTATCAGCCTTGAGATTCAGAAGCAAGCAACTATCACTATCACTAGTGCCAGTAAAGTGTCACTGAAATGTCAACAGAATACACGAACGCACCTGCATATAGGTATACACAAGCATGTCATCTGTGGCAGGATAAAGTGCCATGACTACTTATATATTGTCCGATGTAGAATTACATATCTCTAAGAAGTTGACAGCACTCAAGAAACATATAAATAATTCAGAAGTCCAATTTTCCCCATTCTCCTTGTTATATGTAGTATCATCAACAACTATGAAAGGCGATCGAAAGAAAGCACCAACACAGTTTAAGAAGGGATGTACACCATGGAACAAAGGTGACTCTCTGCCCTCAGCACACCCAACTCATGAATCAGGTCCACCAGAATCCAGCATAACAACCAAAATGAATAAAGAAGAGTATTACCTGGTGACACAAACATCCAGAGATGGTACTTCCAGAGCCATGCCAGACTGTGAAGGTAAATTGGGCTCAGTCAGGCTTCTCCGTCCCACTATGCAATCTTCATCAGACCTGAAAAAGGAACAGGTTTTAAAAGACACTGAGGGAATGAGACTGGTAGACAACACAAAAATGGTTGAAGCATGGCACACAGCCTATGAACTGCACAGACGAGATGCGCCCCAGTGTGACGTTCCGCAGATGGAGGTAGCGAATGAGAAAAAATGGGGCGTGTGCTGGAAAATAACTCTAAGGTGTGTTAAATGTTGCTTCCAAACACCTGGCTTCAAGCTCTACAAATAAGTCAGTGCCAGAAAACCAGGGCCTAACCAAGGAGCACCTAATATAGGCCCCAGCATGGGGCTTCAAGACGCACCATTGGGAAATAAAGGTGCCAGGCTTCTTATGGCGACTATGGATGTACCCCACCAGCCAGAAATGCATGCAGAGGACATCAAAGAAAGTAGCAAAGCAAGCAACAGAGCTAAACGAGACAGATATGGCTGAGAAATAATTCTGGACTGATTCCATGTAAGCTAGCGGCTCAAACCCCTCAGACCTCAGTTATATTCTTTTTTCTTTTTTATTTCTTTTAATTTGGTCTCATAGTACTATGTGCCGCAGTTTGACGTCGATACAACGCTATGTTGGTAGGTACAAGGTAAAATAGATACGAATTGCCTTAAGATACCAATAAAGTCATCCCTTTCAGATGTATTGATTATTAATTAGCCTCTTTTATCGTTGTGGCGAGTATTTGATGATCCTTTTATTTTGCTGATGGTGCTCATTTCCGTCTTATTTAGCCCGTAAATCACCGTGCAGCCAGAATATGTATAACAAGGGCTCTTAGCTTATCGTATAAATCATCCTCAATATATCAGGAGATCATGATACACCAATACAACAAACATCTAAAGCCATACAAAATACATCAAAATACATACTACCCACTTAAAATAAAGTGTTTACTATTATTGTAATTATAATTATTAATTTTGTCATCAGTAAAGGTTTTAGATCAGTCAAAATACGATAAAGCGCATTTCGGGAGGTAATTTGTCGGTGCTATTATGAACTCTGAACAGTCACTCTTTATTCAAAATTATGAAATTTGTACAAGACTACACATTTGAGTGCTATTATGATCGAGAATCAACTGATGGTAATGTGCACAACCCGTGGTGAATGTAGAATAATCAGTTTCTGGTGCCAGAAGGAATGCATGGAAATGAAATTGGTCATTTCTTGTAGAATGATGCATATTTTTTATCAAACTACACCATGTAGGTGGTTAAGAGTTATGAGCAATTTTACTCACTGACTACAGCGGAAGGACAAACAGACTGATGGACTTGCACAGCGATTAAAGTGCACACCTGTGGATCGTGCAATACTGTTTAGACTTTCGTCACCGTTTTGCATGCCGGTGGCTGGACAATGTTAAAATACATAAGTATACAAAATTTGAACCATATATACCACGGGGTTCAAGAGTTATGAGCATTTTCACTACCTGACCGTAAATTTTCAACTTGTGCTCAGCAAAGCCTCGTCTATCAAAAAAGACGGTTATGCATGCGAGTCGTTAGATAATGTTGACATGTATAAGTATGCAGAATTTTATCAAAATATAGAATGCGGTTCAAGAGTTATAAGCGTTTTCGCTAACTGATAACGGACGGACGGACGGACGGAAGGACGGACGGACTCACACAGTGATTATAGTGCAAACCTGCGGGTTGTGCAATAAGAAATTTTGCATACCAGTGGCTGGGCAATGTTAAATTACATAAGTATACAAAATTTGAAGCAAATATACCAAGCGGTCCAAGAGTTATGAGAATTTAAATAAAAGAGATTGACCGGCCAAATTGATGCTCGGTGAAGCCTCGTCATTGTTTTGCATACCAGCGTCTGGGCAATCTTAAATTACATAAGTATACAAAATTTGAAGCAAATATACCAAGCGGTCCAAGAGTTATGAGCATTTTCAATAAAAGAGCTCGACTGGCCAAATTGATGCTCGGTGAAGCCTCGTCACTGTTTTGCATACCAGTGGCTGGGCAATGTTAAATTACATAAGTATGCAAAATTTGAAGCAAAAAAGACCAAGCGATCCAAGAGTTATGAGCATTTTCAATAAAAGAGCTCGACCGGCCAAATTGATGCTCGATGAAGCCTCGTCACCTTTTTGCATGCCGGTGGCTGGACTATGTTAAAATACATAAGCATACAATATTTGAACCATATTTACCACGGTGTTCAAGAGTTATGAGCATTTTCAGTAGTTGGCCGTAAATTTTCAACTTGTGCTCAGCGAAGCCTCGTCCATCAAATAAGGTTGTTATGCATGCGAGTCATTAGACAATGTTGACATGTATAAGTATGCAAAATTTTGTCAAAATATCCCATGCGGTTCAAGAGTTATAAGCGTTTCGCTAACTGATAACGGTTTTCGCTAACTGAAAACGGACGGACGGACGGGCTCACACAGTGATTATAGTGCAAATCTGCGGGTTGTGCAATTACGTTGGAAGTGTAGTCTCCGCAAATTTCGAATATAGTTATCCGGTTATTGTGCACCTGTTTATAAGGTACAAGTCTTCCGGGCATACATGTACCAAAACAACAGGAAAGCAAAAGCTGCAATTTCGATGAAAAACTAACTGCCGATTACGGTCTTGAATATATGAGGAGGTTGTGATTTGGTTGCACTCCACAGTTTTCTTGATCGCCTCGTGGCACCCCGGCCAGTCAACTACACAAAGTGACACTCCAGCCTGTTTGCCTAAATAAATCATTCTTTTATCTGTTTGAATGTGCTGCACATATGCCAAAATACTCTTTATAGCCATTTATAACCCCAACAAGACCCTCATATGAATACTGAAGCAGGGAAAATAACAACCCTACCACTTTCTGGGGCCAAAATTTTTTCTTCAAAAATAGCATAATCATCCATGCTCTACTCAGGAGCAGGACAGTAGGTGACATCTAAAGCTTACAGATTATCCTAGAAGGCTTTCCAGATGATCACTGTCAGCTGCAACTGACTATACCTGCCAGCCGTTTAGATTTTCTGTTATTCTTCCTTAAAAATGGGCACTAGTGACAGTTGAATTTCCGAGTTTTGAAATGCTGCCATAGTTTTGCATCCATGCCGCCCAGTGACTGGATGGTTTTCGAGGTTGGAAATAAATTAAGTTTTTACTTCCCTGACACATGCTCACTCAAAAGGGGGAAAGTTTCCTGCATACTAGGAGCCCAAAAGAATTTATAGCCCCAGATTCAAGCCTTCCCCTTAAATATAAGCATTAAAGTGCGAAACTGTGAATGACAGCCATTGGTATTACCAATGGTGTATTGTATCTCTGTGTTGGACTGAATGTCTCTGTTATCGAAGCTATACTGTTCCGTATTGTATTTTGCGTTTCTGGGTGGGTTGTGATTTGCGATTGCAGTATTTTCTTGGTATCTTCATTTATATTTTTCATAGCCGAACCCAACTAGTAGGACCGTATCGAAACGTATGTCCACTTTTCTGTAATAGTTATACCATGGTTGTCCGCCTGTACGAGAAGATAATCCACGAGCTAAAATGCTCGTGGACTATCTCCTCGTACAGGCGGAAAAACATGGTATAACTATTTTATACCACCCTTACCAGTGTAGACCTAGCTCCATGGGAAATATTTCGTGCTAAAGATGGCGTTTTCTGGTATGGGTGGCATAGGCATATACATATTAACTGTTCATTGCTCATATCCATATCGAGGTTCACCCTTCTTGAGTATCTGCACATTAACTATTGCTAACCTGGCTTGTTGTTTAAAGCTCAGCAAATGCCTGTTCTTCGAAACATGCAAGAAAAGTTTACTTATTTGATCACTAGTGTGCAGTCTGGTTATAGATGTTCTTGTCTCGTTCTCAAATCTCGTCGCGGCGCAACTAAACCAATACAGGCAGTTCCAACTAAGTTGCCGGGCCGCGTAGCGCAATCGGTAGGGCACCTGACTGATTAGTCAGAGGTCCTGGGTTCGATACCCGGTCTGGCCACATACTTTCGTTTCTCCTTCCGCTGATTCAAGAAGGGCAGTTGTCAGTTACTGGCTTACTGGCGAAAGTAGGTGCAATTAGTACTGGTTAACCGCTTAGGAGGTCTAAGCCTGCCCAGGAATAGTGTGGTTAGGTTAACTGACCGTCCCGACATGACCATAGATGTTTACCGTGGACGTTAAGCAACAAATCTATTAACTATCCAACTAAGTTCTTGGTACAACAGATATCCCCCCCCCCAACCCAATTCTTCACCGGTTGATTTTTCATTAACAATCCTCTTTCTCAGAAAGCTAGTGTGCCGTGTTTATTGCCGCTAAATTGGAAACCACATTTTCTAAGGGATTTTTTCATACACCCAGCTATTATAACTGGACCACTTACGGTAAAAAATTTATCTGACTATATATGAACCGCAATACGACATTAACTAGGCTTTAAATAACCACTATTATATATGGAATGATTTGCCGTAGTAGTCCAGGGGCATATGTCGTAAAAAAGGGGTCCCGTGAACATGAATGTTAATTTTATGCCCTTATCATAGTCACTTAGGACAGTCTTTTAGAAGGTGAAAAATGGTTGTTGCCATTTTTTCTTTCACCATTTTACCTAGAAAATGTCCAAAGTAGTGGGTGGGGTAATACTGACCCAATACAACACCCAATTGTAACAAATGAGTTGTAGAAAATGTTTTATGTCATAAGTATGCCTTTTTGAACATTCTAATACACAAAAAGCAAAATGTACTCCTAAAATATTGGTCAACTGTCATGATGTATTTGTAACGTCTATAACTGTAACCAAAAATTCGAATGACCTATGGGAATTATACCAAATCCATTGGAATAAAGTTTATTCATGTGGTCCTTAATGAGCATAAGATATCACTTGTCTTTGAATCATGCCCATCTTATCTTTGAAATAATCTATTAATATATTTTGAATCAGTTAGGTTGCAGTTAGCAGTGGCATTATCAACTGTAGACAGAATGTAACTTATTTTATAAGATTTCTGAAAACACTTTTGAAGAAGAGCTAATGGTGATTAAAGTCTGTATCATGTCCTAAAATGAAAAAGGTACGTGTAAGCATGAAAAGCGCTATTCTTACAGTCACTCTACTATAATAACATCGGTGTTTATCACAAAGGCACCCAAACAGTAACATTACGTTACATAGCTGTAATCTACCCAAGGGATAACAAACCAGGGTCATGTGCAATACAAGTGAGATCCTGTAGGCATTGCTTCTAATTTTATGTCTTGATCATAGTCATCAAGGGCAGGCTCTTTGAAGCTCAAAAATTGTATATTTCTGTATATTATATTATTGTATATTAACTGATCAACTTAGTGGGTGGGTAACATTAGCCTTTACAGCAGCCAGCTGTTACATATGAAATGTAGAGAAAATATTGCTTTTTTAAATATCTTGATATATAAAAACAAACTGATAGGATTTCAAAAAGATAAGTTATCCGTCACGCAAGACCTGTACCGTATATCACTATAACTGAAAATGAATATAATATAATTGAAAATAAATAATAATATGAACAGCCACGATCTGAATAAATCTCTAGAATGACTTTAGAATGTGTTGTTTTTAATACAGACACTCTGTCTCTTCTGATTAAATCATGCCCATCTTTCAAAAAACTTTTTGTATATTTTGAATTAGCTACATAGCATTAAACAGTGGCATAGCCAGCTGGAGAAATGCAACTTTTTTCTTAGGAATTTCTCCTAAATTGACGATAATTGTTCACTGTAGATGATGTAGCCCTTCAGTGTAATATTTAACGCCTCATGTTAACAGATATACATCAAATCGTGAAGAAACACCAGTGTTATATGTCTTTAAACTATGATTAAATGGAGTTGTACTGTACTTGAAATGCAATGTAACGTTACATTACGTTACATGTTTGTAATCAATCAGGGATATGTTTTTCATTGACAAAACTGTTTTCAAAGGCCCAATTTTCAGATGCCAGAGAACATTTAACTTATCACTAGTACTAAGATGGCAAAGCTTGCTGTTTAATACACATAAGAACTCAACAAGACGCATATAGATCTTTACATCTGAAGCATGTAGAACTTTCTTAACATATACTCTGACTTATAACAACATCATAAAATTTATCATTTAAAATTACATGCGACAAGAAAAATATGTGATAGTAGGCACGTGTGATTCAAGTCTACATTTAGAGCTGTCACAGAGGTGGTAGCTATTTGCCTATCCGTGCTGTTGACCGTGCCAAGCAGACCTACACGTAAAAGAGCCTGTCAGCTGAGGCAGTTGACAGAAGTATTGGATCAGTCGACCATTATTAACACCCTTGTTTATATGATGTCGATTGTATTCTCAATCAACAGCCCTTTGAACAGTAAGTTTGTGTTAATCTAATTATTGTAATCTACATACTGAATTGTAATCAACGTTACCCTGTGTTGCTCCAATCGGTTACACTGCAACATATTATTGTCACTATGACACTGTAACAATGAAAAAAAATGATTTTATGAGAAACAGAGTGTCTTATTATCAGTCTGTTACTGACATTTATTATATACCTATCATTGATACACCCTTTGAACAGCATGTTTTCTGGCCATCTGATACAGACAGCCGTATCAAAACTGACGTTTTCTGAATCCGTATCACTATCCTTTAAAACGAGGCTCTGTCTGAATTCCAGCTCCAGGTGCGTCATATTTCAACGTGCGTCGTAGAAACGAGAACCAGAGAAAAGAAACAAGTGACGTAACGACGTAACGTCAACAAACGCGTCAAAAAGCGCGCCATGATAACTGAGTCGGTGGCGTTTGTCTCACGACTAGCCACATACCTTTGCCGCACAGGTTCGAATCCGGGTCGATGCATTAGCGCTGGCAAGTGTGAATGGTTGGCTGTTCCCTAAGGTATATAATAAACAAATTATCATTATAGTAACTTGATCTGGCGTACTGAATCGCGTCTCATGGATGAGTTCATACCATCGGATCACCCTCGACGCAAGCGTCTCGGGTGATCCGATGGTATGAGCTCATCCACTCGACGTGATACAGTATGCCAGATCAAGTTACTATTATAATAATGTGTATGTATCGCTCATAATGTAATATTACCAAGATTTATTTGGTCAGGTAGTTCTGTACACCCCCTGTCTGTGTTCTAATACATTATCAAAAGCAGCTTCATGTAACGAAAGACAAATATAAATTTGATCATTCAACTTTCAATAAATATATATATCTTCGGTTGTGGTGTTGATATTACCATACTCATAAAGCTGCATTTACTTACTGTATTTAAGATATTTGGATAAGGATCATTCAGAATAGCAGTCAGATTTAATAAATAAGAAGTTTACTTACGTGATTATTGCTGAGCAATATAGTAATATTGTCATTCAATGAAATCATTTGAAAATCAGGTATTAAGGTTAGTATGCATTACTAGTATTATTTGCTTATTTCTATTCAGAACTAATATATTACTGTTTGAGCATATAAGATATGAGAAATTTATAAACTACTCAATAACTGGTTGTATTCGTTACTCGTTCCGTTTTCCTTCTCTCTGTTTTGGTTATCTTGCTGCAAAGTAAAACTATGATTCAATGAATTATTAAGACCAACTGGGATTCGCTAAGATATAACTAAGCAGAATATCCTACACCAAAATACTCTGTTATCTTTTCTTATCTTTTCTTGCCATTTGGTTATGTGCTTAGAACTTTGTTGATCTCTGTCCCGCAAAAAAGAAAAATAAATAAAATAAAATGAAAAAGCAAAAATAAAATAAAATAAATTTATAGTTAAATCAAAGGTAAGCATAGGTTTCATGCTGAATCAGTTCTTTTAAGAGACTGTTGTATATAATCAGTAGGAAAAAGGAAAAATGAAATAAGAAATGGAAATAAAAATAATCTTTGAAAAATGTTTGTGTATACATGTATTTCTATAAGTAAGTAAGTAAGTAAGTAAGTAAGCTTTATTTAAAGAGGGTTACTCATTTGGCTTTCGCCAATCCTCTATGAGGCCCTCTAAAAGTTCATGCATACAAAACTTAACAATTCAGCATCATGATAATAAATATGTGAAAAATTACAATAATATGAAAATTTCAATACAAGTACACGCACACTCATACACACACACATACATACCCAGCAGGCACATAACGTCAAAATGACGTCGTACAGACGTCGAATCGACACCATTACGTCGAATCGACGTCAGCACGACGTAACCTCGACGTCACGCGTCCGGTGGGTACATACTAGACGAATTGATATATTGTCTGTGATAGCCAGTGACACGAAATCCTTACTTTCTTTTCCTTCTACTTATAATAAAATTGGCTGTGACGCTGTATTCTTAAGGTCCCGGCTGGTACACAACGTAATAAGCTATATACGTAGACCAGATATAGCTATGTAATAAGCTAATGTGCGGCGTTTTGACCTGTGGATTGTTTCTCGACTTGCACAATAATGTTTCCCTTGGTCACGTAAACTACGTGATAGGCTTATGAATGTATGTATCCTCTGTCAGCAAATGTTTGCGTTAGCTTTTTTTAGATAATAGTTATAGTGTGGTTTCACTCTTCAAGGATTGGTTTATATTTCTTTGTTAGAGTCTTTCAATTAGTTCAATTTGTACATTCAATGTACCTGATCTATTCAATAATATTTTGAATTTCTGATAACTGGGGATGTTTAACGTACCCGGCCAATCACCAATCATGTTTCACTTTTATCAAACAGACTTTGTCACTTTATTTGGCGCCGTTATACAAATCAAATGCTGGTTTATGATTGCAGAATTTTTTTTAAACAATAAATCTTTTTAGCAGTTTTTTACATTTTTGCTATACATGCAAAGATGTCACGTATGTTACTGTCTCAAGAATCGTAGAATTTAGTAGCTGGGCAATAATATCAATGAAATTTTAGGTTTATGCGATAACAAATAAGAACACAGCGAAACCTTGTGAGCGTGTTCAGAATTTGACAAGTCTTTATTTATTACAATTTGAAATATTCTTAGTTTCGTCACGTATAAAACACACGTCATGAAGCCCTTTTACCACTTGGTGATAAGGCTGATAACTCCAAGTAAACAGTTTTCCTAAAGAACTACCAGGATATTATATCAATAATTGTTCTGTGAGATACAATAAATTTATTCTGGAAATTGCATTATAATGGACTATGTTAGTAAATTAAAAGTTATTTACGTTACTACTCGTGGTAGGTAGCGATGAAAAAAATAAACTTAGGCGTATTTTCTAATACTCGCAGATGATTCTATAAAAAAGAAGAATAAAAATGAAACATAAGGAGCCTTGCATGCCGTTACTTGATTTTTAACAAAAAACACACATAAGTAACGTATATAATCGATCGTTACGGCCAAAGAGTCACAAGAAAAAATGGCAACATGTGTTTTTCCATTGTGTACCAAGCACTGATGAAGTTAATATATGTTGCCAAAAATTAACAAGAATGTTCACGGGAACTACATATGCCCCCGGACTATAGGTTAAAATACTGGAGAAAAGAATACCGCAAGTGGAGCCATATCATTCTCGGTTCACAATTTCACTATATGAAAAAAAAAATAAAATGAATAAAATAAAAGATAAATAAATAAAAAAGTTATAAAGTTTATGGGTCCGCTCATTTTCCATAGCCATTCCATGTATGAAATTTTCCATACATGAACTTTCAAAATCCTAGGCCCAGCCGGCCGACCGTATGTGCATTGCAACAAAGTCTGGTTCTACAAAGAGCTCATATATTTGTTTTTTCGCACAAATACAATGTATGGCCTGTGGAAGATGTGAGCCACGACACGAGAAAACCAACAATGTGGTTGTGCGCCCAGTGCAGACTCGGCTCAGCCTGGGTAATCACCAAGTCTGATCAGAATCTTCGTTAAACGCTTAAAGGATAGCTAAGGGTCTAAGCTATCTTCATGCGGACAGCGAAGACTCTGGTCAGACTGGGCGGATGCCCAGGCTGATCTGAGTCTGCGCTGGGCGCACAACCACATTGTTGGTTTTGTCGCGTCGCGGCTCAATTGTATAGATTGGAATGAGCCATCCAGTGATTTTGCAAGTGGCGGCTGGCTGATTGTATAGTCCATGCAGTCGTGATTTTGTTATGTTTGAAATTACAGACTTTATACTAGAAAAGGTTTTCGCTTTAAGATTCTGCTACAGCTTTGCTTTAGCGTACACCTCGTGTTTCGACCCAGAGATGCTCACTGTACTAAACCATTCCTTGTTAGCTATGTATATACAAAGGCTGTTCCGAACGAAAAGAGCTGTTACGAAACGAAAAAGAGTCATAGTTATCAAACGACCTGATGACCAGGTCGTTTGGTAACTATGACTCTTTTTTTCGTTCCGTAACAGCTCTTTTTCGTTTCGTAACATCCTTCAAATCATAGTTACCCAGGTGTGAAACAAAGCAATGGGCCAGAGACGACTTTAAGTGTACGACCTTACGCTAGACATAAACATGGACAACCATAAGTACGTTATGCCTTTTGCCCCAGACATGACTTTCCCGTATATGCTTGTTAATGCCATTTATATACTTATAGCTGTCAAATCATTCGATTCTCTACATAATTTACTGCCTTTGAACAGCATTTGTGTCAAAAGCGAAATTAAATTGTCGTAAAACGCTTTCTTGGAGACCACGAAGGAAAAGCGTTATTATAGCTCAGAGGTGAATATCAAGTTCAGGGGCCGTATTCATAAAACAACTTAAGTGGTTGCTATGCGGTTGCTAAGGCTAAATTTCTTTGAAGGAGATTCCCTATAACTATGAAATTTGCTCTGGAGGAACAGTCTTACAAAGACTGTTCCTCCAGAGCAAATTTCATTGTTGTAGGGAATCTCCTTTATAGATATTTAGCCCTAGCAACCGCATAGCAACGACTTAAGTGGCTTTATGAATACGGCCCAGTATATCCTAAGTTGGCTGAATATACTCAGAGGCCAAAGAAAATACACAGCTTTTGAAACCCAGTTTTTTTTTCATTTTATTGAACAGGTCTGCATTTCGCTTTGACCATGTTTTATTTGACGTACAATTAATAAATTACCAGTTAAAACCTTGATTGACGACACTATACGTATATGTCCATTTTGCACGCTTTCCACATGCACCAAACAAACCAGAATGTTTGCATTTCTATTATATGATGCCCCCAATAGCGGACGGAAATGGTGTTGTTGGAATGTTGATGGTACAGGCTGTCCAGCTAAAGCGTATCATATCCTCTGAGTATATTTGACCATATCCTCTGAGTATATTTGACCGACCATATCCTCTGAGTATATTTGACCGACCATATCCTCTGAGTATATTTGACCATATCCTCTTAGTATATTTGACAAGAACTCTAATACGGCTCAAAGGAGAAATTACACAGTCATGCGCTGACAGATCTGACTCTTTTCTTTTTTCAATCAATGCCATAAGGGCCAGCCAGCGACCGAAAAACTATTTCAAACCAACACTAAACTGACACTTTGTATCTTGGAAAGTTAAAGGCAGCGACAGGAGAAAGATGGGCTCGGTTTTTCATATGCTGCCCAAGCTAAGGCCACAATGCTATCAAAAGGTATCTTTCACGTGACGCCGGTCAGTTATTTTATCTGCCCTCACACCGGCAGGTAAATGTTATATTTGTAATTATATTCAAGGCAGTATAGCGTGCTGCGAATCCGACAGGACTGTTCATTATCTCTCCAGGTAGGGCTGATTTTCTCAGCACGACACGGGGCCTTATCAGGGCAAATGGTGCCAGATTATTTACATTTCGTTCGACACAGCGCCTCTTGACTGATAACGCGGTAATAACTTGGCGGGATGGTGTGGTATTACGTCACAAATATAGAATTTTATAATTATTACAAATAGTTAAATTAATGCTAAAAGAATACCTTCATTCCCCGATATTTGTGCATCCAGACGTTGTGGGATGCCTTCAAAGATCATGCTTTGCAATTCATTGTAAGAGATACTTCCATGATTCATAGTATTTCCATGATAAAAATACTACAACAAAAAGCTATGTTTCAAATATTCAGTTGTATCGGGCTTCAGTTTCACACAATTTTGTTTGCTTCTGAATTCATCTTTTCCTTCAGTTTTTTTCTCCCTCTTTTTGTCGTTTCAGTAACGCAGGAGAGGTTCACAGAGCTTCAAATAGACGTACGTATTCGGGAGTACTGCTGCAAAAACTGCCTAGAAAACTACCCGACTTTGAGCCTCTTGGGGTCATCTTTGTGAGATCCAGGTGCAGACATATGTACAGACAGAACTGAACATTTTTACAGAAGTGAATTTGTTCAGTAATATTGAATCATTTATTTCAAATTACACAACTACAACTGATAGCATTTTAGCAACCGCGAATCAACTGGTCACCATCTCATTGCAGATAGTTTTGGAAATTTTAAAATTCCAGATTTCTGTGGTGGCGAAATGCACGTGCAGACTGGGCAGAACATACACAATTCGCTAATGCTTCAACAGTATATGAGCCTCGACACGTAAACCAACAAAGTGGTTGTCCGCCCAGCGCAGTCTCAGATCCGCTTGGGCATCCGCCCAGCCTTATCAGAGTCTTCGCTAAGGTTTTAAAAGGTAGCTAAGGGTCTCAGCTAGCTCCATGCGGACAGCGAAGACTCCGATCAGACTGGGCGAATGCCCAGGCTGATCTGGGTCTGCGCTGGGCGCACAACCTCTTTGTTCATTTTCTCGTGTCGCGGCTTAAATTGAGACCTAATGGGTTCAATTAAGTATCTCTTTATACTACTAGATATAGATAAACCTTTATCAATACCAAGTGAATTTATGCCCAGGCTGATCTGGGTCTGCGCTGGGCGCACAACCTCTTTGTTCATTTTCTCGTGTCGCGGCTTAAATTGAGACCTAATGGGTTCAATTAAGTATCTCTTTATACTACTAGATATAGATAAACCTTTATCAATACCAAGTGGATTTATATTTCATATAATCCGAACACCCTGCCGCCGTAAGTCGCCGGCGGCTGTCCTTGATTAACCTCCTGTGGTAATCCCGTCTGAAGTGAGAGACAGCGATATTATCATAGCTGGACCCTCACCATTTTAATTAGTAGAAATATCTGGTATACTGCTGATGATTTAGCTGCATTTCAGGAAGATATAATTTCCCAATACACTCCTGACGCTTACGACATATTTAGCATGTGGAAAATGCATGCTTATAAGAATCAATGTACGTAAAATATGTTTTTATTAATTCTCTAAAATATGTGTATTTGCGAAACCCAAATCAAATCAGCCTTGGTTTCTTTTTGTGCATGTGGGTTCCTCAGGGTACAGACATGTTCTGTGCGAAAAGCAAAAGTTTTGATCAGAGTGCGCGGATGCGCAGGTTGATCTCAGCCTTTGCTGGTTGCATATGAGGTAATCACCTCTTAAGCGTGTTGCCCCCGGTAGCTCAATAGGTTGAGCGCTGACTTTTTGATCTAGCGGTCCCGAGTTGGAGAATCATTGGGGGCGGCAAATTTTTAAAACCATAAACGGGGCTCAATGGCATACAGCCTTTGATTATCACCCTCCTATTGTCCTGATATGACGGGAACATTAAGAAAAAAGACGTAAAATCGCACCATCCATCGTCATTCGTTTGGTTCATGTTCAATCCGGCAAAATCTACGCTTTCAAGTATATAATAATTAATGTATATATACAGACGGTAACTTAATTCATGATGGTTGCCATTTCGTATAAATATTGAAGTAATATGTGACCAGCAGAACCGTTATACTGATTAGAACTAATGAGTATTTGATGTTGCGGATAATTGGCACTGATATATTAGAACTGGCAGGCCTTTAGGACAAGGTGCAGGTTTCGTCAAAATTAATCAGAAAAGAAGTTTAAAAGCTGGCATACTCCTGTCAGTGAAATATATGTTGGACTCTTTACATCTTCCTCTTGGACACAGCTGCCAATATAGCTCTGTAATTTGAGCATCCGCCTGGGTGTTTTTGGATGGAGTCCCAACCATGTAATCATCGGACACAGCCCCCTTAGCAGTACAGGAAGTATTGGAAACAATTTGGGTCATTTTACACAGGGTATAATCGATTCCGCCAATTTTCGCTTCCTGCAGAGACTGTCCGTCATATTTGGCTTCCGCCGAGACTGTCCGCGAATTCTTGCTTCCTGCAGATACTTCTGTCCTCGAAAAAGGGCTTCCTGCCAAGACTGTCCGCGTGACTCTGCTTCCTGCCGAGAGCCTCGGCAGGAAGCAGAATTACGCGGACAGTCTCTGCAGGAAGCCATTTCTCATGTACAGAAGTCTCGGTAGGAAGCATGAGATCGCGGACAGTCTCGGCGGAAGCCAAATATGATGTACAGTATCTGCAGGAAGCGAAAATTAGCGGAATCGATAATACCCTGTGTTTTAGTTGGCAACAAAACGGCCTACCTGTGAATACACGGTAAAATACAATAACTTGTCCCAGCCATTGTCTCCCCTTTTTTATATTTCATTGCTATTGCCCAACTGGGAACCAGAAAAGAAAAGAGCGACTGGTCATTTTTGATATAAACCTGTTTTGCTGTATATTTTGCTTTTTGACACACTGTATGTATATTGTCATTATATTCTCACCAAACGTAGAGAGAGAGAGAGAGAGAGAGAGAGAGAGAGAGAGAGAGAGAAAGAGAGGCCATTTGCCTAGGTTAAGTTGATGTAAACACGTTCCGGGGAAGCAGTTCTGTCATTTTAATTCCTCCCCCCCCCCCCTTCTCAATAGGTGTCAATTATTAAAGGGAGTTTTTTTTTTGAGGGCCTTCTTTTTCTCGGGCGGCAAACAGGAAATCACAAAAAAATATCGCACTTTTGAAAATAAATGGAGTTATTATGGAAGCGTACCCGTACACCATAAGGACTAACGTAAAGCCTCACGTAGGACCTCATAATATGCTACAGAAAAGAATTTCCGTGGTCTGCGTTGCGCTAGCTTCCTGTTATAACCGGGCACCAACCCGTACCAGATAATTTGCCTATTACGGTCATCTGAGGTCACCAAGGTAGACACTGTTGTGCCTTGATAGAACTCTTGAACAACTAGAAAATTGTGTCTGTAAGACACTAATGATGCCCCCGTGCAGCGCCTGTCACATGATATGTATATCCATAAAGCACCTACAAAGAATCCATTGAAAACATAACCTACCATGTAAAAAATTGCCCAAAATGACTAAGTTAAAAAGGCTGTGATTCTGTCAAAATTAATTCTAGACCTATCAATATGCCTCATGCATATCTTCAAATATGTCCACAATATGTAGACAAGGTTTGAAAAAGATCCATTGAAAACTGTGGAGCAAGTTGATAACACAAAATCCATACCCTACAATGCAAAATTTCCCTAGAATGACTAAGTTCAAAAGGCCATAATTCTGTCAAAATTAATTCTAGGTCCAACAAAAACCCACAAGCACATCTTCAATACATTCACAGCATGTATGCAAAGTTTGAAAAAGATTCATTGAAAACTGTGAGAGGAGTTGATTACACAAACTCTATACCCTACAATGCAAAAATTTGCCTAAAATGACTAAGTTCAAAAGGCCGTAATTCTGTCAAAATTCATTTGAGGTCCAGCAAAAATCCACATGCACATCTTCAATATGTCCCCAACATGTATGCAAAGTTTGAAAAAGATCCATTGAAAACTGTGGGAAGGGTTGATTACACAAACTCTATACCCTACAATGCAAAAATTTGCCTAAAATGACTAAGTTCAAAAGGCCGTAATTCTAGCAAAATTAATTCTAGGTCCAACAAAAATCCACATGCACATCTTCAATATGTCCACAACATCTATGCAAGGTTTGAAAAAGATCCATTGAAAACTGTGGGAGGAGTCGATTACACAAACTCTATACTCTACAATGCAAAAAATTGCCTAAAATGACTAAGTTCAAAAGGCCGTAATTCTGTCAAAATTAATTCTAGGTCCAACAAAAATCCACATGCACATCTTCAATATGTCCATAACATGTATGCAAAGTTTGAAAAAGATCCACTGAAAACTGTGGGAGGAGTTGATTACACAAACTCTATACCATAAAGCGTGACGAACAGACAGACGGACGGACGGACAGACGGACAGACAGACAGGGGCAAATCTTAATGCCCCCTGACTATCGTCACGGGGGCATAAAAAACAACAAACAACAACAACAACACAGATCCGCCCAGTCTGATCAGAGTTTTCATAGTCCGCATGGAGCTAGCTTAGACCCTTAGCTATCTTTTAAGCGCAAACTGAAGACTTTGATCAGACTCGGCAGATGTCCAGGCTAATATGAGTCTGCGCTGGGCGCATATGCCACTTTGTTGGTTTTCTCGTGGCGCGGCTCAATTATATAGAAAGTCCAATTTGTAGAATTTGTAGCTGCCTGTATACAGAATAATAAAAAAAACTCATGCATTAAATGCATGGTTACTTTCGTTATACATGTATATGTGTGTTAATTTAGTTTTTAGTTAAAATATTTCTAAGGAAATCCCATGCATTAAATGCAAGGTTACTTTCATTATACATGTATATGTGTCTTAATTTAGTTTTAGTTAAAATATTTCTAAGGAGATAATTTGATTGTTTTCTTATATGTTAGCTAAACAGGCCACCGTCGAAAAAGAAATTTTCAGTTCATGGCTATATTACTAGTATATGCACAAAAGTGGATATTTCTACCATATTCTGCAAAACGTTAATACGCCGAAGAGAGGTTTTCCCGCAAGTCCCAACGGTAAACAAAACTTTCCCGCCAAAACATGAAGACCCTGGGCAAATCTTGACGAGTGACCCACTTTATAAATACGCAATATTAGCAATAGTCGGTCAAAAAGTAGTAGTACAAATTTTCTACGCTAGAGTAAAGTTGCACTTATGATAAGAACACTCATGTTGTTCCCAGGGTAATATTAGGGCCCGGTCAAGAAAAGGATCCCCATTTTCACCAAAGAAATCCAATCAATGGATGCACAGAACTGTCGTGGAACATGTTGATGAAATTAACGGTCACGAAAAATACGATAGTTGAATCTCTGTCAAAATGTGCAGGCTCGTATTTGGAAATTATAAACAGTCATTTACATTTTAAACATGTATTTTATAAATACACCTTTTCATGTGACAAGCAAAGTTTTTGAAAAGTGTCAAGTTAGATAGCTTTGAGGTCAATGGTTTAGCTAAATTAGTTATCTTCAAACCATCAAACTTACATTGTTGAAAGTATCTTCTTTTTATATTTAGAATACAATTAAGTATTTATGTCTCCTGTTATTTTTCAATGTTTGCTGGTGAGAGGTCGGAGGATTTGGGGAAGCTTTCTGGAAATTGCGTGGCAGCTCCTTTTATTCCTGTCACAATAAAAAAAATAAATAATTTTAGAGCGTGTTTACACACTGTAAAAGATTTCCGTAGAGTATACGGTAGAATTCCTGGCAACCAGCTACCAGTCCATTTCCCGTTATTTTTACGGGTGCCCGTAAACATTGACAGGAATCAACACGCACAGTTGGGTTGAATAAGCAAGGTATTGTTTTGGTCTTATAGCCCTTAAACACTACAAAGGTATCTTCGAGTGCAGCCAGTTAACATAGCTCAATCATATCGTGATTTCAAAAAATGTTCGACAGGCAGACGCCCGTAAAAATAATGGGACATAGACTGGCAGCTGGTTGCCAGGTATTTTAACGAAAAATCTACAGATTTTTTTTTTTACAAAGCAGTTGAAGCTTAAGAAGTAAAAGGACTGCCTTTATCAAACATTTGATGACATCAGCTTGCATCCCAAAAATTACTGTCGCATTATTGTGCGAAAAAATGCATAGACGGATAGATAAAACTGAGTTTAACGTTCCTTTCAATAGTTCAGTCATGGTAGGATCACAAAGAATGAGATCCCGCTTACAGTTTGAAGAATTAAGCAACCGGCGCACACGAAGTCAGCAACCGCGATCCCAGTGCGCCTGCGTTCTATGAAAAATGAGGTCCAACACAATACCACAGCGTCTACTCAGGTTTACACCATACGATTACATTCGACTGACAAAAAGCTCAGATCCTCACCAGCCTTTATAAGAATTGTCAGGCAGATTTTTCAAACATTTATAGTATTTTCTATGTTCCAGCTAATTAGATGCGAGATGCGAAATATACATACATTGGTCAGGCTGTATTCATTATCGATATAATATATGTAACAAATGCAGAGCTTATTCGAGATAGGATTTATTAAAAGATATACCTTAATACAATAAGTGTTCAAATTATTAGCAATAGTTAAAACTTTTGAAAAGTACGGAAACGTCTTCAAATATGTTTTAGATTTGTGTCATCTTGTTTTCTTGTCAACCTGACCATTTCTATCTCAAATAAGACAGCAATGACCAGTGGTCGGAAAAGTGCCAACAATCTTTTCCATGCCCCGGCGAATGGGTCAAGATTCTAATCGGTACTTAACATAACAACTACATGCTGCGAAGACGGTCTAACGTAAAACCATGCATACGAGGTTTGATCAATCAGTTTCGTAAACCTTACTTCGAAAATAAGTTTAATAAGTTTTATTTTGGGACAAACCTCTTGAATTACAATACGGTTATAAGTTGTTAAATATTCAAACTAGCGTATTTTAGGGTTTTAACATTTCTAATCGTGATAAAATGCAAAATCATTTCAAAAACCAAATAGGCAAAAACCCATACAAACATATGATCAACCCTCGTACGGATAGAAAGCTCATATGAAATTTGATACTGGACGTATGTCCATATATAAAGACAACTTCTCGGAAACGAATAACAAAGCCCTCTAATAAACAGGACCCGGCAGGTAACTTGTCAGTTTGGGAATAACATCATACTGGCAAGTTATGTGTTTTGTTTAAATTACAGGTCAGTCAATTTTTATTTTCTTCTTTTCATTATTAACCAGTTTAGTCTTAGTATATCTAATGTGGGTTTTCAATGTTGTTTGACATTATATTTAAGCTCTTCTGATTTGTTTGAATATTCAAATGTTAGACATTTTAGCGTACTTAAAATTAGTATACTAAAACTTAGGCCTCAACTGTCTATGTTAAAGTTATACGTAATTTAGACATGCTGTTTCATTTGGGATGCTTTTACATTCTTGAAGTAAGTAACATTGGTTTACATGTGTTAGCGCACTTAAAATCAGGTTCGTTGCTTTGATTTGCATGCGTTAGCACAAATAAACCTTTGAAAGTGAATCATTCTTCGCGTTTTTAGAAATTGTACATGTAAACATATTTTAAATGTAATAATTAGGGTTCTCATTTAAAGACATTCGACAATATTTGCATTTTTAAGTACTAGTTATCAACAGGTTTAATCTATCAGATTTGTTGATAAATCTATCAAAATTGTTCTTAAATTGTTAAATTATGATCATTATAAATATAAATCATTTTTTCTTGAGAGTTTGGGAATAACATCATACTGGCAAGTTATGTGTTGTGTTTGAATTACAGCCCTCAATTCCTCACAAAGTTGACCATCGGCTACACAAGATCCCGTGCATTGGACGAACACTCAAAGCATAAGAATTCCGTTTCTGATATAGTGGTGGAGATTCGAATATCGCATTTCGTCCCCGGACGCGAAGCTGATGGCAATGCCGCAGAACTTCCTGCATTACTACTACCTACGCAGTAAGACGAAATCAAGCAGGGACACACCCATCGACTTGGGGTAAGACCACAAACGCCATTTCCACACAAAATCAAAGCACAGGGCTTACGGGAAATTGTTGCCAAACTAACGCCAGCCAACAGCCCCGCCACCGCCCTGTCAACAGCAGCTACTACAGCAGTGAAGCTGATATTACAATACTATAACTTATGTCAAAGAATATTGTATCCATCGTATTCATAGGCTTACAGCCGCACATTTTGTATCTAATATCACTTGTACAATTACATTACGTCATTTTTCACCTTGTGTTTATTGTTGTACATAGATTAACTTGTTGTAGTACATGCTAGCCGCTTGTGATCAGAAAGTCAATGATCACATGCGTGTTTTATATAAGTATAGTCATGTGATGTATAAAATGCAAGTACCTTCACTGTTCGCATATTTGTATATCCAGGCATACTCAAGTTATGTTTTGAACATCATATTTATTCATGTTGACGGGTTGGTACCGTATGTTCGCCCATATTTTATCTTTGAATGAGTATTTTAGTTGACATTTGCTGATGATACGAGGTTTATATCGGAACATGCTAACAACATGTATTAATAAGAACCATTCATATTATACATGTACATATATAGAGAACCGTGCCAAAAGAGAGTCAACTTTTTTTCTAAAACCCAGACTTACATGTATTTTTCAGTACGCAAGAAAATTAACTGTGCTAAGTCTGCCTACAGGATTGAACTAAAAATTATACCGTTAGAAAGCTTAATGATTATGGCAATAAAACATCTTTTATTTAATTTTTTAGCGATGCATATTTGAACTGCGGTATTTTAAATGCGGTTGGTCCTGATTTTTGTCCGTTTTACGGCGACGTTACCATTGACATCAATGGAAAATGCGTGTTTCTAAATTTTCAGCGTTTTATAAACTGTTGTCTTTCGCAAACTAAAGACGCTAGGCTACTGAGTAATTTTTGTATGTTGCCTTATTCACCTACCTTTCTAACTGTATAACTGCTGAGCAGACAGCGCAATTAATTTTCTTGCACACTGACAAATACACGCAAATCAATGGGAATTTAAAAAAGCTGACTCACTTTTGGCACGGTGCTGTATATATTTGTACGCTAAACCAAACATCATGACTATGAACGCAGTTTTTCTCAGATAAAATAAAAAGAAGAAACAAATCAACCATCAAAATTTCATAGCAACAAACAACAAAGTTCATTTTAGAATAAAGACGAAAATTTTCAAAATTAAATATACGTAAAATCTACACAACGAATTCTGGTTTACCAAAACATGATGTTGGGTTTAGCCGGTAGGCATTCCGCTACCGGCCCCAGAGTTTCTCAGCGAGAAAAAAGTAGAGGAAGATTATTACACAAAGAAAGTTCAATCGAGTCAAACTTCATCCAATCAGTATAGATTGTATACAATCTTGCCGATATCTATAATATTATAAATACATCAAGCTCTGGGCTCAATGATGGATCAGAGGAAGTCGTCGCCCCCTGCCGGCTAAGTTAGACCAGTACATATTGCTGATAGTTTGTGTTACAGTATGCGTTTCCTTTGACACTTACTTCGGGGTTATTACCATTTTCGCTTACTTCGGGGTTAGTACCACTTTCGCTTAATACGGGGTTAGTACCACTTTCGCTTACTTCGGGGTTAGTACCACTTTCGCTTACAAGTCATTAGCCGCCATCATCATTGCATTTTGTAACACAATTGCGTCCTCTAGCTTATATGAGCCGCGACACGAGAACACCAACAATGTGGTCGTGCGCCCAGCGCAGACTCAGATCAGCCTGGGCATCCACCTAGTCTGTTCAGACTCTTCGCTAAGCGCTAAATGGGTAGCTGAGAGTCTAAGCTAGCTTCATGCGGACAGCGAAGACTCTGATCAGACTGGGCGGATGCCGATCTGAGTTTGCGCTGATCGCACAACCACATTGTTGGTTTTGTCGTGTCGCGATAGACAGCTAAAAACAAACCTATAACAAAGTTTAATAGTGGGCCACACCCATAAGGTTACCGGTGACCCGTGGCCCACGCTTCTTTATCTTTCATTGGAAAGTTCTTTTTTTTCATTCGATTTTTTTTTATCTTTCATTCATCATCACCTTTTCGTGTTTTGTATTTTTATTGGTTTTCTTAAATCTTTTGAAAATGTTACCATTCAGAATTGAGCCCCTACCCTCTATCAACTCTCTTTCTTGACCTCGAATACGGTGATAAACGGAACTGAACAGCTCTCTAACATGTCCCTTCCCCACTTCATACCCGATATCACGCATGAAACGCTAGCATGGGTTTACACCTTTTTAGGGAATTTTGACATTGACACGGACTTCACAAGGTTGAACCACACCCTACCTGTCGGAGCAGCAACCAACATGTCCGACCTTTTGGAATACCTCTACAACACCCTCATCAAAGCCCACTACATACCCTTCTTCCTTACAAATGATTATTCAAACACCCTCCAATTCAGAGGCAGCTTCTCGGAAACGCATACCAAAGCCCTCTATAATACAGGACCCGGCAGGTAACTTGTCAGTTTGGGAATAACATCATACTGGCAAGTTACGTGTTGTGTTTAAATTACAGATTAGTCAATTTTTATTTTCTTCTTTTCATTATTAATCAGTTTAGTCTTAATATATCTGATATGGGTTTTCAATGTTGTTCGACATTATATTTAAAGATTGTCTCCCTCGTTTATTTCATGTTTTCAGAAACAAATATTTCAACAAAATTTCGTTAGACAATATGTAATAGTCTCATAACGAACCGTAAAAGTTTGAGAAAATGCATGTTTATTCGCTAAATGTGCAATGAAAAATAATCTTCAAATTAAAATGCAAATTACCTTTTTCCTCACGGCCTGTAAGAATATCGATTTTGACTACGTGTGTCATGTGATCATGTAGAGGTATTTTTCTTATTCGTGCACGTGATGGTGACGTATGAATAAATTATTTTTGTCCAATAATGCGATTTCAACCGCGGTCCGCGATTGTATAACAATTTATCTTTTTTTTAAGTCGCTTTTATCAAATATTATTATCTAAACTCTAATTCAAATGTATAGTTTGACCATGTCGGAGGTATTGCATGAACTATTTCATCAAATCATTTTTGTTATTATTATAAAGGGAGTAAATCTTTAAGCTCTTCTGATTTGTTTGAATCTTCAAATGTTTGACATTTTAGCGTACTTAAAATTAGTATACTTAAACTTAGGCCTCAACTGTCTATGTTAACGTTTTATGTAATTTACATATGCTATTTCATTTGGGATGCGTTTACATACTTGAAATAAGTAACAATGGTTTACTTAAAATCCGGTTCGTTGCTTTGATTTGCATGCGTTAGCACACATAAACCTATACAAGTGAACCATGCTTCGCGTTTTTAGAAATGTACATGTAAACGTATTTTAAATGTTATAATTAGGGTTCTCATTTAAAGACTTGTTCCACAATATTTGCATTTTTAAGTACTAGTTATCAACAGGTTTAATCTAGTAGATTTGTTGTTAAATCTATCAAAATTGTTCTTAAATTGTTTTATGATCATTATAAATATAAATCATTTTACATGAGAGTTTGGAAATAACATCATACTGGCAAGTTATGTGTTGTGTTTAAATTACAGCCCTCAATTCCCCACAAAGTTGACCATCGGCTACACAAGATTCCGTGCATTGCACGAACACTCGAAGGATAAGAACTCCGTTTCTGATAGAATGGTGCTAGTTGGTCTAAAGAGCATTTCTTAATACTCTCAATGCCAACCTGGCCATTACAAATTTTGAGATTTTGGCAAGAAGCAACGTGAAAATTCTAAGTGTTAGGACAGATAGGTCTAACTAGAGAGTGTAGCCACAGCTCAGATTGGAGTCAGATTAGGATCTATACTGTTTGCCATAACATCTGCATGTTTCAGACGCACTCTCTGCAGGCACATGACGTCGAAATGACGTCGTTCTGACGTCGATGTGACGTCATCACGTTGCATCGACATCAGTACGACGTCATTTCGACGTCTTGCCCGCTGGGAATTACTATACTATAAGACCAAACTGTTCAATTTTGAGGACAAATATGGTTAATAATTAGGTGTCCTCATTTTTAGAGTTTTTATGGTAACGTTATGTCATCTAACTAGCAGTAGAAAATTAACACAATATGCGATCAGCAGGCGATGTTTTACCTCAAACTAACAGAAGTTAAAAGTGACATTTTTCATGGTCCAGTGGTTTTGCCTTATATCCTGAAGACTATTTGGTGTACAAACAAGATTGCTTTGAATAATGACTCAGTTTTACCTCAAACTAACAGTAGGTCACACTGACCGACAATTCATGGTCCAATGGTTTTACCTAATATCTTGAAGGCTGTTTGACATTTGTACATGATGGCTTGAAATAATAACTCAGTATGAACCAAAGTTTGACATTAGACTAACAGAAGGTCACACTGACCAATATTTCATAGTCCAGTGATATTGCCAGATATCTTGAAGGCTGTTTGATGTACGAACATGATTGCTTCTGATAATGACTCAGTAGTACCCAAAGTTTGGCCTCAAACTTATATTTCATGGTTCAGTGGTTTTCCCTTATTTCTTGAAGACTATTAAATGTACGAACATGATTCTTGTGATAATGACTCAGTATGACAGGATGTTTGACCTCAAACTAAACTAGGTCACTGTGACCTATATTTCATGGCCCAGTGGTTTTGCCTTATTTCTTGAAGACGCAGTGGTATATCTCCGTTGATGCCTCCTAACTTATCTGTGAAACATCACAGTAAACCAAATTCAATCATCGAAAAAAACGTCGAAGACGTTGTGCAATGCGTAGCAAGAGCAAAGGATAACGATAAGTTGGACGAAATCTTCAAGATCAAAGACGCGTATATTGCTATAACAGTCACAAAAAAAAAAAAAAAAAAAAATAGCGCAAAGACAGTAGCAAGTCAAAATCATTTTATTCACTCAGGTCACAAACATGACATAAGAGGAACTGTACATATATACTCAAAAGCAAAAATAACGCATATTATTCTTTTTGGTGTTTTTTTTTATGTCAAACTAAAAATCTGCTGAAATTTGCGAAACAGGGAAGCTATTATCAATGCATGGAGTACACTTCGTCGCAAACTTATTGAAATTTTATTTATTTTTTCATGCGTAACGAAAGCATAAACAATCAAGGGGTCAATCTACTGATCAGTTAACTCAGTGTCTCAAACTGAGTTGTGCCTGGCTCCCAAACTGATGCCATGATCAAAATACATGCTCATTTCTAACCAAAATTTGGTTTAAACGGGTCCTTTACCCATAGCCTTACTCATTTTTAATCCCAAATTACCAGATTTGTCTAATAATTTGCTGATTCAGACGATTTTCAAAAACTTCGAAAAACTTTTGAAAGATGCAGATTTTTGCATGTGCGATTTAACTGTAAAAGAATCATTTTTTGAAAGTTTTATACCGTTTTCCAGTTGGTTACATAATGCTAAACTTACGTGCAGCAAAATCTTGTTGATGATTTACTTGTTGCCTATGTAAGCCAGAATTTTGTGACTTTCGCCTTTTTGACATAAATCTTAATTTTTTTTCGAAGAATCGCACAGTGACAACAAAGTGCTGTAGAACATATGGCCACGTATAGGCACTTCCCAGTACCAAGTTAAAAGTAAAATATCATTACATTTAATGAGACAAAACAAGACAACAAAAATATGTGTTTCTTTTGCTGTTGAGTATACAAAACATAGCAGTTACAGGCAGCTTACGAACATATGAATCTAAATGTATTGATACAATTAAAGGCCCCATTGCTCTATCAGCATGAAAAATGTTACCAGATGTATCGCTGCAAGCTTCTTACCATAGTTTCGTCAGTGTAAATGATCGTGATTAGCCGGCTGTAAACAAATAAAACATCCTTGAGTTTCACGTAAAAGAACGGTTTTGAAACTTATCTGGGTCATAATGACCTACTTTCAATTTCAATAAGCTGAATAAAATGGTAAAAATACAATGTACAGGCGTGGCGACCAAGTATCTATCCCGCCTATGTTTATATAGCCTTGCTAGGCGGGGGACCAGACCAGGATATTGTATTTTGTGGAGCGAATTGTTATTTTTCAAAACCTCGTTTTCTCTCCCTTTTGCAACTTATATGACTCAATATATGCACATCAAGCCACATTTTATTACCAAACGCTGAGGTTGGACGCTTTTTACAATGATTTGAGTTTAGACGCTTTTACCACTGATAGGTCTATGGAGACCTTAAGCAAAGCATGACTTCATGACCTTCTGTGTTCCCAAGGATTTAGTCGTCGAACCTGACATTAGTGATTGTAGATGTCATTAAGTTGCAGTAAAGTTTGTCACCATTACGATTTTACACGACATTTGCAGCAACAGCCCCATCAAATGAAGTTTTACAACAGCAAGACAATATGCCTTGACATCGCACGACAGCAAAAGGTTTGTAGCGTCTAGACGTTAACCCATTAATGCCTAGCGTACTAAATATGGGACATATGCAAACAGTGCAGACCCATATCAGGCGACGCAAAATGCGGCGTCTGATCAGGGTATACATTTTTTTTTCATCAAAAACATCGGTATTCTCCCCAAAATAAAACAAAAATTTCTAAAAATAAACTAAACCTGACACCCCTTAAATGATAAATGGACTCATCCAATATATACAGATAGAAGAGTCCACTGGGCAATGACGGAGACAGAATATAAAGATTGATCTTAAAGCTGCTGATGCAACACAGGGTATAATCGATTCCGCCAATTTTCACTTCCTGCAGAGACTGTCCGTCATATTTGGCTTCCGCCGAGACTGTCCGCGAACTCTTGCTTCCTGCCGAGACTTATGTACATGATAAATGGCTTCCTGCAGAGACTGTCCGTCATATTTGGCTTCAGCAGAGACTGTCCGCGAACTCTTGCTTCCTGCCGAGACTTCTGTAGATGATAAATGGCTTCCTGCAGAGACTGTCCGCGTGAATCTACTTCCTGCCGAGTCTCGGCAGGAAGCAGAGTCACGCGGACAGTCTACTTCCTGCCGAGTCTCGGCAGGAAGCAGAGTCACGCGGACAGTCTCGGCAGGAAGCCATTTTTCGATGACAGTAGTCTCTGCAGGAAGCAAGAGTTCGCGGACAGTCTCTGCGGAAGCCAAATATGACGGACAGTCTCTGCAGGAAGCGAAATTATACCCTGTGATAGTCCTTCCTGTGCAGTAAGCAAATGAGCCGTGACACAAGAAAACCAACAAAGTGGCATCAGCCCCACGCGCCGACTCAGAGCAGCCTACGCATCTGCCTAGTCTGCGTAGAGTCTTTGCTGTCGGAACTTAGCTACCCTTTAAGCGCACAGCAAAGACTCTAATCAGGCTTGGCGTATACCCAGGCTGATGATCTGCATCTTTGCTTTGCGCACATGCCTTTTTGTTGATTTTGCATATATTTTGTGTGTTTGAAAACAGTACATAGGATAATATGCATAGATTGAATCAATTATGTGAGTGAGTGAGTGAACTCGGGTTTAACGTCCCACCAACAACGAGGTCATATGGAGACGGGACCTCGGTTTAAAGTCTCATCCGAAAGACCGGAGAAGCGGGGGATCGATCTTGCGACCCCTGGATTGGTAGTCCGGAGTGTTATCCACTACACTACAGCCGCTCCTATCAATTATGTAGCAAAACAGTAAAGGGTGGGGGGTTGGGGGGGGGGGGGGGGGGGCTGGGGGGGGGGAGGAGACAGATCTAGAAAAATCTATCCATAAGACAGCGATGTCTTCTGCTATCCGATCAGCAATGAGAAATATAAAGAAAAGTAAGGGAGTGAGGGTTCATTATATTTTTACCATTTACCATAAGTTCATAATATCGAAAGAAGGTTATTTTGATTGCCAACTAAAGTGTCCGAAAAATTTTCAACACTTTTCATATAATCGACAATGTTTTTACTCATTTACAATAACTCAACAGTTTGCGAAATTTGTACGGTTGGTTCATTTGAGTTAAACGGCTCTTTGTGACAGTACTGCAGTTATATCGAGCCGACTAGTACAGAGAGAGGGAGAAAAAAAAAGGAGATAGGAAAGAGATGAAAGAGAAAAGTGTCCAAACAACCCTCACCTGCACCTTCTGCAAGCACAGTAGGCCCTTGCCCTACTATAAGGCCAAATTACTAGAACGCCCCGGCACTGAAAGTTACCCAACTCAATCGCCCGACCGGTCATCATAAGGTAGATTTATACGGCGACACATGTTGCATTACATATATGTCATGCAACATGTGTCTGGTGTACGTTCCAGATTTGTGTCAAGCAACACATGCTTTGTTGTTTACAGTCACCGTGTAAACACCAAAGCATGTGTTGCATGACACAAATCTGGCACATACAATATGTATTATCGTCGAAACAAATCCTACTTGCAACAAAATGGTTGCATGACGTGTGTCATGCAACATGCATCGTCGTGCGAACTAACCCTCCTTTGAAGCGATCAGCTGAATGTGATTTAAATAAGCCTGTATAAATCAGTTTGTGCCGTTTTGTTTAGTATAGTACAAGAAAAAATGATATCTATTTACTATGTGAAAACTTCCATATGTTTTGAAATATTGCCAGTGATTGCGTCAGGTAGATATAAGTTTATAAAGAACGTAGGTATAATAAGCTCTAGAAGAAGGGGATATAGCTCAGTGGTAGAGCATTCGACTGCAGATCGAGAGGTCCCCGGTTCGAACCCGGGTGTCCCCTCTACTTTTTGTTACTTGATGATAATATTCCTACAAAAGGGCTCTACACCTAAAGGAATGAATTAAATACTCGTAGAGGAGAATATATTTTTTTCAAGAGTATATCGCCAATTACAATATATGTATGGCAAAAATGAAAAAGGACTTCTATGGTTAAGGCGTGAATTTTCCCCATGATTAAAAAGTTATACGGATTACTGACTTCTGCTTTGCATTTATGGCTATGACATGTAACTTGCATGACAAATGCATTTTCAACTGTTTGTGTCTATGTAAAGTACGTTAAACATACGTTGACGTTGACGTCATTGTTGAGATAAATTGTAAATAATCCTCAAACTGATCGTTGAAATAATGATTTATTGTATACATTTCACTCTTTTTTAACTTACATTACTTACATAACAGACACCACTGGATAGTTTTGACTATATGTATGTGACCTTGACCTCATTTCAAGGTCATAGTACACAATATAATCCTTGAAGATCACAGTGCTACTGCTGACCATTCTTCTTCTTTGGCTTACTGAGTATCGTTCCACCCCGTGACCCAGCTTCCCACTCATATATATTATGTACTTGCATCGCATAAGTCTGCTGCATGAAGGAAATGCTGGGTCACGGGGGGGGGGGGGGGGGGGGGGGGAAAGTACTTGTACTTTAATTATTATGAAGCGTTCTATTTTGGCCGTTTTCACCGGAAGTGTAACTATGGTTTTGCATGTTTAAATTCCAGTCAGGCGTAACAAGAAGAAAATCATTGCTTTGTATTGTGATATGCGTGTATTTAGCATGCCTTTATGACAAAAATGTATCAAATGAATGACGGGTTTCAGTACTTTTATTACCTCAAAAGATGAGGTATGCGAAAACCTTGAATTAAGGGTAGGTAGGGTCAGACTGGATTATCTCCCCATGTCTTTGGGTCTTAATCACAAATGATCTGATTTCATACGGTTTACATATTTGTGGAAGCTCTGCTAAGAAAAAATTGCACACTTTATACTTTTGAAAATTCGGACCTGTCGCGCCGGTCTAATGGGGAAAATCCTCGCCTTAATCATAGAAGTCCTTAAGAGAGGCAAAAACATACATATTGATTGGCTGGGCAATGAACAACAACGTGATTGTTACCAATATCATATTGAGCCGCGACACGACAAAACAAACAGTGGCATATGCGCCCATCGAAGACTCAGGTCTTGAGTCTTCGATGGGCGCAGATGCCACTGCGGATGCCCAGGCTGACTTGAGTCTTCGATGGGCGCACATGCCACTGCGGATGCCTAGGCTGACCTGAGTCTTCGATTGGCGCACATGCTACTTTGTTGGTTTTGTTATGTCGCGGCTCATATATTACGGTAGCAAATACAATAATCATCACAGTCGAACGATGATACACAATTTGAAAAAAAAATCATATTTGATCGTACATGTGATCAGATGACAAAAATCTAATGTGAAAGAAGACGACACGGATCAGCATTGTTTTATGCTTATCAGCTGTCCGCTTTCACTTTTGTTTTGGCAGAAGCCGTTGACAGATTACAAATCAAATTAATGTCATTTTGTGTTAAATTTACCGGATAATTATCCAGTTAATTGCTCCTGCCAATGTGTGAAATTGGTGATTGCCGATAAAATGCAGTACCCTATAAATTTTATGTATCTATTTTATTATTTTCTGACAAATTTACACTTGCAGAAACTTCTTGGATATGACTTTTAATGTCAATTATAGTTTATAGCGTCTTTATTGCAATGGAAATTAGGAGCTCCCAGTCTGCTTTCGATAGAACCGTTGGCCTGTACGTTGCAGAGCAGGAGAGGTTGCTAACGGACTGTAGAACGTGTTTTCAAAATATGGTACAGCCCAGATCTACACCTGTATCACACTATCATTTCGAATATGAGGTTTCTTAATTTTTTTAGTGTCGAGTTTGCATACTGAGTTGAAAATTTCGAGTAACACATTTAAAAACAAAGGCACCCCGTAAGGGCTGGGTTTAATGTCGGGAACACAGAGTACCTGATTCGAACACGGAGTACCTGTTTCGATAAAGATGTATACGACAGCAACCATATCTGACCACGCCATGTTGGAAGCCAATAAGTCTGGAAGTTTTGACGCCTTACACCCTTTCTACTGATATTTTCTAAGTCATTACAGACACGTGTGTCTGCCTGCCTTAGGTTTGCTGGACAAACAACATGCAGTAATAATCCTAAGTGGTATGTAGGAGCGGCGGTAGTGTAGTGGATAACACGCTGGACTATCAATCCAGGGGTCGCAAGATCGATCCTCCGCTTCTCCGGTCTTTCGAATGAGGCTTTAAATCGAGGTCCCGTCTCCGTATGTTGGTGGGACGTTAAACCCGAGTTCACTTACTCACCTACTCTAAGTGGTATGAGCAAACAGTGTAGACAAAGATCAGACTGCTTCAAAAGGAGCAGTCTGATCAGGTTCTACACTGTTTGTCATTCCATCTGCATATTTTGGATGCATTACTGCATTTTAAAAAACAACTATTTGTTTGAATTTCTTCGGTAACCAGTAATATGCATAGCAGGTATATGGAACGACACCCGTTTCTCCGCCTTTTGTTTCAACAGACTCAGGAGCCCCGGTAGCTCAGTAGGTTAAGCGCTGGCCTGCTGATCTAGCGGTCCCGAGTTCGAGCCCAGCTGTAGGCGGGGATCTTTTCAATCGTAAACTTGGTTCCATTGCACAGCCTTTCATTATCAGCCACCCATCGTCCTGATATCACTGAAATACTGTTAAAAAGGATGTGAGAGAGTGAATGAACTCTGGTTATAACGTTCCATCAACAACTAGGTTATAGTGAGACGGGACGACGGTTCAAAGTCTCATCTGAAAGACAGGAGAAGCAGGTGATCGATCTTGCGAACCCTGGATTGGTAGTTCAGCGCATTATCCACTACACTACCGCCATTCCTAAAAAAAGACGTAAAATCGCAAGCCATCCATCCATCCATCCATCAAACGGACTCAACTACTTTGACTTCCTGTTTGTCCCCTCGGGCGAGGAAATCCCTCGCTGAAAGGTCTGCTATTAAGGAAAAGAATTTCAAAACTAAGTTACAGAGAAAATGAGTACAAACAGGCAGGAATGTAATGAATTTTTCAGTCAGAATTTCCGTACGTATATGCGTATTTGCTGATGACAGCGTTGATTTTGATGGGGTGACGTCATGAAACGCCCCATCTGGATCTCCGCTGTTATCAGCTTGTCATGTATATTACATATTATAGTGGGAGGTGAAAGAACTAAACGGTCTCCCGGGATAGATAACCAGCTTAAAAATAAGGTCTCCGCAATGGGCGCACGGCATGGAGTCATCTCAGAGTCAATGCTGTGCACCTGCTCTTTAACAATTCAACTGGCTTGTTTGTCTTTAATCTCTGTAATATTTCACAACGCCAACGCCATAACCATTATTGTATGAATGTTATTGTTGATTCTCTTGTTGTTTACATGTAAACCAGAGATGATCAAATAAACTTGGAAACTTGGAACTTGGTACAGGTAGCAAAGTTCCACCCCTGTAATACATTATAATATAAGATAATCCACGAGCGTTATAGAGTTGATTATCGACCGTGCAAACGGACGAACCATGCTCTATCTCACTTGTATGGTACCCAGTCTAGACATTGCGCGTTACATGTTATCTTATGCTAAAGAATCGTGCTATAAACAACCGTTTCAGGACTACTTTGAACAGTTAAATTTAGTAAAGTTATACCGTAGCGTAGCTCTAATATTCTTAACAATGTTAATCACACTCCCAATATGAAAACCGTAAAATCTTGATGGCGTGGGTCACTTTGAGTCAACATAGGCCACGTAGGGACACCGCAGGGAAAAATAAATGCACCGTCATTAGAACGAAGTGTTCTTTTGAACTAACAATCATTTACGGGCGCATACGAATTTTGATTTAGCGTCTTATTTCAACAGACACTGGCCATATTTACACGACAGATCCTTTGCCAAACGCATAGAATTTTGACAAATATTTCACAAGGGGGTTTACAAAGAGAAAATCTGTCTAAACGCAATGCGAATTGCAATGTTTTTGACAAGCCCGCACATGGGCATGAGGTGAAAGGATACACCGCCAAGATTTTCTGCTTTTTTCACAAAGGCAAGCATTTTTTGTGATTTCTTTTTTGTAAACGTGGACGATAAAACCCTTCAACATGTTCTAGGGTGGGATCTACTCTTCTAGGAAAGAATTTGCTCCTTCTTTTCTTTAAGTGTTGATCCTAACCGAAGAGGGAAGCAAAATCATTAATAATAATAATAATCAAGGGCTTCGCAAGCGGCGCATAATACGCTCTTTTAAATGTCATAAAGGGGTTTCAGAATGAACAAGATTGTTTACAAAATGATGGACAAACAGGGGCAACCACTCTATAATTAATGACTGTAACTTTATTCAAATATTTAACGCATCAAATACCATTAGTATACCACAAATCAGTTACCACGGTGAAGTTGCTTGCCAAAGTCAAACAAGGGAGATATACTAAATATACCATTCTTGGTTCTACTACATTCCCTTGACAATATATTAAGTTGCGTACGGTTAAGGAGTTACAGAGTAAACAGGAATGTTGCGTACGGTTAAGGAGTTACAGAGTAAACAGTTTTTTTTTTCACGAGTGATACTATTGGTGTTCATGGTGTTCATGAGTGAAGCAAGCTTTGATCTCAATCTCACACTGCAAGAAATACAATTTTCTGCTTATCTTCGCCTTTTAACGCCCATATTTACTTTTTCCTAGCCATTTTATAACGATTTGTTGCTATTCAACAATAAAGAAAAAAGAAAAAAAATATGGGGATGTGTTTCTGAAAAAGCAGTAAAAACTTGCCCGCTAAATTCCGTCGAGCAATGTCATATAAACAAACGTGGGACAACGAATTGGGCACCGCTGCACACTGTATCTTAACCATTTAGTTTAAGTTTATGTTATCGAAAGTTGGTCAGTTTAGTTTCCAAATAAAATTACCCAATTACTTAAAACTTTTTTTTTTCTTAAACTCAGATGGGGGTGTCGGTCGGGCGATGGTTCTGGTTATAATTTCCATTGCCGGGGCGCCCTACTTATTTGGATAAAAGTAGGACAAGGGCCTAGTGTGCTTGCAGTAAACCTGTGCGGATGGGGCTGTTTGGATATTTTTTCTCTCGTATATTATTTCTTTTCATTCTCCCCCTTTCTGGGAGATGGCCTGATATAGACTGAAATATTGTCTCAAAGGGCCGTTAAACCTAAAACAACCAACCGACCATCAACTCAGGGATGTTTTATTTGTGAAAAGATAGCTAATTACATGTCCGTTCATACTGTACTGAGAAGCAGCGATATCTTACGATAATATATTACATGTATGTTAGGGTCATGCTTAGTTGTCCCATTGCTCTATCAGCATGAATCGCGACGTGTCGCTGCAAACTTCTCAACATAGTTTCTTCATTGTGTATGACCACGATTCGCCATCTACATGTATAAACAAATACCTAAAGCATCCTTAAGTTTCATACACAAAATGTCATTCTAGTTGGCAACAGACTTCAACAAAATGGTAAAACTCATGACAATATCAAGGCACCGGGCACCATTCACTGTCCCGCTTACTGTAATATTGATATTGAAAATTTTAATTTGTGAAGCGATTTGTCGTTTATCTAAAAGATGTTCCCCATACTTTTTGCCCGTTACATGGGTCAATATTTGCATCCCCACCCATATTTTATCACCAGACGCGAAGACTGAAGCCCTTTTCAGGCATAATGATTTGTCTTTAGACGATTTCACCACTGATCGGACTATATAGTGACTTGAAAGTCTCCATAGCCCTCTTCAAGTATTTATACAGCTAAACGCAAACCATTATGAAAAGCGGTACGACCGTCAGATTTGGTGGTTCCTTGGAAAAAAATGAAGGAAAGCACAGCGCTTATCCGTTCAACTTAACCTTTATGGCTGGTACATGTAATTTTAAACTGGTCGAGTTAAGGGTTTCTGGTTTAGTTTATTTTTATTATTTTTATTTTTATGAGGATTACACAATTCTATTATGCAAACTGAGAAGACTCTCATCAGACGTCTGATCTGGGTCTGCACTGTTTGTCAGTGTCCCTTTTATTGGACACAGGGGAATACACAAGACCAATAGGCTGTTCTGTGACCTCATTGTGCGTATACGCAAGAAGCCTCCTTTTCATTTGCCGTGGTTCACTTGGAGCTGGTAACAGCCCTTTTGTCCATATGACCCCATGCCATGTTTCACTTAGGTCAATTCGGGTCAGTGTACTTTAACGTTATTAGGTCATTTTGGGTCACAAGTTCGTTGTCATAAGAAAAATCTGTCTGAAATTACTAAGCCAAGAGACGACATCGAGGCTGGTCATGTGTCAAAAGATTAGAAAAATCGGCAAATGGAATAATTATATTAGGATTATTTGTCCCCGTCCAATTCTCAATACGATGTTTCCCAGGAGGCTCAAGGGGACGTTCATTAACCCATAACATGCACGGCCTGGCATACAATAATGCTCTATGCCTATTTATTATTATTATTTATTTATATTTATTTATTTAAATTATTATTTTTTTTTTTGGTGTGTGCGTGGGGGTGGGGTGGTGGCGGGGGATACCGATTCGGCAACCTGGTGCACTCAGATTTATATTTGAGCCGTGACATGAAAAAACAAACAAAGTGGAAAGTGCGCCCAGCGAAGACTCGTATGAGACTGGACAGCCGCCCAGTCTAATCAGTCTTTGCTGTAAGCTTAGAAGGGAGCTTAGGGGCTAAGCTAGCTCCATGCGGACAACACAGACTTTGATCAGACTGGGCGGATGCTAAGGCTGATCCGATTCTTCGCTAGGCGCACATGTCGCTTTGTTAGTTTTCTCGTGTCGCGGCTCAATTTTTAATATAAGCAACTACATTTTTCGAAGTCAGACTCGGTGACAAGGATAAGGTCCAAGGGAAATAACGCAGTCTAACATCATGCTATGAGTATGAAGTGGTTTATGAAAAGGAGAGTTAGTTGTAAAATATATTCTATTCCCGGGCTACAGGTTTATGCAGTGGTTTTCACTTCTTCTCCACTGACGCTAATCAGCCAACCTATCAGGAAATATCTTTTCTGAAACAACACATTCCACAGGTTTCGTGGTTTTATTTTCAAAAACATGGCGAAGCAAAATTTCCCACCCTAGTAAAAGATGGACATACAATAACTCAGCTGCAGGTATATTCTTGGCTTTAATGCAAAAAGTTTTTTATTCACATAAATATAATACATCAAAGGCATTATATGATTTTCTTTATGAACCGGCCCAGCATGCATCATTATAAATATAGTTTACAGGAATGCAAACACATGCAAAGAATGACAATTTTACGTTTAACCCACTGTGAAAGAGCATACCCATAGGTTCAATTCTGTTTGGTGTCAGATATCCCTTTCACTTCTGAAGATGCGCTGTTGATTAAGTTGTTTATTTTTCATTATCAGATTTGGATGCCTTGTTGTACCGTATAAGGCTATCTTCGAATCTTGGTTGGCTGTATTTGTACATTTAGCACTATCGCTGTCGTGCTGAAGCGTATCTATAGTCAGAGCATGATTCAGAGCATGACATGTTTCCCTGAGCATAACATGTTTTCAGGGGAGGAGGTTGGGATTAAACTGTTTTATGACAGAAGCCGATTGAAACTTCCGTATTAATCCTGACAAACGCCCCTGCTCTAATAAACGCCCCTGCCTCCCTACCTCTTTTCCGGAAACAATATGTAATCGAATAACTTGCATGACTTTCTTCCCTTTAAGGGTTGACCCTTACTAAGAAGATAGGAAAAGTAGCAGAGTTGCTTCATTTGAAAGTATTTCAATTCCCCTAAATACTAGTACTGTCTATTAGAGGTATTTCGGCAGTGGCTGATTTGCTACACTTTAGACGCTAAATAATGCCCCCTTTCGCAAAATGCAATGCCCCCGGGCCGTTAAATAAGATTAATACTCTACACGTACCAAAGACTGTTCCAACCAACCCCACAATAAAAGGCACAACTGCTGCCCCAGTGGTATAAATTCATGAAACGCCTTTTTGTAAAATATCGATGAAAGATTTTAACTACAGTTGCTAAAGACGTTAGAAGACCGTGATTGGCTAGCTTGAAACAAAGAAAACATCCTTGAGTTTCTGATAATTTGGGTCATATAATTGAATACCAAAAATGACATACTCTCGATATCAAAACTTTTATTACATGGTAAAATACAGTGACCCATTCATGATAATGAGTAAAATCGTCTAACTTGAATATTCTAAACCTAGGACTGACGTCTTGTACCAACATTAATTTTGGCAGACTTTTGACTTCCATATAGCTTCTTGCAGGTTCTCCCTTTGCCAGACGCCCTTTTAACTAAACATTCGCACATACGGTATAAATCCTAATAAACGCCCCTGCTCTGATGAACGCCCCTTGCCTATTTTCCGAAAATAATGCTATATTAACCTGCATGAATTCCTGTTTGTTTCTCTGGATAAGATAGCTCTTTAAAATGGGGTCTACTCCTAAAGGAAAGAATTTGCGCTCTTTAAAATGGGGTCTACTCCTAAAGGAAAGAATTTGCTCCTATAGGAGCAAATTCTTTCCTTTGAGGGTAGACCCCTTCTGAGGAGGGAGGCAAAAATAGCACAGTAGGAGAGAAAAATAGTAGCGTTTCTTCCTCTGAAAGTATAACCATCTCCTTTTTGATGCCTATTAGAGGTATTTTGGCAATGACTGATTTACTGCACTTAAGGCTCTACATAACGCCTCCTTTTGCAAAATGCAATGCCCCCAGTGCGTTTAATAGGATTAATACGGTAAGTGAGCCTTTTTTCCTCTTAAACAATTGGCCCCATTTTGAAGGGCTTCCTCAAGGGAAGCAAACAAGAAATCACAAAATTTATTCCCTGTTGTAAAATATGGTGGAGAGACACAAGAGGAGTATCCATACAAAACATCTTGATTCTGAACATCAAAACGATGTAACGACTGGTGGCTTTTGATACCTGAGACAATTTCTTTTGAATTTCTGATTCAATGTTGAACGGCACAAATTTTGACATGTCCCAGTGAAGACAAAACCAACTACATTGTACACTGTCTCCCGTTTTGCAGTTCTAAAGTTTACTATCCGTTTAACCCATTAATGCCTATTAATGTCTATTATGCACCCCTACCCCCTTAAAAAAAGTGAAAAAGCCAACAGTGCAGACCTAGATCAGACGCCGCAGAGCATGGCTCGGCGTCCGATCAGCGTAAAAACTGCATCGTAGCAATTTGTATGAAAAAAAAAACAAAAAACAACAACAAAAAAAAACAACAACAAAAAAACAAAAAAACAACAACAACAAAAAAAAAAACAACAAAAAAACCAACAACAAAAAACATTAAATATACCAGGGCCCAGGTTCACAATCATTACTCAATAGGGCGACCCTAAGGTTAAGGTCTAAAATTTCATGTGTAAAAAAGCTTACAAAAAACTAAATGTATTGGAATTTTCTTTCCTATTACGTTTCCATGACAATTTTCAGAAGGATCACCAAAAACTGCGATTTTCAATATGATTTAAATGTGGGTTTTCTGAGGGCGAAAATTTCCATCTTAACTTTAAGGTGGTACTTAACCTTAAGACTGATCATCAACGTCGGCCATTGGCACCACTAAAATGAATGAACCAATCCAATTTATAAGGACAGAACAGTCTGCTATGCATAAATGGGTTGAGTCACACTTGACCGGCTAAATACGGTCAAAATGGTACTTTCAGATTGATATTATATGAGCCGCAACACGACAAATCCAACAAGAGACTCAGATCAGCCTTGGCATCCGCCCAGTCTTCGGCGCTCGCCAAACTGACTCGCACGCGCTGTCTCCCTCATTTTCATTTTCAAAACTTCAAATGTCTGTGAGCTTATCTTTTCAAGTTTCACTCCGTCAAGACAGAAAGAGGGTATTTTCATAGAATTTGAATTTAACTTTATGAGCAGCTGGTGTTGGTATCACAGCCTGCACATCATGTTGTTTTCTCCCATCTCCATCTTCGAAATCCTTTGACATAGTTGATGAATCCGACTGGCTCTCATAGCTGAAATATCATGTACTGGGTTAGGGGGAGAGTCGGGTAACTTCGGACAGCGGGTAAATTCGGACAGCAACATTGTTTGCTTTATATATCAGCTGTCTGGAACTGAAACAAAAAAAACTGGCCAAACAGTGAAAATCCTGATGAGACGGCTCATGATGAGCCGTCTCATCTGGATTTTCATAGTTTGCAATGGTATGTCCGAATTTACCCGCCTGTCCGAAGTTACCCGACTCTATCCTAATTATAAGCTCAGGCACATCTCTGTGGTCGTGGGCACAAAGCGTTGAATCAATGGTGAATCTACGTCGATTTAACATTGCAACGTTGAACCGACGTTGATTCAAACATTGTTTCAACGGTTTATGATTGCTGCAACGCATTATAACTTTTCACAAACGCTAATACTTGTTAATAAGATGCTTTTATAGTCCATTTGCACCGAAAATCAAACGGCATCCCCAATATTTTCTCAAAATTGGCGAGAGGTAGATTTTTGAATTGCTCATTTTTAATTTTCATCATATACATAACAAAATTATAATTCTGTAGAAATGTGAGGAAGTGTACAAAAAAGTTTCTATACAAAAAAGGGATCTAAATTATGTAATTTTCACCTCTTAATTACAAGGGAGTAAAAGCTTGCTGTTGAAATTCCCGTTTAGTTTTACATATTAAAGCATGTGACCAATGTATGCTACCCCAAGAATAAATTTGCATAATTAATTGAAATTTCATTCTGAATCCATTTTTTTTCCTACATTTATTATCAAATTTTAAAACATACACTTTTACTCGCAAAACTATATAGTAGTTCAATGTTTATTTTTATCATAGTGTCACCTGACCAGTGGCACCATGCATTTAGCGTGCGGACAGGTGAATACATTTTACTATTTCATTAACTATTTATACGCCCACGCCTGTAGTAAACAATGCCTATCAACAATTTATTGGCTATTCTAACAAGCATACGACACCCTTGAATGAAACGTCTCTGTTTCTACATAACTGTTAATTGGAAATATTTTACTAAGGCATCCAAAAATTTGGATTTTTCGCATTCTGTTATGTATAGTAATGGGAATCATTAGGATAGTAGAACATTTAAAGGACCTTTCATCGCTTTCGAGAAAATAAGCAAAACCCCGTTTGCTCTTGGGAGCAAACGGACTATACCATAGTAAAACTGAAAATAATCGAGCATCGTAATACTCATTGATGAGCTAGCGATCTAAAATATGTAATGCCAAATCGTAAACCGATAGCAGGAAAAATCAAGAAATAAAGAAGAAAAAAAAAAAGAAAGAAAAAAAAAAACATGATATGTACGGCGATGAGTTTTACCCTTTCGGGGCCCCCTCCAGTGTTTTGTGCTGTACGATTAATAGCATCATTACTAAAAAGAAGTAGAAGAAACCTTAATGTGTATATAGTCATTAAATATGGTGGGATGCAAGTGATAAGCCTCACAAGTCATAATTATCTACACGTTAAAAATCAAGGTGGTTCTCCAAGAAGAGGTGGGATCTACGAACAACAACAACAACAGCCAGCACGAAACGTCCAGTCGAATCACGCTACGAATCGTGAAGCACGAAACGACCAGTCGAAGACGCCCAAAATGTAAACAATAGTAGAAAAGTGCATAGTTTGGGCCATAACTACATGTTTATAATATTGTTTATACACCCCAAGCATATAAAAGAAACGTATACAGCTATTTATAGCCGTGTTATACCTGTCTAGTAAAAACTTCGCCATCTCTGTGTGAGTTTTCAGGCTCAGCTGGTGTTTGAAAGTACTCCATCGACCTATTTCCGATCCGATATTTATTCTTGATTTATTCCGTATTGAATCATGTTCCTTCTTCTTCCTTTTCTGATCAGATTCGCTAAACGTTTTGGGTCTCCCTCGTGGTCTCTTTTTGGTTGGTTGTGTTTCCGATATGTTTTGGTCGTCTACAAACTGCTCGCATTTCACTGATAACGCATGTGCATATTCCATGTATTCAGTCCCAGCAAAAGTCAATAAAAAAATGGGAAAGTTGCAGACACACCAAATTTTACATTCAATACGATACTGTTAGCAACACCTATGCAGACAGCAGTAGACTACACACCAAATTTTACACAAATACGATATTCTATGTATACCGCGGTTATAATTATCGGGCAGAACTGCACAAGGTTGCTTCTTTGAAAAGTAGCAAAGTGTGGGCCGTAGTTAATATGTTTGACTTGAACACTCTCATAAATCAGCAGTGGCGTAACTAGAGGTAATTTCATTATACGCACAACCATGTTTTATTCTCTACTTCTTGAAGAGAAAGCTAGTATTTCAGCCACTTTGGCAATTGGTATTGAAATCTGGTCTAATTTATAAATTTTCAGCAAGCAAATATGCAGGTGCGTTTTGAAATTTTGTCAATTTTGACAAAATTTCAATATGCACCTGCGTATTTGCCGTATAGGTAGCTACGCCCTTGATCAGGGTTTTATCGAAATGGAAATGGCTACTACCGTTAGTCATACCAATCACAACTGGTTCCATTAATGTTCCTTTGGAACAGCCTTGATGGAGTGTGTTTGAGTTTCTATTAATATAATGGGTGAGAAAAACAATCAATGATGCGGTTAGGCTTCGACAAGGAAATATCAGATTATTTCAGCATATGCTCGGCAAGCCCCACATAGACTAAATAATCTGAAAAGTAGCCCTTTCTCGGCCGTATCCCAATCACAGATTCCATTAATATAAGTTCTTATAATATTTTATCGTGGGGATCGCCGCAAACTTTTCACAACATGTTTTTCCTTAAACATGACCGTGATTGGCATTAGAATAATTAAATAAAAAATAAATAAATAATAAATAAAAAAAAAATTACACTTCTCCAAGTTTCTCATATGAGTATTGAAAACTGATCTGGGTCTTCTTAGTTGACAATCAAAATGATCTACTTTCGATTCGTCCCCGACAATTCTCCTCACCTGGATATAGTCACGCATGGTTGTACATCATCTAAAGTGGTCCCGCATCTATACTGGTCCTGGCCTCTATTTTGGTCCTGACTAGCCTCTTAACTGGTCCCGGCTAGCATCTATTATGGTGCGATAAGCATGATAAGCGGCCTCTAAAATGATACCAGTTATATTTCTACGAATAATATATTATTGCTATGAGTAGTGTGAATCTAGCGAAGCCTCAGATCAGCCTGGGCATGCGCCAAGGATGTTCAGCAGCGGAATTAATTTTGTGGCGTTTTCAAAAACGTTCCGCGTCATTGTTGGCGCGGCTAAAAAGAACTTTTCGAAACATTTTCTCCAAAGTTTTCGAGTGTCATAATGTTTTTTATGCAATTCATAATAGCAATCAAACATGCGTTTATTCTACATTTATATCTGCTAGGCCCGTCGGAAGGCATTGAATCCCCCGCCTTTCAGGTTCGGGTTTTAATGGGTTTAGACCGGTGCAATCGACTAAATAGTTTTAATAAAATATCAAAGAATTCGAAACAGTGTCTATTTTTTATGAGTACATCTAGACCATTTCTCTGTTACATTGTTCCAAGTTAGTCCTGTATTTCAGCTACTGAGTAAGTAATAGACCCTTCTGGCAATCATTTACGTTAAGTCCCGTGAGTTACTGGTAAGTACCTTGTTGCAGATAAACATACGGCCTGAATGTCAGGCTACGCGGGGCCCACAGATGATAATGCATAGAAAATCATGGTTGATCCCTATAGCCTACATACCTCTCTGCCTGTTTTAGGCAGCAATCCATGCGCGCGAAATCCACAGTCTGCTTTAGCATTTGAATACGCATTTCGTGCAGAGTTTTTTTCATGTCCATGCAATATGTTTTTCGTGTTACATTTTTCATGTTACAAGATTCTCATCATCAATCAAACTACAGCATAAGAAAGCATCATGTCGCGGTTGCTTGAAAGCTAAATAATATAGCCAAAGTCTTCTTGTATCTTACATTTTATCCAAAATAAACGCGAGAATATGAAACATTTGCGATGGGAGATTGATTGATTGATTGATTGATTGATTGATTGATTGATTGGTTGGTTGATTTGTTGCTTTATGGCCGCGGTATGCAGCTATGGTCATGTCTGGACGGTCGCAGTGGGAGAATGAAATTATTTGTAAGCGCTGTTTATGTTGTACATACTATCTAGTGAGACAACATGCCTCGTACTCAAACTCTTTTCGATTCGATGCGGAGATGGTTGGAACGAGCACGAGGCGCGGAAACATTGAGCTGTCTTAATAACTTACTGGAATTTAAATTTTCTGTGCAATGCACGAACATTAGCGCTCGATATTGAAAATAAAACGACATAAGCGTAGGAAGAGGGGCGGGGCAAAACTAGGTCCCCACCCTCCCCGACACACACGAGAAATGTTTTTAAAATGGCTTGTGCCGAGGCTATGAATATAAAGTCGTGAGAAGCAGTTTTTAACAGAGCAACTATTAGTTTTTCATACATGTATAGGTCAATTACGAAGAAACTGTATAAATGCTTTATTTTGAAGCAAATTGATAGTGGACAGAGAGAGGATTATAATGCTACAAACGGCATAGAAAAATTCCTATCCGTTCAAAAGTTATGCCAGTTTAAATATCCCACGGCTGTTTTCTCCTACAAGACTTATCTCCCTTAGTTTCTTAAAGTATTTCTAACCACAATGCACTATTCTGTGATGTCACTGATGATTTTAATTTTTTAAATGAATTTTTAAACTAATTAACAACCTTTTATCTAAAGAGTAAATGATTGTTATCTTACAGTTTTGATTGTTTTAATCTTTGTTTATTAGCTGGGTAATTTATTGGGAATGTTCATCCACAAATTCAAATTTTATTCAAAATTTAAATTAAATTTAAAAAAAATTAAAAACAGATTTTAAAACATTTTCTTTTACTTCAGTACACAGAAGTCATTGTCAGAGACCTAATTAACAGATCTAAAACTACTATGTTCAGTTATATATACTGATAAGCATGTAAATTGAAATTTAACAAATTTTAATTAAATATTTAAATTTGAAAATTTAACTGCTTAAGTTGCAACTATAAGCAATATTTTGAATTTGAGCAGTTGCTATCAGTGTCACCAATAATACAATACAAATTTTCTACCATTTTCGAATGTTCAACAAGAAAATATTTGACAATTTAAAAATTTTAAATAAATTTGAAATTTCAGTGTTCATCGATGACGTCATCGAAGGCCTCATGAATAGAGGCAGCTCAAAATGATTGTCAGATGTCATAAGAGGCAGCTCAAAATGATTGTCAGATTGTCAAAATGAGGCAGCTCAAAATGATTGTCAGATGTCATAAAATTTACAAATTCAACTCTTTATATCTCGAAAACTATTAATGATAATTTGATGCGGTTTTCGATAATCAGTTGCTTAGAGAAAACTGCTTTCATTTCTATAATAAAAAAAGCACCTTAATAATTGACCTTTTTGCGCTCAGGATCATTTTAGAGGCTGCTTATCCCACCATAATAGATGCTAGCCGGGACCAATTTAGAGGCTGATCAGGAACAAAATAGATGCCAGGACCAGTTTAGATGCCAGGGCCACTTTAGATGATGTACACACGGGACTGAAAATTCAGTTTTTGGATGTAGGGTAGTATTAAGTTTGTAAAAAATGACCGCACTAATATTTCTTTGATTTTCCTACAAAATATATCAAAAGATTTGTAAGATAGTGTAGAATTCTAGGATAACATAACATTTTTGACTTTAGATCCGTGCTTTAAGAAAAACGTAGACAACTGAGTAACTTTTTGCTCATTTCTCTATTATCCATACACATGTATACTATTAGGAAACGATGGCCATGTAAATCAGAGCAAAAATGGCCGCATTAAATGTAAACCTAAAAGTTTGAAAAAATATCTATGTGCAGCTTAAAAAGTGCACTCTATTGACCTAACACAACATTTTTCATTTTTTATTCAAGGAAGACAAAAAGAAGAAAAAAAAATGAAAAACTGTCAATGTCCTATATGATTTAATGCTATTTCAAACTCACGCGATATCGTCGTTTACAGGTAGATATACACACTGGGCTGAGGAAAAAAGTTGTCCATGAAATTGTTTTATACATGGTATAAATACAATGCACATGCATTGTATCCGTTCTTGTGTTGCTTTATTGAGCCGTGACACGACAATTAAACAAGTGGCATAAGCGTCCAGCGAAAACTCAGATCAGCCTGGGCATCTGTTAAGTCTGATACAGCGTCTTTGCTTTGCGTTTTAGGATAGCTAAGGGTCTAAGCTACCTCAATGCTAGCTTGGGTCACTTTCCAATATATATTTTGATCCTTTCCAAATAACAAATGAATAAATAAGTTAAATGAATAGTATTAACCTTGTAAATATTGTCATTTTTGACAATGAAAAACATATGAAAAAAAAGAAAGAAAAAAATGATCAGACTGTAACCCAGGCTACCTCCGTGCTGACAGGGAAGTCACTGATTACACCGGGCGGATGGACAGGCTGATAATGCACAAAATACCTTGTTGTTTTTGTCATGATGCCGCTTAATATTGAACTGCTTGGCAGGTTGCCAGGAACATAATATTTCTTTTTTATACGCCCGTCGAAGACGGGTCGTATTATGTCGTGACCTCCGTCCGTCCGTCCGTCTGTCTGTCTGTCTATCCGTCCGTCTGTCCGTCCGTCCGTCCGTCCGTCCGTTAACATTTTGTGTCCGCTCCATATCTCATTAACCCCTTGAAAGATTTTTTTGAAATTTGGGTCAAATCTTTGCCTTATCAGGACGATGTGCGGAACTCATACTTCAATGATGTCCGACAAAGGCCAAGGTCACGCTTGGAGGTCAAAGGTCAAACGATAAAATTTCGTGTCCGCTCCATATCTTGAAAATCGTTTAAGGTTTCTTCATGAAAGTTTGTACAAATATAAAGCACTATCAGACGATGTGCAGAGAAAAAGAACCATCACCCTATTTTCATTTTTGACGGAATTATGACCCTTTGTATATTTCATATAGTAATTTCATGTAAGCATCTAGTCCGCTACATATCTCGTAAACCAATTAAGATTTCTTCATGAAAGTTTGTACAAATATAAAGCACCATCAGACGATGTGCAGAGAAAAATGACAATATCCCTACTTTCACTTTGAACAAAATTTCGCCACTTTGTATTTATCGTGTAGTATTTTTATATAAGCTTTGTGTCCGCTCCATATGTCGAAAACCGTTTAAGATTTCTTCATGAAAGTTTGTATAATTATAAAACACCTTCAGGCAATATGCAGAGGAAAAGGACCATAACCCTGCTTACACTTTTAACAAAATTACGCCCCCCTAGTAGTTTCGTATAGTAATTTTATATAAGTTTTGTGCCCGCTCCATATCTCGAAAACCGTTTAAAATTTCTTCATGAAAGTTGTATAAATATAAAGCACCATTAAACGATGTGAGGAGGAAAAGGACCATAACCCTATTCTGTTTTGATGGTATTTTTCATATAGTAATTTCTTATAAGCTTTGTGTCCTCTCCATATCTCGAAAACCGTTTAAAACTTCTTCATGAAAGTTTGTATAATTATAAAACACCTTCAGACAATATGTAGAGGAAAAGGACCGTGACCCTGCTTACACTTTTAACAAAATTACGCCCCCTAGTATTTTCGCATAGTAATTTTATATAAGTTTTGTGCCCGCTCCATATCTCGAAAACCGTTTAAGGTAGACGATTACAGGAGAACTCTGTATTTCCTTTTGTCCAAACAAAACAGAGTTATTGTTCGCTCAACTTGGGGTAGCTTACCACTAATTATTCTTGAACCACCTCTTTAGGGGAAAGCTTCAGTCAAGAAGAGAATGGTAAGAATGGCCACCATTAGTCAGGTAACTAAAGTAAACACTCGTTAAGTAAAATAACAGACCCAGATGAAAAATATTAGATGGTAACATTGTTTTTTTTGCTGTAGACCACTGAAGTATCAGACAATTTTATAACTTTACCCAGTACTAAACTGACGCGCCAAATTTACTGCATGCACTGGGGTTACGTGTTCTGGTTGAAATAGCGGCCTCCAGAGCAGGCAACATGTGCTTTTTTTCTTCTTTAAGCCATTGGCTAGAGTCGTTATTTAAAATGCGGTACATGTAATAATTTCGAGTTTTCTATTGACTAGCTTAAACGTTTGTAATCATCTAAAGTGGTCCTGGCATCTAAACTGGTCCTGGCCTCTATTTTGGTCCTAATCAGCCTCTAATCTGGTTCCGACTGGCATCTATTATGGTGCGCTAAGCAGACTCTAAAATGGCCCTGAGCGCTAAACGTAATTATATACAAAGCTAGCTAAAACTGCTTCTCACGGCCTAACAGAAGTCCGTTTATATCCAGGCATTTCAAAAACCATTACTCACGTAATTTGATGTTATAAAATGTGGAAAGTGAAGAATGTGAAACTTAAATCATGAACGGTGATGTGTGATGGATGGATCGATGGATGACTCGCGATTTTACGTCCTTTTCAACAGTATTTCAGTCATACTAGGACGATGTTAGTATGATAATGAAAGGCTGTGTGCAATAGAACCCCGTTTGCGGTTGGAAAGATTCCTGCTTCCGACGGGACTCGAACTCAGGACACTAAGTGCGCGTAAATTAGCATTCGGAACACCAAAATTTTACACTGCACCTTACTGTAAAATAGACCACGGACTTGTTAATCTGAGTACTAACTGTGACGTGAAATCGGGCCTTGGTATTGCGCCTTCCATTTAAAAATGACCCTATGAGAAGTTTATATCTTTTTGATAATTTTACAATTTCAGTGAGGCGACTGCGGCTGAAAGTGGGGTGTGGCGAGGCGCGAAGGGGATGGGAGGGGTTGGAGCCACTAAAGGTATAGCTTGAGGTGGGAAAAGAACATGACAGTGCATCGACTTTATCTTTAAGACAAATTATTCCAAAGTACATGTAATTAAGTGCCAATCCATTTTTGCTGCCGGTTGTCTAAGAAAATACTGATACGTTTTTATTATCATCATTATTGTTTCGTTTTTATTCGTTCATGAGGATTGACTCAGATGCCCAGGCTGATCTGAAGCTTCGCTAGGTTCACATTATCCATTATTATCCAAGATTATTCATAGAAGGCATTACTGTCGCATAGTTGTCGGGATCATTTTAGAGGCTGCTTATCACATCATAATACATGTAGATGCCAGCCGGGACCAATTTCGAGGCTGATTAGGACCAGAATAGAGGCCAGGACCAGTTTAGATGCAGGACTAATTTAGATGATGTACAAACGTTATTTCTGTTGCCTATGTGAAATAATTGGTGGTAAGCTACCTATACCATGACACTAACTACCGTAAAGATCCTAAGTTTTTGAGCAGATGGAAACTGAGATCAGACTGCTCCTTAGGAACCTTTCTGATTTGCCATTTCGTCTGCACATTTTTGGTGGCATTACTTTATGGTAGAACCAAAATAACAGGGGAATAAATAGTAGGGTAAGGGCCTACTTTGGTTGCAGCAGGTGCGGAATGGGGGTTGTCTGTTTATTTGGGTTTCTCAGATTTTGGGGTATTTTTAACTTTAACATTGTTTTGCAAGGAAACGAAACGGTGAAAATTTTATATTTTTGTCTTATTATGTAACATACAATGTAAGTTTTTCTGAAATGATATGCATGAGCATGCCCCACCGATAAAATGTATTTTTCATGACTTTTTTCATGAAATTAAATTTTCTTGCATTTTTAAACATTGTAAAATAAATACTTCTTATCAAGATAAGTGTATTCTTTTTTTACCAGTTTGTTTTAAACATCCTACAGTATAGATTATATGAATCGCAGAAACGAAAGTGCATTCATATGCTAGAAATTTGAAATTAAAAAGAAACTGTGTAAAAAAGTGTGTAGAAATACAAAATTATGATTTTTTGGAAAACGAAACGGTAAAAGTAGTTTTTTTCTTATCCAAATGTTTTATAGCCCTGTGGGTTATTAGGCTGGTAAAGTGGTTTGTATGCCCCACCAATATTCTTATTTAGTATTCAACTACCTTAAGATTTCTTCATGAAAGTTTGAAAAAATAGAAAGCACCATGAAAAGATGTGAGGAGGAAAAGGACCATAACCCTATTCTGTTTTGATGGTATTATGTCCCTTTGTATTTTTCATATAGTTATTTCACATAAGCTTCGTGTCCGCCCCATATCTCGACAATCGTTTAAGATTTATCTGTGAAAGTTTGTGTACATATTAAGCACCATCAGATGATGTGCAGGGAAAAAGAACCATAACCCTACTTTCAGTTTTAACAAAATTACGCCCCTTGTATTTTTCGTATTGTAATTTTGTATTTAATTTGTGTCCGCTGCATATTTCCTTAACCTCTTGAAAGATTTTTTTTTGAACTTGAGTCCAATGTTCACCTCATCGAGGCAACTTGCAGAACTCGTATTTCACCAATTTCCGACAAAGGTCACACTCAGAGGTCAAAGTTCAAAAAGTACCATTAATTGTCCCCTCCATATCTCAAAAACCGTAAAAGATTTCTTCATAAAAGTTTATAAAAGTTTTTACAAATATGAAGCATCATCAGACAATGTGTAGAGAAAAAACAAACATAACACTACTTTCCGTTTTGACGGAATTATGTACCTTTGTATTTTTCATATAGTAATTTCTTGTCTGCTCCATATCTTGAAAACCGTTTAAGATTTCTTCATGGAAGTTTGTACAAATATCAGACGATATGCAGAGAACAAGAACCATGACCTACTTTCAGTTCTGACGGAATTATGCCCCTTTGTAATTTTGTGTAGGAATTTCACATTAGCTTCGTTTGTTTTGTAGTGTTATATCTGCCTTATTATTGAAGATTTAAAGATGGTCTCCCTCGTTTATTTTATACTTTCAGAAACAAATATTCTAACCAGATTTCGTTCGACAATATGTAATAGTCTCATAATTAGCCGTAAAAGTCTAGAGAAAATGTCTGTTTATTCGATAAATATGGAATGAAAAATAATCTTCAAATTAAAATGCAAATTACCTATTTCCTCACGGCCTGTAAGAATATCGGTTTAGACCACGTGTGTCATGTGATCATGTAGAGGTATTTTTCTTATTCGTGCACGTGACTGTGACGTATGAATAAATTATATTTGTCCAATAATGCGATTTCAACCGCGGTCCGCTATTGTATAAAAATTTATCTTATTTTTTGTTTAAAGTCACTTTTATCAAATATTATTATCTAAACTCTAATTCAAATGTATAGTTAGACCATGTCGGAGGTATTGCATGAAATATTTCATCAAGTCATTTTTGTTATTATTATAAAGGGGGTAAATCTTTAAGCTACTGACAAAAGTTCTGTCATCTCTTGTTGTCTTTCCAGCTTTAAACCCCAACGGGCGTACATGTATATTGCCCTGCTCAGCGGAGCTCTTGTTGTGAAATGATTTGTCATTTTATTCACAGACATATTTCTTGAATTTGCCAATTCTCTGACACAATGTATGCACACCGACCCTAATTTAGTCACCGACGTGAAGGCTGGATCGCTTATATATCCGCCCCTCCCCCGTCGGCCCCCTCCGGACATACATGTATTGCTATTGGTTTCAGTGCGATCCGTCGGCGTGACAATTTGTATCCTGTATGTTTAAACCAGTGGAAGGAATTTTACCATTATAGCATGGATACATCATTGGGACAAGCCGATGAGCTGATTAAGTTTTGGTAAGTTTGACCTAATTTTCAAGGTCACAGGAGGTCTTAGATATGTGAAAATTTCATTTCATAAATTTCATTGCAAGCGTCGGCGTGACAATTTTTTGTACCTACAATATCTCTTGAACCAATTGATGGAATTTCACCAAGCTTTCATTGATATACCACTGGACAAGCTTAAGAGCTGATTAGCTTTCGTGACCTTGGCCTCATTTTCAAGGTCACAGGAGGACTTAGATATGTGAAAATTTCACTTCTCTAACCTTTTGCTTTATTCCTACCAAATACGCATAGATATACCTTTGTCATAATCTCAAGAATTGACTATATTTTGGCGACATTGAACCCATTTCCAAGATCAAAAGCCAAATTACAAAAGTTGATTTTTTTTTTTGCTATAAAAGAGACAGATCTTGAACAAATGGATAAAGATTCTTCAGACTAACATGAATATTTTATTGTGACAGGTTAAAGACATGTTAATTGCTTGGTGACCTTGACTCCTTTTTGAAGGACATAGCATTGTATGTTGGATATCTCAAGAATCATGTGGATGTTTTTTTTTCAAACTTGTATGGGTATACCTTGGGGTCTAGAAAAAGAGCCGATTAGGTTTTGATGACCCTGACTTCATTTCAAGGTCACAGAAAGACATAAATATGTAAAAATAGCACTAAAATTGATATCTCTTCTAAACCTTTGCTCCGGCCATTCCCACCAAACTTTCTTTGATATACTTTTGAGACTGTCTCAAGAGTTGGTAACCTTGATCTCATTATCAGGGTGAATAGCCAACTTACGAATGATATTTTTTCCTAAACATGAGATATTTCTTGAACAAATGAATAGATATCCATGAAACATGAATAGATATACTATTGTGACTGGTTTAAAGCACATTTAGTTTTTGATGACATGGACCCCCTTTTCAATGTCATAGTCTTGTACATGTATGTGGGATATATTTTAAACTAGTAAATGGATTCTCATGAAACTTGCATGGACATACTACAGGGACAAGCTGAAGAGCTGGTTGCATTTTGATGACATTGACCCCATTTTCAAGGTCATATTAGCCCTTAGTAATTTTCAGTATGAATATACTGCAATTCTTGAACCAGTGTGTGGAAGGCAATTAGACTTTTATAGGTATATAGTTATGACAAGCAGAAGTGATGGGTTTTTTCTGAGCCTGACTTCGTTTTCAAGGTCACAGAAGGACTTTAAATGCTCTTGAATATATTGACTTCTTTAGACAAAACTTTATACCCATTTACTGCTGGGTTGACAGAGAGAGTTTTCCAGTCGTCGGATGGCGACGGTGAGCCGCGAACTCACGACCTTCCGGCGACTTTCTGCACAATAACCGAGCCACTCTAGCCCCTCGACTATGCGCCTCTCTCTAAAAAAGTTCTACATACTTTTTGCCTTGTATCTGGACCAATATATGCATACCAACCCACATCATTTATTTGATACAGGCCACTGTAAAGTACCCTTTTATGTCGTAGATTCAAGTCGGAAACGACCATACTTTAAATCAGAACGCGTATCTATATACAGAGCTCTGAGTTGCTTCCCCTGAAAGTGTACCCATTTACCTTTAAAACTTTTTAAAGACCTTAACGGGGATGAGTCTGTAAATCGCACCTCCATGTACCAAGTCTGACTGTTTATGAGCCGCGACAAAGTGTCATGTGCGCCCAGCGCAGACTCAGATCAGCCTTGGCATCCGCCCAGTCTGATCAGAGTCTTCGCTTTGCCTTATAAGGGTAGCTAAGATAGCTCTGTACGGATAGCAAAGATTCTTATCTGACTGGGCGGGTGCCCTGGCTGATCTGCGTCTTTGCTTTGCGCACATGCCACTTTGTTGGTTTTCTCGTGTCAAGGCTCTTTTGTATTCGTCCAACTCAGAATAGATAGATCAAACTGCCATTATTATTATCATCATCATTATTATAACTATTATTATTATTTTCATTTTTTTGTATGTTATTTATATTGTTATAGCGATTTTCGTATAAAAGTCAAAACTGTGACTGTTACATGATGGGCTTCGGTCCTGATTTTTTTCAGTAAAATTTGAACTTAAAAGACCGGCGGATAACGAAGGCTAACATTGAGTAAATAGTTCTAAGATGAGCTGACAAATGCGTAAATATCAAATAAAAAAATTAGAAAAAAAAACACACAAAAAAACAAACAACAACATAAAAGCATGGTTTCGCCTTCACGTTAGTGTAACCTCGTGTGATTCCTTCGGGTTAGGTTTTGTGGATATCAATCTCGTATTTCTTTGGGTTGTAACGCCGCAACAGTATTACTTTCTATATCTTTATTTCGTTTCATTTTATTTCTGTGGCAGAGTTATTTCTGCTCAAATTTAAGCCCACAAATTGACAAATATTTGTTCTCTTCTTACCAAATTTAAATGTCAGGGAAAATTTTGATTCAATACTATATAAAGAGACAACTGTTAACTCACAATAATTTGAGTAACGTAATAATTCAGAGTATTGGGACAGACAGGTCTGAACAAACAGTGAGGACCCAAAACTCCTTAGGAGCAGTCAGATCAAGGTCCACACTGGTTGAGGTTCCATCTGCACCTTTTAGATCATTTCTACATGGTAGAACCAAATTGTTTCATGTTTAGGACAATTACGGTAAATACGGTAATTATTTTAGATGTCCCATTTTTTTTTTTTAATTTTACGGTATAGACCAGGAAGAAATTAATGCTAAGTGAAAACTAAGAGAATAACTTTCAGTCGTCAAAGCCAACGCAATGAGATCATACTGGATATTGTTTGCGTTGGCTGCAGCCATCGGGTTCCAGGATATTACAGGACTAAAACTCGTAAACAATGGTTACGAAGATCTTTACATAGTGATAGGGGAGACGGTTCCAGAAAGCGATGAGTTGCTTGACAGAATTAAGGTATTTTTAAATTATTAACCCTGACAGATGTATTCATTTAGTGCTTAACTATGCACAGCAGCTTACTTTTACGAATAAATAAATAAATAAATAAATAAATAAATAAAATACACTCATGGATAATTTAATACATTAAGTGCGACTGCTTATCTCCACAGTCACAATAGCGAAAAAACAAAAATAAAAAAACTTTACTAAACTAAAAAAAAAAAAAAAAAAAAAAAATCGATAAAGGGTGTAAAAAAGGGCTGTTGAGAGGGAAAGTGTCTCAGTTGATTTGGTAGTAATTGTGTTCCAGCGTCAAATGAAAATATAGTTTAATACTTAATTGTATATTGCCCTGAATGAAAGCAAACAAAATAGAAAATAAATAAATAAAATAGGCTCTCTATTTATACAAAAGAAATTCGTTTTGTATGGTATGGAGGGTGGTTAATCTAGCATGCGAGGAAATAACTAACGAAAACCAACCAAGAAAATGTCTTTTAGTCCAAAAATGTCCAATGCAATGAGTGATTTGCGTAGTCAGGATGAATGACAACGTGTTTTCTTGTGTCATTTTATTTTACATATAAATTGTTTATGAGTGGGGTATGCTGTTTGACGTTGTTATTCCGTCCATCCGTTTCTTCGCCCGCAGTAAAATAAATTTGCACCACAATTTGTTTTCAAATTCTGTCCATGTTGACAAGGGTTTAAATGCTGATTTTTTTCGTATAATAATTTTGTTATCGCAACTCCTCCAAGACCATTGGACGTATTTTTTTAATGAAATTAGGAGTGTGACCACATATTGGTATGATACTATGCATTATGGCTACTATTTTAAATTCTTACCCCTTTCACCTGAATTATACCTTTATTATATTTTTTGCTTTATTTGTACGCGGTTTGGGTTCCCCAGTTTTATTGAGATTTGTTTAATAGATGCATAATAAAAAAAAAAGGTTGACACGTACTTTTCAGTGTTTCCTAGAAGGGTTTTCTGCTTGGTAATACCCCTTTGTAATTTTCGTAAAGACGGTTTGACATATTTTCTTGAAATTAAGTACATGGACATATATATTGGAATAAGTATACAGTCAAGGACCAAAAGTGTTTCCACAAAATCAATTTTCCCACAGACTTTAGTGTATTTTCATGTTCACTGGAATTGTTTTATATGGCATTCCTGTTCAACAGATTGCAATAATTTGGTACTGGTACAAAGCTAGCCGAATAATGCAAGCTTTATATATGTTTCATATCGGTTATTCATCTTATACCTTAATAGCATGGCTGTAAAATTTACGTTCGAGGTTTTGGTCACTTTTTCACGACGTCGACATTAACGTCGCCAATGGAAACTTGTTGTTTTTAAATTTTGTACAAAGTTTGTCAAGCTGTATCTTAAAGGTAGGTTCCTGTACTTTGGAATGCATCATAATTTTGATGATCTTTCATCCAAGTTGTTGGACAGCACTTATAAAAGGGAATGAATAAGTTTCACTAAAAGTGTAAATCAAAAAAAAATATTAGAAAAGTTGTTTTGCAAGGGATTTCCTAACTCTGCTTCGCACACCAGTTAGCGCTATTTTTAGTTCGCGCCAAAAATAGATAACGCAGCTGGGCACAGCTGACGTCATGCTGCATTGCATTTTGGGATAGTTTTAACTCATCCGCCATGCCAGGACCTCTAGGAGAGCTCACGGCAAGGGAAAATTGACCTTTGGAGAAAGGCATCAGAAATTGCGCACTTATAGACATAATAAACATAGTTATTTTTAGAACTGGAATTCCAACGAAAGAAAATAAACCAAAGGGAAAAACGACCATTTTCTTCAACATCTGACGAGTTTCTCAGTAGCAACAAATTCAGAAAAAGAGAATTCAATACTGCTCAGAAAAAGACGAAATTATTTTGTGGACATCATTGTTATCGCTAGTCCAGGAACCTACCTTTAATACTGAGGGGGCAGAAATTAGTTTCGTAAACAGTATTTATTGCAATATTTATTTAGCTTTTCAACCATAGTAATTATTTTATGTTTGGTTTACGAGAACTATCAGAATTAATTTTCTCGTAAACGTGTAAATGCACTTAAGTCTATGGAAAATATTTGTGGCATTACTTTTGGAGCTTGACTGTAGATGTAAATAATAAAACTGACCCGTTTTCTATGAATTATTCCCCTTTAGGATATTTTATACAATATCTTGTTTTTATAAGTTATTTTTGTCTTTTCTGGCTTTGTGAATAGATATGTGGAAGAACAAAGATAACACATACTTTCAGCTTTACCCAAAGAGTTTTCAGCTTAGTTATGCTCCTCTGTAGCATTCGAAAACAGAAGTTCCCCTAAATCGTTGAACAAATATTCTTGAAATAAAGTAGGCGAACACAAATTGGTATGCAAATGCGCACTGAGTTTAGGGTTTGTTACTCTGACATCTTTCTCTGTGGTAAGCCGCTTTATGATACTTGGGGGCTGTCACATATTTATGTCTCCCCAGTTCCGGGGAGTTATTATTTTGCCCATAGTTGTCTGTCTTTCCATCAGAAGTCATGTCCGCTCCATATCTTTGTAGAACCATTGGCATTTGGTTTTGTAAAAACACATCCTAGCTGTTAAATGATTCATGTGTATGTTATTTACATAAAAGACAATAGGAAGCCTCTTTGTCAAATCCCAATCACAAGAAAAAAGCGAACAAGTATATAGTGCCAGAGATGATCAAAATTTTTGTCAGTTTTATCAAGGTATATGTTTCATGGCTTGAGGGTCAGTCCCTTATGTGGAGTGGTCAGGCCATTGGGTTGGCTAGCGGTGGGGCTAAAAACATGTACACTATTTTGTTGTGCAGAACTCAGAATTACAATACAGTTGATGATGTAAAGTTGTAATTTGACAAAATTGTTTACTATAGACTTCTTAATCACAAGGGACAGTCCCTTGTGTGGCGTGGGTAGAGATAAGGTGCGAATGAAACAGCCTTATCGGCAAAGGCCATAAGGTGGGGGCATCTGTGTACTTCGGACACATGTCTACTTTTTCCCATAGTTGTCTGTCTGTCCGTCAGAAGTCATGTCCGTACCATATCTTTGAACTCGTTTTAGATATTTCATAAACCTTGGTGCAAATATAAAGCATCATCAGACGATGTGCAGAGAGCAAGATTTGTGACTCCATCTACATTTTTGACAGAATTATGCCTTTTTCTTAATTTGAGTATGAAATCATGTCCCCTCTATTCCTCTGGGACCGTTCGAGTTATTTTCACAAAACTTACAAATATCAGACATTATTAAACGATATCCTGAGAACAAGAACTGTAACGTGCGGTAGTGTTTACGGAATTATGCCCCTTCGTAATTTTTAGCACGGAAATTGTGTCCGCTCTATCACTTTAAAACCAAAAACGATATTTTCACGAAACTTGGTACAAATATAAAGCACCATCAGACAATGTGCATTATTTACTAGATGCTCCCGAAATTAGTCAGTAATCTTTCTCTTCCATCATTTACATACATGTATATACACAGTAAACACATGGTATAATCGATTCCGCTACTTTTCGCTTCCTGCAGAGACTGGACATCATATTTGGCTTCCGTCGAGACTGTCTGCGATCCTTTGCTCGGCATGAAGCAGAATCACGCGGAAAGTCTCTGCAGGAAGCCATTTATCATGTACAGAAGTCTCGGCAGGAAGCAAGAGTTCGCGGACAGTCTCGGCGGAAGCCAAATATGATGTACAGTCTCTGCAGGAAGCGATATTAGCGGAATCGATTATACCCTGTGGTAAACATGCTATGAAAATTACAAACAGATATACCAACGTTCTTCAATCCTACCAGAAAAAGCTTAAAAAAAACATCAGAATAATTATGCTGGTATTCTGGCTGCAGGCTCCAGGGACGAAATATGACTGAAAATCAGAGCAAAAACTAGATGTTCATTTAAAAAAAAAAGAAAAAAAAAAGAAAAAAAAAGATGTACATGTACACTCCTCCCCCTATAGCATGTCAAGCTCAGCATTATTAGATATTTTTATATTTGTATTTGATTGTCTTTCAACTGTATTGTGTATTTTCATATTTGCATTCAATCTCTGTTCATTTCTATTGTATATGTTTTGTTTCAATTCTATAATCAATCATTTATATTCAATATCAGTTCATTTCTATTGTATAAGTTTTGTTTCTATTCTATATTCGATTATTTCTATTTAATAATTAACGGTTTGTATGCTAAATTGTTTCATTATTATTTATTGACTTTCGTTTATATTCCATATTTTTCATCTATATTCTTAATCACTATATTTGTATTGTATAACTGTGATTTGCATTTAATATTTTCATATTTGAATTTTATATTTTGTTCATTGCTCTCCTATATTATTTCATTTCTATTGTGTATCTTCATTTGTATCCTATATTTTGATATTTACATTCTGTACTTAATGATTTTTAATTGATATGTTCGTATTTGCTTTCAATCTTATTTGATTTCTTTTCTAAATTATTTCATTTCTATTATATATTTCTTATTTCTATGCTATACGAGGAGCGATCGAAAAGTTCTGAGACTAAGATACTTCTATTAAATATGCGCATATGTGCTTAACACGAATGTAATTAGTTGTCATTTACTAGCTTTTGATGGAAGTTTCAAACATATTTGGTGAAAGTTTCCCTTTTTACTGCACCTTAAACTCTAGAGGGGTCGCATATTGTTGAAATATCATTTAAAATCTATTTGTCTTGCCTTACTTTGAAAAATATTCTTCACATTCTACAAGATTTAAACGGTTCTTGTTGTAGTACATAAAAATATGATCATTTGTCAATAGTTTGATGCAAAATATTAAGGCATCTGGGGGCTTTACCGTAAACGCTCCTGCCCCTGGTCAAGAAAATGAAACTAAGGCGGTTTGGCCACGTCTCAGGGTCTTCTGGTTTAGCAAGAGTGGACAGGAATGGACTTTGCAAGCTCAACTAGGGCAGCTGATAACAGGATAAGGTGGAAAAGGATCGTTTCGAAGTCATATGTGTTGCCCCGACAATCTTGTAAAGTTATGGGATAGAATAGAATAGAATAAAATAGAAAGTTTCATAATTTATTTCAGCACTAACTCGGATACTTTAACCACGAAAATATGCAATGATATATCATCCTGAGTAGCTGTCAGTTCAATGGCCCTTGTCTCTATTAAGCTACCACATCTACTAAAATCTGCATCATGTCCCCGGCCAAGAATGAATTTCTTCATTGAATGCTGTGACCTACTTTGGTGATTCCAATAAAATTCGAAGATTTTAAGCTAAATCGTTACGCTTTCAGGGGCAACGACCCCGCATTTTTCATTTTTCTTGCACTCTTACCCAATGAGGATCACCTCTTAAAGGAAAGAATTTGCTCTCCTGGAGCGAATACTTTCTCTAAAAGGAGGCCCCTATTTTGGAAAAGCTTCGGGAAGTTTATACAGGAAGCCAAAACATTGTTGTCGTTTTGGAAAAATAGAAAAAAAAGTGAAAGAACATGGATGCGAACCCATTCTGCTTTAGTGCTATGATTATTCATCAGCATGACCGCACTAGGGTAAAGTCGGGTAAAATCGGAGAGCAGGTAACTTAGGACAGTGACATTGTTTCCTTTATATGTCAGTTGTTTGGAATTTAAACAAAATTAACTGGGCAAACAGTGAAAATCCTGATGAGACGGCTCATTGAGCCGTCTCATCTGGATTTTCACTGTTTGCAATGGTATGTCCGAATTTACCCGCTGCCCGAAGTTATCCGACTCAACCCTAATAGGTACTATGAAATCCTTGAAAACGCAATGTTTATATTTTACAAACAGGCCATTTTCACCGACGCTTCAAAGCTGCTTTATGCTTCCACTCACAGAAGAGCATATTTCAAGTCTGTGAATATAATTATTCCCAAGACATGGTCCAACAACGGTTCATACAGTACAGTTTCTGCCCTGATATCAGCAACAAGCCATATAAAAGTTGGAAACCAGGATATGATGGTGCCGGTAACAGTTGGAAATGAAGAATGTGGAAAAGAGGGGATGTACACGTTTCTTCATTATAGAGCATTTGTTCTACAATATGGCAATACTTTATGGGGCAAACACGGTAAGTATATCTATATCGTTCATATAAAGCATTTAGGAGAATTATTTATGCTCCTTAACTCAGTAGGATACAGAACTTGCTAGATGATCTTGAATGGGAATCATTACAAACTCAATAAAGATAAATCGAAAATCTTTTGCAAAAAAAGCCGTTTCACACCTGTTTTTTTTGTGTTAGCCCATACATCTTTTAGTTCACAAAAAATTCATAATGTAATCTCAGAATTCTCTAACCATATTCAGACTATTGAAAACTCATCACTCATGACATGTACAAGAAAAAAATGTTTCAAGTCCGTCTTACATACCCCTGGTTAACTATGTATATACAAGGGCTGTTACAAGACGAAAAAGAGCTGTTACGAAACAAAAAAGAGTCGTAGTAACAAAACGGCCTAATGACCAGGTCGTTTGGTAACTATGCTTTTTTTCGTTTCGTAACAGTTTTTTTTCGTTTCGGTCACCAGGTCATTTGGTAACTACGACTCTTTTTCGTTTCGTAACAGCTCTTTTTCGTTTCGTAACATCCTAGAAAACATAGTTAACCAGGGGTGTGACCTTTGTGTAGGCTTCGACTGTTTACTTATTTAACACCTGGTAAACCATGTTTTCAAGGATGTTACGAAACGAAAAAGAGGTGTTACGAAACGTAAAATAGTCATACTTATTGAACGACCTGGTCATAAGGTCGTTTCATAACTATGACTCTTTTTTCGTTTCGTAACGGCTTTTTTTTCGTTTCGTAACAGCCCTTGTATATACATAGTTAGCCAGGGTGTATTCGAGACATGCTGTCGCTAGAAATTTATACTTTATTTATACTTACTTTTTAACATCTATATTGTACCGAAAAGTGTATTCAAGTTATTCGTATTTATTTTACAGCAATAATTGCATTGTAACTACATTTTACGCTTTGTGAAAAGATAAGTGTTTGTATTTATTAATATTCAAATGCGTATATTTTTTTTAATGAAAACTTACTTGTTGTATACGTTAAAATCTTGATGGCTTTTTTCAATGCGGCATCTGTGTTTGGACGACTGACCAGTGGGAACGCGTATCTATGGCGGAGTGATATTTTTAACGGAGTGGCTATTGCCAGTCGACTGTCGATAGCGATTTTGCGTTAAAATCGCTATTGCCAGTCGACTGGTAATAGCGATTTCAACGTTAGACCTTTCCTATTTAGGAACGCTAGACCTTTCCTAGTTTTTAACAGATAGCAACGAATTTTTTTTCTAAATTTCTGAGATTCAGGTTCAATCGACGAACGTGTCGCAATTTCAGTGCGGCTTTGTCGGCGAATCAAACTACACACAGCCGAAAATAATATTTGGTTTTATTCCATACACCTTTATTTAATTCTTTATGCCTTTGAGAGCAGAACAAAACACCGAGATATTCGGCAACCGAACGTTTTACGTGATCACGTAAAGACGTCTCTTGTCCGTTAACTTCAATAGCAATTTTTTTAAATAAATCGACTTTCTCCCGTCGGCGGACATATGCCATGAAAAACCATGGTGTCTGCCCTTTCTCCATGTAAAAAATCAAGTAATTCGGTGTGTGGGACAATTTCCTTTGCAAAATAATGTTAAGGCACTCTATGCATTTTCTCAACAAAAATGGCGGATAATTTACCTGATCGGTAGCGATGGAAGTTAGACAGTTTTGTCAGTAGTAAATTCAACTCCTTCGGAGATTTGTTTGAATCCTCATATCCGACACACGTAGAGGAACGAAACTTTTAATTCAATATACAACAAATTATTTTTCTCGTCTTTATTCAGAAAGATTGGACAAAGAAAACTGATCAGTAGCTTACACCATAAAGAATGTAAACAAATTGATTTTTAACAGTTGATGTGTGACACAACAACTAAACTACGTCAACAGTTTCAGCTTTCGCACTTATCTGCTTAAAAGTTTTAACACCGATAAGTTGTGGTCAGAATCATGGGGGCTGCTAGAAAAAGTAATTTTGCCATCCAATTAATACTGCACATGCCAATATTTCAAAGCCATTCCTATAACCAACTCAACCACCCTGCCCAACTAACATCCAGACTCCCCCCCGCCCCCACACCCCCAAGACACACATATGTCTCTGCAGTTATTTATTTTTTTGTTTGCTTTATTTGTAATCTTTCTTTTTCACGAAAAAATATGAAAAATCTGAATTATGTTTAACCGTCCTCAAACACTTGCAAAGCTGCAATGACTGTAAATCCTTGAATTAACAGTGCAGTGTAGTTCTGGATCAGACTACTCCCAAAACAGCAGTCCAGCAGTCTAAAAAAATCAGGGTCTGTACTATTTGACTTTTCAAGCAATTTTGACACGCCATCAGATGGTAAAAGTGTTATCATTTTAGGGCAATTATTGCGGTAGATTTGGTTTCAACTTTAAGCTTAGGAAATGACAATTCTATACACACACCTTTAAACTCATAATTTCAGCCAAAATTGAAATGCAGCATATCTTCTGTAAAATGAGCTTTTAGGCATTAAAATTTCAGTTTGCATCTTATATGACATATGTTTTGACCCTCTTTAGAACTGCCTAAATGGGGAGCTCTAATGAGGGGTCACAACATACACATTTATTATGAAATATGAAATGCCACGTTTGTCAAATACTAGCTCATTGGGGGAGGGGGGCGGCCTGGGGTGGTTGTCAGCTCTGCAACAAGCAGGGACATATCTCATGCAAAAATTGCATTATTTATGAATGGTACCTAAACTTCTCATTAAGAATGGAGAAAATCTCACAAATTTTGGACAATGAGAAACAAAAACAAAACAAACAAACAAAAAAAAATATTGTCCAAATATGTAGCGAAATCTCAGGACTCAGAACTGTAATCCATTTTTCTAAGTTATAAAGATACGATATAATCATAATTAAACAAAATATGATAAAAAAAGAGGCCAAATTATTTGGTGAACAAAAATGGAGTTACTTCAAGTAAAATGTACATTGTATGTTGTGGTGTCTCATCACAGTTGCTTTTGATAGAAAGCAATGACTTTTAATAAAATTTTAAAAGATTTCATAAATTTCAAAAGAAAAAAAAATCTACTATATAGGAGACATTTTCAGTTAAGCTGGGCCATTAAGTATTAATTTTGTCCTTCTTTAAATTACAAAATAACGGTCCTGTTCACCCTCTGAGAAGTAGCCCTTTGTCTAAAGAAGAAGATAAAAGTACCAAGACATGCATGCGTTTTGTTAGATATTTTTAACACTGGTTCAAATAATGATACCCTGGTTTAAAAGGCGACGTTTTTAAATGTCGCAATATTGCCGTTGCATAGTTATGAACGCCGCACGACTACAAAAGATAAATCACTGCTAAAATCGAGTTCCATTATTAAATTCAGGTGATTTCTTACATATTTCTTCGCTTAAACAATATCTAAAGGTTAGTTTTTGCTACGAAATGAGACAGGGAACTAATGTCGCAAATTTTATGTAACCTACGTCACAGCGGTAAATTCATGATACATGTATTAACCAAAATGGTCCGGCATCATAAAACTTACAAGATCACACGAAGAAATATGTGTTCCTCAATATTTTAAATCTTTTGTGCAAATTTGCTCCATTTTGTATATTTTACTCGACTTCAAAATACATTACCCCAGGATTTTTCTGTAAGAATGTAACCTTACGTCACGGGCTTTTTTAAAAAATAAGCAAAGCAATGGCTTGAAACTCATGTGCAAAATCCTGCCTAGTAACAGCTACAAGATGGTGTGCTTAGATTTCATGCACTGAAACATTAAATGGTATAAAAAAGTTAAAAAGTGTGTACTGTAACCCACGTCACAGGTAACCTACGTCACAACGTCACTAAGACCGCGTTTTGAAAGCGTTGACGTCATTTGATTAAGCAGCGCTTCATAGAAAACCCCTTTCTTCCAAAAAAGCAAAGAAAAACATTTTGAATTGAAACCAGCCAAAATAATCAAATGTCAGTTGATTAGTAAATGTGCAATGCTACGCATGTAAAAAAAATCGTATGCGACATCGTCCTTCAACATATATAAATAACGTCATAAAATACGCCATTTCTAATTTTTAGGTTATGTCTCTAAACATGGTTGGTATTCCATAATCTAAAACTATTATCTGAAAAAATATTTTAAAACTTTGAAGCAGATATAATGAGCATTATGGTCGTGTTTTTTTCTTGAATTCTGGCATGGTTGTATATATGGCCATTTTTTTCCGCGAATGGCCCAGCTTAACTGAGAACGTCTCTCAGGTATTATAAATGTATAAAGCTCTGACAAAAATTATGTACATCCAGTCTCACCTTACCCTTCAGTGTTTTCCCTCAACATGTTAAAAATAAGTAAATAAAAAAAATAAATGAAAACAAAAAATAAACAATTATGATAAATGGGCATTATAAGAAAATAAACTGTTTCTGGGGACATTTCCACAAGGGATCGTTTTATGATATGATTTTACAAAATCCCAGCTGGGGCGCATGTGTACTGTATTTGATAGCCATTCTGGAAATTCTATCTTATTCAGCCATAAAGACAAGTGTTACGATCCATTATAAGAACCATCTTGCTGAAGTGGTTCTAATGAGGGGTCACAACATGTGTTTATGAAGCCCACTGATGCTGGTGCAATGTTTATAATTGGACTGTGTTTTTAATTTTTCATTCCAGTATAGTTATCAAAACTGATACAAAGAAAAACAAATATTCAACTTTCCATATAAAGTGCAGGGTCTAGCATTAAGCAGGATATGACACATTCATTTTTCTGTGTATGGACACTATGGTATATTATAAAGACCTTTCTGACATAAAGAATGTTTTTTTTTTGTTTTTTTTTTGGTGGCGGGTGGGGGAGGGGGTGGGGCAGGTGTAGTCGGGGGGGGGGATAATCCCTCACTCAACTGCACTCCTTTACAGTCATGACCCATCAGTCAATGTCTGTCATCAAAGTTTTCTCTCTATGAACTATATATTGATAGGAAAAATCATTTTATAGGTATGTAATACAACTGTTTTCGAATTTCTTTGCTTTGCCCAGAAGCTGCAAACAAAAACTGGGCTAAATGGAATGAAAAAAAAATATTTTCAGTCAATAGTATCATTTCTATTGGTATACATTATGGGATTCAAGCTAAAAACATCAAATGTAATTTTTGGCATAAATTTTACTGGGTATATTTTTTTCATGCCTCCCCCCCCTCCCCAATCTCCCCCTCCCTTAGAGGGTCCGGCCCATGTTAAAAAGGATTATTTTAGTTTGTTTCTTGTAAAAAAAAAGGTTTAAAACCACTTCGAGACCGAAGAGGAGGCTATTAGCTCACCTGAGCCAAAGGCTCAGAGGTGAGCTTATAGGATGGGAGTCTAGCCGTCGTCCGTCCGTGCGTGGGTGCGTGGGTGGGTGCGTCAACACTTTCAAACATAAATATCTCAGAGACCAGTAGGCCGATCGCAATCAAATTTTATCTGAAGCATCATTGGGGTGGGGGAAAGGCTGCATTAGGTTTTGGTGCAGATCAGCTCAGAACTCTGGTTTCCATGACAACAGATAGACCCCATAGGGTTTTAATGGGGAAAATGGCGTCATCACGTTTTCTCGACTGTTTTTGATTAGATCAATATCATACTCGCAGGTAATGATGACATACATAAGAGCTTGGATGAGTTCGAAATTTGGCCGGATTCGAGCACAGACTACGGAGTTAGCTGCCCTTGAGCGTTTGAAAAAAATCCCATAGTGTTATAATGGAGAAAAAAACGTCATCACATTTTCTCCACTATTTTTCATCGGATCCTTTTCATACTTGCAGGTAATGAGGATATGCATAAAAGCTTGGATTAGTTTGAATTTCGGCTAGATCCCACCACTGACTATGGAGTTACCTGCCTTTGAGCGTCCAAAAAATCAATGTCATCACTTTTTCTTGGTTTCTACTGATCCGATCCTTTTCAAACTTGCAGGTAATGAGGAAATGCATCATATCTTAAACAAATCCAAATATTGGCCAGATCAGGCCAACCACTACAAAGTTAGCTGGCCTTGAGCATCGGAAAAAAATCCCATTGACTTATAATGGTGAAAACAACTTCATAAATATCTCAGAGACCAGTGGGCCGATTGCAATCAAATTTTATCTGAAGCATCATTGGGGGGGGGGGGGGTGCATTAGGTTTTGGTGCAGATCAGCTCAGAACTCTTGTTTCCATGGCAACAGATAGCTCTCATAGGAATAAAATGGGGAAAAAAATGGTGTCATCACGTTTTCTCGACTGTTTTTGATTAGATCCGTATCAAACTTGCAGGTAATGATGACATGCATAAGAGCTTGGATGAGTTCGAAATTTGGCCGGATTCGAGCACAGACTATGGAGTTAGCTGCCCTTGAGCGTTTAGGTCAAATCTTAGAAAAAGCTTGTGTACACTCTAGAGGGCACAGTTATGATCCAATCTTCATGAAACTTTGTCAGAATGTTTATCTTTATGAAATCTAGATCAAATTTGAGACTAGGCCATGTCAGATCAAAAACTAGGTCACTAGGTCAGATTTTAGAAAAAAAACATGTGAATACTCTAGAGGGCACAGTTTTGTTCCAATCTTCATGAAACTTTGTCAAAATGTTTATCTCCATCACATCTAGACCAAGGGTGTAACTGGGTCATGTTGGATCAAAAACTAGGTCACTAGGTCAAACCTTAGAAAAACATTGTGTATACTCTAGAAGGCACAGTTTTGTTCTGACATTCATGAAACTTTGTCAGATTGTTTATATCCAAGAAATCTAGGCCAGGTTTGAAACTTGGTCATGTGGGATCTAAAACTAGGTCATTAGGTTAAATTTTAGAAAAACCTTAGGTACACAATAAAGGGTTCATTTTCCATTGAATCTTTGTGAAACTCTGTCTGTTGTACGTATGGATGTCTCTGAGGTTAAGTTCACAAGATACTCAGGTGAGTGATCCAGGGCCATCATGGCCCTCTTGTTTATCTATTTTTTTACTCTGTTATTTGGCAGATAATCCCAAAATGTATTTATTGCTGCATAAGCTATTCATGGCATATAAGGGTCTTATCATTTGGTAAAGGGTTATTATAGATTTTGTTAAGAAAAACAAAATGAAAACAATCTTACTGTAATGGATTTTTTTATTTCATGGCATATGAGTACACAGTTAGGCCTGAATATGTTATGTACCGAATCTCATTAAAACTTGTTCAGATTTCACAGAATGTAGTCTGGAGCAATTGCACGTATGAAGTTGTAGCTCAGCTGGTTACATGAGGTTTGACTGTCTCATCAGTGTGTGTGTGTCGGTGGTGGCAGGGTGGGATGGAGATGCACAGGAGGAGTGTGTGCCGTGGGGGCGGGGGCAGAGGGGAGCTGAAGGCCGGGGGGTGGGGACAGGGGAGCTGATTGCACGGTTGTCGGCTCTTAGAAACAAGTGGACATTTACATTTACATTGTATAATTCATTCTATCATTCCTTCTTTTAATCTTTACTAGTTCGAGAAAGTAGAAATTATTGTTAATTACACCAAAGGTCAGCATACAAAACAGTCAACACTAGCACGCGTTCGGAATTTCCAGCTTCCAATATTGATCGATTTCTACGTCATCAGAGCTTCTCCCGTTATATTACCTCGCAAGAAGGACGACAAGCGTCCCAGCTATGAAAAGTTTACAATGTCCCCGAAATCGGTTTGTGGGACAATTTTCTTTGCAAAATAATCTGTCTAGGGTTGGGGGGTCTTCGGTTTATACGAACCGGGTGCATCAGATTGTGTCCATTATTTTCTATTTTAGGAAGTTCACTGGGGTCTTGAAATAATTTCAAACTAACAATAATAGCCAAAAGATTTCCCTGATTCGTGTTCCTAGTAGTGTCAGTCATCGTAGTGACAATAACAAGTGGCATAATTAGGTGCAGCTTTTACTGAATTTTCGCCGCCATTTTGTTGGGGATTATTTTTTGTGCGTTGACGACTGCTCAGAAACTGATTTACTCAAATGTGATGAGTCTGCGTTCCAACTGGACGCATAATATATTTGGTAACACATATCGTTCAAGTTTATCATATAAAGTTTCCTTTTAAAAGGAAAGGCTTGCCAAGTTAGCGCTTTGTTTTTGAAATACATGTAGTTCAATGTTTGTGGTATTTTGTGGTTTATGGTTTGTGGTCTTGGGAGATGGTATCTTTCTTCATTTAAAAACGTCCACAACTGTAGTAACAATGAGGTTACGCTACATTCTGGTTGTTCTGACAATCATATGATAACCTTCAGTGAAAAGGTCAATTTTTGTAAATACGATCAAACACCTTGTCTGTAAAACCAGTAAATGCATTTAAATAAGGCTGTTGGCAGAGACCCTGATCTGACTGTTCCAACCAGTAGTCTAATTTGGATATACACTCTACACTGTTTGTACAGGCATAACGACTATTGTTGAAATATTTCAGTCCAGGTTTTACAAACTCCAGAGTCCAAAGTCCAGGTTTTACAAAGTCTGAAGTCCAGGTTTTACACACCCCGAAGTCCAGAGTCCAAAGTCCAGAGTCCAAGTCCAGTCCATATTTTACATAATACCCGCGAATTGCGCATGTCGTTATTTGACCTTATTTGACAGTGGACAATCAAGAAACATTCAAATACACCGGATAAATAAATAAAAAAAAAATAATAACTCATGTTTTTAGTGAGGCAAAGATGCTAGACATGTTCGATTATTTGGTGTGCCAGATTGTGGCGGGTCGTTATTTTTCGGTGCTTAGGTAAAAAAAAAACAGTCAAACGAAGTTGCGCCCCGTAGACGCTCTCCATATATTGGTTCTCCACTTGCAATTATGAACCATTCTCGAAGCTGGGAACAAATCAGCGTCTTCCGCTGGAGTGCGCATGACAGGAAGTCATAACCTGTCTGAATACATAGGCTTGCCGCAGAAGCGGCAAGCCAATAAAAAACTGAAGCACACTATGTATACTCGTAACTCAACTGTACATCGATATTGGCTCTCTTGGTCACCGAACTGATTTCTTGTGCAGAAAAATCATGATCTTGAGCTTCAGTCAAACGGCAAGTTAACTTATTTCTCGTCTAATTCCATGAAGTTTAAAGCGCTTTTCATAATGATTTGTGTGTATACATTTTTACCATGGATAGAACTGTGGAGACTTTAATCAAAATATTTCAAGGAGTACTATATGAACCGCGACACGACAAAACCAACAAAGTGGTTGTGCGCCCAGCGCAGACTCAGATCAGCTTGGGCATCCGCCCAGTCTGATCAGAGTCTTCGCTGTCCGCATAAAGGTAGCTTAGTCCCTTGGCTACCCTTTAAGCGCTTAGATAAAGAATCTGATCAGATTGGGCGAATTCCCAAGCTGATCTGAGTCTGATCTGGGCGCACGACCACATTGTTGGTTTTCTCGTGTTACGGCTCAATTACCGGTATATAATTCTCAATGTAAAAATTTTCATCATCAAAACTGTTAAATAGGTTAAGCATCAATGTCTACAATAGGCAACGATGCCTAACCTATCTATTAGTTTTGATGATAAAGAACTTATACATTTATTAAGAATTGAAAATTGAATGTTCAGCGTTCATCGTGTGATGAAGCCAGTGGGTGGAGCTAAAATTACATGAAGCGCGAAGCGCTTCTTGTAGAAAAACTTTTAGAGACCACCACTGGCCTCTTCACACGATGAACGCTGAAAAATCAAATTTTTATTCTTATATTTACAGTTTGTTTTTAGGCTCTTCCTCTGCTGTTTTCGTGTTAATTAAATGAAGAATATGCAAAATATGCGTCGAAGAAAAGACAGAAACGATGTATTCGGTCATTGCGTTAAACAGCCGTCGCCATAACATGGCGTCAATCGAACGTTACTTGGACCAATCAAGACGTTTATTTACCTTAGACGTCGCTTGACGACAACGTCATATGATCAACTGTCGTTCATCGGTGTATGAAGCCAGTTGCTCTATACCGTTACCTATGTGAAGTCAGTGGAAAGTGTAAATATTAGACAGTGATCTTCTAACTATTTTGAGCATGATATGTTTTCCTTTTGCTGTTTGAGATTTTCACTGCTTTCTCATTTGGTGTCATGGGTGCTTTGTAAATGTGGTCTTAACTTTAACTACATATTCAAGTACATGTAAGAGTTTCAAAGCGTATCGAAGTTTGGAGCAAACGAGATATTCCAGGTAAAATAAGCAAACATAAATAGGCAGAACGTCTGAAATATAAACGTAACTATACCGAATTTAGTGCGACAGACGGGGGTTTCCTTATTTAAGTACTTCAATGTCGCTTAACCCTAAAGAGTTTGAAAGAAGAAAAAGAAAAAAGTGATGGGCGGGTTTCGGCAACCGGTAAACTGAAACCGGTAATTTTAGTAATTTTATACTTAACACGTTGTCATGCCTCCCGCCAAGAACGTTTTTGTTACACCTGTGCAGTTTGAAAGTAAAACGATCAATGGACGGACGGACGAACGTTTGTCATTGGCCGGATAATACTCCGTTAGTTTACCTTTTCATGACATATCTAGGTATTTACTAATTTTTTTCAATTTCATGCAAGAATTGCTTATGATTCCCGATCCTTGGAGTGACAATGTCATTTATTGAAGTGCAAGGCTAAGGTTAAAATCTTTTTACAACTGTAAAACGAAAACAGTTATTCAAGTGCCAACATTGTTAATGATAAATGCCTTCCTTTGAAGTAAATAGGAAGTGATATAGAAGTTAACATATTTACATTTCTACTTTTCAATAATTTTTTTGGCAATTAGAGCGATATGATATGCGTTTTATAACTAATAATTATATCAGGGAAGAGTAATCATATACTAGTTAAGCAGGCAATGCTAGAAATTAAGACGAATGATCTTCACCTAATATATATACATATATAAAAGAGAGGTATATTCATAAGTTTGTCGTGGCTTATATTTATATAGGTGACGCCTTCAATTTAATAACATTTAATGTGTGTGGGTAAATACTCAGGGGAAGCAATTCGACCACATTTATTTGAGCCGCGACACGAGAAAGCCAACAAAGTGGTTGTGCGCCCATCGCAGACTCAGATCAGCCTGGACATCCGCACAGCCCGATCAGACTCTATTTCAAGTGCTTAAAGGGTAGCTAGGGGTCTAAGCTACCTCCATGCGGACAGCGAAGGCTCTGATCAGACTGAGCAGATTGCTAGGCTGATCTGAGTCTGCGTTGGGCGCACAACCACTTTAAAGTTTTCACGTGTCGCGGCTCCATTTTTCCTTCCTTTCCAGTGGGGACCAAACTCTTTAAGGACGCTCCTCAAGGACTCCGTTTCGTTGTCCGAGAAAGCAAACAGGAAGAACGACAAATTGCCAATGACGGCAACTTTAAGATAGGTGGTTACCCGTACAACTTCTTAGCGTTGACAATGATAAAGCAAGTCCGATTTATTCACTTCTTTCTTAAATTTGAATTTGTATGCCTATTTAATCGATCTTATTTTGTAAGTCTATATTTCAGATATAAAATCTTGAGACGATAGATTTTGTGATTGAGTTCGTTTGCATTATAGTTTTAAGCCTCTTAATTTAGACAGATCTTTCTTAAGCAAGCCGGGCCGGGTAGCGCAATCGGTAGGGCACCTGACTAGTAAGTCAGAGGTCCTGGGTTCGAATCCCGGTCTGGCCACATACTTTCGTTTCTCCTTCCGCTGATTCAAGAAGGGCAGTTGTCAGTTACTGGCGAAAGAATGTGCACTTAGTACTGGTTAACCGCTTAGGAGGTCTAAGCCTGCCCAGGAATAGTGTGGTTAGGTTAACTGACCGTCCCGAAATGACCTTAGTTGTTTACCGTGGACGTTAAGCATCAAATCAACCAACCAACCAACTTAAGCAAGCGCCCCAGGGAAGGGCTTAAACTGTTTGCTTAAAAGCAGGTGCTTGTTTAATACAGGCCAGTTCACACCAAAAGCCGTACTTTGGAATATGAGATTTAGGCATTTTAAGACTGGTTTTTGCTTTATAGTTGCGGCTACAATTCATTCTCCATATTCATAAATGTGTAAAAGATTCCAAGTCCTGATGGTGGCCCCGAAGTTGCTTCTACGTAGGTTGGAGCTTGGTCATCCTTCTTTATCAGGTTTATCAGGCGAGATCAGAAACAGCGTAGGAATGGCGAGGCTTGCCGAGCGAATCCGACGTTTCTGATCGAGCCTGATGCACTTGATATCAAAATACACTAACATGGTTTTCTATTTATCATGCATCATTAGAAAATTTTATGGCGTAAAGAGAGTGAAACAAATGAAAAGCAAACGCAGTTTTGTCCGATTTTGTTGACGTCGGGAATGCGTTGTGACGTAAATTGGTGACGTCATTTAATTAAACAATAGAACGTTGGTATCACGGTCAACGTCAGTATGTAGCCAATCGTCTTCAGATATCGCTTCTTAAGGCATCGCCTGATAACATTCGCTCAAGCGCATTTATAAAGTGACATGATATAACATCATGCTATCATACACCTGTTATCAGGTGAATTTTGCAGCAGATGTATGATAAATCTCGGCATTTACTCCTGATTTATATATTGCTGTTTTGATCCATTGGTAGGTTTGAAATCCTTCTCAGAGACCGAATAACTTGTATATGTTTGAACTACAACAGCATCCATGATGAGGGTTACGCGCTGGTACTCTTCCAATGATTTATTGACCGTTCCAAGGCGGTGCTACTCTTGTGGCTCTGTGGTTCATTTTAATTGTCAGTATACTGCGACTTTCTGCTAGTCTTTGACTTTCTGTACTTACCGTATACGCGGTAATTTTCGCGGGTTCAAACTTTAGCGTTTGGGGTGCCAAAAAAAAATAAACATTATTTTTCGCGATTTTTTTTGGGCGGTTAGCAACATGCGCAAAAATCAAAATTGCTTGATTTTAATTTGAGCTAGTTCTTTCAATAACCTGCAGCCGCAGGTTAATGAAAGAACTGGCTCAAATGAAAAGTACCAGACTTTACCGAAGCAAACAGAAACAGAATATATGGACGCTGTGTCTACTGATGATACTTTGTAAAAAACAGGAAATTATTTCACCAGTTTAATATTCGCGGTTTCTAAGTGACCGCGAAATTTGGAACACCGCGAAAAGTATCGCATTTACGGTAATTGGGACAGCCTCAGTGTCATCACTTGGGAAAGATCTGTGTTGCAACACAGTATAACACTGCACGAGGGGAGGTGGGCCCTGGAAGTCACAGGGTATGTTTCCCAGGGAAATAGCCTGTCAGATTCATTGTTACTCGATCGGGCTAGGGGTTACACTAAGCAAACTTTGCATGAATCCGTACGATACCATCACCTGTGGTTTTATATAGAGACAAAGTGCCACAATGAGAAAATGAGCCGTGACACGAGAAAACCAACAATGTGGTTATGCGCCCAGTGCAGACTCAAATCAGCCTGGGCATCCGCCCAATCTGATCTGATTCTTCGCTTTGCGCTTATAGGGTAGCTAATGGTCTAAACTACCTCCATGCGGACAGCGAAGACTCTGAACAGACTGGGCGGATGCCCAGGCTGATCTGAGTCTGCGCTGGGCGCACAACCATATTGTTGGTTTTCTCGTGTCGCGGCTCAAATGTATAATAGCTAAAAACGTGTATATCTGATTTGGATGAAGTTTTTTTAGCATTTTTATTACAACAAAATGCACCCTAGGATTTTTTAAGTATGGGTTATCACCCCTGAAATGCAAAGTTCATGTGGAAAATAGGCAATCTCAGACTTTGTTTTAATAACTTTTACTTCTGATTATTGATATGTTCCAATAAAAAGTCAAATAATAAAATGCAAGGTTTGCATATGAATTAACCTTCCCTTCTATAAAAAAAATCAACATAGGGCATTGTTAATGACATGCATTAGTGTCTGTGGATAGGGATTTTAGATGGCGGAAATTGGGGTTGGGGATTTGAAGGAATTATTGCCCTTACGGGATTGTAACTACTGTTTCTATTTCATTGTAATATGAAAAATTAACTGGTAATTATGAGATACAGATTTAAATAAACGGACTGGCTATTGCCAGTCGACTAGTAAAAATGGCGTTTAACCACTTGCCAAGGAGGCCGGGTCTAATTTTAGTATGATTTGCATATCAATGCCTTAAACAATTTTTCGGTCATAACACAGATGAATCACGCGTTTTTACGGCTCTTTTAATAGATTCAGTCATGTCGCGCACATGGAAGGGTGATAATGAAAGTTTGAGTGCACTGGAATCCCATTAACGATTCAAAAGAAATCCACTTCCATCGGAATTCAATCCAGACCACTTCCTTAGCATGCCAGTGCTTAACCCATTGACATAAAGAGGCTTCTCAGAAACTCAAGGCCATACTTCCTTACTACGTATGCAGCTTTGAACTTTATATTAGAATGCCACTTCTTAACCTTTAAATTTATAATAATTAAAAAAGCATCGTAGACGACTGAGACACCCCGCCACTGCAAACCTATTTCACTCCTTGACTTTATTATGGCAGGAGCAGCGAACCCCATTGAACAAGTTTTTTGTCATAAGAAGACACTTTCATTTCCCTGAGCACTTGATGAAAGCTTCTGAAAAATCCCTGTCCACTCTGAACACATACATTTTGTGATTTTATGTACCTGTTCACTCTGAACACATACATCTAGTGCTTTTATATCCCTGTTCACTCTGAACACATACATCTAGTGATTTTATAAATGTATATGGTGTCAGAAACGATCAAAATGCCCATTAACAATTCCAAGCGAGACATCCTTGATACAAATGCATATGCAAAATTTGAGAAAAAAAATCCGTTCATAAATACTTAAGTTATCGGACGGAAACGAAGTGCGGACGGACGGACAGACGGACGTATGTACTACGGACGGACGGACAGACACACCGACAGCCAACGTAAAAACATAATACTCCGCCACTAACGTGTGGCGGGGTATAAAAAGCTGGGAAAATACTAGAAATACCAACTAACTGGCAATAGCCGTTTCACGTTAAAATGGCTAATGCGAGTCGACTGGCAATAGCGATTTTGACGTGAAATGGCTGTTACCAGTCGACTGTCAATAGGATGTTAACGTAAAATGGCTATTACCAGCCGACTGGCACTAGACCTTTCCTTAAATAAATTGAATACTATGTGATTGTTTACAAATCTGCGAAGGGTTCAGCCATCCAATACAATCCAAGATACAGGTTTGTACTACTATAATTTACTTGTTCCTCCATTGTTTGCCTCTACGTGTTCTAGGGAGCAACTTCTGTACTTCAAAAGTTGACCCCAATTGAAGACGACGAAAAAATTGAAAATGACAGAGTTGCTTCCCCTAAAAGTGTATCAATTTACCTTGAACCTTTCCAATTATTTCATTGAAAAAAAAAACAACAACAAAAAACAACAACAAAAAAAAACAACAACAAAAAAACAACAGCAAAAAACTTTAACCCTTTTCAAACATTTCGACCCCATAACAACCATCGAACAAAATAACTAGAATGCAGTTGACTAGCCACATATACTAGAGCTCACGCTTATCTGTGATTCTTTTATGCTAATCGCTACAGAGTCATATATGACGAAAAGAGCCAAGTCTTAAAATGGATTGCAAAAAACATTTCTGTTTAATTTTATTTATGTTTCAGACTCGGTAATTGTTCATGAATGGGGACATCTGAGATGGGGACTAAAGGATGAATACCCAACTATTATAAGGCCGGTAATCAGCAGTCCCAATCTAATTAGCTTTGAAAATCCTACAATTGTACAAAAAGTTGAAGATAAAATAAGCTTCTATCAAGATGATGGCATGTGGAAACCAGTGAGGTATTTACATTTCGTTCTGGACTCATCTGAGCACATTGTGGTCATGGGTAGCTACTGGGATCCTTCACCATGCTTCATCCGTCTACACTTTTCTTAGCAAAGAATCTTTTAAAATACTTGTACGCCAAACTAAATGAACTTTTACATAATTCTTTTAATATAGTCCGCTACCATCACATTTGTTAAAATTAAATGAGTCCCAGCAGACTGTGGTTGCTATTGAAATCAAACGAAATTGATAAAAAAAAATTATTAAAAGATAATAGTATTTGATAGGAGCGTTTCCTGGGTGATTCTCTGCAGAAATATTTCAAGACATTTCTCCCTCCGTATAAGTTTTAGGCTTGCAAGTGCGGATGTCCTCTGTGTGATGCTCAACTGAATGTTTGGCGCATTTATCCTCTATGATGGCTTCGTAATCTTTATACTGGCTGGCGTACATGTAACCGTACCACTTAAGGCAGCACCATCATGCTTTTCTAGGGTTTCAGATATGACACTCTTGATAAGAAGTTGTAAAAAATGTGATGAAAACAACATCGGGAAGGTTTGCTCTAGAATAACACCGCTAAAATCGGGCCATACACTGCTGAGGTTGAGCTTTTTCCCTTGCAGCTGTTCCGGTGACTTGACAGGCCATACAAGCACATCATGTAGAACAGGCAATGCGGTTGGAAATTGTGATCAAGAGGACACAAGCAGGATGATAGCCGAAAACTGCAAGTTTTGTCCAGACATGATACAGAGATCAAATGCCTCTATTATGGGCTTCCAGTACATTCCTAGCGTGCGTTTGTATTTTCGGGTCTTGTGTAGTTCTTCTCTAGGAGAACTCATATTGGCTGACAATCTAAAATGCTGATTAAAGGATTTGTTTAAGCCTTGCACGCGACATTTTGTGCTGCATACAGGGACGTAAAACATTACATTATAATCACGAACATTACATCAGTTAATATGAGGCTTAGCAAAACAAAAAATGCAAGAACCTAAAGATCTTTATCATATGACGTCGCATCTGAGAGTGTAATAAAGCCATGCATTAAATGCGATAATCCACTAGTGGATTAAATATGCAAATTACGTCGTCACGTTATACGTTGACGTCTATAAAAACATCGCGTTTTCTAATGGCAAAATAGTGACGTTTTAGTGCAAATTTTGCTGATAAATGCGATTTTAGTGTCATATGATAAATAGAATCTTGCATTCGTGCTCCTGTATTATTGAATTTATTAAACTCGTTGGGGAAAACCGATAAGATGCTCGGCAAAGCCTCGCATCTTATCTTTTTCCCCAACTCGTTTAATAAATTCAATAATATATGAGCACTCATGTAAGATCCTCTATTTTCGCAATCGTGCAGTGCACTATTCTGATTTGTAAGACGATATTAAAGACCTGACATTTTCACACGCCACATTGTTCCCTCCGCTGTTTATGACAGAACAAATAGTACTTTCTAAGTAATACTGATACATATGACAGGTACATCGAAAGCAGTATTCAAATGCTAACTGAAAAAAAAATAAAAGACGCATAGAGTAAAGTAATAGAATTAGGTAATGGGCATATGTTTCCGTCACTAAGTAGGATGGATGAATGTCTAACAATTTCACGTTTACGTCCTTTTCAATAGTATTACAGCCATTTCAGGACAATGGGTGGGTGAAAGTGAGAGGCTTTGTGCAATGGAATTTCGTTTACGGCTGAAAAGATCTCCAACCCCCCACCCCTGCCCTTCGCCCAACAGGAGTCCAACCCGGACCACTAGCTTAGATGGCCAGCGCTTAACCCAGTGAACTACCTGATCGCCTCAGTACATAGACTGAGTTGTTTACAGTATCAAACACGTGTTCAGACAGCCCATTGTGTCAAGTAGGAGCAGCAGGTTGCTCCCAAGTAAAGAGACTAACAACAAGAATACGCGCGTGACCTAAATTATATTCTAACACAGCGTGCCTATAGAAGCTATGGAAGGTTTCCGTGTTTTATTCTGCAACAATTCACTGTCTCGGAGCGCGAGAGTCTAATTTGCACTACTGACGTAATATTGTGACGTTTTGAGCCGTTAGACGGTGTTAGGTCTCTTTTCCTTTCTAAAATCGCCATAAAAACGTACATTAACCTTAGATACAGTTACGAATATTGGCGGGAGCATTAACGCGCTAGTAGGAAGGTTGGGAGAGTTTGAAGGAATAGAATACTTCTTCAGCGTTTTTAAGCGTTAGAATCGAAATAGTTCAGCTCTAGAGTATTGAATTGTTGAGTAATAATTCACTGTTTGTCAGTCAGTTGTAAGTAGATATATCACGAGCGCGGGCGGGAGTGATATATCTACTTACAACTGACTGACAAACAGTGAATTATTACTCAACAATTCACTGCTAGAGTTGATCTATTTCTTAAATATTACATGGCTCTATTTTGATTATAAATGTCTTGAAGTATAAAATGGTTACTGGAAATGACTTTATATTTAAGCATTTAGTGTTCTGTCAACTTCTGTTACTTATGACATTGTATCTTATATATGTATGTAATTTATTGCTAAAACCAAATAATATTTCACGCAGGGCACGTTCAACACAACTACTTGAGTGAACTCGAGAGCAATACCCAAGTTTCCCTCGGGCTATTCGAAGAGCCGCGACACGAGAAAACCAACAAAGTGGTTGTGCGCCCAGCGCAGACTCAGATCAGCCTTGGCATTCGCCCAGTCTGATCAGACTCTTCGCTTAGCGCTTAAAGGGTAGCTTAGGGTCTAAGCTAGCTCCATACGGACAACGAATACTCTGATCAGACTGGGCGGATGCCCAGGCTGATCTGAGTCTGCGCTGGGCGCACAACCACTTTGTTGGTTTTCTTGTGCCGCGACTCATATGTTGTTTTCCCGGGGGCTACTCATATCTTCGATCAGACAGAGGAAAACGTGGGTGTGCTCGGGTTTATTCATTAATCATGCCAAACGTACCTACTGTGAGCGCAGACTGTATCATTTCATCTGCAGGTAACAGAATTTTGTGACAAAGATGATCCAAATACTCCAGAATACATGCGCCATAATAGTAAAGCCAATAGTGAACAAAATAAATTTTGCGACGGAAAGAGTGCGTGGGAAATCATGAGAGAACATGACGATTTCAAAGACGGTAAGTTTTCAACCACAGACAAAAACGTTTGAGACCTTGCTCAAAATTTTACCCATGACACACAAATATGTGCTAACAAATTGGCAAGTGCGCCCAACGAAGACTCAGATCAGCTTAACCCTTAGCTACGCTTTAAGCGCAAAGAAAAGACTCTGATCAGACTTGGCGGATACCAAGGCTGATCTGAGTCTTCGCAGGGCGCACATGCAACTTTGTTGGTTTTCTCGTGTCGCGGCTCATATCCAAACAGCACAGGCACAGACATATATATGTATGTCTTAGCACGCATGTAGTCTGACATGTACTTTATTTGTTTGCACGACATATATGGACCCGGAAAAAAGTTCCGCAACTGCTGTTGCTAGGATTGTGTCAACAATTGCACTTTGGCGCTCATTAAGTCCAAGGTCTGACTGCTGTTTCAGCCAGACTCTAGCTAATAAAGCATATATCGGGATTATAACAACACCTGGTAGAAAGTACATGGCAGCTACCCAACATGAACACCTCTGGGTGACTCATAGTAACAGGCTCTCTAGTTGAGGGTAACGGGCATTTGTTTTGACGATCCGCATAGTTAGTTGATTGTTAATAATATAAATTCTCATTTAGTAGGGCAAGTTCCTTTATTAAGCTGCTAAGGCAATCCCTCGTTTCCGCCATTTATGTCTCGACTGTGACTAGTACAAGTGACACACAGGTATTACTTTTTCGCTGTCGTCGTCGTTGGCGGTGGTGACGAAAACGTTGCGCCGAGCATTTTGGTTTAGCTCTGATTTGTAACAGTGCGCAGACAGGCGAGACAGCGCATTCTGTGGAAATGGTTAAACATACTAATTTAGCTTATTCAGTTACTGTAAAACGCTTAGTTTGGGCGTTTACTAAATTTTGGCTATATTGGCGATTAGGGCGAAGAACGCTAAAATATAATTCCTCAAAAATTAAATATATTAAATGCAAATACATACATACATGTACAGCATAAGGGAAGTTCAGATAAAAAGGTGTATTTAAAGTGTATTATACATTTTTATACCTTTTAGTTTAACTGTACATTGTGGCATCCCATTAGAATGCCTCGACGAGGCGATTCTAATAGATGCCACAATGTATAATTAAATAACAAACTTAAGTAAGAAAACTTGTTACAAATTTACATCAAATTGTCTTCATCAACTTGAGTGATGGAATGTCATGACCGCCAAAATTAAACGGCGCCAATATGTTATTTTCATTAAACCGCGAAGTTTTGATGCCATGGAAATTACAATGTAAGTGTTTTACAGTAACATACATATACATACATGAACAAGTAAGATATCAGTACAAGCTATGGGATTAGAACGAAAGCGATATGTTTATCGAGTTCTTTTCTCTACTCTCTACTAATTCTGTGCAATTCTCGTGGCAACAGAAATTTTATTTTTTGATGTTTTCATCCGTGAATGAGGAACTAAAATCTTAAAGAGTTCCTTCAAGAGCAGATAAAATATTCAGAAGAAGGAACATGGGTCAGACTACGTAGTTTCGGCTAATAAAGCCTCATCAGTGACCCTGACAATGTAGAAAATGCTTACTGTAATTTCTTAAATTCATTTGGAAAGTCAATTCAAGAACTGCATAGTATCAAAAAGGGTCCAAATGATTTAAAAATAATGATCTTGAATAAGAGTCTAAATCAATCTAAAATGCCAAAAAGGGGTCTAGTTTTACAGGAAAAACTTTGATTCTCTAGGCGCAAAGTCTTTTCCTTTTGGTGATTACGCAGTCGTGTACGATGCATTTATTCCATCTGGGCCCATTTGTTCAAAACTAACGACGTCATTAATTAATGTTTCTTTAAAATTTCAAACATTAATATTTCAAGGACGCCAATATTTTTGTTGAAAAAATGTGAGAAGCTTTAGCACTGCAAAAACTTCTCACATTTTTTCAACAAAAATATCAGTGTGTTTGGTTATGAAGTTATAAAACACTTAAAGAGTTGACCTCTTAACGAGCTCGTTAGGCTAACGGTGCTTTGAACAACTGGGCCCTGGTGTTTAAGGCCCCATGTGAAAATTGATTATGTCGGTTCCTGATCGGTGCCTTCACATCTGTTTCGATCATTCATTGGTTTTGCTGAGGCTGAGCACCTTCCGGAAAACGAACATAAATGAGTCACGACACGGCAAAACAAACAAAGTGGTATTGCCCCCAGCAAAGGCTCAGATCAGCCTGGGCATCCGCGCTGAAAGGGTAGCTAAGCAAACATAAATGAGCCGCGACACAAAAAAAACGACAAAGTGGTTGTGCGCCCAGCGCAGACTCAGAGCTGCCTGGGCATCCGCCTAGTCTCATCAGGGTGATCGCTGTCCGCATGGAGGTAGCTCAGACCCTTAGCCACCTTTCAAGTGCTTAGCGAACAGTCTGATCAGACTCAGCCGGTGCCCAGGCTGATCTGAATCTACGCTGGGCGCACAACCACTTTGTTGTTTTTCTCGTGTCGCGGCTAAAACAGTTAAACTGTTTTATTAGCTTCTGCATATGTTGTATTCCACGCAATGCTGGCTTGTGCAGTTCATTCCCAATGGTGTTTTGATTGGATTTGTGGTTTAATTGTGAGAGTTCCTGACTGTAAAGTTGATTGCGTTTTTTTTGTTTTGAAAAAATAAATTGCGAAATAAAATTTGTATCGACTTTTAACAGGTAACAACCCACCATCGATTCAGGAAGTACCGCCACCGCCTGAGTTTCAGATTTTTCAAGAAAGTTCCGACAGAGTCAGGGTTCTTGTTCTAGATACTTCTGGAAGTATGAGGGTAAGCTAATACATAATATCAGCCGCGACACGACAAAACCAACAATGGGGTTTTGCGCCCAGCACAGACTCAGATCAGCCTGGGCATCCGCCCAGTTTGATCAGATTCTTTGTTAAGAGCTCAAATGGTAGCTAAGGGTCTAGGCTACCTCCATGCGGACGGCGAAGACTCTGATCAGACTGGGCGGATGCCCAGGCTGATCTGTCTGCGCTTGGCGCACAACCACATTGTTGGTTTAGTCGTGTCGTGGCTCAATATGCTAGCGGTAAGCTATTTCCTATTAAGGTGGTGATTTGTGGTATATACAAAAATCTCAATAAAACCATATAAAATTATTGTATCTCCCTGAAAATTAGCAGAATTTCTTTGCAGTTTAGAATACAAAATAGAGGGACATGCTGTTTAAAAAAGTGTTTTTATATGAAAAGTTCAAAGGGTAATTTTCTGTGCAAAAATCTGAAAAATAAAATCCGTTGTTGAAAATGTACTTAGCTCTGAAGATACTTTGATGTAGTAAAAAGAGCGTCCTAGCAATTATTTGTTCCAACTCTTTCTCAAATTGTAAGGTAGACCAGATAAAAACAGTAGCTTTTTCCTCAAATGTTGATCATGTATATAAGTGCATGTATAGTGGTTGCAGTCCTTAATACAGGTAGGTCAGTTATACCTATATCATACTCACAGTGTAAATATTACATTACAATGAGCAAGACAGGTGTATTATTGAAATTATTCAATCTTGAAAACAGACTCTACTATGTATTTTTAGACAAACATTTGGACACAGGCCACATCTTTTTTATCTGCGCAGGCTGATAACGTGCAAACAAAATGGAAAAATAATTGCTAGGTCGCTCTTCATAATATACTGAACACCAAAAGAAACGCATACAAGTTCAGGTTTGGTTTTCTTCTGTCAGCTGAATTATGGTTTTAAAACACATATAGCAGAAAACACTACTGACATCTACCAACAATATAAACTTAGCTTCTTGCAAAATTAAACCTTGATTAAAGAGTTATCTCAATTTATCGTGAAACATTCAAAGTTGTTGTAAGAGTTGTCTTTCCTTTGGCAGTATAACAAATTGTTTCCAAAACGCGACTGCAATGTGTATTTATGAAAAAAACGTCGGTTTTATTACCATGGTATTCTTCTCAGGAACATGACAGCAGTTTGAAGTTGAACAATTGTCAAATTATCTTCATTGCTATTAAACAAATAGCAAATTGGGAAGTCCGATAACATCAAAAGTTCTGCAGTGCTACGAAAAATTTCTTTGCAAATCTTTTTTATTGTACTCTTGTTAATTCATTTAATTTCTTCGTATTAATGGTTTCTGTTCTTTTCAAGAAATACAGGGTATTAAAAAGTCTATAGAAATCCAATGGAAAGCCAGTGTTACTGTTTCTACTGCCAACTTTCACCTGACTGTTTCTCGAAAAACGCAATGCTCGATTGCTTTGATTTTTTCGTTGTTTCTTACTCTTTCTGTGGACATTATGTCTGGAGAAAATAATTGGCTGAGCATTTACGGAATTAAAAAATTCAGCTTCTAAAAGTATGGTGACTTTAATTTTAACCCCATCACAAAAGCAAGCGTTCTGGTCTCTAAAGTTTATGGAATATCGATGCGTTAAGGTGCTCATTATGTCGGAATGTCATAAACAATATACCTTAAAATGTTTAAATAAGAGCATATACCTATATCCTCAAATAAATTGGGCGTATACATTGTATGTATTTCTTTTGATGTTCAGTATACATTAATTTATGTTCAGATCTGGTTACATTATCGATAATGATGGTCATTTTTTAGATTTATGCGCACAAAATTACCCTTTCATCTTTTCTTATGTAAATCCTTTTTAACATCAACATGTCCTGCATTTTGGGATTCTCAATTGTGAGAAACAACATAAAGAAGACATCTGCTAAGTTATGGAAATATCTGTTGTATTTTCAGCATTTTATGCAGATTTTAAACTTTGCCCCAAATCAGTGATAATCACCACCTTTACATCTGAACAAGTACGTATTTTCTGACTTTGATGTTAAAGTACGTCTTCATAGGGAACGTTTTTAATTTATTTGTCTGAATCACTGGCAGATTTGGTGAATTATCACGGTGTCAGTCTTCAAGAGTTCTTACAAGCAATCTGCACACCTCTTGGTACACGCCGCACAGGAGGCCGGCGTACTGCTTGAGGTAGACTATGTAAGCTATTGAAGTATTCGGAGACTTTGCCACCCTTCTTGCTTCTTGTCGAGGGGTGGGGGCGTCTTTGGGGATTTCTTTTGCCCTTACTAAAATATTAAGGTATTAAAGGGAAGTCTAATCGGAGCTTATGAGGTGTATATTTGACACAAAATGTAACAGGATTCCCATAACTGTACCCTGTTATCTAAAGAGTAAAGAGGTATGAGCTTTCAATATATAATACTCTATGGACATTTGCCGAACAGTATGTAAGTAGGTTTGGGGCATTCGACTGTAATTCTACAGTAAAATGATGGTGACAATATATTGTATATATTCCATCCAAATACTGAGCATCCTGAAATTCCTGATTAAATATCTGCCCTGTTAATCCAGATCGGTAGTCTAAAGCGCCCCAACCCCCGCTCCTGAGTAATTTCATTGCTGGTGGCCGTCCCAAGATGACACTTCTGTTTTGGTTTATTTATATGCTGTTTGGTGTTGTATGTTCATTATATACTGTTTGTGGTGTTTAGGGCTCTTCCATAGGAAATGGCAGTTCACCTGGCTGTCGCCCGTGATGTACATGTGTTTGATGGGGTCTAATTTTGTGTTGTCTTGTCTCACATTGTGTCTTAGTTTCTGTGAATTTTCCAACTTACGTTAACGGTATGATATATATCATGTATTAGGTAACAAAGAAAGAACACCAGACCATATTACTGTCGAACCGAAAACTACATATTTGTTTTGATCCTCTATTAACACGTGTTCGCCGTGAAAAATTCTGTTTGACATGTTCGCCATGAAAAGTCTGTATATATATACACACACTCTGTGCGACTGATATGGAAAGAGGAACTTCCGCAACACGCGGTACATCAATAAACTTGTATATCATAGATACAGTGAGGCTTTGAGACTTTTTGCAGATATACAGCGGACCTTGGTAACAATGTCTCTCATTCGGTCATGAAAATCGTTTTTTAACGAGTATCACATGGTTTATACATCAGTGTGTCTTTTTGTTTCAGGGTGAGAAAATCGACCAGCTCTACCAGGCTTCTAAGTACCTCATTGAAACGGTCTTACCTCTGGGATCATGGTTAGCCATAGTTGACTTTGACTCTGATGCTGTGGTCTTATCATATCTGAGGCAGATAAATTCAGATATAACGAGAAAAACGCTGGCGTCATTTCTTCCTACCGAGGGTGATGGGGGTACATGCATACCCTGTGGTATTGACTCAGCTTTAGAAGTAAGATACATTTTTATGCATTAATAAAGTTTCGAAATTGTCTATAACGCAACAAATGAAAATATGCTGTCTTACCATAAAAAGAACAAAATTTGAGCCGCGACACGGGAAAACCAACAAAGTGGCTGCGCACCCAGCGCAGATTCAGATCAGCCTGGGCATCCGCCCAGTCTGATAAGACTATTCGATAAGCGCTTAAAGGATAGCTTACGGTCCAAGCTACATGCATGCGGACAGCGAAGACCATGACTGGGCAGATGCCCAGGCTGATCTGAGTCTGTGCTGGGCGCACGGCCACTTTGTTGATTTACTCGTGTCGGGGCTCAATTATTTAAAAGAATAAACAAAGATGTCCAGGAAGTGTCACAACCAAAGACAACTGCCGAAAATATGCATCAAGAGAACGCAAAAGAAAGAAAAGAATGGTGTATATAGTATAAACGCTAAGGAGGTCGGAGGTATAATATTTATCATATATGGTTAACAAAATGAGCAGATGTAGACTTCATATTGCTTACAGTCAAGGTCATTCTTTGCTATTTATTCGAGGTCACTGCGATTCTCTGGCCCGACATTGTATTCAAGCATCTTCTCTTCCGAAGCTACTGAGCTGATTGAAGTGATATTGTTGGTGGAGCTTTCCAGGGTCAGGGGAGTAAAAGTTTATTAGATGATCATGGTCACATGACTAAGGTGGCCACCATGCTAATGTACGGTTAAAACCATTTGAAAAAATCTTATCCAGAACCGGAAGGCTTATGACCTTAAAACTTGGTTCGTAGAATCAGGAACTCAAACCTTACTAAGCTTGTTCAAATAGTGATCCTGCGTTTACATTGGGCTATTTTATGTTAAGGCTTTTGTGTGTTATGCTTTTGTATGGAAAACTGCTTAAACCATGGATTTCTCTCAGAGACTCTTTAAGTCAAAGGTATAATACTTGGTATACATAGTTATCTAAATAAACAGATGGAGACATAATGTTGATAAAGGTCAAGGTCATCCTTTGTCCTTTATTCAAGGTCACAGAGATTCTGTCACCCCTCACTTGTAAGCTCACCTGAGCACAAAGTGCTCAGGGTGAGCTTTTGGGATACCCTGATGTCCGTTGTACATGTGTCCGTCCGTCCAGACGGACGTCCGTTAACTTTTGCTTGTGTACACTCTAGCGGGCACAGTTTTGATCCAATCTTAATGAAACCTTGTCAGAATGTTAGTCTTTATAAAATCTAAGCCAAGTTTGAAACTGGGTCATGTTGGATCAAAAACAAGATCACTAGGTCAAATATATGAAAAGTTTTGTGTACGCTCTAGAGGTCAAAGTTTTGATCCAAACTTCACGAAACTTTGTCTAGATAAATTTGAAACTGGGTCGTCATGTCGGGTCAAAAACCAGGTCACAAGGTCAAATCTTAGAAAAACTTTGTGTACGCTCTAGAGGACACAGTTTTTATCCAATCTTTCAGAAACTTTGTCAAAATGTTTATCGTCACAATATCTAGACCAAGTTTGAAAGAAGGTCATGTCGGGTCAAAAACTAAGTCACTAGGTCCAACATTAGAACGACCTTGTGTACGCTCTAGACGGCACAGTCTTTATCCTTTCTTTATGAAACTTTGTCAGACTGTTTATGCTCACTATATCCAGTTTGAAACTGGATAATGTCGGGTCAAACACTAGGTCACTAGGAGAAATTTTAGAAGAACATTGTGTACGCTCTAGAGGTCACAGTTTTGATCCAAACCTAATAAAGTTTTGTCAAAATAATTCTAGACCATGTTTGAAACTGGGTCATGTCGATCAAAAACAAAGCAGTTTACTAGGCCAAATCTTAGAAAAAAAACTTGTGTACACTCCAGAGGGCACAGTTTTGATCCACTCTTTAAGAAACTTTGTATTAAAGTTTATCGTCACAATATCTAGGTCAAGTTTGAAAGTAGGGCATGTAGGGTCAAAAACGAGGTCACTAGGTCAAATATGAGAAGGACATTCTGTACGCTTTAGTGGGCACAGTTCTAATCCAATCTTCATGAAACTTTGCCAGAATGTTTATCCTCACAATAGCCAGGCCAAAGTTGAAACTGGGTAGTGTCAGATGATAAACTAGGTCACCAGGTCAAATCGCAGAAAAACTGTGTACACCCTAGAGGGCACAGTTTTTATCCAATCTTCATAAAACTTTGTCAGAATGTTTATCTCCATGAAATTTAGGTCAAGTTTGAAACTGGGTCATGTCGGTCAAAAACTAGGTCAAATTTAGAAAACAGAGCTCCAGATAAGTTTTTTTAGCTCACCTAAGCACGAAGTGCTCAGAGTGAGCTTTTGGGATACCGTGATTTCCGTCGTACGTGTGGACGTCTCGATTTCTGGACATCCGTCAACTTTTGCTTGTGTACATGCTAGAGGGCATATTTTTGATCCAATCTTTATGAAACTCTGTCGGAATGTTTATCTTTATTAAATCTAGGCCAAGTTTGAAACTGGATTATGTCCGGTCAAAAACTAGGTCACTAGGTCAAATCTTAGAAGAACTTTGTGTACGTTCTAGAAGGCATAGTTATGATCCAATCTTCACAAAACTTTGTCAAAATGTTTATCTTCATAATATCTAAGTCAATTTTGAAACTTGGTTATGTCGAGTTAGAAAACTAGGTCACTACGTCAGCGTCGGGACGTCCGTCAACTTTTGCTTGTGTACACGCTAGAGCGCATATTTTTGATGCATTTGTTATGAAACTTTGTCAGAATGTTTTTCTCTATAATATCTAGGCCAAGTTCAAAACTGGGTGATGTCGGGTCTAGGTCACTAGGTCAAATCTTAGATAAACCTTGTGTACGCACAAGAAGGCATATCTTCATGAAACTTTGTCAAAATGTTTATCGTCATAATATCGAAGGCAATTTGAAACTGGGTCATGTCGGGTCAAAAACAAGGTCACTAGGGCCAATCTTAGAAAAACCTTGTGTACGTCTAGAAAGCATTGTTTCGATCCAACCTTCATATATTCTTTGACAAAATTTTTATCATCATAATATCTAGGCAAAGTTTTAAATTGGGTCATGATGTGCAAAATATATGGTAAAAACTCTTATAAATCTTCTCCAGAGCCTGTGAACTGATTAATGCTCAGGTGGGCGATTCAAGGCCACCATGGCCCTAGCTTCTCCTCGGAAGCAACTGGGCTAATTGAAGCTATATTTTTGTGGAGCCTGCCGATTCGGGGGAATAAATTTTGTTCGAATGGAACTGGTCACATCACCATGACGGTCACCATGTCCATAACTGGTAAAAAGTTTTTAATTCATTTCTTCTTCAAAACAGAAAGGCCAATGACCTTGAAACCTTTTTTGTAGCATTGGGGACTCGAATCCTACAATGTTTGTTCAAATGATAACAGAGCAGTGAACGGGAGCTAGTTTACAACATCGCTATGCTTTAATATGAGAACATGCTGAAACAGTCGATTTTTCGGGTACCATTAGTGTAATATAAGATATAACACTTGACAGATATTGTAAACTAAATGAACAGTTGAAAACATTATTTTGCCAAAGGTCAAGGTTATTCTTTAACCTTTGTTCAAGCGCACTGAGATTTTGTTGTCTGACAACATTTTCTCCTCTGAAGCCACTGGGCCGATTGAAGACATTTTTATATGGAGCCTCTCTGGATCAGGAGAATAAAAGATTCGTCAGGTGGTTTGGGTACATGACCAAGATGGCCGCCATGCCCATATATATATATATTTAAACTATTGAAAAATCCTCTTCTGAAGAAACAAGAGGCCAATGACCTTGAAACATGGTCTGTGGTATACGGACGTCGTGCTCTTTAAAGTCTATTCAACTGGTGACCCTGCATTTACCTTGACCTAATTTATGGAAAGGTCAAATTTGCACATTGAAAAATGCTTAAACAATGGAATTCCGAAAGACTATTTATGTCTAAGGTAGATTAGTTGGAATATAGCTTTAACTACAGTAAATAGGCCGATGAAGTTAGTTTCACCATGAGTGCTGGAACAATGCCATCATGTCCCATTGAGTTCTCTGTTCTGTCCCAGGGTCTATCTACAGGTGAGCGTTACAGGACCAGTTGTCCTCTGGTATTACCTCAATACTTTGCCTTTCATGCGCATATCTGGGGGGTGGGTCGCGACCATAAGTATGAAAAAGAACTGGATGAAACTCCACTTATTGAAAGAAGACAATAAGAGAAAGGACAGAGTGCACGAACCGTAAACCAATCTCAAGTATTTACAATGTAAGCTCCTTTCCTATATTTTTTTTCAGCTCATGTGAGCACCGAGTGCTCAAGGTCACGTAGTGTGATGGGCCTTTCTAAATTCGTCTACCCGTTTAGGCGAAACATTCGTTTAAATGCTGTTTTTTTTTATTTTTAGCTGTGGCGGCCATCTTGTTCAACGGAACAAAACGGTTTGAGCATTTTCGGTACAGAATCACAGAAAGGACGTTCACCTTTTTTTGGTGGAGAATCACCCAAAGAGCGCCTGACACCCGTACTGGGATGTACGGGTGTCATGCGAAAGACAACCAGGGGAATACGCCTTATATTAACTGCTATTTCATTGTACAATTTGGATCCGATTAGCAATCCACTACCTGTCAAAGATTTTTTTATTCTTTATTTAAGATTTTGAGAGCCTTTTCAAACCTGGACTCAATTAAGCAGGCTGAAATTATACTGATATCGGACGGGGAGACGGGCGGAAATATGGAAGTTGCTACACAGGACTGTGTGGATGCAGGCGTTGTAGTTCACTGTGTAGCGGTTACGGAAGCAGCAGACCAACGGCTGATTGACATTGCATCCAAAACCGGAGGCCGAATGTTTTCAAACTCAGGCTCTGATTTTCGGTTGCTTGCCGCCGCATTTTCGGAAATCATCACTAGCGGTCAGACTACCGACTCAAAAGCTGCATCAACGGTATGCACACGCTTCTATACTAGTCATTATAGCCATAAATGTAAAATAATCCCTGTTTATTATGCAGTGGAATGCGTTAGACATAAAAGAAAAGTGTCAATCCTACTACTAATGACAAATTCCCGACTTCGGAGATCAGAGACAACCAAACGCGTCGCGTGAAATAATGGCGACAGGAAAGTAGACGATATTTTTTTTACATTTTGTTTTTATTCAGAAAAAGAACCATAAGCTGTTAGTTTTGGAAGCAGCAAAACTTACTTCATTGCTATTTTGACCGTCCTCAGTATTACATAGCAGCTCACAATGCCAGAAAAAATGCATATCCCCGGGAAACATCGCATGAGAAACATAAATCCTATTTACAATAAAGGATTTCTTGGCTCCTGCTCTGTTTAATTCCATCGTGATTGATGTTTTACAAACATAAACATTCCTTGTCTCATACCCGCAAAAGGTTCATATCAGGCAGATTTAAAGAGTAACTACACTTCAGGAACTGACTGAATCAGATCCCAAACCCTATCCCCAACATCAAAGGGAAAGATTGACAAAGACATCCCAACAAACAATAAATTACAAATGTTAAATCGAGTAAGCAGCTTTTTCCCAAATAGGTGGCAACTCAGCTATCTTCACAGAATTAAATAATTTAGTCCAACAGAAGGGTTACAACAGACTAAGCAGATTAAACGAAAAACATTTAACAACTATTTTTACCTATTTTCTATTTTTATTATAGAAGGGTTAAAATGAGAACACAATAAATTAAACAGCATCGAACATAAAACAAATGCAACCGCAACGAAAGTACCGCCTTGGGACGGTCAGTAATAACTACTGGAGGGTTTAAATCGGTTTAACTGGGCCTAAACCTTCGCCCTCACCCTCCGCCGCGGTGCACACAATTAGTTGATAGTTCGGTTCATATGGAAGTCCCCTAACTCATCAGAGAGTCATCACGGGCAACAATTAAAATCAAGAAAAGACCGCGATGAAGCAAGGATGAGGACTCAACAACAGCCAAAACGTGTTGAGACACCTGGAGATCCCTGGGGCGTCAGCAACACCACTGGAACACTGGAGCAAAAGAAGACCACCAGTTGAGCCCTGGCTTTCACAGATATTTTCTCAAAGACACTCGGGGTCGCATCGTATGGGCGCAACTGAATTCAGTATGTGTTTCTGGAGGATGCAGCCGACTTAGACGAGCTTTTACCGCAAATAATGCAACGTGCCTCGTAATATACGACAAAAAATATGCATTTGTTTCTAGCATTTTGAGTTGCTATTTTCTAGAATGAGGACGGCGAAAATAGCAGTGGATTATGCTATGCTTCTTCCAAAACTGACAGATCACGTTTTTGTTCTAAATAGAAACAAAATAAAAAATCTCCCTCTTTCTGTCGCCATAACTTCACGAGACGTGTATTGTTGCCTCTGATCTCCGAAGTCGGGATTTCGGTAGTATGAAGGAATTAGGGGATGCCTTTGTCTCCAAGAGTTATCATATTCTGTCAATAATTGATAGTTATTTTTATAGCTTTCCTCTCGTTTGCCATTCTGGTTATAATTCTTTAAACAGACGAAGTATCTAAAGAAATGCGGACCGATTTTCAATGTTCATAGTTTAGCAGCTAAAGAACTTTGTCTTAACAAATTCTATGAACAATGAAAATCGGACTTGGTGTGATCAAATCTACGAACAGTGAAAATTGGCTCTTAACTATGTGGACTATATCGTTTATTCAATCTCTTGCAAACTATAACACCTTTTTAAAGCAGTGCGAAAATAAAGCCACATGGCACATTTGCAATAACAGATTAAGTCTAGCAAAGAAAACTGTAACTGGGGATGAAGCTAAGATATCATTAAACAGCTGCCTACAGACCGAGCGATTTTTATGTCTGATATGTACCACCTTGTAGATAAACAACATTGCGTTCTTTTTTTTTTAATTCTAACATTTTACCTATCTCATTGCTTTTACTTCATTTGTCAAATCCATTCGTATTTCCAGCTGACGCTCTGCAGAATCATAAATCAACATCTCTGATGAGGGATACTTTTTTCTGGAACATGTTTTCAGTTGTAGCACTAAAATAACAGTTTCTGAAAGATTCAATGCATATATATAGAAACGGCGAAAAAAAATGCAGCTGTAAAATTAGATGTTTCAATATTTTGAATTTTTTGTGGTTTACAATATTTACTCTTTATTCTTTGCCCATTTTTTATTAACAGCTATACCGTCTTGTTTATATTTACTTAAATGTATTATATCTCTTACTATATGAAAATGTTTTGCACTTTTTTTTCTTTTATGCCTAATTTTTGTACAATAGCGAACAGTTAAGTGTTAACATACTTTAAATCTCTGTCTGTCTCTCTCTCTGTGTCTCTCTCTGTCTCTCTGACTTTTGTTTATTTGTTTGCAATATTGTTTGGATATTCTTTTTACCTAGCCATTCACATGTAATGTAATTTTTAGATTGCTTCAGGAGATGTTTTTTTATATAAGCACGCTGCTTACTCTCAAATCCTGTGCCATTATTTATTATTGTTTTTGTTGTAATTTCTATGAATATAATATGGTTTAAACCAATATTTACTCCAACTTTAAAAAAAATGTGTTGCACAGCAAATATACATTTTCATGTGAAGCGTCTCTGCAATTTTCGGTTCACATCTTGACATGTTAGAGTCATTTGTTTTAATAGTATATACTTTAAATCATTATCATAATCTAGGTACCTATTACTCTTGCGAAAACATTTCTTATTTGTAAATTTTAATTAGTTGTAGTACTGTGGTAACATATAATTTTGACTACAAACAGATTAAGAATCAGCGACTAACTACAACGCAAAATGTCCCTGTAAACGTTACATTCAACGTTGACGAAGGTCTAGGCAACGACACCACAGTGACAGTTGTGTCAAAAGAAGTAAAAGATATTGATGTCCTCTTAATTGGTCCTAATGGTTATTCTCAACTCCAGTCTGGCGGTCAAGTCAGGACATTATCACTTGTTGTTCCTGGAATAAGTGAGGTTAGTGTACCCGTATTATATATGAACCTTTTCTCACTTTTATCTTTTTGGGCAGAAAATGAAAAACTCTGAAACTGTTTTTTGTAAGTATTAAATTGCAATAAATACAGAGCCAGACTTTCTTTACACTAGTGTTAGTCCTCGGTTAGAAGGACAGTTAAATTTTATTGGCATTATAATTCTTCGCTGGCATGCACATGCAACACAATAACCACACGACTGAGGTGTTCATGATAGGTACAATTCTTGCAGCAAGGCCAGTACACAGCGACAGTCACAAGTTCCTCATCGTCAATCTTTGATGTAATTATCACTTCGAAGCCTACATCTACCAGCGTCGAAGTTATTCGCCCTGTTGTTAGAGTATCTACCAATACACTGGACTTCACAAATACCAAAACGCTTCCTGTTATCTACGTCTACCTTCGAAAGGGAGAATCACCAGTAAAGAAAGCCACCGTTCAAGCAATAGTTGAAGGTCCTCTAGGGACAGAGACGTGTGTGCTTAATCTTTTAGACAATGGAGTTGGTGAGTGATTTTATAAATAATGTGTTTCCTTTTAGTACTCACTGTCAGTGTTCTTTCTGTCCAACAGGCTTATCATTGTAGGGTCAGACTATGGTTATATGAGGCCAAGGTAGACAAAAAAGGCAATGATCCGAATCCGATACTGTCGGCCTTCACATCCCGCTTTAAAGCCATTTGATTAAAAAAAAGAGAAAAAAAAAATAACAAGAGGGCCAAGAGGCCCTGAATCGCTCACCTGACTAAAAAGGTGAAAGTTCAAACAAGGGTCATCATTTGAACAAACCTTATAGTTTGCAACCATTTCCAAATGGTTTTGAAGAAGAAGATTTTTGAATATTTTTTTTATGTATTGCTATGGTTCAAACCCTGGACCCTCTGGGGCCGGGCCATTTTGGATCCTGTGGGCATCATTTGAATTATCTTGGTAAAGGACAACTAGGCAATGCTACATACTAAATTTCAAGCATCTGAGCCAAGTGGTTCTGAATAAGATACTTGAATATCTTTGTATGGTTCAAACTCAGGGCCCCCTAGGGCGGGGCCATTTTTGCCCCTGACGCAATCATTTCAACAAATTTGGTAAAGGACTACTAGACAAGCATCATACCAAATTTCAAGCATCCGAACTAACGGGTGCTGGAGAAAAAAACGATTTTAAGTACCTTTTTTGGGGTGCCTAAGACTACCCGCTCCAGAGCCATTTTGGATCCCAGGGCCACCATTAACACAAACTTTTTAGGAGTCCACCAGGCAACGCACCATACCAGATTTCAAGCATCTGAGCCAAGTGGTTCTGTAGAAGAAGATTTTTGAATATTTTTCTATGTATCTCTAAGGCTCAAACTCAGGACTCCTTGCCGCGGGGCCATTTTGGACCATGGGGCCAACATTTGAACAAACTTGTTGAAAGACTACAAGGCAATGCTACATACCAAATTTCAAGTATCTGAGCCAAGTGGTTCTTAGGAAGAAGATTTTTGAATATTTTTCTATTTCTTTCTATGGTTCAAACCAAGGACCCCCTTGGGCAGGGTCAGTTTAGATCCTGGGGTCATCATTTGAACAAACTCGGTAAAAGACTACTAATCAATGCTTCATACCAAATTTCAAGCATCTGAGCCCAGTGGTTCTGAATAAGAAGATTTTTGAATATTGTTCCATATATTTCTATGGTTCAAACCTAGCTCTTCTCGCCGCGGGGCCATTTTTGACCCTGGGGCCACCATTTATATAAACTTGGTTAAAGACTACTAGGCAATGCATCATAACAAATTTCAAGCATCAAAGCCATGCGGTCCTGAAGAGGAAGATTTTTGAATATTTTTCTTTGCATTTCTATGGTTAAAACCTTGGACTCCATGCCAAGGTGCCATTTTGGACCCTGGGCCACCATTTGAATAAACTGGGTAAAGGACTATTAGGCAATGCCACATACTAAATTTCAAGCATCTGAGCATTGTGGTTCTGAAGAAGAAAATTTTTGAATATTTTTCTATGTATTTCCTTGGTTCAAAAATAGGACCATGGGCGGAGCCATTTTAGACCCTGGGATCATCATTTGAACAAACTTGGTAAATGACCACTGGGCAGGGCTACATACCAAATTTCAAGCATCTGAGTAAAGCAGTTCTGAAAAAGAAGATTTTTGAATAATTTTCTATGTATTTCTATGGTTCAAACATAGGACTCCCTGCCCAAGAGCAATTTTGGACCCCGGGGCCACCATTTGAACAAATTTGGTAGAGGACTATTCGGCAATGCCACATACCTAATTTCAAGCATCTGAGCCAAGTAGTTTTGGAGAAGAAGATTTTTTAATATTTTGCTATGTATTTCTATGGCTCAAACCTCAGACTCCCTGTTCCGGAGCCATTTTGGACCCTGGGGCCACCATTTGAACAACTTTGGTAGAAGACTACTAGACAATGCTACACTACACATTTAAAGAATCTGAGCCAAGCAGTTCTGGAGAAGAAAATTTTTGAATATTTTCCTCTGTATTTCTATGGTTCAAACCTTGGACTCCCTGCCCCGGGACCGTTGTAGTTCCTGGGGCCAACATTTGAACAAACTGGGTAGAGGACTACTAGTTAATGCTACATACCAAGTTTCAAGCATCTGAGCCAAGCAGTTATGGATTAGAAGATTTTTAAATATTTTTCTATGAATTTCTATGATTCAAACCTGGGACTCCCTGCTCCGGGGCCATTTTGGACCCTGGAGCAACCATTTGAACAAACTTGGTAGAGGACCACTAGGCAATGTTACATACCGAATTTCAAGCACCTGAGCCAAGCAGTTCTGGAGAAAAAGATTTTTAAGAATTTTTTAGTTTCGAACCCAAGACCCTGGGGCCACCATTTGAACAAACTCGGTAGAGGTCCACCAGACAATGCTTCATACCAAAAATCAAAGCCCTAGGCCTAGCGGTTTCAAAGAAGATATCATATAAAGCAAATTGTTGACGACGCATGACGCATGACACACGACGGACACTTGGTGGTCACAATAGCTCACCCTGAGCCAATGGCTCTGGTGAGCTAAAACACAAACAAACAATGAATACTGCACAGTAAAGCACAGCAGATTGCCGCGAGGCAATAATTAATAATGTACATACGGTCAAAGACTAATAGAAAACCGACAAAGAAAATAATTGAGCCGCGACAATAGAAAACCAACAAAGTGGTTGGGTGCAAATTAAAGACTCAGATCAGCCTGGGCATCAGTCCAGCCTGATCAGACCCTTCGCTATGCGCTTAAAGGGTAGTAAACGGTCCAAGCTACCTTCATGCAGACAGCGAAGACTCTGATCAGAATGGGCGGATGCCCAGGCTAATCTGAGTCTGCGCTGGGGCAGAACCACCTTGTTGGTAATCTCGTGTCGCGGCTCAAAAGCACGACAGAATCATTGCCTTGGAGCGATCAGTAATGAATTATTGGGAAATTAATCAAATTTTCTCACGCACGTAACCAAACTTCGGAGAAGCGTTGGCATATCGTTTTTGGCGTTTTTATTTGTTAGTTATTTGGTAACCCTATGTATATATTCAATAACCTAAAATCAACGTATGCTAGAGTCTCAAAATCTAATGGTTAGGTTACCCGCTTTTAAACTGGCTATAGATAGGCCCTTTCTGTTTGATGTTCCTTACAATGTGTACTGTCTCTTATTAAACCACTTTGTGGCAGTCTTGGATGTTTTTCGTATAATTTGCTTAGTCTGTTGTAACTCTTCTGTTGGTCTAAATTATTTAGTTCAATAAAGATAGCTGAGTTGCCACCTATTTGAGAAAGAGCTGCTGACTATGCTTATCACTTGTAATATATTGTTTGTTGGGATGTCTTTGACAATCTTTCCCTTTGGTGCTGGGAATAGGTTTTGGGATCTGATTCGGTCAGTTCCTGAGGTGTAGTTACTCTTTAAAATTGGCACCACAAATTTCAGACAAGTATTAAGTTAGAAGCAAGCGCTTTTTAGCGTACTGTTTAAATCAGTCTTGACGGGAAAAAATGACTCACAGTACTCGCCTTGACAAATAAAAAAATATAAGAAACATAAATTGAAGATTATATAGAAAAAGGACTGGAATACACTATTTTCTGTCAAAAACGACTTTTTTTTTATTCCCAACTACCTATACAGATAATGAAAAATCAGCTGCTTGCAATTCAGTTAGTTATTAAGAGACTTTCATCTGAATTCAACTTTCATAGAATAAGTATACCTGATATCGCATATGTACAACCGCAATAAATCTTTGACGGTTCTACCGCGGCCGCTTTTCATATATTTTTCTTTTTCTTTCAGATCCTGATAAAAAGTCAGGAGACGGAATATACTCAGCAGTTATTCTCCGAGAATGTCAACAAGGTAATGGAAGACACAGTAGTAGGATTGTCATTACGGGGACACAAGAAACAGTAGTGACACACTATACAAGCTCAGGATCGGCAATTATTGGTAAACTGTCATAAGGACTCTGTAGTTTGCGAATAAGTTTTACCTTGCAAAGTTGATTCCCATTTCGTAGGGGCTAAATCCAAATGAATGCCAGGAAAAATTGTTAAGGGAGACTAAAAAGGGAACGGTCACAGTAGGAAATGTATAGCGTTATAAATGATTGAAGTTTGTAGACATTGTAGAAACTATGATAACTGATATACATGCATTTGACAAAAAGGTTCAGGAATTATGGCAGATTAGTTTCTGCACACTTACAGCATCGCAACTATGCTTTCAATATTTTAGGTCCAATACTTGAATCCCTACAGAAACTATATATCCGCCTTTCAATGAGCTCAGTAGCCGTCAGTGCAATCCCTTAGACAGACCTTCAAACATTGCTTTAGAAAAGCGGACATTTCTTTTAATCAATTACTCTTTCGGTAATATAAAATTTTAAAACACGAATTCGTGTGAGTATGTATGATGAAACAGTGCTTCGTAAAAAAAAAAAAAAAAAAAAAAAAGAAGGAAAAAACAAAACAAATACGATCTCTATAGTCGTGCACTAGAAGATCATTTACGTGCCTAAAGGTATGAACTTAAACATATGCAAACATCAGAATTACAAAGGTGATAGAATTCAATTGCTATTGAAGGAAGCGGATGATGAAGTCAGGATAGGACTACACTTATAAAAAGTAACACATTCCCCAAGTAACACAGTTCACAAATTAAATTATAACTCACGTTCAGTAAACGTAATTTTCAATGAGAGTGTACAATTTTTGTCCACAAAATGTCTTAGATAGGTAAGAGTAGCAGTGATTTACCTCATTTTCACTAACCTTGTTTGTTGTAAAAGTACGTAAAGTATGAAAAGCAAAATTACTTCAGACGCCTGCATTATTTGATCCGCGACACGACAAAACCAACAAAGTGGTTGTGCGCCCAGCGCTGACCCATATCAGCCTTAGCATCCACCAAGTCTGATCAGAGTCGTCGCTGTCTGCATGGAGGTAGCTAAGACTATAAGTTGTCTTTAAAGCGCTTAGCGAAGTGTCTGATCGGACTGGGCGGATGTCCAGGCTGACCTGGGTCTAAGCTATCTCAATGCGGACAGCGATGACTGATCAGACTTGGCGGTTGCCCAGGTTGATCTGATCTCGGTCTGCACTGGGTTCACAACCCTTTTGTTGTTTTTTTCGTGCAGCTGACCATTTGATTGCGGAAGTGTTATGCATTCGTTTTGTTAATTGTACATGTACATGATTTAACACAAGCTTTTACTTACAGGATGGTAATACTTACTGCAATTACGAGGTATAATAATTAAATGATAAAACAATATTTATCAAATTACCAGATGTTGACGCAAATGTGGCCGAAGATACTGCCACTGGCAGTTTTGAGCGTGTTGCAGTGGCCGATGCTTATACTGTGAATAACTATGACGCGAACGTAGCTGCTACTGACGAAACACCACCAGGAAGAATCACCGACCTTCATGTTATTGATATTCATAGTGGCATTCCTACCATGTCATTGACAAGAAATTATACCATAACTTGGACCGCTACTGGGGACGACTTTAGCAGTGGGCAAGGTAGTATTTTAATCTGCATCAAATCGATATTTGCATAGAAAGAACTTGCGTGTATCTTTTGGTCACAGCCCTTTGGGTTGTATTGTTAAGCTTCTTGTCGTGATGCAAACTTCCCTGATCTATTTCCCAAATTCATCTGGTGTCATTGGTTATACAAACTCAATAATTAAAGAACATCGAGGAAAACGCGAGTTCAGTGATGTGACGTTACAACAATATGATTTGTCCAGACCTAAGTGCCAGAAACAACTGTCATTCTTACAGACATGTGAGACAATTGAGACAGGCTATTGCCAACATCATTTTCATTTAACGTTCTAGTCAATATATCGACTGCCCAAGAGCATGACATATCATATATCTTGCGTGTGTCCAGTCTATTTACTAAAATATCAAGATAAAAGTAATTGCATATTACTTATATTTTGAAGTAATAACTTTATGAACCATGATATATTTAATTATTCATGCACTGGTAATTTATATGTATACATCTTAATATTGGATAGCATCATGGTACGAGATGAGGATCTCAAATGACCAAAATTCTCTTCGACATGATTTCATGAGTGCAGAAAGTCTTAATGTAAGTGGTGTTGGTATGACCCCAAATGTCTCAGGAAAAGTAGAAAGACTACAAATGGTTGTGAGTTCTAATGATGCATTTACTACTACAACATACTTCGCTATTGTTGCTATTGACGACATGGGAAGTAGAGGAGAAGTGTCAAATATTATACCTATCACAATCGGATTAGGAAGCCAGTTTGAAGGTACGCAATATTTTTAATAGAGATTTGCTAGTGATTTCGCGTCTACAACGGTAATCTGAGTGAATTTGACACACTGCAGATATTTAAACAGCTTCATAGCTTCTACCTTGGCACATCATGTGATTTCCTTTATGTTGAATGAAGATGCTACTAGGTAGATTTCTCCAGAATAAAGTATAAAGAATAGAAAGTATTTATTTTTAAATGGTTTGTAGTTCTACATTAGATATAAACCACTCAATGTGTTGCTACTTAGCTAAAATATTTTAGAAGTACTTTGTGTCAATGTAAAATTACGAAACGATGTTGCTCTATTGTTATGATTCGAAAGAATTATCCACGAACGGACAAATTAGCAATGAAACATGCAGATCATGAAACACAGTGCGTAGATGCATCTGACGGTGATCTAACTGCAAGTTCTTATCCTCGTCTGTCCCCTTTTGATGACGTTGTGCTTGCCAATATGTATCAAATATTTAACTACGACCACTATATCGTCAAAACTCTCATGGAAAATCATGGATATATATGTATATATCAATAAAAGCTACAACCTGTATGTATATATCAGTAAACGATACACACCATAGTGCATCATCCGCCGTTAATTTACATCTGGTAAACGCGTATGAAAATAAAATAATGCCAGCTGTTTTACCGTTTTTGAGTTCTACATGTTGTTAATGAATTAACTTATGTTTCAGTGATCGAAGAAGAATGTACAGAAGATTGCTATGCTGTGGTAAAAGGTAAGAATATGTGTATAAAGTAATCATACACTGCATCTCAGATCTGCACTTAATTTGGTTTGATTGAACACCTGAACACCCCCTTCCCAAAATAAACAAAAAAAACAACATGCTATTAATGTGTTCATTATCTTTTCGTATTATAATTAGTTACTACGTAGTCTTGTCCATCTTTGTTCTTAAGAATGATTTACTGCTTTTAAAGGAGCTCATGATTATCTACTTATGTGAGTCTTCAGTAAGCTCTTCAGCAGTGCTTTCAAACTTGGAAATGGGCTAGCGTATCCGGAAGCCAATGCCATAAATCCGATTTTTACTGTATTATTCTTGTGGTCCAGTTTATCGCTCTGACGTATTACAGCCTTTGTCTGAACACTGGTGCTAAGTGGCATGAGTTGGCTTTAAAATGATTCATGTTAATTCATCATAGTCGGATGTTTATTTTTTTCAGAGTTCATTCAGCCAATTTATAGAAATTTCAAAATTGGTGCTCAGGGTTCTAAAACTTCTGAATTAGGCCCAAGTCTTCTTCTGCACAGTCAGTGGAAACCTAAATTTTATGGTGTATTTGTGTATAAATTGATGACAACTTTTTGAAGGACTGGCCTTTCGTAACAGTTCAGAAAAATCATTTTTCATAAATGAGACTGGTAAAATAACATGGCCATTGTGCGACAGACTCCGTGTCTTGGTCCGTTGTTAATTCAACCTGAGTTGTCAACTTTGCTTTCTTATTAATTTCACGCTCATTGCTGAGCATGCGATCTCTGGCTTAATGATTGCTCCAACTTAAAGCTACTGGTCTTTTCCCGTCTGTTGGGGGTAATCGGAACCTTGCATTCGGTAGGGGGTGTGTTATATTTAACACTGCCACGAGCAGTTTCTATTCTATACCTATTTGTTGTTATGGGTTGGATGTGGATTTGCATGACATCAGCCCATGGAAACTTTTAAACTTGCCTTTATTATTCATTGGTTTCATTTTGTTTACGCATTGACGACAAAAGTCTTTCAGATGCACCCTCCTGTGCTTCCAAGTTGTCCGCTGTGTTCTCCGTGCTGTGATCGTATCTTATTTAGTGTGGGGTCGGCTTTGAGTATTAAAAAAAAAACAGGACGTGAAGAAAGCAGACGTGAAAAGTAATTCAAGATCGTAAAGACAAAAACGGAAAGCTTCTTTTACAGTACGGAACGAGGTGCTCGCAATGCCAGATAAGATTTATACCACACTTGTCAGTAAATGCAAACTTTAGCACGAAATATTTCGTAAAGAGCATAGATGGTATAAAATAGGTATATTGTAGTCTGACTTCCTATACTGGTGCTGGAGATAATTCAGACCCACTGACTAAAGCTCGTGGATTTTCTCGTCTAACAGGTGGATAAACCGTGATTTTACTATTATCTAACATATGTAACGCACAAAACACAAAACAGAACATAATGTGACAACACCTGTAGCGAGAAGCAGCTGAACTATGGGAAGAGTGAAAAACCACGGACCCACCACATAGAAAAGATCAGTAGTGGGCGCCTTCGACATAGTTACTCGAGTATCTCAAATCGTTTCTACAGGCACCAAATCCTGACCGTACTTCCGACATTCTTCCACATTCATAAAATGATTCGTCTGTCATATAACTTCCTTCACTCAATAAAAGATGCATAAACATCATGTAGATCTAATAAAGTCACTGTCATGAAACTATTGTATCTGCGGTTCCACCAAAGAAGTGTAAAAACACAATAATCATGAACCGGTGCAGTCAAATTCCACATCCAAACCACGACACCAGGGGCCGGTTGTTCAAAACTATTGATGTTGCTACTTAACGTTTCGTTAAAATTTCAAACGTTAATATCTCAAATATGCCAATGTTTTTTGTTGAAAACAATGTGAAAAGATTTTGCACTGCAAAAGCTGCTCTCACTTTTTCAACAAAAATATCAGTGTATTTGGTTATGAATTCATAAAACACTTAATGAGTTGACCTCTTAACGAGCTCATTAGGCTAACGATGCTTTGAACAACCGGGCCCTGATGGACAAGTACCACGACAAAGCACTCAATTTAAAACAATGCGAGCTATCGCAATGTGAACAACTCAGCTGGTATAGAAGAGTTGTCTGACGAGAAAAATAGAAATACATTAAGCAAATAACTCATCTAATTTACACACCTTAAACAAATATCAGAAATAAATAGAACATACAGACAAAATCAACCAGAGTAATCGAAGACTACGTTTAAGCAAAAACATAAAACATTAACATAATTAAACAACAATTGAAGCAAGGTCATAGAACGGTCCATAAGAAATTACAGAGTGATTTTTTTCAATTTTAACTAACTTTTCCCTTGCCCTAGATCCAATAGCGATTCATGTGAAAATGCACCAAACATCGAAAGCTATAGAAATTGCATATAAGCTATATGTTTATCTATTTTTAGAAGACTACAGCTACTCTGACATTATAGTTATGTTGTAATTTTATTTGTTTTATCTGCCTCTTTATTTGTCTTTGACAAGTTTTTTTTCGTGTGCTGAAGTTGACGCGGTGTCCTCGTATCTCGAAAAAAAACTGTTGTTTTTGCTACCGAAACATTGCTGCTTCCATTATTTTCATTTTTTTTGTGTCACGTGTGAAACCTGATTTTTAAAAGTGTTGGAATTCCAGTTGTTCGGTGCGTTGTGTTTATTGCTGCAAGGCGTTACATAAAAAGTGAGTAATTTTCAGTTTTAATGTCTTGCGGAGAAATATCATGTATAAAGGTGTTAGTAATGTGTTTTTTTCTATTCATTCAGAACCAAAATAAGATTCGGAGTCGGCATGTATGCATATTTTTATCTATTGATAATCATTTTGTTTCTTTAAACGTGCATATTGAATATACTATCGTTTAATAAAACAATCAGTGATATAAGTATAACTAGAGTCTAAAGGATGCAAAGCAAAAAGCACACACAAACACACACAAACACGAATAGATAAAGGAATTCAGGCCCCGAGGTTATAAAACATTTTTCGTGCCCGACTCAGCTGAGCATGAAATTTTCTCTGCTGATAAATATTCATTAGCAGAGAACATTTCATCAGCTGACTAATGCATGAAAAAACGTTGTATAACCTCGGGGCCAGGAACGACTGCACAGGAACGACTGCAACAACAAAGCACAAACGAAACAAGCCACAACGGCTTTACGTTATCTGTAGGATATCCAGTCTTGGTAATTCTGTCTTATCAGTTACCGTTACTAGTTCACTGGCAATGTAAGCAAGTAAATTTAAAGAGTAACTACACTTCAGGAACTGACTGAATCAGATCCCGAACCCTATCTCCAACATCAAAGGGAAAGATTGACAAAGACATCCCAACAAACAATAAATTACAAGTGATAAGCCGAGTCAGCAGCTCTTTCCCAAATAGGTGGCAACTCAGCTATTTTTATTGAACTAAGTAATTAAGACCAACAGAAGGGTTACAACAGACTAAGCAATTTATACGAAAATATTTAACAACTATTTTTACCTATTTTCTATTTTTATTATAGAAGGGTTAAAATGAGAACACAATATATATTAAACAGCACCGAACATAAAACAAATGCAACCGCAACGAAAGTACCGCCTTGGGACGTGAGAGGGGGGTGGGGTTAAACCGGTTTTACTGGGCCCAAACCTTCACCCTCACCCTCCGCCGCGGTTCACACAATTAGTTGGTAGTTCGGTTCGTATGGAGGTCCCCTTACTCATCAGAGAGTCATCACGGTCAACAATTAAAATCAAGAAAAGACCGTAATGAAGCAAGGCTGAGGACTTGACAGCCAAAACGTGTTGAGACACCTGGAGATCCCTGGGGCTTCAGCAACACCACTGGAACACTAGAGCAAAAAAGACCACCAGTTGAACCCCGGTGGGCCAAGAAACAGACAAACATCCGGCCCCAACCAACTAATATATAGCTTTATGTAGGGGTCATCATAGAGTCTGAACCCCGACCCACCGGCGTGCAATTAAAGAGGACAGCAAAGTTGTCAACCGTGATTGGGTTAACCACTAAGCATGCAGACTGTCGCATTACATCTATGTTATAGCCAATGCGTTTAATTCGCATGATAATTTTCTTAAATTGATCAGGAAATTCTGTTTTCCCTACAATTTTGCGTAATTTATATACTAAGTGACCATAAAATTCAGGTTCCGATAGGCCTTGTTGCAAAAGTGACCTTAACCCTGTATTATATTTAGAAACCAATTCAAAGTGTCTGCGATAAAATTTAGAAAAAGCTTTCCAAAGTTTATGATACGAATACCCCTGCTGTAAAAGCTTGGCAGTCACTTTTATTACGAGCATTGAAATCAGCCTAATGACTAGACACCCTAGCGAAGCGAATAAGTTGAGAATACATTTCTCATAAGAAGTGAGAAGTGGTGCCATAAGAAGTGGTGCGGGGAACATCAACATCCAAAAACGAAAAATGAACAATGTCGAAATCAATTAAAAAAATTAAGTTTATAAATTATTTTTCCCAGTTGTTAAGTCGCTTTTCCCTCCGAAAGCCGTATTCAAATAATGTGTGTTGTTTAATGAGCTACGTTCCCTTGTTTAAATGTTTTTTAAACGCTGCTACTGTCTGAGAGAAATGATTCAGCAATGTTTATTATTCTAGACTGCGGAAGAAGCTTAACCATAGCCAATGGTCAAATTAATTTTACCAACGTTTTAACAACGGCTGGGAATTCAGTTCCTCTTTTCTGCGATGTTGGGTATAAACTGACAGGTGGCAATACCATCGATTGTCTGGAAGATGGAACATGGAGTCAAAATGTTAGCTGTGAAATCGTAGGTAAGAACGGACCAATTATTTGCTGATTTCATATCATGGTCAATCATAATATGACAATCCTGGTTATATGTACCTATGTCAGTGTATGTATTGAGCGAGGAAGTAAATACTCGCTTTATAAAATTATTGCATATGAATTCATTGATATTACTACAAATTGCTCCTTAGTTTTCTTCCACTCGAAAGAAGTGTAAAAATTCAATGATAAGAAACTGAAAACAAAATCGAAGTCCACGAATCCTCGCTTTCTCCGCCCCACGCCACGACACCAAAGGGGAAATTTAATATGGAGTATATGTAACAACACAAGTACATATAGTGTTGATAGCAAAATAAACAGGTAATGCCCTATGTGGGTTGTTGAAACGCTAGCATCAACAAACTGTAATACATAAAGCACACAAATCATTTGTTTTATAATTAGTTCCTCTTGTTCCTTTTACATGTAATATGTAAACCAGGTTCTCATAATCATTTTTAAAGTTAAGAACCACCCTAAAATTAAAGTGGATAATTCCACCCCCAGAAAATCCATATTTAAATCATATTGAAAATCGCAGTTTTTGCGTGATCCAACTGGCATTTGTCATAGAAATGTAGGACGGAAGAAAAATCAAATACATTTTGAATTGTTAAGCTTTTATTTACACATGAAGTTTTAGGCTTTAAGGTCGCCCTGAAGTTTAAGGAATGATTGTGGACCTGGGCCCTGGTAACAAATTTATACTTTATGGCCCTTGTCCGTGTATATGTGTTACCTCAATCTTGATCTGTCCGACCAAAATATTTTCGGTGCTGAGAGTTAAGATAATATAACTCAGACTATAAATGATACCCATCCCGTAGTACGATCGACCCAAAACCTGAAATATAGAAGGTGGCAATTCTAAGTGTGTTTAAACCAGTAAGACCGTGTATGCTGCATTTTATATACATTCCATGAAACCTTAACAGTTCTTACAAAATGCCTTGTTAAGCCCTGAGCTACTGTCTTGTACATGCCTTAATGAGTAGATGCTTTACAAAAGGCAAAAGTCTCCTATAGCTCATACATTACTAAAAGTGAACATTTTATTTGGGTCACGTTCGTATTAATTACTAGGGTAAACACGAGCAGTACCCATATATTCCTCGGGCTATTCGAAGATATGTTGACACATATCTTCTAATAGCCCAGGAATACCTGGGTATTATTGGGGTTAAGGCAAGTAAATATGCTGAACGCGCCCATACTTTCCTTTGGGATCATTTAACCAGTGCAGAGTCATTTGAAAATCGAGTACCGCTTTAGCTTGGCAAACGACATTGCTGTTATAAAAATAGTTTTATTGCGACTTTGACTTATATTGTATATGTATACTTAGTTAAAAGATTCCAGCTTGAATGATACCTGCAAAATTTCAAAGTGTGAAATAAGCGAAAAAAAACCATAAATTAATGAGGGAAGAAAAGGAGCAGTAAGCTACAGTCTCTACCCCACGATGCGAGTATCATTTTACACATGTATACAAAGTTTCAAGACGCTAGCTTGCATAGTTTCTGCTCAAACTATGACACAAATTTACCTCGAAAAGACAGAAAAATGGTACAATAAAGGGAAAATACGAGTTATGAGCCTGATTCTCAAAATCCACGATACAAAAGCTCATTGTCCATATGTATAAAAAGTTTAAAGATTCCGGTTTAAAATGAGTTAAAGTTTCTTTCTTGTATACGTTCATTGTTTCCAAGAGCAACCGTCGCTGACTCTTATTTTGCAATGCCATTTTCTGGATAACATATTTTCTAGTTTTATATAGAAGCATTTTCGTTGTTGTGCTTTACGCTTTTAGCGAAAGTAACTAAGTACATGCAAGTAAACATGGCCACAAAATACTTTTGAATTAAACAGATGAAATCAAAACTTAGGTCAGTCACTTATTCGCCATTGTCTTCCAGTGTTCGGCAAGACGCTGACTGATAAAAAAATGATTGGTGTCGTATTGAAAGGACCCTTACGCCATGGGGGACGAATTGCTAAAACTAAATGGGTCTGCACGTCAACCGTCAAAAGCAGTGACCAGAGTCTTTATTGTTCCCTCGTGGGATGTCCCAGTGATCAAAGATGGTAAATGCGTTGAGGGAAGACTCCGAACAGACAGGACTGATACGTGGGCTGATCTGAGACTTTCTTTATACATGCGACAGGTTTTCTTTTACAGCGACACGAACCAAATTCATTACTGTTCCAGGTTGTGGCGGTATTTCAATAGCAAATGGAGAAATAGACCTTTCGGAAGGTACAGATTATAATGCTAGTCCAAAGGTCAGATGTAGTGACGGATACCACCTGACTGGACCAGACACTGTGAAATGTATGGCTGATGGAAAGTGGAATAAAACGTCATCATGTGAAATCAATGGTAAAAAGCCTCACTGCAAACCTTTCGAATCACATTACTGTATTACTGGCTACAGTGTCTGATCGTTGCTTGTATTTTTACTTTTCAGTACAACCAAGAACCAAATTTCGTTTAGTAACGTATGTATATTTTTATGTATATTTTTGTTTCCAAGGATAACATTTATATATTTAATTTTACTTCAGTGCACATGGCGTAAGTGACGGCTGTAAAAATCTTCCTCCGAACTTCATTGCTTTTTCCCTGTGTGATTATTTATTCCATTCTGGAAACTTAGAAAACCGAGTAATACTAAATCTGGCACTACAGGACGTGTGCAGCTATTATCCGAAGATACTTAACAAAACCAAGACTCTGGCGTTAGTTCTTGTATGTGCTCGTTGGTTTCAATGGCAACAATTTTAGACTTTTATATATATATATTTTTTTAATTTTGCTTTATTATAAAGCTTTCAAACTGTTATATTGGACAATTTCAGTGGAAATTTTGAATCATTCTAAAAAAATTTCAGTTCAGTTTTTTTTTCAATTGTTTTTATTGATTATTGAGAAATAATACGCTCGTGTTCAAATAATACTTGTATGTGCGTAGGCCGTAGAACACTAGTGATTTATTCTGTATAATCAAAACAACAGAAACAACTCTCATATTACTTATCAGTTTGATTAACATGTCAATATATCTAGTTCCAAGAATAACTTCATTTCCTCGATGACACGATGAATAATTATATGATCTGCGCCTTTAAAGAATGCACTTCATAGCATGAGCAAACCACAGAGACAAATATCGTCCTGAGTATTAACAGAGCCTTATTAGATCCTTTGATAATCACTGTTCTAAATTGCATATGCGAACAAAGAAAGGATGTTGCACGAACTAGGAGGCTTAGCTAGTCACCTTCCTAGCAAAAGTCTGTCGTTTCTGTTTCTCATTTTACTGCTTATATTTGACAGATTGTGGAAGTAACATGACAATCGCCCATGGTCAACTTGATTTTACAAATGAGCCAACGACGTACGGACACTCTGTTCCTGTTACTTGTGACATTGGATACAGACGGTTTGGAGGAACACATGTAGAATGTCTGGCGGATGGAGTCTGGAGCAAGACGGTGACTTGCATAATTATCGGTGGGTTTTATATGATTATTTTTTCTTTATTTATTTGAGTTTGATCATTTATCGTGTTCTATTTACGTGTATCATGAATACCAAGAAATAAAATATATTGTTTTATTTATACCTAGCAGTAAAGTCAATGTATATCTAATGAATAAAAGTGGTATTGCCTACAGAGAAAAAATATCGTATCAATTTACCAGTGACTGATACGATTTATATTTTGTCACTGTTACAGTAGCAAACCGCGGATGTTTTTGACAATTTTGGGCTTATTTCTTTCAGAAAATGTCTGAAATGTAGCTTTCATGTCTGACATTACGCTATGGACGTTAGCACGTCAAATCAAGCAACTGGCGTCACGCTTTGACGTCACTTGAGCCGGCGTATCGCTATTTGCACGCGACATCGATTCAGCGGCTGCTGCAAGCGGCTTTCTTAAATCGCCGATTTCTTCTTAATCATTCATTAAAATCACATTATAATCCATTTTCTAGGCGCAAAGTTGTGTACACCCAATATTATACCCAATAAACGCGCTGAGCCAAGCAAAATTAACGAGAATTGACGAAGGCAAAAACTTCTTTTTGAAACGGTCTGTTTTCCGTTAGAAAAATAAAAATACTTTTTGTCGGTAAATGCCAAAAATATTTGAACTCATGTTTTGAAAAATTACTGATAATTTCAACACAATCGATGAAATATATTTGGTATTCACGTAAATAAGTAAATATCCTCTATACATCATCTGTAGACTACAATTCAACGCTTTAAAACAATTGTAAATATTGTAATTAAACGATGCTTAACAGTTTGACTTTGAAAAAGTAAATTATAACATGTGCTATCAAATATAGTAACAAAAGTCTTGAAAACGCGGCCCAATGTGGCTCGTGATTCCTTTCCCCATATTGGCCCGCTCGTGCAAAGCCATATTGGCCCGCTCGTGCAAGGCCATATTGGCCCGTTCGTGCAAAGCCATATTGGCCCGCTCGTGCAAAGCCATATTGGCCCGCTCGTGCAGCCATTCTCGATCCTAGTATTATATGTACATTTCAAACTTTGTTTGAGAACGGTTGCGCAATGACGTCAGGTTTATTAGAAGTACGTCAGCACGGCGGTGATGTGTGCGTGCGTAGTTTGCATCGTTACTTTACGCCAAAACAATATGTATCGTTAAAAATACTTTCATGGGTTGCAGTAACTAGACTTTTAGAATACATGTATCATAAGTCTAGTGTCGCATTGCCATCATATCGGCCCGGCAGCTCCATATTGACCCTCGGGTCTAAAGGTCCTCGGGCCGGTTTGGAGCTGCCTGGGCCGATATGCATAGCTACGCGACTCTTAACATATAATGACCTCTAAGTATTTTATGCTTGAAGACTGTGGCGGTGCATCGATAGCAAATGGAGAGACAGCTTTTTCTGCTGGAACGGAGTATAATGCTGTGGCTACTGTCAGATGTGATGATGGCTATTGGTTAAATGGTTCAAAAACACTAATGTGTTTGTCATCAGGGAGGTGGAGTTCAGATACAGCATGTGTTATCAAAGGTATGTAGCTAGTCTTGTGGTTTATTATAATATGACGTTAGCGTTTTTTTCAACCGAACATACAAGGAGAGGTGACACATGCACAATCCGCGATTTGTCACCAATTCGCGATTTGTCACGTTGCTATCTTCTCGGTGTACAGATGTCGCGGCTTGATGAAGGCCGATGTTAAAATTTACTTCTGTCGACGTCCGTCTCAAAATAGTCTTTTATACAAGATCTTTTAGACAACGTTGCAGTAATCTCGCCTTTACATGCGAAATGATTTTAAAATCAAAATATTTTTATTGCCGATGAACGCATGTGCTGCCAGGCAGGTGCGAACGCCACTTCACTCCGGTACTGCCGTCATGAATTATTTCGTTGTATGCCCTTCAACATCATGTTAATTTGCTGTTATTCACGGTCAGGAAAAATATTTTAATTATAATAATAATTTTCATACATGTATAACAAACCAACATCTTACGCAACAATTAAAACTAAGATACTTTGAAGTTTTGAAAGGAGATTTCAGAGCTCTGAGAATACCAGTTTGAAGGTAAATACTTTTCATTGTCTACTACCTACTTTTCCAAATGTAGAAAGTCTATTAGGGTCAAGTCGGGTAAATTCGAAAAAGCGGGTAAATTCGGAGAGTGACGTTGTTTCCTTTATATGTCAGTTGTTTGGAATTTAAACGAAATTAACTGGGCAAACAGTGGTGAAAATCCTGATGAGACGGCTCATTATGAACCCGCTGTCCGGAGTTACCCGACTTGACACTAGAGAATATGGTCATACGGAAAGTCTGTGATGCTGAATGAGTGATATTTACACGAATGGTTGAATTGTTGTATTATGACAAATTGATTTCTGATTATTTGAAATCAGGTCCCGAGATTATAAAACTTCTTTTATCATGCTCAGCTTAGCCGAGTATGGCATGAAATTTTTTCTGCTGATGAATATGAAAATGCCAACTTATGTTGGCAGTTTCATATTCATAAGCAGAGAAAATTTCATGCTCAGCTAAACTGAACAAGAAAAGTAGTGTACTTATCAATAATTTGCTATTTATTAGCCGGTAAAGTTTCATGCTCAGCTGAGTTGAGCATGAAAAACAAGTTTTATAACCTTGGAGCCAGTTCTGTCGTATTTTTTCCTCAGATTGTGGAAAGGATGTGCCAGTACCTAACGGGATTGTCGATTTTGCAAATGCGTCTACAACTTTTGGCCAAACTCTGTCTATCAGGTGTGAGCTCGGGTATGAACTGGAAGGTGGATATGTTATAGAATGCCGAGCGGATGGAATTTGGCGAACAACTGCAACTTGCAAAGTGAAAGGTTTGATATTGAATTGGTTTCTACAACATGTACACTCGGACTTTCCTAAAAACAGCAGAGTCACATTTATTTTTGTAAAAAAAATACTATTTTTTTTTGTCATTTTTAAGATCGTTGAGCAACACAGAATTACCGATTACCCGATTGACGATATGAGTTACACATTATGCTGGACAGAAAGCTAATTTATCATGTAAATATTCCTTAAAGGTAACATCTCAGTGGAGTTAAGAGTATAAATGCCCATATATAAGCGCAGACCTTAGCATACGTATGACATGTGGAGAACAACTGAAAGTTTAGACACAAAATTTGATTATACGTGTATACCCTAGAAGTCTAATTTCCATACTTTCGTTTATGTTAGAAAGACATTAGTTTTTGTCATCTCTAAGTGCGTCGATCAACATAAAAAGTACCGATTGCACTATCTAAGTCTTCAGATATAAACTACAAACTATTCATGGACAAGTTAGCTAAAGACCTTATTTATGCAAACAAAAAGTAATATCATATTAGAACTTAAAAGTACAAATCTCCAATCTCCATATTTAACCGTAAACTTAAGCAAAGTATGCGCCTTTATAGCTGACAAATCTGACGGAAGATTGCTTAAATTCAACTCTGGCAGAACCGAACTAATAATTACTGACCTCATGATTCAATAGTTGGGGCTTACAAATGGGTTGTTATATCGTAACGGTTTTAGATTGCAGACCTGCGACAATAGCTAACGGTGCTGTACAGCATCCATCAGGAACAACGTATACCGCTATTGCGACAGTGAACTGTCATGCAGGATATAAAGTGGAAGGAACTGGTCATCTTATTTGCTTGGATAGTGGTCTATGGAGTACAGACACAGAGTGTGTAATAATAGGTGGGTCCCCCGTTTAAAAGGCTTGCGTATTAAGCATATTCATTTAACGATAACGTTTATATTCTTCAGATTTGCCGTCCGATATTGTATCCTACTTTCTTGCGGTCGAACGTGCTTCTTTTACAATCAGACAACTAACTTAGACAAATAGACAATAAGTACTCCTTAATGTAATTTGTAAAAAGCATTTCTAAACTTTACAGGTGCTTTTGACATTGGTTGAACGTTTGCATGTGGAATCTCCAGATGAGTTTTATTACCTTTTACGAGCAATCAATCTCTTCGTGTTTTCATGCTCATAAACTGTAAAAGTGCATAGACAGGTTCTTTTCCGTTTTTTTACATTGTGAGTTTTGTGATTGTGCACCTGCCGATTATTTTTCCAAAGGCTGGAAATTGTTTGACCTATAATTGTTACCAACGCTTAACCATAACGTTATACTGATACGCGGAATACGAGTGTCCTCATGTTAAAACAGACTAGGAGTAAAAGTGACCCGATGTTGATTGTAAGCGTTTTGTATTTGCTAAGTTTTGTATTTAGACAGCTTTATTATTTCTCTGCATGACGTCTATGGCTGGTGCAGTTGATTTGTACAAAACTATTTGAGGAAACCGACTGACTTCGGAAATATTACTGACCAATGAAACACCTCATTAATAACACTGTAATAGTCAGTACCATGCTTCAAACCTAATCTCTTGTGTGGGGATGTCATGTCTGTGTAATTCTTAGGTGTAAACCGTTAGGAATGTAATGCAAGAAATGAGTGGGATCTGATTGTATCACGCCCTGATCACTGCAACCCTCATCTCGCCGTCAAAACCAAACGGAAAGAGACAAAATTTCACGAAAGACATGACCGGTAAACAAAATGAACAGCCCATTCCCAAACAGCTGGCCATTCAGCTAGCCTAACCTAACTGAAAGCAACAGTAACATCGTTTTAATACTGCAGCTTAATAGCACACTACAGCAATGCGACACTTACGAGTATCTGGTATGGTAAATTTATCTGATCGTTGTAGTTTAGATCATAATTTCAGTGTGATTGTCTCATCTATGTTATTTTTTGTTGTATTTTGTTTTTGCTATAAATCTTTCGTGTCATATTAATCACTTTATTCTTAAACTGTTTGGCATATAGATTGTGAACGAAATATAAGTCTTCCAAATGGACGTCTAGATTTCACGAACGCAGTAACAACATACGGACAATCTCTTCCTGTTATTTGTGACAGAGGATACAAACCCATGGGAGGAACACATATCGATTGCCTTGCTGATGGGTCATGGAGTAAAGCAACTAGCTGCCAAATCGTTGGTACGCATATTTCATCTCACCTTACATTAAGCCGTGGTTGTTGCTTACCGGAGTTGAATAACAATTAAGGAGTGGCATAATGAGGAGTTCACAAAATTTACAAAAGTTTACAAAAGACTCGCACGGTAAACCGAATGAGCAGCTCTTTCACGGCTAGATGGTCATTCAGCTACCCTAATTAAAAACATCAGCAACATCTCTTTTTAACTTTGTTTTTTTATTTCAAAATTCAAAACAAAACAAAACAGAACGCAGATTTGACAACTAGACTTGGGGACTAGACTGCTAGAGACCATAGACAAGCGGAAATAACAGTATGTAACACTGAGGAACCACAACAGAAGTACCGCATTGGAACGGTTAGCAATTATAGAATATTTGGGCGAAGGAGTTTTACTAGATTCTAAACATCAATTAAACCCCGAATAAGGAAGGAACAGACAGGGTAGATCCGGCATAATCCAACTAAACTAAGTAGCTTTACCTTGGATCCATTGATGAGTCTCATGCCCGACCAACCGGCCTGCAGTTTGAGAGGGAAGCAATAATTTCTGGTTATAATGAATATGCTAAATAAAGAATATGAACTGACCAAAACGCCACGGGCGTTGTTTTAACATGAATATAACGATTAGGCGAGGCTAGATAAGATTTTCTGTCTGAGCCAGACTATTTGGTCAAGCTAACCAGCACACATCCCGAGATTCTTTAGTACCAGTCATGGCCTCCACAATAGAACAAAGGTCACTGTACAAATTCTGTACAGTTTACTCGGGATATGCTATAGACTGCATGAGCGTTATTTCCTTGACTAAAACGATTTGATAGTTCTTTTTGAAACTAGATAATGAAAAGTCATCGGGTTATACAGTTGCTAAGATGGGTGTTTGTGATTGAATTTTATCGCAGCTTTCTTTTTAGCTTTCTTTCTATTTCTTTTTAGATTGCGGACCCACGGTCATTTCACATGGTGTAGTCAATTTTCTAAACGGGACTGAGTTCAACGCCAAAGCACCATTCCGTTGTGACGTTGGGTTCCATCCAAATGGTTTTGAATACATTACGTGCATGGAAACTGGACTTTGGAGCACAGAATCAAAGTGTGTAGTAGTAGGTACGTTGTAGTTGAACAAGAAGTAAGCTGGGACAGGGCAAATCCAAGAAGAGTACATGTGCACCCAGCGAAGAGTCAGATCAGACTGGGCATCGGCCCAGTCTGATCAGAGTTTTAGATTTCCGTATGGAGCTAGCTTTGATTCTTAGCTCTCCTTAAGTGCACGGGGAAGACTCTAATCAGACTGGGCGGCTACCCAGGCTTATATGAGTCGTCGCAAGGTTCACATGTCATTTTGTTGGTTAAGTCGTGTTGCGGCTGAAGTAGTAGTATGCGAATATACATCCCAAACTGCATAAAGAGGCAGTCTGATGTAACGTATTAATTAATTTTGAGCCAGTTGTTAATATGTTAGGGTAGAGTCAGGTAATTTCGGACGTAAATTCGGACATAGCATTGCAAACAGTGAAAATCCAGATGAGACGGCTCATCTCATCAGAAATTTCACTGTTTGCCTAGTTAGTTTTGTTTCAATTCCAAATAAATGGCATATAAAGGAAACGATGCCACTGTCCGAATTTACTCGCTGGCCGAAGTTAATCGACTCTACCCTATTTGTCCAAGTGAATTTCAACGTGCATGTGTACACGTCCATGTTGTCGTTTGATTCAGTTGGCTACGAACCTCTTCCGTAAAGAAGTCTACCCTCCAACGATTGAATGTGCATCTAGAGAAAGAGTGTGCAACTTGAAGACATTTCCTGTCCTTTCAGGGTAAACCCCATTGAAAAGGAAGCAACGTTGCATCATCCACATAAAGTTTATATAATTCACCTTTACCGCTGTTGTGTTTTGTAGATTGCGGCAACACTGTCAGTATCATCAATGGCCAGGCACTTTTTCCTGATGGTAATACAACTTATGGGCATTCAGTTCCAGTTGTTTGCGACACGGGTTTCAAGCTGAGGGGTGAACAATTTATAACCTGTCAAGAAGACGGAAGATGGAGTGCTGTTCCAGACTGTGATATCATCGGTAAAGCTATTGCACATAGTGGAGAGCCGGGTACCTTCGGACATGGGTGTAAATTCGGACATACCATTGCAAACAGTGACCATCCAGATGAGACGGCTCATGATGAGCCGTCTCATCAGTATGTCCACTCTTAGGTCAGTTATTTTTGTTTTAGTTCCAAACAACTGACATATAAAGGAAACAATGTTACTGTCCGAAATTACCCACTGTCCGAAGTTACCCGACTCTCCCCTAACTTTTCAATTCCAGAGTATGTCAACTTCGTTTAGCGACAAGGCCGATTTGAAATACACTGAGCAAGTTTTCTAATTGGTCACTTTTTTCATAATAGTAGCCTAATACAAATTTATATTGTTCCGGCTCCGAAATAAGAAAAAAGAATTCCATAATTAGAGGTTATTATATGGCGGAGGTGTGCCTCTAAGTCATATTGGCACTGGATAGCAATATTGGCCCGAGGGCCTATATTGCTACCCAGTGCCAACATGACTTAGAGGCACACCTCCGCCATATCGTAGCCTTTTTATTACATACTGATGCAAGAGAAAGAGAACAAAGTTGTAATTCAGATGGAAGAACAAAATTCGTCTTGAGGCGTCCAAAAGAGGCGCCAATATGACGTTATTTATGACGTAACGTCAGCATCATAACAAACGTCTGTTGGTAACGTTTTCAAAATGGCGGCGCCCTCGACAGTGTTTTTGGTTAGTCTGCCTTTTTATGAGTGTTTCCGACTTTTCATGCAAGGAAACCGGTTAAAAACGAAAACGTAGCCGGAAAAGCCGTTTGTAATTTCAAATAGATTTTGTAATTTCAAAGGGAATTAAGCTTGAAATGAAACGCTGTTCACCTTAACAATCAAACATAGTAAACCGATGGGCAATGCAGCCGAAGAAAAAGTTTAGGATGGACAAAGTTGGAATTATTAGAGATGAATTTCCTTTTTTGGGAGATTTTATCGATGTGTAAACGCCGGCCTCACAAACTTAACATAAAGCTCTTCAGGCCTTTATTCAGTTTGTGAATGATTCGCCGGCATTTACACATCGATTCCCCGCCCTGCCTCCCGCCCCCCGCAAAAAAATCATTCCTAAAGTCAACAAAACAAACTGAAACTTCCCGAAATCTTGACAAATTTCTCTCCGCAATCTTAGTTTCTAGGACTAGAATTCGATCAGCTAAAGATTCCATCACCTCCGCCATTTTGAATTACTGGATAGAATGTGTGAAAGGATTCGACCAATTAAAAAGAGGCAGTGCCAAAAATCCATATTATATGGAAAATTGGCACAGTCACGTGACTGTGCCTTTATGGATCCAGAAAATATTAACGGGTGGCAATGGGAAATTTACTATGTAGATCTTATTAAGTATGTAATATCGGTACATTATCATAATTTATAAGTAGCTATATTAGTCAATATATGCGAAGTGCTTTGACAAAAACTATGATGTGGACTGTGAAAACAAAATATACATTGCATCTAATGCAAAGGGGGGGGGGAAATCTGTTTTTACCCATTTCAGAATTGCTATAACTTGCATAAAATTCACGGAGTTAGGTATACTTGTCATGTTTGTCAAATAGACAATTTTATGAACGTCTGAGCCGTATTTATTTATTTTGCAAGTGGATGCACAGCTCATGCTTTTTATAACGGCTTATGGCTTCAAATAAAAATGGTCATAACTCCTGCATTTTAAGACAGTTTGAACGATCATATGTATTATGCTTATAACATTATAAATCAGTACCAAAAAATAAATAATAAAGGTATGCTTTTTGAGAAAATATTTTTGCAAAGTACAAAAGTGACCAATTAGAAATTTTGTTGAGTGTAATGGTACTCGATCTATGACAGACTGTGGCCTACCTTCGACTAAAATTAATATTAAGCTCAAAGAGGTTCAACAAAGTTACTTATGCTTCAGTCAAATTTCGATATCTCGAAGTCGAAGTTCGTCTAGAACTACTGTTATCTCTAAATAAAATTTCTTGTCCCAGAAAATTTACTTTGGGATAACAGTAGTTTGAGATAACAGGGATTTACATGTTAAGAAAAGAAGTAAATATCTCTGGTATGTATAGTTTGATGTGAGACGGTATTTTGAGATAACTGAGCCGCGACACGACAAAACCAACAATGTTGTTGTGCGCCCAGCGCAGACTCAGATCAGCCTGGGCATCCGCCCAGTCTGATCAGCGTCTTCGCTGTCCGCATGGGAGTAGCTCAAACCCTTAGCTACCCTTTGAGCCTTTAACGAGGAGTCTTATCAAATTGAACAGATGTCCAGGCTGTTACGCAGAAGGTTTCGCACACGGTCGACACGGGTGTAGAGCCTTATGCGTCGCCAGGACGGCGGAGGGTGACTTCCGGTTAAAGGGTTATCTACCAGTGTATTACACTAACAAGGAAACTCTAACAACGTTAGAATTTTTGAAGTTTATATATAATGTAAATTCTATATACAACGATACAATTTACAACAATTCACAATTACAATAATATACAACACATATCAGTTCATGTCGCTGGCCGAAGTAAGGTGTTTGTTTCAATACAATACGCAAATAGATTACCGTCTGACGTCAACACCGTACTCGGCTCAGCGCCATGAACTAAAGGAAAATACAAAGAACAAAAAACGTTAGTTTGAGCTCATACAAAAAAAGCAAGGCCTTATGTTGGTAGACTTCACTTTGTCGTTCCTTGGATCATATCATGGGCCAGTCCATATAACATGAGGAACACCAACTTATATTAATATGCGCACGCTCATATACTGGTCGCTCCCTGGATCGTACCAGAGACCAGTCTATATATAACAAGACACACTATAGTGGACGAACACTGTACCACTTTCACCTCCGCAGTAATAAGATCGCCTTCGCCGATATTTTGTGCTTCCCGCCTCTGCTAGGAAAACATGCAGAAGGGCGTTGTAACTGCTCTACCCGGGTTGGTATTAACCTGGAGACGTATATCGAATCTCCAGGTGAGACGTGGCTCTAAGCCCTAACAGCTGACTGCCGGACTTGATGTGCCTAAAAATAATGAACTTACACTTAATACATTGTAACTACATAATAACCATACATAAGACTTGGGCCTGTCTTGGAAATACCATACAACATCCTCGGCGAATGCCGAGCATAACGTGCACACGCCAGCCGTGTCACTAGACACGACTTGCGCTCACGATGTAAAACCAAAATTGTGCTTACCACTTCCGCCAATGAAGAAACGTAGATCGTACAACGCATGTGCGTCGAAGGATCTGACGTCAAACATTGTCAAGAAATATACTGACGTCAACATGCATTACCATGACATACCCCACATAAAACATGAATGAATCTAAACAATGACCTATTTACATTAAATTGATTGACCAAAATCTAACTCGCATATGTATTAATTCATTTCTTTAAACTAAGCGTAATACCATTTGCCATAGAATATAATAGCTGAATAAGCGTTTCTAACACATTTGGGATCATAACGTCTGATCTGACATCATGACGCCAATGATGTTATACCATATGACGTCATCTAGTGAAGGCAAATCAGACGCATGATGACCAAATGTTACCATTATAACTTTTGGAAAAAACCCATAATGCGGTGCATGCTATGGCGTCAATTGACGTCACGAGTATATTAATTAGTTCCATTACAAATCAATCTACTTCTATAAGCCACGTATACGTGAAACTAATATAAAAAGTGCTGACGTCGCAATAACATGAATGCAACTGACGTCACATGAATAACATGAATGCAACTGACGTCACTGGACGTCAAATAGACGCACACCATTGCAACCAACATCAGTGATATAAACTATTTCCGTAATTTACAAAACTTCCTAATATACAAATATTATGCGCAGCATGATCACTACCAACAAAATCAGTCAATAATCCTAATATACAAATATTATGCACAGCATGCTTATTAACAAAATCAGTCGACACATGCGCAGCCTGATCACTGTCAACAAAATCAAATCAGTTGACACATATAATCATACCATATCAATCAGAAGTCACATTTTTCATTCTTAGTCAAACTATTCTAAATAAATATAATAAAATCTTACCGTTCTGGTTTTAACACAGAATCTGGGCACACAACAATATAACATCCATCAATTCACCTTAGAATTAAACAGCCACGTCTAACTTTTCATTAAAGAATAGGAGTATAAATACTATTCGTCTCACTTTTAAATCATGGAACTCGAATCTAAGCGTGCAGGTATTCACATTAAAATCATGCAACACGCTGTCCACAATCAAAAGACTCGTGCAGGTATTCACCTTAAAATCATGCAATACGCTGTCCACGAGAGGTATTCACAAACAACCCATGCATAACGTAGCCACAATTTCCGTAAATGTTTTATTACCACCGTTGCCCTAAAAACTGTAGCTCTACTGATTGAAAGGATTAAAATGATTTCGACGACATAGTCGACGATCGGATCCATTTCGGAACATAGGTTTCCCCTTAGGGAGAAAAAAAAACATAACAATGTTTCTTTTTTGAAATAGTACGAAATGCGATCGAATCGTAGGCTATGTCAAAACTGGAAAACTAGCTATATACACAACAACGGTGCGATGCATAACGTGGCCAAACTATCTACTATGGTAGTCCGCCCCCAAATTATCTTGGCCGCGGATAGCAACGATCCTGAATCTGTACGGCTGTAATTTCATGGCCCAACGTATGATTCGGGGATTGAGCACCTTAGCTGTCTGCATATAAGACAAAGGTTTGTGGTCAGTTTCAAGGAGGAACTCCGCCCCATACAGGTATTTACGAAATTTCTAAACACCCCAGATTATACCCAAACATTCCTTTTCAATTACAGAGTAGTTCCTTTCCCGAGGAAACAATTTCTTGCTAGCATAAGCAATCGGCAAACGACCTTCACCTTCGAATTCCTGAAGCAAAATAGCTCCAAGACCAACGTCTGAAGCGTCTGTTCGAAGTACAAACGGGTTACCTTCTTGAAAAACAGGTAAGCGAAGAACGGGACTAGACGTCAGCCTACTCTTCAGGGTTTGAAATGCCCTTTCATGCTGATCTTGCCAATCTTTGATAGAATTAGGTCTATCCCGTTTAGTTAAATCAGTCAGAGGAGAAGCTATGGATGAGAAATTTGGGATAAAACGACGGTAAAACCCAGCTAATCCCAGAAAAGATTTAATTTGCCTTTTCGTACATGGACGAGGAGCATCTCTGATAGCCTGTATCTTGTCCTCTTGCGGTCGCACCGTCTGTCCTACGATATTGTGACCAAGGCACTCGATACTGCCATATCCGATCATGCATTTAGATGGTTTTGCCTTCAATTTGGCCGACCTGAGCCGATCTAACACTTGACGTAATGACGTCACATGATCTTTCCATGTTTCAGTAAATATCCACATGTCATCAAGAAAGCTGTCAACATTTGGGAGATTGGACAATATGATTCTCATTAACCTACAAAAAGAGGCTCCCGAATTGACCAAACCGAAGGGCATAGTTTTAAACTGGAATAAACCTTTAGGCGTTTCAAATGCTGTCAAAGGTTTAGACCTTTCAGTAAGACTGACTTGCCAATAACCCTTACTCAGGTCCATCTTTGTAAAGAATCTATGTCCCGACATTTTATTGATAACCTCTTCCATATTTGGCATAGGTTCTGCGTCGAATTCCGCCACTTTGTTAAGCTTCCGGAAGTCGATACAGAATCTAACTGACCAGTCTTTCTTCGGAACTAGGACAACAGGAGATGAATACGGTGAAATCGACGGATCGATTACCCCTAAATCTAACATATCCTGTATCTCCGTCTCCATGACGTTACGCGTCTTATACGGGATAGAATAACCTTTCGTCCGTATGGGTTCTGACGTGAGTAGTTTGATATCATGCTGTATTTGATCAGTTCGACCGGGTAAACTTGATAGTACATCCGGGTACTGTTTAATCAACGCTTCAACCTCCATACGTTGTTCTGACGTTAACGTATCTGAGATACTGACGTCATTATAAGTTTCCGGTTCTTTAGCTGTCGGAAAAGCACAATCATCAAGAGAAAATTCATCACTACCATCGTCATCAACCGACTCTGTAGTCTCAGTCGACAATAAACAATGCGACGGCACACTACGACGTTCGACATATTGTTTCAGCATATTAGCATGATATGTACTCACGACACCACTGACGTCGATTTTATAGTCCATTCTATTCACCACCTCTACTACTTCATATGGACCCTTCCTCTGCAATAACAGTTTATTACTGTCAGTTGGCAGTAATAACAGTACTTTATCTCCCACGTTAAATTTACGCGACCTAGCGCGTTTGTCATAATAAGCCTTTTGCTTTACTTGTACTTTCCGTAAATTATCATGTGCTAACTTACACGTCTGCTCTAATCGTTCTCTCAACTCAATTACGTACTGGTACGTAGACAGAACCTGCTCATCCTGTACCTCTTCAGACCATAATTCACGTAATATTGCCATAGCGCCCTTAACATTACGTCCGTATAACAATTCGAACGGAGAAAACCCTAATGACTCCTGCGGAACCTCCCTTATTGCAAACAGTAGTGCTGGGAGATATTTATCCCAGTCTTTAGGACGTTCTGCGCACATCCTTCGTAGCATTTGCTTCAACGTCGCGTGAAAACGCTCTACAAGACCGTTACAAATAGGATGATACGGCGTCGTGGTTAACTGCTGGAGTGAAAACAGCCTGCTTACTTCTCTCATAACTTCAGCAGTAAACTGACTTCCGCAATCTGTTAACATTTTATCAGGTATTCCAACTCTACTAAACATCTCAACTAACGCTTCGGCTACGCGTTCCGTCTCAATGCCGGGTAACGCTACCGCCTCGGGATATCTCGTCGCATAGTCTATCATTCTTAAAATATAGCGGGATTTCCTGTTAGAACGAGGTTCTATCGGTCCAACTATATCAACAGCGACTCGTTTAAATGGTGTGTCAATCTGTGGCAACTTTCCTAAAGGTACCTTAGTGACACGACCTTCTTGAATAGTCCTTTGACATATGTCACAAGATTTACAAAACCTTGCCACATCGCCACAAACTCCAGGCCAAAAGAACTCAGTTAACACTCTATCCATAGTTTTCTTTATGCCCAAATGACCTGACATCAAGGTTTCGTGCGCCTATCTTAACACCTTTTCACGAAAACCTTCAGGGATAATAAGTTGCAAAGTGACCATGTTTCCCTTAGTAAACTGCCTATACAATAAATCTTTCTTTCGGATAAACTTAGTTTCACCCCGGTTCAATCCACGACTAATAGTCACATTTCCAGATTCCACTCTTTGCCTTATGCCATTCAATTTCGGGTCAACAACTTGGGCCTGCTTCAATGCCTCCTTATCACTAGCAATAATTTGATCAGGAACTTTAAGTTTCCTATAGACCTCTTCACCTTGCTTAGCTTGTGACCTAGTCACTGCCGCCATTGCAAAATGGGCCATATCGGGAAGTTTTGACCCGTCAATATTTCCAATAACCAGGTCATACAATGTATCTTCCATGCACAATGCCTCAGTTTTTCCTGTGAAAAATGGACAATCTATGTCAACCATTGCTAAGGGATACCTTTGGGTAGATTCATCAATCAAAGTTACATCAGATTCTCTACCAAGTAACTGATCATTAGAAACCAAGTTTCTACGAACGACACACCCAGTACAACCTGTGTCCCTTGAAACTACAACAGTCTTACCATTAACCGTACCCTGCGCTGTTGGTAATCGCGACCTTAAAAAGTAACAGACACCTTCCCTATCCACGTTGTCATTGATTAATGGACTTTCTTCCTTACTCTTATAGAGACCTTCAATTTCATGAGACCTATTCATTGTAGTTTTACAAAAGCTCATTTGATGTCCGCCTTCCCGACCACGTCCGCGGGAATAACCCCGACCACGGCCACGATCTGAATTACTACCCTTCGTCTGCACAGTATCGCTCTTACTCTGTGATCTTTGTGCCTCATCTTTCGGTGCATAGCTAGTCCCCTTATTTCCGCTATATCCGCTTGCACTTGCACCTACTTCCGCACTATATGCTTGCTTCCTATCGGGATTCTTAAAACATTTATATGTTAAATGTCCCTTACCACAAATACTACATTTTATCTCTGGCTTCGCACTCGGCTTATTATCAGATCTACTCTGAGTTACGCCCTTACTATCACGCTGCCCCTTATTTACACAAGCGTAGACGCCGCCACGTGCTTCTGCAAATAAATCTGCTTCCCTAGCAATCTCACTTAGATTCGTGAATGTTTTCGGTTTCAAATGAACGTATAGTTCTTTACTACAGGATTCTAAAAACTGATCTCTAGCGAAAAAATCACAAACAGCTTCGTAAGACTGGTCTACTTTCGCCATTTTCAACCATTTATTAAGATACGACCTAAGTCTACTACTAAACTGAATAAACGTTTCGGACTTTTCAGGCCTATCATAGCGAAATTTCTTCCTAAATCCGCGTTCAGTCATATCGAAATTCTTTAACAACGCATCTTTCAACTTGTCATAATCCGCTGCATCATCTACAGACAATCTATCATAAACATCAAGCGCGCGACCTTTAAGTAATGCGCTTAAATATGCAGCCCAAACGTTTTTATCCCATTTATTCGCCGTCGCGTATTTCTCAAACCTTGATAAGTAACTATCCATTTTGTCCTTACTTTCATCAAAATACGGTAACTTGGGATCTCGCGCATGCGCTAGCTTTTCAGCCTTCTGTTTTTCTAATTCAACTCTAAACGTTACCGTCTGCAAATCTATCTGATTCTTCAACTCGCGTTGCTGCAATTCAAAACTATACTTCAACTTTTCTAACTCAACTTCTCTCGACAACTTTGCTTCCTTATCGCTTTCGACTTGATACAACCTAGCTTCCCTATCTTTCTCGGCTTGCCGCTCTATACTTTCAATCCGCGCCATCTCGATTTCCCTATCCGCCGCAATCTTAGATTCTTCCGTCGCCCTATCCGCCGCAATCTTAGCTAATTCAATTTGCCTATCTTTTTCGGCCTGCGCGATTCTTTCTTTATCAAGTTCCCTTACCGCGTGCCTTTCTGCCCTCTCAGTCTCTTGCTGTTGCTTTACAAATTCCTGCAAAGCCTGCCCCTCATAACCTAACTCCTTTCCTGTCTTAACTAACTGATCCATGACACTTAACGTAATGCTCACGTTAACGTAACTGAAACCGACGTTCACTTATAGTCATACACGTTAACTAAAACCTTAACAATAATAATAACGAACTAATCCAACTAAAATGTTGATTAATTAGTATACTCGCGATCTAGACGTAGCTATTAAAGTTACGTTCGTAACAGACCGGAAATGACGTCATAAACTGATGTTGACTTTACCGAGAACCTCTTTTCACTACCATATGACACAATTAGATGACGTAAATAACCCACATTACAATTACGCCCAACTTGATCTAGCGTATCGGATATACAAACGTAACGTATGTTACGCAACGTATTAACACTGACACGACAACTGTACGTCCTACATTACAAAACCTTATAAGATACCAACGGTAAATCAAACATAATATTCTGCTATTAGGTTTAATTTATTGTAACGATATTATATAACGTTACGGGTGACCTACGTTACTAAATCAGGACACAAAATGGACCTCAGTAACGGTTACGACACAACGTACAAACGTTTAATTTAATAAACTAACAGATTGTCATGCAACAGCAGTGCCAAGGTACTCAAATGGACCTTAAAACTAAATTTGTATCATCCGTGCCAAGACAATTCAGGTCTATATAACCTCAGTTTCCCCACTCAGATATGCAACCTGTTACATTTTATCCCAAATTAATGCATGGGCTATCGCACTTCATCACGCAGGGAATAAGGATAGTTGACCTTAATTGAGTGTAGGTTACATTTACAAGAATTTAGTGGCAAAATTGCTCCCCTAACACATCAATGCAAACATCCTTACGTCACCTTAGAAAAGAACAATCAGAAAGTCAATAAAAAAAATGTCTGACAAAATTGTGCCTAGATTCTATATATATTGTCAATGTCTTACACTGGCAGATATTAACCGGAAATCAAATCCCGTTACTTCATGACACCATGTTACGCAGAAGGTTTTACACACGGTCGACACGGGTGTAGAGCCTTATGCGTCGCCAGGACGGCGGAGGGTGACTTCCGGTTAAAGGGTTATCTACCAGTGTATTACACTAACAAGGAAACTCTAACAACGTTAGAATTTTTGAAGTTTATATATAATGTAAATTCTATATACAACGATACAATTTACAACAATTCACAATAACAATAATATACAACACATATCAGTTCATGTCGCTGGCCCAAGTAAGGTGTTTGTTTCAAATCTGTAATCGATTTGCGTACAATACGCAAATAGATTACCGTCTGACGTCAACACCGTACTCGGCTCAGCGCCATGAACTAAAGGAAAATACAAAGAACAAAAAACGTTAGTTTGAGCTCATACAAAAAAAGCAAGGCCTTATGTTGGTAGACTTCACTTTGTCGTTCCTTGGATCATATCATGGGCCAGTCCATATAACATGAGGAACACCAACTTATATTAATATGCGCACACTCATATACTGGTCGCTCCCTGGATCGTACCAGAGACCAGTCTATATATAACAAGACACACTATAGTGGACGAACACTGTACCACTTTCACCTCCGCAGTAATAAGATCGCCTTCGCCGATATTTTGTGCTTCCCGCCTCTGCTAGGAAAACATGCACAAGGGCGTTGTAACTGCACTACCCGGGTTGTTATTAACCTGGAGACGTATATCGAATCTCCAGGTGAGACGTGGCTCTAAGCCCTAACAGCTGACTGCCGGACTTGATGTGCCTAAAAATAACGAACTTACACTTAATACATTGTAACTACATAATAACCATACGTAAGACTTGGGCCTGTCTTGGAAATACCATACAACGCCCTCGGCGAATGCCGAGCATAACGTGCACACGCCAGCCGTGTCACTAGACACGACTCGCGCTCACGATGTAAAACCAAAATTGTGCTTACCACTTCCGCCAATGAAGAAACGTAGATCCTACCACGCATGTGCGTCGAAGGATCTGACGTCAAACATTGTCAAGAAATATACTGACGTCAACATGCATTACCATGACATACCCCACATAAAACATGAATGAATCTAAACAATGACCTATTTACATTAAATTGATTGACCAAAATCTAACTCGCATATGTATTAATTCATTTCTTTAAACTAAGCGTAATACCATTTGCCATAGAATATAATAGCTGAATAAGCGTTTCTAACACATTTGGGATCATAACGTCTGATATGACATCATGACGCCAATGATGTTATACCATATGACGTCATCTAGTGAAGGCAAATCAGACGCATGATGACCAAATGTTACCATTATAACTTTTGGAAAAAACCCATAATGCGGTGCATGCTATGGCGTCAATTGACGTCACGAGTATATTAATTAGTTCCATTACAAATCAATCTACTTCTATAAGCCACGTATACGTGAAACTAATATAAAAAGTGCTGACGTCGCAATAACATGAATGCAACTGACGTCACATGAATAACATGAATGCAACTGACGTCACTGGACGTCAAATAGACGCACACCATTGCAACCAACATCAGTGATATAAACTATTTCCGTAATTTACAAAACTTCCTAATATACAAATATTATGCGCAGCATGATCACTACCAACAAAATCAGTCAATAATCCTAATATACAAATATTATGCACAGCATGCTTATTAACAAAATCAGTCGACACATGCGCAGCCTGATCACTGTCAACAAAATCAAATCAGTTGACACATATAATCATACCATATCAATCAGAAGTCACATTTTTCATTCTTAGCCAAACTATTCTAAATAAATATAATAAAATCTTACCGTTCTGGTCTTAACACAGAATCTGGGCACACAACAATATAACATCCATCAATTCACCTTAGAATTAAACAGCCACGTCTAACTTTTCATTAAAGAATAGGAGTATAAATACTATGCGTCATACTTTTAAATCATGGAACTCGAATCTAAGCGTGCAGGTATTCACATTAAAATCATGCAACACGCTGTCCACAATCAAAAGACTCGTGCAGGTATTCACCTTAAAATCATGCAATACGCTGTCCACGAGAGGTATTCACAAACAACCCATGCATAACGTAGCCACAATTTCCGTAAATGTTTTATTACCACCGTTGCCCTAAAAACTGTAGCTCTACTGATTGAAAGGATTAAAATGATTTCGACGACATAGTCGACGATCGGATCCATTTCGTAACACAGGCTGATCTGAGTCTTCGCTGGGCGCACAACCACATTGTTGGTTTTGTTTTGTCGCGGCTCATATTATTGTTTAAGATAACGAGAGTCAGCTGTGTGTCAGACTAAACTTTTATTAATACTTCAGTTCGCCATACTTTAAAGGAAAATCTAATCGTCAATGCAAAAAAACTTCACTCCCATAATCTGCATGATAACGTTCGACAATTAATTCGGCATACTTCAGTAATATTGCAAAAAAATACACATAGTGTGAATATTATGCAATGATCCCGCAAACAAATGTTGGCGTTTCGTGGGTAGGGGCATTCAGCAAATAAGTTAAATGCAATGAACAGAAATCAGCCGATATATTGCCTAAAGGTGACTAAAGTAATCTGTTTTCACAGAATGTGCTTCCTAGGTCTCATTTCCAGATTGCAAATGCGAGGAGAGAAGGCTTTGATAGATTGGGTTTAGTTCTACCTTGTCGCAATTTTGTAAAGTACCTTTTTATAACTACGTTAAAATGATGCCTGTAATAAGTCAGTGAGATAAGTTCAGCAGATAAATCTTAACATTCGTGTGTAAGCTAATCCGGCACAAACCCTTTTTTAAACAGATTGTGGTGGTACTATAGATGTTACAAACGGCGAGGTGAATTACGCTGGCAAACCTACTACTTTCGGACAAACAGTTTCAGTTGCATGCCATGCTGGATTTCAGCTGAATGGAGAAGCAAACGTAACATGTTTGGCTGAAGGAATATGGAGCACGGTACCAACGTGTGATGTCATCGGTAAATTTGTTGCCTTTACATATACCACACAAAGAGCTTCTGATAGTTCCAATGCAAATTTGCATACTTTGAGGGGTTATAGAAATTAAGTCTCTTGGGAAACCAGTATCTCTGTTTTGATATTAATAAGTAGAACTAGATCAGTAATACTATAATTGCTTTAAAAAGATATATTATCTGATAGTTACTTATTATCAACTTACATACGAGGGGCAAGTAAAATTTTGGTAATTCGAAATGGAAAAACTGTATGTTCTCTTCACATACAGAAATCTATTTTGGTACATATGCTTGTGCTGATAAAATGCAATACTTCCCTGATAACATGGACTTAGGCTTTATCTTGGGTCATAAGTTGTCTAATTACTCCCGTGTTTTGGCTGTAAACTGTCATATTTCCCTTTTCTCAGCTTGCCATATACTTATAACGTGTACAATAACAATAATACATTCGTATTATTCGTATAAACCATAACAGAATTTCATGTTGAGTCATGGGGAAATATCTTTAAAAACCTTCCTATTTGCTTTACATTTCATTATAAAAATGGACCGTTCGCGCTAAAAATGAGATCCTTGTGTTAAAAGTATGGGCGGTGAACGTATTACATTAATTAAGAATTGTGAGATCTTCATGGCAACAGACGTTCATGTGATTTTCGCATTTTAATACTTGTTTAGTTTTCATCAGTTTACGAATAGGAACCAGAGGTCCTTAGATGCAGTTTTACGACGAAAGAATATTAAATAAAATGTCTACGTAAATTAGACGCAGTGTGTGCACGAACAGGCGAGAGACAAAATAATTGTTAAATAAACGTTGAAGCTAAAAGCAACATGCCATCCGCAAAGTCTCATAATTCTATCCAGCGTTTGCCTCTACAGTTTACATATCTGCCGAGAGATTCATTTTATACGCATGTTTGACGTACCTGGTTTGCTTAACTCGGGCATTACCCAAACATATTTTCAAATGGACAGCAGTGATCATACGATTCTACTTTCAGATGATACCAGTAAATCAAGACAAGAGACGAATCTGAGGAATATTGTCGCTATAGTTGCTTCATGTATTGGGTTGGTCTTTCTGGCTACTATAGCACTCCTTATCCGCTCAATCATGAAGAATAGAAAAATGCGAGATTCACGGAAGCATCATTGGCGAGAGATTCCCCCAGATTATGATATGGTAATATAGTTTGATACGTTGGTAGCCTTGCCGTTTTTTTTTTTGTAAGAAAACTTCATTCATATTATCGTTATTTATCTGATAGATAATATACATTTTTCTGAGTGACTTTGCCCATAGCTGGTATCAGAAAGAAATATCAAAAAATTGTTGGAGAACAACATAGGCTGCTAACATTAATCTGTCAGCCTTGCGTTCATTGTTTTATTTCGCAGGTTTACTTTGTTAATATTACGTAGACATACAAAATTTGATGTATGTGATTGGTGGCCGTTGCGTAGTTTGAAGTGGTAGGAGCGCATAGTTAGACAAATGAATGAGACACTTTGTCGACTAAGTTTTATTCATAGCAAAAAAGTTTGCAAAGATCAAATCCTTTGCGTTAGAACATGTGTCATGAAGCTCCAGAGTTCTTAGAGTTAAAATGAGCAGCCTTACATGCACAGTTTAAACCTATAAATAGATAATTTACGCTACGCATTCATTTAGTTTAATGTTATGCGCTTATGGCTCTATCAGTGTATAAATAAGCGGCGACACGAGAAAACAAATAAAGTGGTTGTGCGCCCTGCGCAGACCCTGATCAGCCTGGGCATCCGCCCAGTCTGATCAGTCTTCGCTGTCCGCGTGGAGCTAGCTCAGACTCCTGGCTACTCTTTAAGCGCAAAGCGAAGACTCTGATCAGGCTAGGCGGATGCCCAGGCTGATCTGAGTCTGCACTGGGTGCACAACCACTTTGTTGGATTTCTCGTGTCGCGGCTCATTAATAAATGAAATATTTTATCCTTAGGTATCGCAGCAAGCATCTCAACTACAGTTCTAAGTCTGATGATAAGTATGGTGTACCGAAAGAGTCAAAACTACCGAAACCGGTCCACCTGTAAAAAATTTATAGACGCACCGCTTAATTTTGGCAGTTCACTTTAAACTTTATCGGCGGACCGATTTTAAAGAAGGACTGCTAATTTACAGCTCCACCGATGTTTTATCGGTTCATCGATAATCGCTTAGTATCGATGTACCGGTGCATCCACAAAACAACTACCATCTGTCGGTCCACCGATAAATATTACAGGTCTACCAATAGAATTAGCGGTCTACGTATAAATTTTTCATGACCCGATTTAGCGATATTTTTATATATAACTGTTGTTATGCTTACACTAAACTCAGTTCATTAATTCTGAAACTGGGTTTTTCGCTGCTCTTACTTTTATAATCTAATCAATCCACGTAAGACTGTGCATAGTGATAAAGATCGACTTCCGCCGATTTCTCATAAAGGCCTCATGTATCTTAGCCTGGCGTCTAATGCTGCAATCACATGCACGAAACAGCAAATTTCAAAAACCTGTCCGCAAACTAAGACCATTTGATGAAAATTTACAGCCTAAAGTCATACATATTCAGATGCGCTCCACGTGGCTTTCACGCTGTTCATTTGGGTAATAACTTTTGTCCCTCCAACAAAGTCACAGGAATAAGAAAAAAAAGCGTTTTGAACTTCGGCTACTTTTTAATACAGAAAAAATACCAAGTTACTACATGAGCTACATTTTTCAGTTTTGACAACTCTGGATTTTAGGAATGAAAATCAGACCCAGTTTCTTTACCATATTTTAACCACTTGTATTTGTTTGTGTCATATTTTCTTAAGAAAATATCAAAAGTATACATACAGACAACGGGACAGTTGTGTCATCCGGCTCAAAAGCGAACTTCAGGCCCATAAACGTCCCTGCGTTTATCTATTTCTTCCTTTCTATCATTTTTCTCAGGATGACGTTTCGCGCAAATTCGTGGCATAATGTATCTGCGAACAGGAAAATCTCAAACCAGTCAGCTAAGAGACTTTGTTATGTGCCTCTGTGTCCAAATAACCACACACCAGATGTGCGAAAAGCAAAAGCTCAGATCAGCTTTCGCGTATATACGGAAGGAAATATCGCATGCATGTATGCTTGCGGGTTCACTTTTGTACGTCAATGTCTATGAATACAGTTTGTTGGAAGTAAAAGATTTACACGCTTGTGGAAAGGTACCCTTGTAGTGTACGAACAGGGAAAACTCAGAACGTGCAGTCATATCAGAGTCTACATTTCTGCATATATATAAATTCTTGGATAGTACAAGAAATGAACAGCCTGTACATGTACTGTTGAGTATTAACAGTATGCATATGACCTAATATCCTTTTCACATGACGCAAATCAAATCTAACATGTGAATCGCGAAACATTAACCTCTTACATGTGCCTTAGCTTTTCACTGAAACTCGGTTCCGTGAGGTTGACTTCGACTTCCGTGGTTGACTCTAATCAGACTGCATCATGTTTGCGCGAGTCGTAATGTTCGACAATGTAGTATTTACATTAAGGCCTTCCTTGCGTAATATATGCTCGTGTCGCGGTGTAGAGGTCGGCGTGGTTGACTAATCGAGGGAATAGTTTGTTGAAAAGAAGTCGGGGCGGGGGAAGGGGGGGGGGTAGGGGGGCTGTGTAGGATGTGTGTCTAGATACTAGGGTGGCGGTTCGAGTGGCAGATTGAATATGGAGGTGGGGAGGGGTCATGTCGACGGGTGGAAGTCTGGATGGTAGACTAATTGAGTGGAGGGGGTTGTAGGTAGTGTTGGGGAGATTATTTTATTATTTTTTTAGAGTGGGGATGGGGATGGGTGGGGGTAAGAAAAAGGAATAGACTGATACAGGGGAGCTCTAAAAGTTTGAAAAGTGCTCGATTTAATCCTTTTTGTCCTTGCATTTAACTTTGCAGTTTTAATGCAACGTTTTGGAACTTTATTACATACTGCGGAAAGCTGTAATAGTTGCGTTAAAATGACGCCAGTGAACATCGTTACGTCGCAATGACGCTGATCTGACGTCGTTTAGACGTTGTTTGCCGGTGGCGATACTACGATGAAACACTGAAAGCCTGGTCCAGTGCGAATTTATGCGGTGTAATCAATTTCAAACTGAGACAAAATTATCTGGATGACAAGCTTGTTGTCACGCTGACTGATTTCGCACGCGCAGAGCATGTGTTAGAATATTGACCCCACCCGCACACAAAACTATTTATAGCGACCACTTTATATGGTATTAAAAGGCGTTTCCAACCTGTCCGATGGACTTAGTCCCAGGTTGAAAATCTGTAATTTGCAGTTTTGTGCAGGTTAGCCCAGCATCATACGAAGGACAGAGGCATAGGACACATTGATGAGAAATCGGCGGAAGTCTAGCAGTATCATTATGTACCGTCTTACCTGGATCGATTACATTATAAAAGTATGAGCAGCGAAAAACCCAGTTTCAGAATTAATGAACGGAGTTTATTATGAGTATCTACAGTCAGTAGCAAAAAGTATTTCATTATTTTCTAACATTCCATTGACTTTCATGCATTTTTAGTGTGAAAGTATATTAATTGCTCTTTTTTGTTCATGCATTAAAATATTGGTGGAAAACGAGATGACTGGGGCTGTTTGCACAATTATTTCAATATTTTATTTTGTTGACATCGAAGTTGTAGCTCTCCGAAACCTTGTGCTATTAGTTTTCGGTGAAAGTTTGGCGATGTCGCCACTGAGATCAAAGCCATGAAAAAATTCTCATGAGTGTACAAAACATGTTTTAATTGAGAAATTATGAAAATATTATCTCAGAATTATCATCTCTCTGATAACGCTCTTTAGAATTGGCTGGGCAAGAAGGGACAAGACAAGAGTCGTCGTCCACATTTACGTTAATGTTTTAAGAGCGTATATGGTTGCCTTAACTTTCAGGTCTGAAATTTCAAGGTCATGTTTTTATACTTTTATACTAATACTTGTCATGAAATTTTAAGTGCTTGAACCATCTTCGGATGTGCTAAATCGATTATGTACAAATCTGTTTTGAAAACTACTAATCACACGCTAGTTTTATGACACAAAATTACCTCCCTTAACGGTAAGGTGGTCTTAACTTTAAGGAATAATTGTTGTCCTAGGCCCAGGTCTTCAAACGAGTATATTTATGATGTATGTGTTATACCTGTGGTTATGTCATCAGCTTATATCTTATACAGGATTCTACTCTGGAAGACGTTATTAACCCAGCAGTGACAACCCGCGTTTGGTATACTCACGGTGATAGAGCTTGGAAAAAGCAACAACCGAACTGGATTCTTCAGGACAGACGTACACAGACTAACAGCTATGATACCTTGCACAGAATGAACCCGAAGTTTATTTAACTTACCCAGCTTTCGTTTACCTTAAACATTCAAAAAGTTGGTGCACCCAAAACAAATACCGAAATTCCCTAAATATTGGAATTTAATCTTTGTTTTGTTCAATGCAATAATATGTCCAGGGGATGTAGCTAGAGTTGCCAACGGTGTAGACCTGGACCGGAGGTTATAAAACTTGAGTAGATTGTCAAACTAAAAAAAAGGCACACTGATTGGCTGCTTCCGAGCATTGGCATATGCTCGGAAGCAGCCAATCTGTGTGCTTTATTTTGAGTATGAGATATTATACTCAAGTTTGATAACCTCGGACCCTGATCAGACTAAACAGAGAAGAAGTCGCATCTTGGTCTGCACTGTTTGCTCAGACTTACCTGCTCAAATACTTTAAAAAAGGAACATGTGTTTTGGTGGAAACTTATTTTATTTCAAAAATCAAACATACATGGCAGTAACAATATTGTTACATATACATAAACATAATAGGATAATAGCGGAAGCAATGGCTTATTTAGTTCCTCTTCTCTAGAATGTACGAGGATCGTCCAAAAAGTTCTGTCACTGGACTCATAACTTTGCTCACAGACGTGATAGCTTACCACGGTTTGCAACAATCAAAAGAACAATCTTTTATCTTTATACTGATATCAGGTAAATGGTGAAAACACGCCGTCTTGTTAAGTTATAAGCTCAGATACAGACCTTATATTTGACACTGGCCTATTTTCACGATTCTTGTTTTTCTGCTGGCTTGCTTCATGCTGCATACCTCGTCAATTATATATCGCAGGATTCTGAAATTTTCAGGGTTGTTGTCCGTGGCATTTTGTGGGACACTACATAAATATCAGCGACTTCTGTCCATACACAGTTCCGAGAATAGCTGCTAAGCTCCGCCTGATTAGTTACTGTTACTACGTCTCACAAGCTTACACAAAGATGGCGGAAAAACAAATGACAAAAGCAAGGGTCTGCTAAATGTTGGCGATCTATGGCAAAGAATCAGCCTCCTCATGATCTACACATGGCAGGTGGCGCATCATGCATTTCCGATGCGTTCTGTTCTTGCAAAGCATGGCAAGTTTATTAAAAGTGGTGTTAGTTTGTTTTCTTTAAACAGGTATACATCCCTCCATTGACTGTTAGGTAAAATCACGGACTTATGTTGGATACTGACCACGTGCGATTTGTTTGTGAGACTATGTCACGTGCTAAGTTGTCGTTGCATTGGCCAGGTATACGCTATCATGTGATTTTGAGTGATATTCTGGGTGTGGCTCGGAACTGTGTATTATATGCGATGCAAAATATTGATATATGAAATATGGTGAAATGCACAGTCACGTGATTTTCAAGGGCCCACTGTGCCTTCATTTTTGAATTTTTGATTGAGAACACATTGTTATGATCTACTGCAGTAAAGATATGCTTCAGAATTTGAAATATTATACGTTTATGAAGCTTTTGAACTTAGAACATGACCTAGTCGATTTTCCTACGGCTTTGTTTGCATAAAGTTGAGGTTACGAAATGCTGTAAACTCTTTAAAATGGACAGAATCACTTGGAGATTTTTTCGTTTATTAGCACCTGAGATATTGTAGGCACCGGGCAGCGATAATAGACATCTCTTCATTGATTATTGCCGGAGTTGCATCTACTAATTTGCCAGTAGGGTGAGGGTACCCTTCTTTTGAAGCAGATTGTGAATGTTATGTCATTGAGACAAAAATCAGTTTTTTTACAGCATTGTGACAAAAACAGGGTTTTTGAATGGTTTTTTATTTTAGGTGAATAGCACTTTTCGTTTTCGAGATACAAGCCAGTGAGAGAACTTTTTGGATGACCCTCGTATGTTTTGAACCGACCCGTGTGAAAGGTGACAGAATTATTATTCCATCTCCGATACAAACCCATTTTGCACGCAATGCTGACGCAACATTGAATAAACATTGATTCATGACGCTGAACCAATATTGATTCATTGTTGATTCAACGATGTGTGCCCAGTGTAAAGTGAGTGTTTCTTCCACCATTTTGTGTCATTTTATGCTTTTTTGTAAAACCAGCGCTAACGTCCCTAAGTTTTGCTCTCACCCCTGTATAGCCGCGGATATAGGGTAGTATTAATTTTGTTAAAACTGACCGAATTAATGTCTTTAAGATTTTCTTGAAAATTATATCATTAGATTAGTGCAGCGTTCTAGACTAACACTAGCATTTTTAGCGCGCCTGTGCAAATGAAAAGGTGAGCTCATTGTATACCCCTGGCGTCGTGGTCCGAGTATGCGTTTGCCTCAGCGTCTGCGTACTCGTCGGTCTCTGTGATCAGGTTGAATTGCATTTAACTCGATGTTCAACTCTGTATCTTACAAAATACAGCAGCTATAATCATCATACTTGGTACATATATACACCCATATGACTGCAGCAGCTGCATCACACGATTAAATGTCCTTAATCTATATGTCAAGGTTGAATGACTTTGCTGTTTGGCACTGTGTTTGAGGCAAAATGTTTAGTTTTGAAGATACATTTGTACATTTGAGACAAGAGAGTCGATACTTGGTGAAATAGCATATCCCTATAATTGCAGCATCTGTAAAGCATCCATGCTGATTCCTGTACCATTGACCTTTATTCATGGTCCAGTGATTTACCTTATATTTCCAATACTGTTAAATGGATTCTACCCAGCGGGCACATGACATCGTGATGGCGTCTTTCTGGCATTTTGCGACGTAACAAAGTCGCATCGATGTCAGTGCGGCGTCATTTCTGCGTAGTGTTCCCGCTGAATTGTCCGTCACTCCGTGGCTGTCGGTTCAAACTGTCTTTAGAAATTGATAATTCTAGATAATTTTCTGTAAATACGTTCTTTTCATGATGCAAAAATCTCTGTTTGCTGTTGGTGACGTTTAAAAACATGTAATGCAGCTATATCTAACTTATAAAACGTAAAACATTGTCTTACCTTATCCAACGTGGAAGTTCTGAATGTTGGGACAGATATTTCTGAGCAGACTGTTAAGACCCAGATCAAAGTGCTCCTAAAGGAGCAGCCGGGACTGGGTCTGCACTGTTTGGCATTCTATTTGCGTCATTTGGACACATTGCATGAGGAGATGCGAAAGTCGTTTTGGGTGTCACGATGTTTTAGAATTATACGGTATCCATACAATGTTTCTTCTTTGTTTGGCAAGAATATTTGGCACACTGAGAATCAGTTACTTGGATTCGATATGATTATACTACACTGTAAAAATCGTGCTTAGCTATAAAACACAAGTGGTTACATGTTTAGGTGTAAACATATTTAGGAATATGTCATAAAGCTAAACATGTACGCCTTTTCTATTATTTTCCCGGACAAAGTCTGCTAAACACGTTTTATTTTATTACGCGTTTCGGATGAATCCATTCTCTCTTTTCCCCGTTGAAGAACGAAAAAAAAAAAGAGACGAAAATGTTGACAGAAGAAATTTTCAAAATAAAAGGTACATGTAGATATAACCAGTTTTGTACATGTTTAATTTCTAAACATAAACGTAAACATGTTGCAAATTGAACACGTAAAAAAATCGGACTGCATTATTTTCATTGATTCTATACACATTTTTTACAGTGTAGCAACTACTGCACGGGATAACCATTTGGTCTTAACTAACCCCCACGTGGGGAAAACACAACTAACAACTAAATGCATTGCCCAGTCGGGATGTGTATTTGAGATAGACATGGCATGTGTGTTGACGCCGGTACCACTAAGAAACTTACTTAAACTTGCTGATAACATACGTATCTGAATCTTGAACATGCGATAAACAGAGTATCTGACGTACATTTTAACTTTAAACCAACATACAATCAACCAGAACTATAATTTGACACTAATTATATGCTTATGCGACATCTCGGCCCGGGAAAACCACCAGAGACAAAACCTTTTATAGGAAAAAAACTCTGAAAACCGTGTCCATTTGGCCATTGGTACCACCTGTGAGAATTTCGCCTAGAATGTTGGACCGCATCTTGAACGAAACATATATTTATTTAATATTTATCAAAAATGTTAAATAACGTGTTGACAGACTGCTGACGACTGGTAGAATGACACTTTTCAGCTCCAATCTGTCACATATACAAAGCTTCACGAGCTTTTCTCAGTGAACACTATTAACAAACTTAAGCTTTAAACACCCCCTATAACCTGATACGTCAAGACAAAACTTTCACCCTTTTCCTTCGGAAACGCGTGGAAGTAGAAAATCTCGTTTTCTTGTGGACAGGGCACCCAGGTTAATAATGTAAAGGTACTAAGTGCGGAAAATACATGTTTAAAAGGCTGTCATTTAATGTGTAACTAATCTCTTTTAGCCGCTAGTATAATTGAGACGCTCTCCCATGAAAAGAAATAGGTCGAAATACATACCTTTATTCGAACATGTTTCTAGACTATGTCACCACCAAAAACGACCAAATTGTTTTGCTTTATTTGTAGACTCTCTTGTTGTTTATGTATGTAAAGCAGAGATTTGCTAAATAAACTTGTAAGCTTGTAACTTGATTAACATAATACCTGTCATAATGGATCAGTCTGACACTGCGAAGGAGCTCATTCCATTTACATGTATAGACCACTGTGACTCACATTACATAGTTCAGTTGTTGTGAGAATCTGGCTCCCGTGAGGCGCGCTTTGCTGTCTTCTGACAACTCATGTTGACTAAAGACCTGTGATTTAAGAAATATGAAGGAAACGTAGTAAGATTTTGCTCGCTTTCTCTTTTGCCTATCATAAAATGATAAAATCAGGACAAAATCGACCACAGACGCTTGGGATTTGGACTTTGGCCAGTAGACCCTAGAGCCACAATGAAGTCTCAGTTTTATATACATTTATACAAGATATTAATCTTTGGCGAGCGAAACTGTGCATGAGCCCAGGAAACTACCGCGGTTTCTCTCCATAATTAGTACAAACCTGTTAGTATTTGGTATCCTCAGATTAACCATTCATTTATCTTCTCAACGAGATGCACGTTATTGCATGAACTTGTCTAGTCTTTACAAATTTATTCAAAACAATTCACTACCATGTGAAAAAATGTCCTTACACATAATTTACCTATTAATTACACAAATGGCTCCCAGCTTTTAAACCTGTAGAATAAGTATCCGGGTACCAAGGTAGATTATGTACACAGGTGAGCTATTCTTATTTTAGAGCTGACTGGAATCCCTATTATGGTTCCTAGTGTGTAAGAGGTCTCCATGCACAGAGATTGAAACGGGGAACCATTTATGTAAATTGACTGGGAAATTATGTGTATGGACATTTTTTTCACATGACAGTGAATTGTTTTGAATAAATTTGTAAAGACTAGACAAGTTCATGCAATGACATGCATCTCATTGTAAAGAGAAATGACTGGTGAATCTAAGGACACCAAATACTAACAGGTTTGTACTGATTATGGAGAGAAAACGGGATAGTTTCCCAGGCTCATGCACAGTTTTGCTTACTGAAGATTAATATCTTGTATAAATTAAGACTTCATCGGGGCTCTGTTGGCCAAAGTCCAAATCCCAAGCGTCTGTGAAATCGACCGCATGAAATGCAAACAGCAACGTATGAAAAAGAAGGAGCCTTAGTGCAGCTAAATAAGTGTATTTATAATGACATTACGCAACATTTTTATGCCCCCGTGACGATAGTCAGGGGGTATTTAGATTTGCCCCTGTCTGTCTGTTTGTCCGTCCCTTCGTCACGCTTTATGGTATAGAGTTTGTGTGATCAAATTCTCCCACAGTTTTCAATGGATCTTTTTCAAGCTTTGCATACATGTTGAGGACATATCAAAGATGTGCGTGTGGAATTTCGATTGAACTTAGATAAATTTTGACAGAATTACGGCCTTTTGAACTTAGTCATTTTAGTTAGATTATTGCATTGTAGGGTATAGAGTTTGTGTAATCAACTCCTCCCACAGTTTTCAATGGATCTTTTTCAAACTTTGCATACATGTGATGGACATATTGAAAATGGAATTTTCATGGAGCTAGAATTGTGACAGAATTACGGCCTTTTGAACTTAGTCATTTTAGGCAAATTTTTGCATTGTAGGGTAGAGAGTTTGTGCAATCAACTGCCCCCACAGTTTGCAATGGTTCTGTTTCAAACATTGCATTCATGCTGTGGATGTATTGAAGATGTGCATGTGTGTTTTTGTTGAACCTAGAATTAATTTTGACAGAATAACGGCCTTTTGAACTTAGTCATTCTAGGGAAATTTTTGCATTGTAGGGTATGGAGTTTGTGTTATCAATTTTCCTCCAGTTTTCAATGGATCTTTTTCAGCCCTTGTCTACATATTGTGGACATATTTGAAGATGTGTATGAGGCATTTTGATAGATCTAGAATTAATTTTGACAGAATTACGGCTTTTTTAACGTAGTCATTTTGGGCAATTTTTTACATGGTAGGGTATGGAATTTGTGTCATGTTTTCAATGGATTCTTTGTGGGTGCTGTATGGATTTACACGTCATGTGACAGGCGCTGCACGGGGGCGGGGGTATGAGGGGGATCATAAGTGTCTTACAGACACAATTTTCTAGTTTGTTCTTCATTTACAGAAGACAGATGACAGTATTAGCGGAAAAGTAGCATTGCTCTAATTATTATGCTATAGCGACATAGTGCTTGTACATGTAGGACACGCATGTTGGATTAAATCCAAAAGTTGCTCAAGATGTTGTTGGGATCCTATCTACTCTACTTTTTTTAGACCACAAGGAGTCAAATTTATTTTTCTATTCAGTACAGTGCTTATTAGATAAATAAACGAAAAACATTTAATTAAGAAAATGTTCTTCTCACCAAAAGTAAGGATGCCAAAATTTGCAGTTGAGTCACGGTATTCTTAGTATTTGACTCTACTAACTACATGATTATGCTTAGTGCCTTCATGGATAATTAATTTGAGAATTGCATATTTAGAATATAAAAACATCGCTTTCACCATTTCCTGTTTTGCCTGCGCATATTTGTGTGAGTACTTGCTGTTTGCTATGCTTTAATGCATGTTTTACATAGTTTGATATAAGCCATGCCAAACTGTGCTACAGCATTTAAAACCATCAATCCAAACATTTCAGACTTCATAACTGAGCCGCGACGCGAGAAACCCAACAATGTGGTTGTGCGCCTAGCGCAGACTAAGATCAGCCTGGGCATCCGATCAGACTCTTGGCTAAGCGCTTAAAGGGTAGCTAAGGGTCTAAGCTAGCTCCATGCGGACAGTGAAGACTCTGATCAGACTGGGCGGATAACCAGCATAGGGAACTTAATGCTTCAATATGGCGGAAACTACCGATAGCGACTTACGGGTTTATCCGAGAGCTTACCTGTTCAAATAATATCGAGTGTTATATGCAATTACATAGAAATATAATATAAAATGTGAAATTAAATACATATATGATACTACGACAATTTTTTATAAGTTATGATCATAAACTTCAGTCTTTGTCCGTTAATATGGTATAAAAATATACAAATTAACTTCATGTTTTGATACTTCCATCGGCGTTTGAAGTTTGAAGCTTCAGTCACATGAAATTATATAAGAATAATGTCGAAAATGCCTAAGAAGCTATGTTCAGCCTAAAATTTGAAAATGATCGGATTTTCTATAAAACTTTTATAAGTTATCACCACTGAGAGATTTTTATAAGGTTTACATTGATGTAATTCATTATAAAATAAGATTACAATAAGTTTCTTCCATCGATCTCTAAACATACAGAAAATCGCGTTTCGAAACAACCTCGCTCACAAGTCCAAATCCGCCTATATTGCTCAAAGGCTTAACACTTCATTTCTTGGTATTCGTGTTTTGTTTATGTATTTATATATGTGCTTTTATGATCTAACTAAGAAAGGAAGAATATTCATATTGTCTTATTAAGAAAGAAAGAAGGAAAGAAAGAATAAACGAATGAACACAAGAAAGGAAAAAAGAGAAACAAGTCACGTAACTTCTACACGTGACCATCAAAAATGAACAGACAGTTAATCGACTACTTGTAGTTTAAAAATCCCTTTATAAGCTAAAAAAAAACTTTGCAAACCAATTACATATCTTTTGGTTATGTTCGATCAGTCTATTAATTATTATCATAATTGCTAATGTTTGTTTTAACATTTTTGATTGAAATTTATTTGAGTGGGGGGGGGGGGGGGGGGGGGGGGGGTAGGCGTTTTTATCAAAGAAACCGAAATATGTTTTGTTTATCCCAGGGTAGAATCTTAGAATCCATAGAATTATATTTTTGACTGGCAGATTTCATCATTCATAATCAGGAGACACGAAGATACATACACTGTATTGCTCTCTTAAGATATTACTGTCGAAAAAAAATTAATGTAGGAAACCAGCGAAGACGCAGATCAGCCTGGACAGCCACCCGGTCTGAGCAGAGTCTGAACTTGCGTTTAAAGGGTAGCTAAGACTCTAAGCTACCTCCATGCCGAAAGCGAAGCCTGTGATCGGATCAGGCGGATGCCCAGGCTGATCTAAGACTTCGCTGGGCGTACGTGCAACTTTGTCGCGGCTCATTTAATTGTTTACTAAAGACATCAACTGAGTAGTCGCTGTCAGTCGGAAGGTGTGAAAAAATACCGTTGGTCACACGTCTTGTCAAAACAATGCAATTTCAAAATTAACACCTGCTAACGGCAAAGATGGTCAGAAATGGATACTTAATCCGAACGTCATTCTTGTGATTATTTTTGTATGAAACAGTAATTTCAGTCGCGTCGCAACAAAATCAACGCAGTGCCATAGCGCCCTGCCAAGACTCAGATCAGCCTTGGCAGCCGCCCAGACTAATCAGAACCTTCGCTGTGCGCTTACAGGACAGGCAATGGTCTAAGCTACCACTATGCGGACAGCGAAGGCCCAGATCAGATGGGCGAACGCACACGCTATTCTGAGTGTTCGCAGGGCGCACATGCCAATTTGTTTTTGTCGTGGTATGGCTCATTAGTTTATTTATTTTTGTTCGCAGAAAAACAGAGAAAGTCGGACTAATCTTAAATTTCTATCTTATTGTTTTAAATAGCGCAGCTTAGTTACATGCCGAAAGACACAGTTTACATAAAACTTTTAAACAGTTTTGTCAAAACAGAAAATCAAGAGAAAACGTTATCGTTCCTGTTGAGTAGTGTTTTAACGTCCCAGTAAAAACATTTAGTCTTCGAGATGTTGCCTCTGAATTTGTGGGACTGCAAGTATTGCTCGGCCTGCGATAAATGACACCCAGGACTAGCAGCTCTGTCGCAGAAGCAACAGGCAGCCAGTCTATTTCGCGAGCCCCGATGGGCGGGGTAAAAGGAAAAAAAAGAAATGAGAAAAAACTATGTGGGTGGATGGGTATCTGTAATTGGCTTAATCTTTCCATAAAGATTAGACCGTCAAAGGGATAGAAATATCATAATTTCATTATTATAAGTAATTTTATGTTTTTGTTGTCAGAAACTAAAACAAACCGCTGTCAAAAACTGACCAATAATCAGATTTATTTTCTCGCCAATTCTTACGAAATTTGACCTAAATATCAGAGAGAGGGGAAAAACAAGCAGGCCCGGATCCAGACCACAATATACTGGTGGGGCTCTAAATAACTGGTGGGGCTGGAAGGTGCCAAGATGTATTTGGGAAGGGAGGGTGCGGGGGGAGTGGGGCTTGAAATTCATGACATAATAAGGGACCAATTTGATGAGAATTTTTGATAATACCCTTTTTGCCTTGAAATATATGTTTTGATATCTTATTAGAATCGCCTCGTCGAGGCGATTCTAATGAGATGTCACGACATGTATTTTAATCTAACCAGGCCCAGGTGGCGGGGCTGAAGCCCCAAAGCCCACCCCCTGGATCCGGGGCTGACGAGACTTATTAAAACGAGAAGGAGCAACTGAAACAGTAAATTGATTTGATCTGAGAAAAAGAAAATGAAAATCCACATTGTTAAAAATTAAAAATGTTTCCATCCAGCGCATTCGTATTGTTAACACAGTGATGACAAAACCGGCTTCAGAGAAGTTCAACACCTGTCCTGGGATAAGGACATCGATATGACATTCCAAGTATCGATTAATGCCTATCGCTCACCGGGTCTAAGGGAAATAACTGCATTCACATTAATACTCTCTCCAGGTAACAGGTAACCGATTACACTACTCAGCCCGAATTGAAGACATAAGCTCCAGTTGCTTGATCTGAGTCTGCGCTGGGCGCACTTCCACATTGTTCGTTTTCTCGTGTCGCGGCTCAAATTATTACCGTACCGTGCTTAAAAGCTGGGACAAACAAAATAATTAAGTTTCCAGTAATTAATCATTTTACACAGAACGAATAGTCAGTCTAACATGTATTCGATTAGAACAGAATTAGGCCGTATTCATAAAACGACTTAAGTGGTTGCTATGCTGTTGCTGAGGCTAAATTTCTTTGAAGGAGATTCTCTACAACTATGAAATTTGCTCTGGAGGAACAGTCTTACAAAGACCAGGGCAAATTTCAAAGTTGTAGGGAATCTCCTTTATAGATATTTAGCCTTAGCAACAGCATAGCAACCACTTAAGTGGCTTTATGAATACGGCCCCAGAACTGGCACTAAGCAAAACTCAGTGGCAAATAACACATTCTGAAGCTTTTCTCAAACTACCAATAAAAAAAGAAGACAAACAGAGAAGCAGTCAAAACAAACGAAAATCAAACAAGACAGACGCTTTGCCCTAAGACGTCACCTTGAAAGTCTTTGATAGACTGTTAGGACGGGGGAGATCCTTAATCCTGCTCTTGTCGTGTCAAATGAAATTGCGTTGCCCACGTGGCTAATTTCTAGCTGACCAAATAATCATCATAGAAAACAAAACTTAAGGTGGAATAGGACAAAACCAAAGTGTTCAGTTTTCTAGTTAAACAATATATCATCAAAATATTCAGTCGTTTGTGACTCCCGAAATGAATTTTCTTCTGAGCACGAAACAAACAATTTCTATGGCAATGACGTTGGTAAAAAGTGATGGTTTGACGATTTGTACGCAACATTTATAGCTCTTAGATATCCACTTTAATCGACATTGCTATGTATTCAGTTGATGTATTGAAATAAATCCCATAACAAAGTACGTGCCATCGATAGGCCATAAACCTGTGCTATACGTTTTGCCCAATCTCTACGCAATACGAGTGAATAGGTGCAAACATTAATTTTCATTAGCAGTTAAAATTTGCTGTTTTTCACGTAAAAATTGAAATAGAGAAAAAACGTCTCCGAAAAATATATCTCAAATTTTGATATGTTTTAATGAAATGTGAACGTGAAATATTGATGAAATAATATCAAAACTTTACCGTGTAAATATTTCTCAAAGTAGATTTTCAAAACTATACCCCCTCTTCAGATAACGTCGGTTTTATTAGCGTCAAACTTAATTTGGCGCTAAGAGTGGTTTCCGACATTCTTTTAATTCTAATATAACAATGCCGAGTTATTCTAGAGATCACATCAAAATGAAAACCGAAAAAAAAAATGAAGAAATATCTCATTTCGTTTACTAGACAGAAGAATCCGGTAAGGGTTTCATTTCTCCCGGTTTTGCTTTTTCGGAAGTAGTAATTGACGTCGCAAAATACGAGGTTCGTAAGAGTTCAATAAAACAGACGTCACGTTACGCAAAATGAATGTCATGGCAAAAATGAACCCTTAGCGTGTTAAAACCTTCGTCCCTGGAAGACGGAATAAGCTATCAATTCAGTTCTTTCGTTTTTCCTCAGAGGCTTATAACTACTCACAGTTATACGCCTCTGTTTTTCCTGCATTCATATTCTCTAGAAGAGATCATAAATGCTTTACTAGAAACAAAAAAATACTGAAAAGCATTTTTAGGATTAATCTCCCTTTGACGTTGTAAGAAACGACTTCATCGTCTTTGTAAAAAAATTACAAGGTGAAAACTTAAAATAATTTCAAAAATTACACATAAACAAATTTCGTTAACACGTATCGAAATTTCAGATATATTTTTCGGAGACGTTTTTTTCTCTATCTAAGCTTTTATTGGAAATTAAGCAACATTCGGTAGCTAATGAAATGTCATATTTGCCTAAATCAATACAAAGTGCGGAAATATATGAAGAAGTATTAACACATCCTTAAAGGCCTCTTGACGACTCGCACTTTGGTATGAAATTTATTACAATATCTTTACGGAGAGCAAAACAAAAGCGAAAATTATATGTAATCGAGCACTATTTATTTTGCATGAAAAAACTCCAACCCCTCACATTTTCATGACGTCATAGAAAAAGAAGTATTTGTTTCACGCTTAAAAGAAAATCATTTCGTAATCAAGAAAATGCTGAACTTCTTGATCATTGTTCTATTAACACGAAAACTAAAATGTTTGGTTTGGGCCTATTCAGAACAAATACCAAACACCAACGTTGGAGCTTTACGCTAAAATAAATCCCTCATTTGAACCCCTCGTGTATGCTGTTGTACATGTAACAACGCCGTGAACATTTCATTCTCGGTTCCGGTCTTCAAGGTCGTGAAACATTAAAGTTTTTTTTTGTTTTCGATATTGCAATTTTCGCTGACAATTGTGCACAGTAACTTATTCTACCTTATTCAGTGTCAATATTAAAGGTGTCTGGGTACACGAGTTATTTTTTTGGAAATTTGAGTCGCGTTTGGACTAAACCAACAAAGTGGCATATGTGCCAAGCGAAGACTAAAATCAGCCTGGGCATCCGCTGTGCGCTGAACGGGTAGCTTAGGGTCTCTGACTTACCGTCATGACGACAACGAAGACTCTGATCAGACAGGGTGGATGTCCAGGCTGCTCTGATTATTCGCTGATTGCACATGCCACTTTGTAAGTTTTATCGTGTCGTGGCTCATTTTTTCAAAGGGAGATAACTGACATGACTTCTTGTCTGCTTCTTTGAACGACACATCGTTTCCAAAGAAAGGGTTCTCTCTGAAAGGAGAACAGTTCTCCCTAGATTCTCAACAGGTGACCCCTGATATAAAAGGAGACAGCCTTAAATTTCAAGATTGTTTTACTGTAAGTGTTCCCATTCAACGTATAGAGCAACTGCTAAGAGTTCGACAGTCTTGATGTATATGGTGAATTCATCTTCGCAAGCCCAGGGTAGCCTAATAATTTCACTTTGTTCCTTATGCACCCTTTCCCGACGGCCTATTCGCATATCGGATTTCCCGCAGCGCAGTCTTTTGGCTGCAGCGAATGAGTTGTTTCCCTTGGCACGTTATTTTTTGATCAGTCAGAAGATCCGTTGCAAAACACATTTGTCCCACTACTTCGCGAACTTGTTAAAAAAATCTAATGAATTTGTTAAATATTGACCATCTACTCTTTTTTGGTAATTGTTGTCTACGCCCATGCCCATGTAATTGCTTTTGACTTGGAAATACAGCCGTTAGTTATTTATAATGCAGCCTGACCTTTATGCTACTGTGTACACATATAGCGTGAGTGCTATTTGCATACATGTCGTGAGCAATCATTAGCTATTCGCGAATATGCCGTGAGCAATATTCGCTTAGATGTCGTGAGCTTTCAATAGCTATTTACAAATCGTGATCACTATTCGTATAGATGTCGTAAGCGGTCATGTGAAATTTTCCAGAATCGCATATGGTATCACAAGCATTGCAAAGTACAAATGAATGCATTGCAAGGTACAAATGAATGAATGTCCTCTAATTTTATGGCCTTTTAACTGTATTTCAACCAAGGAATAGTATGAAACCCACCAGTCGCACCCGTGCTTGAACTCCACCAATGGCAAGTTTAGTGTCGGCTTTTGTGAGATGCATGGTTAATTTAATAAGCATCAACTATAAATGGTTGCTAAGCGTAGATCAAGCTTTTTGAAAAAATATACTTGTTTACGGTAGTTCTGTCGACAAGGGCGCCTTTTATAAATCAAATGTTTTGTTACGGATAATTTTATTGGGTGCTATGAAACGACACAATGAGAAATCCGATTAATGAATAGGCGGTCGGCCTAGGTTACGTAGGGAACAAAATTTACTTGTACCTTGGCTTGCAAAGATGGTGGTAAATCACGGGTTTTAAACACTAACTACTGCTAACCTTTATTTGTCTTAAACATATGTATGACCAGTATGATAATGCCGTTGATTATATAAATTTTGTCAGTTGTAATAGCTTTTTTGTTATCAATGCACTGAGTGTATTTATTAATAAACCAGAAAACAATTTAGTATTTTTGTTTGTCATTATATTTATAACTGTATTAGACCACCAACTTGGAATAAATTACATATTGGTGTGGTTTGTTTGTGAAGCTACCATTGCTGTCACCTGACCTTCAACAGCTGTGCGCTTTGCTCTCTGATCAAGTTTGTCTAGTATTCTTGAATTATTCTGGGCATCCGCTCAGTCTGATCGGACACTTCCCTGTCCACATGGCGGTGGCTGAGACGTTTAGTTTTCTTAAAGCGCACATCGGAGGCTCTGATCAGACTGGGTGGATGCCCCGGCTAATACTAGTCTTTGGATGGCGAACGTATCACTTCATTGGTTTTGTCGTGTCGCGACGCAATAATTTTTGACCTGTGTCGAATATAAGGTGAGGTTCCGTGCATTGAGCTAGTCCTAAGCAGCCATTTGTCTATGTTCTGTAGTGTACTTTTTAAAAGAAACGTTTCATGTAGATCCCATTTGGTATGATTGTAAAAATGGAGGGCATGTACAACAGTCCCTTTTTCTTTTGCCTTTTGTTCAGCTATATTTTAAACTTTCTGCTTCATGTTTTTATGTATTCCGAGCGCTTTATGACTTTTGATGTTTAATTTATGCGAGAAGCCACAGCAAATTTACCACAGAAGTCGGAGCGGGTCGGGGGAGTGGGGGTGTGGTGGGGGGGGGTTTGGGGGGGGGGGGAGGAGGAATGGGAGAGCTTAAATTAGTTTGCTAAAAGCCTTTACATGTGGTGCGCTGTTCAGTCCGCCCGAAGGCTTCCTAACCCATCAATAACCCATCATGGGAAAAATCCCCTGTCTATTAAAATACACCCGCCAGGTCATTATTTCTGATGAGAAAGTCAGTGAAAATGAAAGTCCGGTAAAAGAAAACCATACTTTGTTTCGACCGTTGGCCATTAGGTCTGAAATAAGTTTAGAAACGGCCACATTGTAGGGATCAACGAGGTCATGATGTCTCACATGGGACTTTTTAAGAATTGACATAAACTTCGCTGTGCGATAATCCTGTGATAATTTTCTGGTGAGTAGCTTCCCTCTATCAACAAAATTTTGATAGCTGAAACGGTCTCTAACATAGCGGACTAACGGAGAGACACAAACAGCGTATGGAGGTGCCGAAGGAATATTGCAATGGAAGTGCCTGTGGAGAGGAAAATGGGAATTTTGGTCGACATCTGATCAGTTTGATTCCACAAGACAATGTTGATTCACTAGACAATGTTGGCACTGTTTGCCGTTCACTTGGACAATGCAAATCTTAAAAAGTTCCTTCAAGAGCAGAGAATACATACAGAAGTAGGAACATGGGCCAGACTACGTAGTTTCGGCTAATAAAGCCTCGTCAGTGACCCTGACAACATCTGGTGACGAAACCAGAAAAAAGCATACTGTAATTTCTTAATTTAAATTGGGACAGTCGATTCAAAGACTGATTAATTTCAAAAGCATCCAAATAATATAAAAGACGATGATCTAGAAAAATTGTCTTAATCGATCTCAAATTTTAGATCTCTCAGAATCTATCCCCCGATCTCAAAGGATGTAAATAAAATATAATCTGCCCTATGGGATGACGTTTTACGGCCGCCACACGGCACAACACCAGTTGCAGTGAGGTAAAATTAAAATCTTAAAAAGTTCCTTCTAGAGCAGAGAATATATACAGAAGTAGGAACATGGGCCAGACTACGTAGTTTCGGCTAATAACGCCTCGTCAGTGACCCTGACAATATCTGGTAACGAAACCAGAAAAAAGCATACTGTGATTTCTTAATTTTAATTGGGCAGTCGATTCAAAGACTGACTAACAGAGAAAGAAAGCGGAGCTTAATATTTCAACTGAACGATTAAACTGCTATTCTTTATAAATCAATTTACAGCAGTCAAACGAAAAATTTTCAGGCACACGAAGATTAAATGTCAAGATACGAAATACAAAACATAGCAATCACATGGAGTGAACAATTATAACACATTATGTACTGGTATATGCGAAGCTTAAATATACCGAAGGCCACAGAGTCATAATCCAGTATTCTTTAAACCGAAATAATGTAAAATATTAGCGTTTTTACTCAAGGATAAATGAGATATTAATAAACCTGGATTTGTCAGGTGTCATGTTGAAGAAGACAAATGTTTGGTACTCAGATGGGTACTAATTGTGCTCCTCTTGTTGCAGATTTGTTTTTATTTTTGTATGAAAGATATTGCTAAGCTTCTCTTCTAATGATAAACAAACTGGAATTATTGAGCTGTACATCTAGATATCTAGACGATCTTTTAAATGTTGATAACCCCTACTTTGGTGAATCGAATATATTGCCTTAGCTGAGTTCAACAACGCTAATGCATCCGACACCGAAGCCCAATGTTTGAATCTACATTTGTCGGTTTCAAACGGATTTGCTTTATCCAAACACTATGAAAACGCTTTGATTTTTTATTTGACACCGATTTTCCTGTTTTGGATACTGGCGTTTCCCGTTTTACCTTATTATAAACTTATTTGGGTTGCTACAGTGTCTAGTCATGTGACTGACTTCAATGCCGTAATATCATTTTTCCTGCTAAACATCTCCATTTTAAACTACGAAAAGTTTTTTTTCTAAAAAAATATTATCGTCGACGCTATGAATACTTTAAATTTTGGGACTGGCTCTAATAAAAAAATAATATTCTGTCTGGTCGGCCCTGAAGTTTCATAGATGTTGTTAAAAAAGTGTAAACTATGGACGGGCATATCGTAAAAGCTCGCCTTAAGCCAGTTGTGCTAAGTCGTATTTCTTTTCTTTACTATTATTTTCTATATATTTATTTCAGGTTGTTTCTCTGAGTCTGTTAGAATTTTAACCCACAATTTGACTTGTTTTCCCATGTAAATGTCGAATATTCATATTCCATAAAGAGACAACTGTTCCATTACATTAATGTGGGTACCGTAAGATGTTAAGTATTGAGACAGACAGGTCTTCAAAAACAGGACAGCTCCGAATCAGACTGGTCATGAAAGATCCGTAAGATCAGGGAGTCCATGCTTCTCATTCGACCTGCATCTATTGAAGCATTTTACATTGTAAACTGAACCAGTTCCATGTTTAGAACAATGACAGTTATTTTTGGGTGTCGAAAGTTTTACAACTTTCACGGTAAAAACCAGGAAGACATGATAAATAAAAACTAACCAAGACAATTATTACTCTCAGTCATCAAAGCTAACGCAATGAGGGCAAACTGGATATTGTTTGCGTTGGCTGTAGCAGTCGGGTTCCAGGACACTACAGGACTGAAACTGGTAGACAATGGTTACGAAGATCTTTATGTTGTAATAGGGGAGACCGTCCCAGAGAGTGATGTGTTGCTAGAAAGAATTAAGGTATTTTAAGTCAATTTGACGGATGTATTCTTTTAGTCCTAAGTAACAGAATGTGTAGCTTAATTTCATGATTAATAAATAAATAAATAAATAAATAAATAAATAAATAAATTCAAGGTAAGGTATGATAAAGAATACCTGGACATTACTACAAAAATACATACATGTTGCTTGCAATAAAAGTAAGCTTGCTTGCATATCTTGTATAGTTTGCCAGAACTGCAAAACGAAATTCCCGTAGGATTGTATCTTCGTTGTGTCACCTCTGCGTAGCAGCTTGTCTGTGGCATTTGCCATTATATCCTCTTTAGATTTGCAACGATTCTATTTGTCTGTCTTCACAAAAACGATAATTTCTTTCAAGGTTTTCATGATTTTTAATCGACAACCTGTAACTGCATGAAATTTGACTAGTTTAGATCAACTGACATTGTGCATGCCTCAAAACTGGTTTATATCTTAATTTCATCAGAACCTCATGTCTGAAAATATTACTTTTGCCCGATTGACAAGTCATCTGTACGATTTATATGCATGTAATAAATGAACCAGGGTTCCAGGTTATAAAACTTGAGAACAATCTCAAACTCAAAATAAAGCACACTGATTGGCTGCTTCCGAGCATGTGCTCGGTAGCAGTCAATCAATGTGCTTTATTTTGAGTTTGAGAATGTATTCAAGTTTTATAATCGCGGGGCCAGATTATGTGTGTAGGTGCCATGGATAGTCATCAAAATGATCGCCCTGACGGGTGTTATGTAATCTTTGAAGATGCAATATTTTTGTTTATCCTGCATATGCTGCAAAATGCACCTGATAACAGGAGTATGATAACATGATGTGATATCATGTCACCTCAGAACTGTGCCTGCGCGAATGTTATCAGGCGATGCCTACAGAATCGATCTCAGAAGACGATTGGCTACATACTGACGTTGGCCGTGATAACAACGTTCGATTTGGTTAAATGACGTCACCGACTTACGTCATAACGCATTCGCGACGTCAACAAGTTCAAACAAAACTGCGTTTACTTTTTTTGTTTGACGCTCTTTACACCTGAAAATATTCTAATGATGCATGATAAATAGCAAACCATGTTAGTGTCTTTTGATATCAAGTTTATCAGGTTCGACCAGAAACGCGTCGGACTGGCTCGGCAAGCCTCGCCATTCCTACGCTGTTTCTGGTCTCGCCTGATAAACTTGATATCAAAAGACACTAACATGGTATTCTCTATTTTGCACGCAGACAATATTTACCGACGCATCAAAGCTGCTTTACGCTTCTACTCATAAAAGAGCATACTTCAAGACAGTAAAGGTCATCATTCCTAAGACCTGGTCCAACAACAACTCATACAGTACTGTGTCTACTCTCGTATCATCAACAAGCCATATAAAAGTCGGAAACCAGGCTATGGCTGTGCCGGTAACAGTTGGAAGTGAAAAATGTGGCAAAGGAGGGATGTACACGTATCTACCCTACCAAGAATTTGTTCTAAAAGAAGAAAGTACGTTATGGGGCAAGCACGGTAAGTCTGTCTACACGGTAAGTGCCGGCACGCAGAGTTGCAATAATATTGACTAATTATTGATTCAACGTTGTTTCACAGCGTGACATTGAATCAAAACTGATTCAACGTTGTTACGAATTTGGATGCTTGCGTGGTATATCGTGCATAAAGAAACATCTAAGAGTCTTTATAATGCTTCCAAGTTTTGTAGGAGACAAAAATGTTTGATGATCTCTAGTGGGTATCATTACAAAGTAAAACAGAAAAGGCAAAACCCGTTGAAATTATGATAAACTGTCCATCCTTTTATATCGTCTTCCTCTAAAAATAATGATCGTGATTGGTGTTACACTTAGTTATCGATGTGATCCCCTATCCTTTTTGTCCAAGCAACATCTATATATAATCTCAGAAAATCTAATTATGATCACACACTGGCCTCTATAAAACCTTTTTATAACTGGTCTACAAACTTCTCAAATATACGGTCTTCTAGCTCTTCTGATACACAAAGCTGCCATATGGAATTATCCGCAGCAATACTGATTTCATTTCAATCGTATTTGACCTAACAGTATAGTAGGCATGATTTACTACTTTGCGGGAGCCCGATAGAACAGTGGGTTATGCGCTGGCCTACTGATCTAGCGAACCCGGGTTCGAGCCCCATTTAGAGCGAGAATCTTTCCTACCGTAAACGGGGTTCCATTGCACACAGCTTTTAATTATCACCCTACCATCGTCCTGATATGACTGAAATACTGTTGAAAAGGACGTAAAATAGCAAGTCAGCCATCATCTATTTATTACTTTGTCTAGGGCAGAATGCTGGTTTGTTGTCTCCACAGGCAAGTTTTGGTATAGTTCGCTTTCGGACTGTCGCCCAACGATGCGTTGCGCTCCGAATATGATATCAAGCTGTTAATCGGATATCGACCAATATAGCGTCGTGCTAAAGAGGAAAAAAGGGAAAGATAAAACGACTTTGATCGTGATGTCTAGTAGTTTAAGAGAGAAAGGACCTTAAAATATCAAATTCGGGTGACCTTAAGCAAAGGTCACTCAATGATCTTGACCTTAACAATGAAAAGGGGTTGAAGTAGACGGCTTTTCAATAACAAAGAGTGAAACAGCAAGATAAAAATACACTTTAACAGCTTTCCATAGTGCAGGTTTTTACGTTCTTTGAGATCAGAGGATATGTTCTGTGAAATCTGATATGTTAGATTGGTTTAGACTCTTATTCTAGATCATCGTCTTTTATATTATTTGGACCCTTTTGAAACTAGTCAGTCTTTGAATCGACTGCTCAATTAAAATTAAGAAATTTCAGTATGCTTTGCTCTGGTTTCGTCACCAGATATTGTCAGAGTCACTGGTGAGACTTTAATAGCCAAAACTATGTATCTGGAGAATTTCCGTTCTTCTGAATGTATTCTCTGCTCTTGAAGGGACTCTTTAAGATTTTTATTCCCATTCAAAAGACTTACGGACCAAACTTAACAGTTCCATAAATTTGGTGAAGGTCAAACCAAGGTCGTCATTCATAAAATCATTGTAGTTCTAGAGTCCTAAATGCTACATACCAAGTGTCAAGACAATTTGAGGAGAAGACTTTTAAAGGATTTTACTTTATAGGACCTTGGCGTCTAGAATTCAGGGGGTGGGGGATGTGTGAATTGGAATGCATTTTCATCTCAAAGAGCAAAATGACAACAAAAGAATGCCTTTTTTCAGCGCTTGGCTCTGTGTAGCTTAAAAGTGTAATGCTGTTTAGATCTGCGGTTCGAACAATAATAGATGATTAAAACATAAAATACGTAGGACTCAAGAAAGACCATCAAATGCTGGAGGGCAACGATTTTAACTGCTCAACCAGTGCGCAAAAATCCAATTAAGTAGCACGCAGTCTTCATGAAATCACGTTATTTTGTTCCGAAAACATCAGGCTTATGACAAACTCATCGTTAGCGCAACATTAACCAGTGACAGTTTAATGAACGTTTCATACAACCGGGTTTAATGCCGTCATTAACTTATTGGTCAATAGGACACTAACGAAAGAGAGGCGCCTACTATGCAATTAGTGTAATAACGTTTGATATAACCGGGTCGTGATGATAGTTCAGGGATGAACTTTAATTTTAGCTCACCTGAGCCGAAGGCTCAGAGGTGAGCTTTTAGTATACGAAATGCTCCGTAGTCCGTCGTCCGTCCGGCCACCATTTTCAAAGGTCTTCTTCTCCAAAACCGTTGGGCCAACCAAAGCTAAATTTCATGTGAAGCCTCTATGGGTTAGGGGAATGAAAGTTTATTAGGGGTATCTGAGTCACATGACAAACACGGCCACCACGCCCATATGTGGTATAAACCCTTCAAAAATCTTCTTCTCCAGAACCAAAAGGCCTATGACCTTGAAACTTGGTATGTAGCATTAAGCACTCTGGCCCATCATAGTTTATACGATTGATGACCGTGCATTGACCTTGAAATAATTTATGACACTGTCGACATTTGTACGTTAGGCTGTTATATGGGGAAACGCTTAAACAGTGGATTTCTCAGAAACTATTTAAGTCTAAGGTACACTACTTGGTATACATGGTCAACTAAATGAACAGATGAAGATAAAAGGTCAAGGTCATTCTGAGTCAAGATGTTTAAACATCTTCTCCTCTGAAACCACTGGGCAGATTGAAGCAAACTTTCATATGGAGTCTCAGTAGGATGGGGGACGAAAGTTTATACCCGGGGTCTGGGTCACATGACCAAGATGGCCGCCATGCCCATATATGATAGAAACCATTCCAAAATCATCTTTTCCAGAATCAAAAGGCCTATGACCTTGAATCTTGGCATGACGCATTGGGCACTCGGGCCCATTATATTTGTACAAATGAGGACATTGTGTTGATCTTGACCTAATTGATGACACTGTCAACTTTGGAACGTCAGTCTTTTATATTGGAAAATGCATAATCAGTGGATTTCTCAGAAACTATTTAAGTCTAAGGTAAATACGTTGTATATATGGTAAACTAAATGACCGGTTGAAGACATTATGTCACTAAAGGTCAAGGTCATTTTGTCGGTCTGTCCGTCATCCAGATTTTCAAACATCTTCTTCGCTGATACCTGTGGTCTGATTGAAGCCAAATTTCATATGGAGTCTCAGTGTGATAAGGGAACAAAAGTTCATTCCCGGGGTCTTGGTCACATGACCAAGATGGCCGCCATGCCCATATATGATAAAAAGCCTTCAAAAATCTTCTTCTCCAGAACCAAAAGGCCTATGACCTTGAAACTTGGTATGTAGCATTAAGCACTCTGGCCCATCATAGTTTATACGATTGATGACCGTGCATTGACCTTGAAATAATTTATGACACTGTCAACATTTGTACGTTAGGCTTTTATATGGGGAAACACTGAAACAGTGGATTTCTCAGAAACTATTTAAGTCTAAGATATACTACTTGGTATACATGGTCAACAGAATAACAGATGAAGATGTTATGTCACTAAAGGTCAGGGTCATTCTGTCCATTCATATGTTGTAAAGAGTTTTAAACATCTTCTGTTCTGAAACCCCTGAGCTGATTAAAGCTAAATTTCTTATGGAGTCTCAGTGGGATAGGGGAACAAAAGTTTGTTCTCGGGGTCTGGGTCACATGATCAAGGTGGCCGCCATGTCCATATATAGTAATATGGGAAAATAATTTAACAGTTGATTTCTCAGAACTATTTAAGTCTAAGTTACAATATTTGGTATATATGGTCAACGGAATAACAGATGAAGATGTTGTGTCATAAAAGGTCTGGGTCATTCTGTCCATTCATATGTTGTCAAGATTTTCAAACATCTTCTGTTCTGAAACCCCTGAGCCGATTAAAGCGAAATTTCATATGGAGTCTCAGTGGTATAGGGGAACAAAAGTCTGTTCTCGGGGTCTGGGTCACATGATCAAGGTGGCCGCTATATCCATATATGGTAAAAACCCTTCAAAAATCTTCTTCTAAACTTTGTATGTAGCTTTTGGCATCCAAGCCCATCATAGTTTATACAAGTGATGGTCGGGCCTTGACCTTGATAAATTTATGACAGTGTCAACTTTGGTATGTTAGGCTATTAAATGTGCAAATGCTTAAACAGTGTTTTTTCAGAAGCTATTTAGTCTAATGTACAATATTTGGTATATATGTTTGACTAAATGACCAAATGAAGATAAAGGTCAAGGTCACTGTTTGACCTTTGTACAAGGTCACTGAGATTCTCTCATCCGTCAACATTTTCAAACATCTTCTGCTCAGAGGCCACTGGGGTCGATTGAAGCCATATTTCATATGAAGCTTCGCCGGGTTAAAGGAACCAAAGCTTGTTCAGATAATCTTGGTCACATGGCCAAGATGGCCACCATGCCCATATACGGTAAAACCTTTTTAAAAGTCTTTTTCTCGAGAACCGAAAGGTCTATGACCTTGAAACTGGGTATGTAGCATTGGGCACTCGGGCCCATCATAGTTTATACAAATGATAACTGTATTTAATATGGAGCTTTAATGCTTGGTCAAGGGAATCAAAGTTTGTTCAGATGGTCATAGTCATATGACAAGGTGGCCGCCACGCCCATATCTGATTAAAACCCTTCAGAAATCTTTGTCTAGAACCAAAGGCCCAGTGTCATTGTGGCTTGGTATATAGCATTGAGACTCAGCATTAGCCCCGGGGGGGGGGGGGGGGATCTGTCCCTGGACAGGGGCTACAATGTATATACATGTATAAAAGTATAAAAATATATACCAAGACCAAGTGTCAGGTGAGGAGCTACAGGACCACTAGTCCTCTGGTTCCATGAAGCATGTCCAGGACTGTCATTATTCATCTGCCTTGGTGAGTTGCTGTAAAATGAGGTGCCAAAATATATATTTGCTATATTTGTCGATGAGCATGCATATTATGTTAAAAATATAATTTAACTTCCCTGGCAGTCTTGGGGATTTTAAAAAAAACAAATTCAGGAAGACCTCATTACTTTTAATTAAATGCTTCTGCAATAATTGATAAAAGTCAGCCTTGAACAAATTCCTGAGAAGACACAGGCCATACATATACCGTGCCATTAAGCTGACTTAGTAAGTCTCCTAATTCCCGTCCTATGCAGCAAGATTGAAAATATTCAAAAACGTAAAATATATCTGAGGAGACATGTAAAGGTCTAATCTAGTTTTATATTATATATATATATATATTCGGCGAGTTTCATAAATTTCTTATGAAATGACCACGAGTGTAAGTTTCTGTTTAACATATGACCATTTATAATAGGGTTTTAACGCCTTCAAACTGAACATATTTTCAATAAGTAAAAATGTTGTTGACATAGACGTTGTCAATGACGTACGCGCCAAAGTGTTATTACACGTGTGGTCGTACAATTTTTATAACATGACGTTATCCACTGAATAACAGCGACGATATATGATAAAAAGATTATTTTCAGAAAGTATACAGATTAGCTTTCGTTGGGAATGGACGGAACAATATTGATAATTGGCTGAATATCTCAGGATATGAATTAAGAAGGGTATGACTGTTGATAAGCTCATGGAGAACAAAAGAAAAACAAACAAACAAACCAACAAAAAATAAGACTTTTAAAGAAAAAAGTCCTGATTTACGTTAGAAGTGTAAAATCTTATTCTCACCTACCACAGGGTATAGAATAGAAGTCATCCGTATGCTTTCAAGACAGTACCAAATCTCATCCAATATGTCTAGCCATGTTGGATAAGGCTACCGGGAATTCGAATTTCTTTGCTCAATGGCTTCCTAGACAGGATTTTGAAATTTAGATTTGTCATTAAGTAATCTCCTTCTAGTTTACCAGCTTTTGTATAGGTCGTTTGCTTTGTTCGATGTCCTGTCTAAGGTGATCATGTTAGATTTATGACGTCATTGTCTAAGTCACTCGTTGAAGGACGTCAGAACAGTTCGTTTTCAGGTAGAAGCAAACAGACAGCCAAATAATATTTTTAATATTGGTATGTGATAGAAATATTCAATTTTTGGTTTTAAGTGCGGATAGGGATTCAAACCCTCGGGTCAAGTGGAAAACTCGGAAAAGCTAGTTTCCTGCATGAATGGTAGACTCTCGGGTTGGGATCTCCGAATCCCCACTGGGTGCCAATGATAAATTCTATTAATTTACTATGGGTAAGGTTATTACCCTTCTTTTTTGAGTTGTTTTGATTCAACCTCAAGGCCGCTATGCTTCTATATGTAAATTTGAAATGAAAACGTCGGCGAAACAGACAAACTACATAATTATCATTCCTTTAAACTTATTTAAATTTTCAAACATTTACAAAAACAGGTACCATTTTCAATACGCTTAACGACCCGGCAAAACTGTTCAACCGAATTTGTTTTTAACTATGTTATTGCACCGACGATAAGTACAGTTAAACTTTAAGTTCTGCTATGCTTATTTGCTTCCTCTTTCTTTGTCTTTGTGGGTGGAGGAGGGAATATTGGTGATTTATGTCGTACCTGAAGCCTTATTATAAGCTCGTGTAAGATTATGAAAGCGTGCTGACAAGAAATTCTAGGTGAAACCGTCAATGGTAAATAGATAGGAAGTCTGAAACTGACACCCGCCATTTTTATACTTTGACTTGTTATCATGACTCCTGGTAAGAACGTTTTGTTGTAGCTGTGCAGTTTGACGATTAATAATCGGACTGACGAACGTTTGGATAAAACTCCCTCAGTTTACCTTTTCATGACATATATGAGCCGCGACACGACAAAACCAACAAAGTGGTTGTGCGCCCAGCGCATACTCAGATAAGCCTGGGCATCCGCCCAGTCTGATCGGAGTCTTCACTGTTCACATGGAGGTATGTTAGACCCTTTGCTACCCTTTAAGTGCTTAGCGAGGAGTCTGATTAGACTGGACAAATATCCAGGCTGATCTGAATCTTTGCTAGTGCAAATGCTACTTTGTTGTTGTTTTTGTGTCGTGGCTCATATGTGCTTTTTTTGCTCATTAAACTGATTTCATGCCAGAACGGCTTATATTTCCCGATCCTTGCAGTGATAATGCCATTAACTGAAGTGCAAGACTAAGGTTAAAACCTTTATACTACTGATAAGAAAAGCAGGTATTTAAGTGGCGAAAGTTGTTAACCAATGAATGCCTTGCGTTCAATAAATAGGAAGTGATATGAAGTTTGACATATTATTTTACACTTAAACTGTTTACTGAGTTCTGTAGGCAATTAGAGCGATATGATTTGCGTTTTAGAACCAATCATTATAACAGGACAGAGAAATCATATTCAATAAGTGGGAAATGATAGAAATAAGAGGCCCAGTATGATATAATTAATCGTTGTTTTGTTATTTTAAATGACTGTGAATAACCTGCTTAAACAAGTAAATCAGCATTGAGTTTCACATGAAAAAGGACTGAAACAGGAATAAGGTCATTTTACTTGGCAACTCAGATGACCTCCACCCGATATGATAAACTCAAATGAAGTGGTAAAATGCAATATACAGGAGTTCCCCCCTTCAGTGCCCTTTTATTCTTTATATTTCATCGTTCAACGAGGAACCAGAAACGAAAATTGTATTTTTGTGAAACTTTTCGTCTTAATTGTTTGTTTCTGAAAAAAAGAAAGAAACAAAACAAAAAAAAAAAAAAAAAAAAAAAAAAAAAAAATCACATTTTATCACCAAACGTGATTGCTTATTTATTTTACATTATAAATTGGTGAAAATACTTTTACCAACCGTAGGCAAGTGAAGACTTTAAGCCGCCGCAAGCAGCCCCTATTGATCCTGGGCGTTTCTTTGCCACCTAATATGTCTAAAAGAGATGTAAAATCACGAGGTTGTCGGTTTTATATTCAATTCTACATAATTTAAGAAAATGGGTACATATTCAGGGAATGTAACTCTGCCATTTTCAATATTTTTTTCCTTTTTCAGTGGGATCAACTTATAAAATTGATTATTTCCTTTTGCTCCGCAAAAGTTAAGAGTTGACTTCTGTTCGTAAAAAGCGAACATGAGGACCAAACGTCGTTCGTCTTTGTTATTCAATCCTTGAAATGCTGGCATACCTTACACTTTATTTCTTTTTATTAATGAGTATGACCGGGCCGGGTAGCGCAATCGGTAGGGCCCTGACTCGTAAGTCAGAGGTCCTGGGTTCGAATCCCGGTCTGGCCACATACTTTCGTTTCTCCTTCCGCTGATTCAAGAAGGGCAGTTGTCAGTTACTGGCGAAAGTATGTGTACTTAGTACTGGTTAACCGCTTAGGAGGTCTAACCCTGCCCAGGAATAGTGTGGTTAGGTTAAGTGACCGTCCCGACATGACCTTAGTTGTTTACCGTGGACGTTAAGCATCAAATCAACCAACCAACCAATTAATGAGTATGTATCTATTAACCTTATTTTCAGATTTATGCGAAGCGATGAACTTGTAACAGAATTAAGAAATGGGTCAGCTCTAGCAGTGAATCGTTTAGTAACAATTTACTGTTTGGAGGTCAGTTGTCAAGTAGATCATATCATATGTATCTACTCAAAACTGACCGTAAAACGGTGAATTTTTACTCAACAATTATACAAATTGAAGCTAGAGCTTATCTATTTCGATTCTAACACTCAAAAACACTGAAAAAGAATTCTTTTCATTCAAATTCTCCCGACCTTCCTGCCAGCGCGTTCATGCTCCCGCAAATATTCTTAACAGTAGTTAAAATAAATGTACGCTGTTATGGCGATTTTAGAAAGAAAAAGAGACGTTACACCGCCTAACATCTCGAATCTTCACAAATTACGCCAGTAGTTGTAAGTGATGCCAGCAATTAGACTCACGCGCTCCGAAACAGTGGATTGCAGAATATGTTGCAAAATAAAACATGGAATCTTGCCATTGCTTCTGTCGGCGCACTGTGTTAAAATTCGCATTAAAGTTGATTAGAACTCTTACGTTGCCTTCATCTATCTGGACTGTACAAAGGACAAGGTTCGTGAACCTGCTTTATCGGCCCTGTAAATTGGCAAAAAATCAAACTCGCTTAAGAACAGAGGCATTGTGCTAATTTGTATGTCTGGCATCTCTACTCTTAGAATCAGCACTTGTTTTGCTATTCTAACCTCCCTCTTTTATGTAATAGGCCGATAAAATGAGACAGGGTAGGCGTATTTTGATGTTTTTTGCGAGTTTTCGCGTCTTTGATCGCAAATTTAACTATGGGCACAGTCGCCTTACAAAAAGATTTTTTGACAGTGCCTAGATATTGTAATTATCTATCGATCTTTAATAGATATTTTTTGTAAGGCAGCTGTGCCGATAGTGAAAAAATAACTTTTCCATTTTTTCCAATAACAAATAACTGAGAAAGACGCGCCAAGTTGTAACGTCACGGTTTCAAGATTACGTCATAATGTAGCGTTGGGTGACGTCATTGGCAGAGAGTACCTTGCCGTGAGAGACAGCTGATTTTTCAAGGTTAATTGGCCGGTAAGGATGTATATACCGTATAAATCACATTTAACGTCCCGGGGGCTGTTCATTTTATGAAAATGGGGGAGGTGGGAGTGGGGGCGGGGGGGGGGGGGGGGGGGAGCGGCGTTAATTAGAGCCGAAATTGTTGTTAATCAGCACTGCCAAAATACATCTAATTTACAGTATAGGGTATTCTCTTACCTTTTGCCTCCCTTCTCAGTAGGGGTGGGGTTCAACTCTTAAAAGAGAGAATTTGCTCCTCAAAGCAATTCTTTCCTTCAAGAGTAGACCCCATTTCAAAGTTCTACCTAATCTAGAGAAGCAAACAAGGTTTTCATGCAAGATATAACATTATGAAAGGGGCGTTTATTAGAGCAGGGGTGTTAATTAGGATTAATACGGTATTCTAGCTTTGCTGCGCCCAAACCAAACTCAGCGAATTTAACGAGAAACAGCGATCTACGGGGAAAACGGCTTTGGCGTACAAATCCTCCAGAGGAGCGGGAAGATGGGAGCACATACCGGACAGCTTGGCACCCATGTCTGAAATAAGGCTGAAGGATTTGCGGTTCTGTTTTACTGACCCATACATAGCATTTGTTCAGAGTATGAGTAGTGTGTAAGGGGGTCCACTGAATAGTAGAAGAAGCAATGTAGCGGGTGAGAAAGCAATTAAGTTTGCAAAGCGAGAAAAGCGATTAAAAATCTCCAACCATCATTCAACTAACCATATGCACCTTTTCAACAGTTTTTCGGTGATATTATTATAATGAACGGCTGTGTGCAATGGAACCCCGTTTACGGTAGGAAAGATTCTCGCCTCAAGCGGGATTCGAACCCGGTCCGCTAGATCAGTAGGCCAGTGCTTAACCTACTGAGCTACCGGGGCACCTTCTCGCATGTAAAAGAAGTATGTGAAGTGAGTTCCAGAATGATAAATGCAAATCGGAAATCGGTAAAAGAAACGGCTTAAAAAAAGCACCTGCTAGGTTGGTCTTCTGATGCCCGTTTGAAGTAACCATAACGCCCAACTCACATGAGAATTTGCAGACCAGAAGCCTGAAAATTTCAGACTGATTCATGACAAGCTGCAGGAGGCGTTTTTAATTAAGTACCGTCTGTCGAAGGGGGAGGGGGGAGGGGAGTGTATTTGGGGGGGACTATGGAACTACGGAAAGGTGAATACTGTGTCCACTTGTTGTTCTTTGAAAAAGCAGTGGACAAAAAAGGGAAACTGATCCATAAAAAACAGCAATTTATATAATATATATAATGAGCTAAAAATAGTTTTTTTTGTATACACGCATAAAGAGTGATAATCCGCCTCCTCGCCCCTTACATACCTCTCGCCCCGAAAAACAGCTCCCACCCCAACAAGTAGCCCAGTAGTAAAAGCGCCTGGCTTGCTGATTTAGCGACAACCGTAAACGGGGTTGTATTGCACACAGTCTTTCATGATCACCTTCCCATCGTCCTGATATGACTGAAATACGGTTAAAAAGGATTTAAAACCGCAATCATCCATCCGTTCATAACCCGCACCCCCCCCCCCAAACAAACACACCCGAGTTCAGCTATGAATTGCAAGAATTTATCAATTTACGATTTACCCAGTGTCTGGCATTTTGAGCTTTATGGAGCGAAAATCGGAAATTTTGTTTTAAACATTTTCATATTTATTAGTGCTTCCAGAATAGATTTTGAGAAGCACAAAGAAATAGCGCAAAGGTTTACTGCAAAAACAAACGAAATTTACACCCATCCGATTTTTTGTTTTCGTTTCACTGATTGGATATAATTTACATACTAGCTGAATAAACCTCTATAACTCTGGTTAGCGACATCTCTTTTTCAAAGATTTATAATGCGAACATTCTTAAAAGAGTGTAGATGAAGAAAATTAAACACGCCGATAGAAATGTTGAATCACTCTTTCCAGGAGACGCTTTGAATTTATTAGTCAATGCGCGGAAATACAATTAACTTTACGTGCAATTTTATGACGTCACTTTCATTTCACGTTTCGTGACGTCAACGTCGCACCCCCACAAGGCTCAAAATCTCAGGCACTGTCACATATGACAAGGCTACACTGAATATCTATTCAAATTCCATTATTGCCATTTCGCGATGACTGTTTTCAAATATTTTATCGAAGCTTCCGATGACATTTCACTTTGTTCTTCAAATCATCTGTTGTTGTCGGTTGGTTCAGTTATTATGATCTTTTTTTTCAGCTCTCAAAACGAGGTTTCCCATAAGGCTCAAGCGAACGAATCCATAAGATTCACCTCCTGGCACCGAGTCTATCCGTTTTCTCTCGTATTCAAAGAAGAGAGTTTGTGTCCGATAAAATTTATTTATTTACATGTAGATGACAAAAAAAAAAAAAAAAAAAAATCAAATGAAAAAAAAGTGCATTTCACTTTTTACTATAAAAGAATATTTAACCAATTGACTTAGTGGAAAAAAATAAAATGCTCTTAAATCTATGAACCCTCGAACCCTCGTTGAATTGCTAGTGTAAAATTTTTGTGGGGAGGTTACCAAAACAGGCCAAAATAGTCTCGCATGAGACGGATGGATAACTTTTGATTTTTATGTCCGTTTCAACAGTATTTAAGTCATATCAGCATGAATGGAGAGTGATATTTATAGAATGTGTGTAGTGGAACCCCGAGGATTTCCGCTTCCTGGAATATTTCAGTCTACATTGTATATCGAGCCGTCATCCAGGGAAATGAAGAAAGAAAAGACATGCTAGGGGACAATAAAATGTCCAAAAATCCCCATCCGCACCTACTTCATGCACAGTAGGCCCTTGCTCCACTGTTTCTCAAATCAGTCGGACTCCTTGACACGGTAAATTACCCGGCACCATCGCCCGACCACAAGCACTTCGGTATGTGACGAATTTTGACGGATAATGACATAGGAAAGAATATCATCTCTGTTTATTATTATTATTATTATTTCTTCTCAGAACATCAGAACTCCAAAGCAAACAAAACTAATTTGATAAAAACAATAATAAATTGTCATGAATGACAAACAGCGGTTTTGCTCGGAATTAGTTTGCGTTTCGCATTTTGTCCGCAAAATAAAACGTATGTACATGTAAAAAAAAATTGTTTTGCTGACAAAATTCTAAACAAAAACTTACAGCGGACTCAGAAATAATAGTGCCTTATCAAATATGACTGAAATCCACAGACTTTTCAAGCTCTACTACCGTCAGTATTACATGTAATACCATCACGCAGGACAAACAAGGGAGGCGTATACGAGCTTCCGCAGAAAAGAAATAGCAAAGTCTAATCAACCTCTTTAAAGAGTGGCAGCACAGGGCAAACGGAACAGCGCTACACAGCAAACTTATAAGTTGAATAACGTCGTTAACGTCATAAAATCATTTAGTACGTCGTGTGGGGTAGGGTATTTTATTTACGTCACAATTGCGTAAATAACACGCGAGACTTTAAAAAAATCAATTTTCAATTGCAGGAAACATATAAATATGATATAGTAAAATTTCATCAATTTCTGAGACAGGGCCGATTTCGACCCTTCGTGAACCTTGTCCCTTGTCACAGACACAAGTTTCTAGAGTTTGTATCATTCTTTTGCGGATTAGATTTTTGTGCTACAATCCTATTTTGATATATCAAATTCGAAGTTCATTTAAAACAAACTGGTATCTCAAAGTAAATTTCTGGTTCCAGAAAATTTCGTTTGAGATATCAGTTGAAATAACAGGGATTGAAATGTAAAGAAAAACAGGAAATATGCGCAAACTATATTCTTTGGCGTCGTTTGAAGTCATTTGAAAATTTTTACGGTCGAAAACGGACAACAACGGACCTCCCTATCCAGTAAGCTCCCCCGGAGCCTTTGGCTCCGGAGCCTCTGAGAATCTAGATCCGTCTTAGAAGACAGATCTAGATTTCTGAAATTGTTTTGAAAGCCACCAACCTATCTAAAAACATACCCGTATTACAAATGACTGATATACCGTATATCAGTCATTTGTAATACGGGTATGTTTTTAGATAGGAGCTACCGGGGCACGCCTCATAAAGCCAGTATAAATTATTACTGGAAATATTAATTTTAACCTGTTTATGCCAATCTGAGTCTACTAATACATCCATTTCCATCTGGTATTTTTCAGTTTAATATATTTTACTCATCTTAAACAGTGTAGACCCGGATCTGCGGCGTCAGATCTGGGCCAACACTGTTTGCCAATGTCCCTTTATATCAGACATTTGGCATTAATGGATTTACCTTATTTTAAAACTCGTCCGCCATAAATTGTGAGAAAAATGCTAAACATAACACTGATCGCTAACTTGAGCTGCCATAAAGTTATCTGATATACCACTTAGGTATGTTTATTCCTCTAGCGCTTATTAGGGACATCGATAATCCTCCATATCGGTGTTAAGGGAAATAATCCAGTTGCCAATGCTGTACAGGTAAACAGGAACGATTACTCGTCCAAAACCCGGTAGAATGTTCAACATGATACTTGGAGTATTTTTGAGACAGAAAAAACCCCTGTCATATGGCCGAATAAATAGAGAATACCATGTTAGTGTCTTTTGATATCAAATTTATCAGGCGAGACCAGAAACAGAATAGGAATGGCGAGGCTTGCCGAGCCAGTCCTACGTGTTTCTGGTCGAGCCTGATAAATTTGATATCAAAAGACACTTACCTGGTTTTCTATTTATCATGCATCATTAGAAGATTTTACGGCGTAAAGAGCGGCAAACAAATGATAAGCAAACGCAGTTTTGTTCGAACTTGCTGACGTCGAGAATGCGTTATGACGTGAGTCGGTGACATCAATTAACCAATCGAACGTTGATATCACGGCCAACGTCAGTATACAGCCAATCGTCTTCAGAAATCGCTTCTAAAGACATGACCTGATAACATTCGCACAAGCGCAGTTCTGCAGTGACATGATATCACATTGTGTTACATGTATCATATCCCTGTTATCCGTGCAATTTTGCAGCAGGTGCATGATAAATACGGCATCAAGAAATTTAGCACTTTTTAGGCTCAGGTAAGCCGTAAAGGCTTTTTTCTGTTGATGAATGTGAAAATGAAATTGTTGACATTTTAATATTTATATGCAGAAAAAAGTTCATACTCAGCTAAGTTGAGTATGTTTTTAAGAGAAGACGTTATCGTGTCTTTGTATTATTTGTTTCAGACTCGGTTATTGTTCATGAATGGGGGCACTTGAGATGGGGACTAAAAGATGAATACCCAACTATTTTAAAACCAGAAATCGTCGATCAAGTCGTTGGAAATCAGCCAATTATAAGAAAGGTTCAAGATAAGATCAGCTTCTACCAAGATGATGGCATGTGGAAACCAGTGAGGTATTTGAACCAACAAAGTAACAAAGTGGTTGTGCGCCCAGCGCAGACTCAGATCAGCCTGGGCATCCACCCCGTCTGATCAGAGTCTTTGCTAAGGCTTTATTGGCTAGCTAAGGGTCTAAGCTACCTCTATGCGGACAGCAAAGACTCTGATCAGATTGGGCGAATGCCCAGGCTGATCTGAGTCTGCGCAGGGCGCACAACCACGTTGTTGGTTTTGTCGTGTCGCGGCTCATTTGCAGTTTGTTGAGCATTCATCGTAGGACCGTGTTTGTGTTAGGCTATTACGATAATTCACCAGGTGTCATCCGTTCGTCAACACCTTTGCACCAGAATTACTTAAACTTCAAGAATGCAAGTCTGGTATAGTTCTCTACCATGTTTCTTTAAATTGAATGGACCATAGTAGAGCTGTGGTCGCTTTGATAATAAAACAAAAAAAAAAATAACACCCCCACCCCGCTTTTCAGAAACAACAAACACAATTTCAGTATAATTCTAAAAGAATATCTGTAGTGACTCTACATGTACGATCTGTTCGTCTTTGCGATACGAAATGAATTCCAGGAGTCTTCATTCCAGACTTTGGCTGTAAAATACTGTAAAATATTTTATACTGCAGTGTGAAAATTTCACGATTTAATGAAACTGACATTGATTGGAGCAGGTTAATTTTGGTATTAATTTTTGCGGTCACGACATACTATAGCTCCTGATAATACAAATCAGTTTACGTCAATTTGTTACTTTGTAATCTTTATGTTCCTATTACATGTAAATTATACACCGAGGCGATTCAAATGGGATACCACAATGTAAAGTTTAATGTAACGCTAGAGAGAATGTCTTAAATAATCATCAGTACTGCGTTCAATCTGATTTTCTGTTATGCAGTGTGTGTGTAAATGCATTGAAAATCAAATATTAGCAGATGTATATGATAGCGCCCTTTGTCTCAGCCTCCAATATCGCCAAATTCAGTAACCACAAAATATAAGGAGTTTACATTGCTTGAAGTATTTGACTGTTCCTAAAACCTTTGCCTATACCTCTAGGTATAACCTCGCAGAATCCCCTTCAGTGAATGTTACTATTTTTAGAAACATCAATATTTGATTGCCTCTAAAACCATGATGTAACTTTCAAAGTGTAATGTTACAATTTTTGTGCTTAATTTACAGCTGCAGCCAGTATTTGGCGATACAATCTATCATCATGGACATTTATTCAAGGTTTGCTTAAAGAATAAGATTTAAGGTCTTGCTGCATAAAATTGATCCAGAGTGTAGTATGTTCCCTAAGGTATCTAATAAGCTTTGCTCTGTATCTTCATGAGTGCAGTTGCATTGTTGCTCATTTATCTGATAATTTTAGTAATAAAATAAAATATGAGCCGCAACACGACAAAACCAACAATGTGGTTGTGTGCCAACCGCAGACTCAGATCAGCCTGGGCATCCGCCCATTCTGATCAGAGTCTTCGCTGTCCGCATGGAAGTAGCTTAGACCATCAGATACTTTTTGAGCACTTAACACAGAGTCTGGTCAAACTGAGCGAATGCCCAGGTTGATCTGTATCTGCGTTGGGAGGACAACCACATTGTTGGTTTTGTCTAAATGTCGTTTTTCAGGGGTCCAGACATGATCCCCTCAAGGAGTTGAAGAATGTATCCATGTCTGACCCATCGATGTTGAAGGCCCCATTGCTACATCAGTGATATAAATCATTGAAACCTTAAAGGCCCCATTGCTGTATCAGCGGTGTTAATTCATCTGATAATTATCTTGAGGTATCTCTGCAGGATTCTGACAACAGTTTCGTCATTGGACATGGACGTCGGGCTTAACTTTAAAGAAATACCACGTCCTAAAATTTCTGCATAAAAATGTTTTGAAAAATGATTTGTTTCAGTTTAGATAGAAACAAGCATTATCTTCTTTTAAGGTAGTAAAACTAATAAAATGGTTAAAATGAAAAGGTATGGGTCCCCATTCATTTTTCTACTTATTTATTATCGGATTTTTTGACAGGGAACCAGAATTAGAACTTGTAATTTCGTGGAGCAATTTGCAATAACACATGTTTTCCTTATTTTTAGCTCACCTGAGCCGTTACGCTTACAAGGTGAGCTTATAGTATACCCATGCTCTGGCGTCCGTCTGTCCGTCGTCGTCCGTCCGTCGTCCACCATTTTCAAAGATCTTCTTCTCCGAAACCGCTTAGCCAATCAAAGCCAAATTTTATGTAAAGCCTCCATGGGAAGGGGAAACGAAAGTTTGTATATTTGGTACAGGTCACAAGACCAAGATGGCCGCAAAGCCCATATATGGTAAAAACCTTACAAAATCTGCTCCAGAACCACTGGGCCAATTGCCTTGAAACTTGGTATGCAGCAATTGGGACTCCAGTACTACAAAGTATGTATAAATGATGGTCTTGAATTGAACTTGCCCCATTTTATGGCAAGGTCATATTTGGTTTTTTTAGGCTTTTGAATGGGAAAATCTGAAAAAAATGCATTTTTTGTTGTTGCTGTGGTGCTCTGTGATATGGAAATGCTATTCTATCTGTTCTTTCTATCCCATAACCTTACTAGGTCGTTGGGACGCCACAGATGACTTCGAAACAATCCTTTTTCACCTTGTCCTGTTTTCAGCTGCCCTAGTTGAGCTGGCAAAATCCATCCCTGTCCACTCTTTAATATTGTCTTCCCACCTCTTCTTCTGTCTACATTTTCTTCTTTTTCCTTTCACTGTGCCCTGTAGACTCGTCTTTGCTAACCAAAAGACCTTGAGACGTAGCCAAACCACCTTAGTTTTCGTTTCTTGACCAGCGTCAGGATTTCATCATATTCTCCAATGGCTGCTTGGATCTTTCTGCGAACCGCCTCATTGGTAAATGTTCAGTAACCTTCTGTAGCATCTCATCTAAAAGGCCTGCGTTCCTTTATCTCACACTGCTGTCAAGGTCCACGATTCACAGGCATACAGAAATATGGAAATGACAAGGGAGCGCATAAGTTCACCTTTGATCCAAGAGATATATTGTTATCTCTCCGAAATGGTTTCAGCTTGGTAAGAGCTAAAGTGGCTTGTGCAATCCCTGAGAGAACCTCCTGTTTTTGGCCATCATCTGAGACAACTGCTTCAAGGTATTTGAAGCTTGTTACGGTACCCAACTCTTACCCATTTACCTTGATCTCCCTCTGAATGCTATCTGCGCTGTTTGTCATTAATTTGGTCTTCTCAGCAGTGATCTCCATCTTATACCTTGTACAGGTTTGGTCGATACTTTCAACTAGGGCTTCTAGTTCGTGCTCTACCTCAGCTAGAGCAGGAGCGGCTGTAGTGTAGTGGATAACACTCCGGTCTACCAATCCAGGGGTCGCAAAATCGATTCCCGGCTTCTCCGTTCTTTCGGATGAGACTTTAAACCGAGGTCCCGTCACCATATGACCTCGTTGTTGGTGGGACGTTAAACCCGAGTTCACTCACTCACTCACTCACTCAGCCAGAGCATCTATCTCAAACCAAACCGCATATTAGTAATGTTTCTGCCGCCAGTGCTAACCTTTCCCTTACATTCTTCAGACATGATCCATTCCAGAAAAATGTTGAAGAGCGTGGGTGACAAAAGACATCATTTTCTTACTCCAACTGGTATTCTGAACCATTCTTCTGTGCTGCCATTCATCAGGACTGCACATGTAGCCTTGTCGTATAGCTAGATTTGCACTGATATTGTTCTTCTGCATGGTGGCCCAAAAGCCTCATGCCAAACCTTGTGAAAGGCTGGTTTGAAATCAATGAGCATGGCATAGATTCCACTGATGTAGGAGATACTTTTCACGCAGGATTCTAAGGTTGAAGATCTGTTCTGTGGTGCTCCTTCCTGCTCGGAACACAGCATGTTCCTCAGCGATTATCTCATCGGCTTGTGGCTTAAACCTATTCAAGATGACTTTTAGCATGACTGATGACGCTTATGGTTTTGTAGTTGGTAGAGCTGTAGGTTGCCTTTCTTTACGGAGTGTAATAATCAGCGACTGAGTCCATGGGATAGGCAGCTCTCCTGGAAATGCAGTCGACTTTATCCCTTGAGAATTCTAGAGGTCAAGGTCATGTAGTGACCTTGGCTAAAGGTTACTTGTCCGTTTAGTGTCAACATTTTTAAAGGACTTGTCATCTCAAACTGCTGGGCCAGTTTCATTTAAATTTCAAATGCAGCAATCAGGTAGTTTGGGAACGAAACTTTATATATTTGGTCCAGGTCACATGACCAAAATGTAGCATTTGAAACTCTAGTAGTACAAAGAGTGCATAAATGGTGACCTTGGGTTGACCTTTACCTATTCAATGACTATGTCAAATTTGGTTCCTTAGGCTTTTTGATGGGAAAAGCTGAAAACGTGCATTTTATGTTGGTATATCGCTCTTTGATATTGAAATATAGTCAGCCTCAACCCCTAAGAATTCAAAAGGTCAAGACCATTTAGTGACCTTGGCTAAGGTCATCGGTCCGATGTGTGTCAACATTTTCAAAAGACTTCTTCTCTGAAACTACAGTGCAAATTTCACTTAAATTTCATATGCAGCCTTAAGGCAAAAGGGGAAACGAAATTTTATATATTTGGTCCAGGTCTCATGGCAAAGATAGCCGCTTATATATGGTAAAAATCTTTAAAATCTTCTTCTCCAGAACCACTGGATTGATTGCTTTGAAACTTGGTATTTAGCATCTGGGACTCTAGTACTAACGATTTTATATAAATGATGACCTTGGGTTGAACTTGACATATTTAATGCATGCTTATTTGGTCTCTGATGTTTTTGAATAGGAGAATCTGAAAATTGCATTTTTTGGTTGTTTTAGTGCCCTGTGATATGGAAATGCAGTCGTCTTCAACCCTTCAGAATTCTAGAGGTCAAGGTCATTTAGTGACCTTGGTCATAGGTCGCTTGTCCGTTGTGTGTCAACATTTTCAAAGGACTTCTCCTCTGAAACAACTCGGCCAATTTCAATTAGATTTCATATGCAGCCTTCAGGCAAAGGGGGAACGAAAGTATGTATATTTGGTCAAGGTCACATGACAAAGATGGCCACGATGCCCATATTTGGAAAAAATAAAAAAAAAATCTTCTTCTGTAGAACCACAGGGTTGATTGCTTTGAGACTTGGTATGTAGCATCTTGGACTGAAGTACTACAAAATTTATATAAATGATGTCCTTGGGTTGACCTTGACCTATTTTTTTTGCAAGGTCATTTTTTCTGTAGACTCTTGAATGGGAAAAGCTGAAAATTGCAATTTTTGCTGCTATTAGACACACTATGATATGGAAATGCAGACGAGCATAAAATCTCAGACGCATTTTAAATTACACAATATTGTACAATTTACTTTAGAGTTACTTACCCTAGAGTGCTGAGGATGAATGGACTCAGGTGAGCTACAGGACCAATGGTCCTTTGGTTTACCAGTTACATTACAAAATGTTCCATACATTGTGAGAGTTTTTAGGTCTATTCTGTAACTTCTGCATCACATCCTCGTACCTAAGTAGTGTCCAACAAATATTCTGTTTGAGCGCGTTGCCTAAACGACTGCTGAAGTGAGGTTCCAATGTAACTTTGGTTACACTGGCAATAAATGGGAACCAACATTTTTTAACCATTTTATTACATTTATGACAGGGGAAATATGTTATGTAAGTCTCCAAATAAAATTACCTACAAATTTCTCAAAACATGTTATATGAAAACCCAAGAGAGTGTCCTTTAATGATAAAAGGGTTGTGAGAAGCATGCAGGGATATCTCACGATAAAATATCAGACACATGAATTTATACCATTTATAGAGCAACAGGGCCTTTACCGTTTCGAAGATCCTACCAATTTATAAACCTTGACATGATACAAACTGATTATATGTGAACTGCTGGCTGCAAATTGTTGAATGAAAATATGCAATTATATTTCATGTATTTAAATGTTCTTTTAATTATTTCTTTACTATAGTGATCACTTTCTCTTTTAACCTCCATGATGGAAGCACTTGGCCGATGAATTTGAGTAGCCACTTGATGGGACTAGCTACATGTTCTGCAGTTTTTTTTGTGGGAGCTTCTTCAACATAATCCATAATCAGACTGCTCAGAAATGCCAAAGCGTACCTTTGGATTTCTAAGCGACTCCACTTAAAGGATTCTGATGGTGTACGCTATATAGATTGCCCAAACCCTATGAATGTTTATGCGAACAGCGAAAACTCTGGCCAGAATGAGTTTTCTCTGGCCTCCGAAAGTTTACCTATCAAAGACGTTATCATCATTTTTAAATGTATTTTTTTTTCTAGTTTTATACCCCGCCATACGTTAGTGGTGGGGTATTATTTTTCCTGCTGGCTGTCCGTGTGTCCGTCCGTCCGTCGTACGTACTTCCGTCCGTCTGTCCGTGAGCACTTCGTTTCCGCTCGATAACTTGAGTATTTATTAACGGATTTTCTTCAATCTCGGCTTGTGCATTGGTCTTGGTAATATCTCGGTTGGAATTGTTAATGGGCAAATTTCGATGTCTTCTGACGGAGTTATTGCCCTTGGCATGGTCTTAAAATAGTTTTGGTCTTTAGTTCCTTTATACTTTGAAATATCTTGATGAAATTTCACAAAAATGATCGAAGTAACATAAGCTTTCTGTTATAAGTAAACTTTTGTCCACCTGGGTTATCTGCCTCTGCCCTGTGGCTGAAATAATAAGAAAAAATGTATAAAATTAGAGTCGAAAGGGATTTCTCTGAAATCTGTAACAAATTATCATATTAATATAAGCTTCATGTCTTGATCTAAATTTTGTCCCTCCAGTGGTTATCTGACCCTGACACAAGCTGCATATATGTAAGAAATCATTTTAAAAAAACTATATAAAATCAGATTTTCGGTATATCTTGATGAAATTTTATAGAAATAATTGAAATAACATAAGTTTTCTGTTACAAGTAGTATTAAGTCCACATAGTTTACCTGCCCCAGCCCCAGAGTTATATACATGTATAAAATTATGAAAAGAAATTCTGTATAAAATCAAAGATTAACAGAATTTTCCTGAAACTTGCAATACATTATCTAGGTAATATGAGCTTCATGTCATGATAAAAAATGTATAAAAGATAAAAGAAGGGTATTGGTTTGCAGTGACGGGGTATTACGCAGTCGTTTACGATGCTTTTATTTTTTTATCTTTTTTATTATTATCTTTTAATTGGAAACAGTCAGTTATAAAATGGCCTTAATGTTTTCCCCATTGAACGTAAAGTAAACAAAATCGTTTGAAATAATGCGAAATAATGTGATAAACCACGTGACTCCTGCGCAATGCTGTTCTAATTGCTGTATTTGTGTGATATTTTTTTCACCTACAGTTGTTCCAGTTACATAACAGGCTATAGAAGCACATCGTGTAGAAAAGCCACGGCAGTTGGAAACTGTGATCAAGAGGACACAAGCAAGATGATAGCCGAAAACTGCAAATTTTGTCCAGACATGATACAGACAAGAAAAGCCTCAATAATGGGGTTCCAGTACATTCCTAGCGTGCGTATGCTTCCTAGGGTTTTGTGTAGTTCTTCTCTAGTGGAACTCAAATAAGCTGACACTGTAAAATGTACTTTACACTGTATTGGCTGCACATACATGGAATCCTGGCTACAACTGTATTAAATCTTCTGCATTTTTTCACAGTTCTGCTGATTGAAAGATTATTTAAATTAGTTCACGCGACATTTTATGCTTTATTCAGGGAACGTTCACAAGTACGTTATAACAACAAACATAACATTCGTTAACACGAGGCTCTACAAAAACAAGAAAAGTATATCATGTTCTACAAGGCATGGCCAATTTAAACTGACAGAAGAGTAGTATATGATGTTATGCTGCCGAGCGCTTTAGTCACTACCTTCAGACTTGGAACATACACATGCATTGCAGATGTAAAATAGAAATGTTTTCCGGAGAAAACTGATATCCCCTCTAATCCTCAATGCGTTAATTCCCATTCACTTATTTCAGTATCCTAAAACTTTGCTATGTTTGTATAACCTATCAAGTTTGGTTAAAAGATGTCAGTGCGTTCAAGGGGATTTAAATCTTTCTTAGACCTTAAAAATGAAGTCAAGCTAACCAAAATCTCATCATGCCTACTGCTTGTCATAATTATATATATACACACAAATTTGATAACCTTTCTTTCATTGCTGTAACAATTTTTTTTAGTGATTGATTGATTGATTGATGCGACGCTTAACGTCCTCGGTAAACAGCTATTGTCATGTCGGGACGGTCAGTTACCCTAACCACACTATTCCTGGACAGGCTTGACCTCCTAAGTGGTTAACCTGTACTAAGTGCACATACTTTTGCCAGTAACTGACAACTGCCCTTCTTGAATCAGCGGAAGGAGAAACGAAAGTATGTGGCTAGACCGGGTTTCGAATCCAGGTCCTCTGACATATGAGTCAGGTGCCCTACCGACTGCGCTACGCGGCCCGGCTATTTTCTTAGTGAAAATTACTAGATGCCATTTAGACTTTGAAAATGGGGTCAGGGTCACTAACATCTGATTAGCCCTTAGGGTATGCTTTTCTCTGGTTTCGTCACCAGATCTTGTCAGGGTCATTAAAGAGGCTTTATTAAATGTAGCCGAAACTACGTAGTCTGGCCCATGTTTCTTCTCGTGAACGTATTCTCTGCTCTTGAAGGATCTCTTTAAGATTATAATTGTCTCAGCTGTATGTTCTTAGAACTTAAAAGAAAATATTTTCCATGACATTCTGTATCGAAATATGTGTTCGATTGATAAGAAGAATACGAGCGTGACTTCTTAAAACGATACCATCAAAGTCATTGTAACAGTGCTGTATTTTGACTAAGATACTGAAGTCTTATATAGATTCGTTTGTGATAGCGAGGACTTTTTTTGTGCTAAGAGTGTTAGTGTTAAGAAATTAGGGTCGAAAAGGCAGTGCAACACCAGATTTCTAAGCTTAAAGGCTCTAACGCGCCATTGTGTTAGAAGTTCATGAACTATTTTATTATGAGGCAGCGCTGTAAGCTTCTCGCTGCTTTTTCTTCATTATGACCATGGTTAGTTTTGAACATATAAAATGTCAATGAGTTTCACATTTAACGGTTTTTAACATGGATATAGTTCTGTATAGTTAGCAATTGAAATGGCATGCCCTCGTTATAATAAAACAAACTAAAGGGTAAAAATGTAATGTACAGGCATTACACTCCATTCAGTGTCCGCTTTCACGAATAGTGTATTGCTCGACGGAAAACTAGAAATCGAAAATATATTTTTTTTAATTTATTTGTTATTTTTGTTTCAGAAACACGTTCCCCTCCTTTTTCAATTATATGACAATTTATGCACAATAACCAACATTTTATTACCAAATGTGACGGGTTGACTGCTTTCATGATGATTTGTGCTTCGGCGTTTTTATCACTGGCAAATATGTATTTTATTTAAAAGTAAATAACCCGTCCAAGAGTTTATCTGGCTGGCATAAGGTCAAATTGCATTTTCAGGTTGTGGCCATTGCACATATACTGCAAGGTGTGAGATAGGTTTTGTATTTATGTTTTTTTTTAAATGACAGAATAAACACAAGGAGAACTGATATGGTGTAGTGGTGTACAGGCATATTATATTTTGCACAGGGCACGGTCGGCAAACCCGAGCAATACCAGCGTATTCCATGGGATACTTGAAGGTACCTTGATACATATCTTCCAGTAGCCCTAGGAAAACTACATATCTGTGGGTAGCCCAAGGAAAACCTTGGCATTGCTCGGATTTACTCAAGTAATTATCAAGAACTAGTCCCATGTTTTCTACAATAAACGCATACATTTTATCTGCAGGTAACAGAATTTTGTGACAAAGATGATCCAGAAACTCCAGAATACATGCGCCATAATAATAAAGCCATCAATGAACAAAACAAATTTTGCGACGGAAAGAGTGCATGGGAAGTTATGAGAGAACATGATGACTTTAAAGACGGTACGTCATCAACCACAAACAAAACTTGTGAGACTATGTCTAAAATCTCAGCCACTACCTGCAAAAATGCTACAATTTGTGCATGCAAACAGCTGAGACACAGACCCGTCTTTTCATCTGGCAGGATAATACGTCTGTTTTTTTTTTTTTTTTATTATTATTATTATGAAAACACTATAGCTTATCTGTAGTAAGAAAGAACATCGCCTGTTAATCATTTTTGCTTGATCGCTGTCGCCATAACGGCAAGCAAAACGAAAACAATAAAGGTTTCCCAAAGCCTAGTGGCAATAGGGGAAATGATAGGCTAGAGGCCCACTGCATCTTTGGCACAGCATATGAAAGGCGGAGCCTATTACACACTTTTCGCTGCGAAAAGGTACCAATTTACTGCTGAGTCCCATTAATTTCGGTCCAGTAAAAACGGTTTAAACCCATAGTAGTTATTACTGACCGTCCCAAGGCGGTACTCTCGTTGCGGTTGCACTTGTTTTATGTTCGGTGCTGTTTATTTTATTGTGTTCTCATTTTAACCCTTCTATAATAAAAATAGAAGATAGGTAAAAATAGTTGTTAAATGTTTTTTCCGTTGTAACCATTCTGTTGGTCTAAATTTTTTAGTTCAATAAAGATAGCTGTGTTGCCACTTATTTGGGAAAGAGCTGCTGACTCGGCTTATCACTTGTAATCTATTGTTGTTTGTTGGGATGTCTTTGTCAATCTTTCCCTTTGATGTTGGGGATAGGACTTGGGATCTGATTCAGTCAGTTCCTGAAGTGTTGTTACTCTTTAAAATTGACAGAGAAATTTTCCCAGTCGCCAGCAGACCAAACCCGAGATTCGAGCCCCGCAACCTTCAGCAGCATAGGCGAGTCACTCTAGAGATTCAATCACGGAATCATTCTGACTGCAAGCAGTTTACCATTAATGAGAACCAGTGAAATATCTCATGTGCAATTAACATAGCATAGTTTGCCTTACAAGGAATCTTAATAAAACTGAGACACCGATTTTTGTTGTGATGTGTGCTATTTTTCTTTTTCAAAGGCAGCCTTAATATATTTTACTATTCATATTTGTCTGTAACTTGGATTAAGTGCACTGCTGTGGCTTGATGAAGTATGGCGGCTTTAAAGTATCCCCATCTTCACCAAGAGTTCAGGTTTTATTTTTATTTTAATTTTTTTTTTTTTTTTTTTTTTTTGAATCACTAGACTTGTTCTCCTTACTTTGAATTAGGGTAACGCTTAAGCCAGCAGTATGGGGCGCAGCCTTGCAAACGACACTGCGGTCGCAGAAAATTCTGAACGAGACACCCGATTTTCCTTTTTTCTCTCTTCATGGAAAGCCTTTGTAGATTTTATTAACCTTAACAAGTCTTAAGGTCACCATTGTCCAACCAGTGGTGTTAATAAAAAAGCACAAATTATGAAAAGTTCTTCAATCTTCAAGTTGAATGATAAAATGTCGGTTGGCGTGCATACATTAAATCATTTAATAACAAACAAAGATACATGCTTTTGAAAATACAAATCAGTTCCGAGAATAATATATATTACTTCTGGTTCACAGTAAAGTGATGGAATGTAACCAACAGCGGAACAATGACTAGGGCCCCGTGCCCGTACACTGTATTTTTACCATTTTATCAAAGTAAATGATACCATACCAAAATATCTTTCAAACACTTTTATGTGAACCTCAAAGACGTTCTATTTGTTTGATGATGAAACTATCGTGACAATGTTGCAGAGATACCTCAATATAAAACATTTCCTGGTGATAAAGCAAAGAAGCCTTCAAGAATTGTTCAGGAGATGACTTTCATAAAAGAGTTTCGCTTACCGTCAGATCCTGTACCATATTGAATATTATACTGTTTTGTAACCATGCCGAATATTGTTTAAACCATTAATTATAATTACGCAGAAGCTGATGCGCTACGAATTTGTCTTTTTGTAAATATTATTCCATTACGAATGATATAAAGTAAAAGTTGTTTATCTAGGAGAAAGTTCGTCCCTTTAAGGATTGACCATCACTGAAGTAGAGAGGGAAAACCCTTTTCAATGGAAAAAAATGTTTATTTTCTTCAATATAGAACAAACGGTGCGTTAACAATATTGTATTGCCCTTCACGTCACTGGTTGTACACTATTGCATAATTGGATTATGATGACCACTAATTAATAGGATAATAAGGCTTTAAATAGTTTAAGACGCAGCAGAGGCAAGATGACATAACATGTAAGCATTTAATTTCTTAATAAGCTAACAAGGAGAACAGGAGTATCAATCTTTAAATTTTATGCTAGATTTTTTTTCTTTCAAACATACATTATGAGAGCAGTGGAGTAATTTCAGTAAAGACCTCTTGTGCAGTGAACCAAAACGTTTGAATACTACAAATTTTCCATTACTTTTTCTTTTTACTGTAAATTAATAAACATGTGCATTATTGATTATTGGAAATTGATGATGACTTTAACTACCAGGATCAACTGGTGCATTTCTATCACTCCAGTGTTCCAATGCTGGTTTTTCCGTTTAGTCTTCAGGGCAGGGTGTTGAATTCGATTGAATCCATTCCTTATCATTGCCATCTTCTCTACTCACTTTTGCATCGTCACGGGGTTAATTCTTTGATTATATGTTTTCTGTATGATTCATTGCTGGGCTACAAAGCCTCACAGTGGACCATGTAACTAAAATTTGACTAACCATGGCAGAAATCAAGACACCAGTTGAATGTTTAATGCAAACTTAAATAAATAAAAGAAGAAAAATATAAATCTTTATTAAACCAATTCATGCCTAACTTCCCACAAGAGGGATATAGGCTAATAGGGTTGTCGTAGATCTGACTCCGAAAAAAGTTTGCATACAATGAACAGCTATTTCTCAATGAAATAAATACATAGATAAATAAATAAATAAATTAGAACAGATGAAAAAAGGAATAAAGTAATAAACACATAAGCAAATTTACAAGTCATCCCCGGAATGACCAATGAGAACATCTATTTTCGTTTAGGGCTAAGACCGCCGAAAAAATATCTTGAATTTCCGTCGCAAGCCTCTTTTTTTTTGCTTTAGCACATCTTTCTAATGTGTGTTGGTTGCCACTGGCTTGATGACCTCCTTTCTAAAAAAAAAAAAAAAAAACGTTTTTAAGCCCCTGTTGTTTCATTTTGTATCAGTATCATATTCACTTTAAATTAAAGAAAAAAATCAGTATTTTTTTTTAATTTAAAGTTTATCGTAGCAGTTTTGAATAAGTAAATACTGATAATTTCACGTATGTCGACTCTTGACAGGTAACAACCCACCATCGAGTCATCTATTAGCTCCATCGACTGAGTTTCAGATTTGTCAGGAACGTTCCGACAGAGTCAGAGTTCTTGTTCTAGATACATCTGGGAGTATGGCGGTACAGTTCTTATAAACATTTTATTATATATCGTCTGGTTCATATTCTAACAGAGCTTTTTTCATTTATGTATCGTAATCAGCCATTAAATTGTTGCTTATCCAATGTATCTTTTGTTTCCGAATTCTGAAATGCATGTATACATACTGAACGAAAATAAAAACTTGACGGTTTTTATTTCTAAATTTCGGCCATTCTAGCAAATGTAATGTATATATAATTTTTTTTCGAGCTGGACAGACATCTAATTATTTAAATCATGAAAAATTATTGGTAATTTTTTGTCCTGTCCGGAGTTATCTTACTTATTCTTATTTCAATAATTCAGACCAGAGCATGAATTTGCGCACGCGCAGAAGAAAGTTATCTTGTATGCAATAAACAATAGTTCCAGTACGCACAGAAAGCTTTTAAAGGCTCATGTTAATTGTAATCACAAACTGTAAATAATGTTTATGGATTCAACATTTTCAGATTATCTCCCTTTGAATTAAATATATAGAGATTTTTGAGATGCCATATTTTCTATACCAGTTTGTCTTTTTCATTATTTTCTTCGAGATTTGTTTAAGTGTCTTGCAAACAAAATGTTATATAACTAAATTTATTTGAAAGCCATTTTTAAACTGCCATAAAGACTTTAAAGTGTGTTGGGAATTCCATTGCAACTGAATTTCCGACTTCATAATGGCATGGACTGAGGTTTTTCATCTGGTCCTCACGGCCTCCTAGTCGACCGTGCATCGGCATAATTTTAGCTAATAAGTCCATTCAGACTGAATTTAATAATGGAAAGGCACTGACACAAGATTTTAATTATTTAAGCAGACTTTAAAAATTTTAAATTCGGTAACTGTTTAGTTTTGAGCATAGAGAACAGAAAAGTACCCTTGTGACGTTTACAACAGCCCCAATATTGCCGTGTCCAAAGAATCTTGAATTTTATGTGACTATGATATTACCAAATGACTACATTTTCTTAAATTTAAAGAATTTTTATGTATCACTTTTCCCGACTACATGTACCATAGTCTGAAAAGTAGCGACTGTCAAGTTTTTATTTTTTGCTATGTATATTATACATCTTAATAACGCTTGATTTTATTTGTTGTAATCGTGTTTCACAGAACGTGAAGAAAACGTCGCAAAATTTTCTATAAATAGTGCATGAACTGTCAGCAGTTTTCCGTTATTGTATCAAATATGTAGGTAAATTCCAATCTAATACTAGCTGACCTTAAAAGGAAATGCAGTTTGTGAGATGCTCAATAGACCTAAATACTAAATACTGTCTCAGAGGGCTGTTTAACCCAGAACAAGCCAACGTTATGACATGTAGAAGGAATTTTTTACTGAATGAATCGTATTCGTTTTTTAAAAACAGCAACAACCAAATAAACTGTTTCTCCTTATACATGGCTCCCCGTCACGTAACTCTTTTAAAGTTCAAGATTCATTTATAGCACTTAATATGGTAAAGGTACAATTATATTCAAATTAGGTAAACAAACTTCATAGTTGATTAAGCCTTTAATAATAGGCTATATACCTTGTTGAACTCTTATTCTGGAGATGCAATGTTTCGAAGTGTGGCATTTTGATCTGATGAGAGAGGACATGTAGAGAATTATAAAAGACTGTATAAGACACGTTTGTCGCAAATAAATAGATTATAACGCAAGGCTCAGGAACCGATATAATCGATTTCCACACCCAATAGTGTGCTTATACATACGAGTACTATGTGTGAGTAGCTCAAAGTGAGCAACTTCCACAACATTGTTAATCATATGTAAGAACTGCCAGCGAATGATTTGGAAATTCATGCAGACGAAGGGCAATCTTGTTTTTTTATGTTTACATTGTCAGACGATTATTTTGTACTTTAGACCTCATTTGACATTTTTGTTTCAGGGAGAGAAAATCGACAATCTCTACCATGCTTCGAAGTATCTCATTGAAACGGTCTTACCATTGGGATCATGGCTAGGTATAGTTGACTTTGACAGTAATGCGGTGGTATTATCAAATCCGAGTCAGATAAAGACGCATATAACGAGGCAAACGTTGTCGTCAGTTCTTCCAACCGAGGGCGAGGGATCAACCTGCATAGGCTGTGGCATAGACTTAGCTTTAGTAGTAAGTTGTCATTATATATATATATGAATAAAGTTAAAAATATTTGTTAAGTAACAAATAAAAATATGTTTTCTAACCACAAACAGAATAGAAGATTAAAATTATTGATTAAGATACCATAGAAATATCAAAATCATAGATAACGGCCAATTACTGGCATCACGAGCATGAGCAGGCAAATAATGTTGTAGGTTAGTATATTCGTTACGAAAGCAAGCAGTTCTCTTTGTCCTATTGGAGCGAGCACAAGTCATAGACAGGACATAATATACTGCTTAAGGTAGATGGATACTGCATAGAAATATTGGGGGGCATTAAAACCTTTATACCATATAAATAACCCAAAGAGGAAAACCATTATAACATCTAAATAACCCAAAGAGCTGTAAAACATTTGAATAAGAAAAAAAAAACGTTTTGTTTTCCTAAAAAGCAATATTTGTATTTCTGCATACTTTTTTAACATTTTTTCCATTTAAATTCATATGTCTAGCACATGAATGCACTTTTGATTCTGCAAAATCATATAATCTATAATACAGGATATCTGAAACAAACTTGTAACAAAATTGCAATTATCTTGTTAATAAGTATATATTTACATTAAAAAATGTTTTCTTTTTAAAAAAGCAAGAAAACTGAATTTTGCGAAAAATGTCATGAAAATTATATTCAATCGATGTGGCAAGCTTATGCATATTATTTTAGTAAAACTTTCATTGTATGTTACAGAATTAAAGAAAACAAAAAGACGTTTCACCGTTTTATTTCCTAGAAAAACAATGTTTAAGTTAAAAAATTCCCCCAAAACAGACTGCCCAAATTCTGCAACTGCTGCAAGCACAGCCGGTCCTTGTCCTACTATTTAACTATTTATTTTCCTGTTATTACGGTTCTACCATAGAGTAATGCGTACAAAAATGCGCAGATGGGACGGCAACTGTGAAGACCTTGATCATTCTGGTTCCTAAGGAACAATCTGATCTCGGTTTCCCCTGTTTGTAAAGACCAATGTACCCGAAAACTTAGGATATTTAATGTAGACATTGTTAGTGTGTGTTTTTACCGTATATGCTCCTCAGTTGATCGATGTTATCATGAATGATAACTCTCTTTGTTTGAATAAAGAAACAACAGAATCGTTCTGTATACGGTTACCTTAATAAGTTCTGAATAGTTACATCATTGGAAGCAAGGAATACATCAAATAACAGAAAATAGCAGAATCGGTTTATTGAGTCTGTTTATGACCAGTTGTTAAACCCGCGCCTTGCAAATGACAATTCTGTCAAACGGAAACTCTAAATAAATTCCGTCATTTTTTCTTTCATTTCAGATACTTCATTTGAAATAAATAACAATACAATTTGACATAGCTCTAAGACTTTTTAATGAGTAAGTGATAATTATGACGGAACTTACTGTATATCTGCTATCGGGCTGTCATAACTTTCATCCTGGCCTAACAATAAAATAAGAAAGGGTCAGACGAACTGTTTACCTAACTATAATTTATAAGTAAGAAGATTTTACTCTTTTTACTATTGTCTTGACTGTAAATACACGGAGGAACATGCCGGATGAATTACTGAATCCTCAGACACTTCAAATAAATAAACAAGGAAAATCTTAAAAAAAGATAACCGGCGCAGATTAAATGAAATTGCGTTTTCTAATATGTCTCTAGGTGAAGAATTACAATAACTTTCATGAATATGACTCATGTGAGCTATTTGAGTAGGTACTTTTGACACGGGGTAGCGACCTATCTGAAGATTGAGATGTCCCCAGTTTGGAATTCTAAAATGGACCGCGATAATTCTTGAGATTGACTTGATTCCAAAACAGTTACCAACATGATGCAATGTTTGTTTGTGTGTATAAACCGAACGTAGAAATCGAAAGTAGATCTACACTAAAAAAGAAAAGTAAAAAGATAGGTAATGATCAGGAATTAATACTACCAAAACCCACATTCCGCTCTCAAAACACACAAAAACTGACACAAGTTTACGAAAGACACGCACTAAAACCAAATGAGCAGCTCTTTTCCAAACAGATGTTCATTCAGTTACCCCAATAACAGCATCAACATTTATTTTTACTTATTTTTTTACTTTAATTACAAAACAATACAAAATAGAAGGCAGATTGGGCAGCAATACAGGCGCCCAAACCGCCAGAGACCATAGACAAGCGGACACAGCAAAATTAACATCAAGGAACCACAACAGAAGTACCGCCTTGGAACGGTCAGCAAAAGATTACTGGGTGGCTTAAAAATGTTTTTCTGGGCCCAAACCTCGCCCTCTGCTTCTGCAGTGGTTTGAAACATTAAGTTAGCTCATTGGTCCGCATGAAGGTTTCCTAACGCACCAATGAATCATTACCGGAAACAAACAAATCACGGGTAAGGCCTATGATGAATCAGAGATAAGGACTCAACGGAAAGAACGTATTGCGGCACTAGGAGACCCCTGGGAAGTCAGACAACACCACTGAAATACCGGAGTAAAAGAAAACTATCAGTTGAACCCCGAATAACTTAGATCAGACAAGGCAAACTTCGGCCCTAACCAACTATATAAAGTAGCTTTATGTCGGACCCATCATTGAGTCTGATGCCTGACAAGGGAAGAAAATTTTTTAACCATGATTGTTAACCACTAAACATGCAGACTGTAGCATTACAATTATAGTATATCCAATATGTTAGTAACGAACGATAATTTTCTTAAACTGATCAGAAAACCCAGACTTACCAACATTTGTTTTTGAATTTATAGACCTAGTCACCATAAAATTTTGCTTTCGAGAGGCTCTTTGCAAGAGACTTTTTAGTCCGATATTGAAATTAAAAACCAATTCATAGTGTCGGCGAAAGACTTTTGAAATGCTTTTCGAAGTTTATGATATCTATAGCCCTGTGGGAGAAGCTTAGCTGTTAAAATTTGATTACGGGCATTGAAGTCAGTCACATGACTAGACACTCTAGCAAATCGAATAAGTTGAGACATGTAATCCCCGTAAAAGGTAGAAAGGGTAACATCACCATCCAAATATGGAAAATTTACTATGTCAAAATCAAAGTCAGCGCGTTTATCTTGGATGGAACAAATTCCTTTGAAAGAGATAAATATTAATCCAAAAAGTTTTTAATATCTGCGTCTGTTTTCGATAAAATTTCCATTGTAAATTTGCAAAAAAGGGAAAGGTTTTTAATTAACATCTGAAAGAGTGCTAATATTCACGCAGTGCAGTACAACGGGAAAAAACGAAGATCAAATATTCATTGACCTTTGATATTATTGGCTAAATTTTGACATACGCGTTATTTGACCAAGTAAATCTTGTAACACAATTTTAGAACAAGTTGATTAAGTATATGTTAGTAGGAGAAATTAATGAATCCATATTCGAAAATGACAAATAGCATAACAAAACTGTCTGAATATTATTTTTAGGTTACGCCTGTACTTCAAAGGACGGGTTTGTGCAAACCAAGGTGTGTGAAGTAAAGGCATTTTGCAAGTTTGCTTGAAACGGTTTTATATTAAATCTTGTGTGAGCGAGCACTAAGTTTGTTCTCATAGGTACTTCCAGTCCACGTTTTTTATTTAAGTTATTGAGAGCCTTCACGCAGCTGGAGTCAGAATCTGAAATTATATTGATATCGGACGGGAAACACAATACCGGATCTCTGGATGCTGATATACAGGCCTGTGTGGAGGCAGGCGTCGTAGTTCACTGTGTACTAATCGAGGAAACGGCAGACCCAAGGCTGATTGATATTGCGTCCAGAACTGGAGGCCGAATGTTTTCAAGCCCAGGCTCTGATTTTAGGCTGTTAGCAGCCGCATTTTCAGAAATCGTCTCTAGAGGGCGGACTATCGACTCAAAAGCTGCATCAACGGTATGCATAAGATTTTATTCTTTATTCTCACTCATTTTAGCTATTATGAAATATATTTGCAGTTTGTTTCAGTGTTACTAATGGCAAGACATAAATGAGAAACTCAGTCTTATTACCCGAGCATCTAGACGTGAATGAGCTCTTAGACTGGTATCAGTCTAGTTATTACAGTTGTATTGCAAAAATAAATAAAAAATCATATGACGTCGCCGTTATTCAGTGGATAACGTCGTTTCATACATATCGTATGACAGACGTGAATAAACAAATTGCTCGTACACGTAACGTCATTCTCAACGTCAGTGTAAACAAAGCGTTTTATTATTGAAATAATGTTCAATTTGAAGGCGATAAAATCCCATTTTGATGGGTCATATGATAACCAGAATCTTACACGAGGGTCATTTCATTTGAAATTTATGAGTCTCGCCGACGGCTGTTTCATGAACTTCATATAAAATGACCACTCGTGTAAGGCCGTCAGTTACATGTGATACCCTTTCACTACATAATGTACAAGAATGCAAATAAAACAGACAATAACGTTTGATTTATTTCAAATAATGGGCAAGTAATAAAGGTCTTGCTGATGGCAGTTTACGTCTAGTAAACCTATACTCAAAAGCAGTGTCCATACCTTACAAAGGTTATAATACTAAAATAACAGTGCCTAAAATTAATAAGAACATAAACACAAATAACTGCATTTTATACATTGACATTTTAATCGTTAGAGAAATCTAATAATATTTTCCTTAAGCCACAGTATCGCTGACAGATATTGAGAACTATGTTTTACGACGTTTTCAAAACGTTGCTAAAGCCAGTATACGTGGTCAAACGTAGTCAATACATATACAGCTATAGCTAAATACGAAGCCTAGTTACATTTGGTTAAGAATGTTCAACTCAAACATGGAATTTTCGATATATTGCGTATACCTAGTAAAACGTAGAAACAGGCAGTAAAACGTACTAAAACGTAGGCGAAACGCATTAAATACGTACGAAAACGTAACAAGAATAACCTCTAAGCCTGAGTCTCACTGTCACGTATTTGAAGACTAGGTGTTTCCACTTATTTAAACCGTTCCAAAACGGGAATATGCGTATTAAAACGTAGTGAATACGTATCCTATACGGATATATCCTTTCAACGTCCCAAGGTTTAAAAAAACTCGCTGAACAAGGGGATGGGATAGAATATTTGACCCTGAATTTTGACTTGCTTACTTGACTGCAAACAATAGGAGACATATTTAGCTACACAATATATAATATCTTTCTCATGACGTCAGAGGTCACGGCGCAGCGATCACTCTGCCAAGAAAAATGCGCACGGACTTTTTTTTCGATTTTGCTACAGATCTTTCCCTCTTTCCTTCTATTTTTCTCTTTTCTTATTTTCCGTTTCATTGCGTGTTTATCCCATATTTTTTCTTTTGGCCCTGCTTGTTTGGTAAGATTTGTAGGGTGGTAACCAAAAAGTCAAGGGAAAAGCCGAATTTCATAAGTGCAATTTTCATTTTTTTTTCGGCATTTGAAAGCATGTTGTATCTCTATTTCGGGGTCCATATCTGTGTATCGTAAATATTCCGGAATTGTCAATGTTAACAGGACTTACGAGTTCAGACTTATAATTTCGGTACTTTGACCACTTTCAATTGCTTCCCGTATGCATTTTAGAACTGATACCAAGAGCGTGCAAGGCCATATTTCTGGCATATACAGAGAAATCAACATTAATAAGATGACTGAATAAATGAGGATCTGAGGGTTGTTTAAAAAGCAATTGTCAGCAATTACGCAAACATACGCTACAAAAGCCGTCGAAAGGATATACAGCTACGTGTGTGGCCTCGCTACGCTTGTATTGAAAATTCAGCTTAAACGTACCATCCCAAATACTTACGGTATGCGTAGTAAAAACGTGTTGAAGCGTAGTCTAAACGTACTAGGACGTATATGAAACGTTTTTAATACGTGGTCATACGTGAAGGTATTGTACATACTGCTGCGCATTTATACTCTTTCCCACGTCTTAGTACGTTTTGTGACGTTTTATTCTGCGTTTTATTACGATATGGTATGTTTTGCGATACCTACTCGAACGTCGCTTTGACAAGGTCCTTAATAAAACGTACGGAATCGTAATAGGTATGCAAACTGTTCTCATCCCTTCTGAGGGCGTGGCACTTAGTCGTTTGGTAACCGGGTAATACGAAGTTAATCGTAGTTCAACGTACATGTAATAGAAACGTGCTGGAAACATAGTAACACCTAAATACCTTCAAAACGGGGTACATTTTTTTGCCAAACGAAGGGGGGTAACGTACTATAACCTAGCCTTTACAACGTGAGGGTGGTACTGGGGTCTAACTTAAGTTAGTCTGTGCATTAAATCATATTGGTTTTATAATTACGTCCATATATATGCATGCATACGTAACCAGGGGATGAAAAAGATTTTTGTTTTGTTTGTTTGGGTGTCGGAAGGATTTCGGCTTCATTGCTGGCCGTACTGAGGCGGCATTTCTGTTTTGGCTCTACTTGGTTGTTTTCTGTGTTGTTTCTTGCTTTGTCTGTTATTGATATAGTGTGTGTGATGTTGAGGCTGGCAAGAGCTATCTTCTGACAGCACGGATCACCTGACCTGATGCTTGCCAATCTCACACACAATTTTTCGCTATAGAGTACAATTCATAAAACGTCATGCAGGCATGTTCATGTATTTTCAACATATTTATATACAAAAGCTTTAACAAAAACTCCATATGAATGACCTGCACTTCAGGGTCACCCGATGGAGGTGGTAGTAGTATTTTGTGAAAACGCAAGTATTTCACATCAGTTTAACTGTAAACTAAATACAACTGAATCATTATGGAAGAGTGTGCTTTCAGAATACATTAAGAAAAAGCACAAATTTATAAGTCAGTGACCTTGATCTCAAGACCACTGAGTTGGTGGGCGTTGTACCCAGCAAACATTTAGAGAAATATCTAACTACAGTGCAAATATCAAAAGAACCCATTCTTATAGAACTCATTCATAAGAAAAGGAGAAAGGAGATATACTTAATCGAAAAACATAAAAGAAGAGTGTGAACTCATTTTTGTCCCTAAGCCCTACCCTTGAGTCTGACCCTGGATTTTTGTGTTATGTATGGTATTATGAAATGGTATTGTATTGTTTTATGAAAGGTTATGCATTGATATTACAAGTGGTTGCTAAAATATGAATTTTCCAAATGTGGAACGGATCTTGCTTGCGGTTGCTGCGGTATGATTTTTTAAAAACTTCTTAAATGATCCTGGGATAGCCTTGACCTATTTTGTTGCTAGGTCAAATTCGGTACCTCAGGCTTTTGAATGGGATAAACTGAAAAAGTGCATTTTGCTGTTGCATTAACTCTCTGATACGAAAAATGCATTCAAGTTCAACCCCTATTAAGCTCTAGAGGTCAAGGTCACTTTGCGACCTTGGCCAAAGTCCAATGAATCATTGTTTGTCAACATTTTCAAAGGACTTTTACTCTGAAACTACTGGGCTACTTTCAGTTCAATTTCATATGCAGCCTCCAGGCAAAGGGTAAGAAAGCTTATATATTCGGTCCAGGTCACATGACCAAGAAGGGCGCCATGCCCATATATAATAAAAACCTTAAAAATTATCTTTTCCAGAACGAGTGGGTCGATAGCCTTGAAACTTGGTATGTAGCATGAAGGTCTCTTATACAACTAAGTATATATAAATGATGACCCCGGGTTGACCTTGACTATTTTAAGGCAATATTAAGTTTGTTTCCTTAGGCTTTTGAATGAGAAACTACTGGGCCAATTTAAATCAAATTTCATATGCAGCCTCCAGGCACAGGTTGGAAGAAAGTTTATATATAAGGTTCAGGTCACGTGACTAAGATGGCGGCCATGTCCGTATATGGAAAACCCCTAGAAATTTTCTATTCAGAGCCACTGGGCCGATGCTGTTGCTGTTGAGACTCAGATACGTAAATGCATTTGAATTCAACCCTTATTAATTTTAAGAGGTCAAGGTTATTTTATGACCTTGGCCAAAAGCAACTTGTCCATCATCTGTAAAAATTTTCAAAGGGCTTCTCCTCTGAAACCACGGGGTCAGTTTCAATTAAATATCATGTTAGCCATCAGACAAAGGGGGGGGGAATTTATATATTCGGTCCAGGTCATATGACCATGATGCCAGTCATGCCCATATACGATAAAACCTTAAAACATCTTCTTCAGAACCCATGAGCCAATTGCATTGAAACTTGGCATGTAACAACTGGGGATCCGGTTCTACAGAATTTATATAATTGATGTTCCAGGGTTGACCTTGACCCCTTTTACGGTAAGGGCAAGCTTATTTATTTAAGCTTTTGAATGGGAAATGCACTTTTCTGATGGTATTGTGCTCTGTGATATGGAACTGCAGTTGATTTCAATCCCTTTGAATTTAAGAGTCAAGGTCATTTAGTGTCCTTGCCAAAGTTCACTTGGGCGGAATATTTTAAAGTACTTTCTCCTCTGAAACTACTAGGCCTGATTGCATTGCTAACCATCATTTGGGCACTGTTATCTTATGTCTACACAAGGTCGGTAAGTTCATAGTGAAGACAAACGCCCCAAAAGTCTCAGAGCTCAGGGAAGCGATCAGGACCTCATGGTCCTCTTGTTTTGTGATGTTACGCTATCCCGGTGACTACCTACATAGGAAATAGCTTTTCACATGGCTGCCACTGATGGTGTTTTATTGTGACTAATTTTGTGTTGTGTGTATCCCATATGGTGTCTTGGGTGGGATCAGGGTTGAATTATGTCAGTTTCTAAGAATTTTCCTATTTATTTGCGCAGCTTTGCGTCCTTGAAAGACTATCAATGACATCAGTGCAAGAGGGTGCCTCATGTTTTCGGGTGATGGGACGCGGAGAGCTCATCAGCCTGGATCAGGCCATATATATCTATACAGTGCTTTCATGGAAATGTACATAACTAGTAAAATGCCATCAGCAATGTTAGGTTCCCCTTTTAACAGAAAGGGGTTGTCACCAAGTAAACGGGTCGTTAGAGAACAGTTAAGTTATCATGCAAACTAAAGTAAACATAAACTAACCACACCTAAAATGCATAAATACAGTTTAATTTGGATGAATATATTGAAGTTTTGCCCCCTTTATTATCGCACTGCTTGGTGCGTTTGTTTCTTATATATGATAGCGATTTTTAGTTCCTTTATCTTGAAATTGTCTGTCGCCGTTCGTCACACTTTACGTAATAGAGTTTGTGTGGTCATCTCCTCTCACAGTTTGTAATAGATCTTATTCAAACTTACCATAATCATTGAGGTCATTTTAAAGTTGAGCATTTTTTTTGATGGAGCTAGAATCAATTTTGACAGACTTATGGTCCTTAGAACTTAGTCGTTTTAGACAGTTAAAACAACTGTCTAAAGCATTGCAGGGTATGGGAGTTTGGTAAAATCAACATCTCCAACGGTTTTAAATGGGTGTATTTCAAACTTTTTATACTTACTGTTGATATGTTGAAGATGTCCATGTGGGTTTTTGATGGAGCTACACTTAGTTTTGACAGAATAACGGTCCTTAGAACTTAGTCATTTTAGTCAGTTTTTTTTGCATTGTAGGGTATTGAGTTTGTGTAATCAGCTTCTCCTGCACTTTTAAATGGATTATTTTACCTTTTATTTTTGCATAAATATTGTGGATATTTAAAAATGTGCAAGTAAGTTTTGATTGAGCTAGAAGATAATTTTGACAGAATTACGGTCTTTTGACTTTAGGCATGTTAGGCAATTTTTTACATCGTATAGTATGGTGTTTCTTCCCTTCTATTTGAGATCAAACTTACAACAAAGAATTTCCTCCGCAGAAGTTATTTCTTAATTGCATCATGTTTGTTATGAATGTTCTGAAGTATTTCTTGTTTATTACTTTACATTAGATTGACTTGTTCTAACTTTTATTATCTGAATCAATGATAAACCCTAGGATGCTTTAACTCCTGCTAAACCCTTTGAATAGTGAATTCAGTGTGCATTATTTAATGTAACCTTGCTTTGGAACAGATGAAGAATCAGCAACTAACTACAACGCAAAGTGTCCCTGCGAGCATAACATTCAGCGTTGACGAAGGGCTTGGCGCCGAAACCACGGTAACAGTTGTGTCAAAAGGAGTAACCGATATCGATATAAGCGTTACCGGTCCTAATGGTAATACACACCTACAATCCGGCAGTCAAGTCAGGACACTATCGCTTGTTGTTCCTGGGATAAGTGAGGTAATTGAATCCATATTAACTAGGAACTTTTTTCAGGTTTCTTGTAATTTAAGTCAGATAATGAAAAGCTCCAAGATTGTTTACTTGTATACATACAATCACCTTGGCAATAAAATATAAGCAGTCATTCGTTAGACTAGTGTCTTCAGTCAGATTTGGGGTTAGATTTGATTTTCATTGTGATTCTTGGTTAGTATGCACGTGTAAGACAATATCAACACGATAATGACAATAATACATGTAAGAGACACAACTTTTGCAGCAAGGCCAGTACACAGCTACAGTCACAGTCTCTTCATCGTCAACGTTTGATGTAATAATCACTTCAAAGCCTACATCGACCAACGCCGAAGTTATTCACCCTATTGTTCGAATTTCTAATAATTCACTAGACTTTACAAATACCAAAACGCTCCCTATTATCTACGTCTACCTTCGTAAGGGAGAATCACCTGTGAAGAAAGCCACAGTTAAAGCAGTAGTTGAAGATCCTTCCGGCAGTCAGACGTGTGTGCTTAACCTTTTAGATAATGGTGTTGGTAAGTGGGTTCATAGATAATGTCTTTCACTTTATATGTGTTCTGTTCTGATCATTGCAAGCTATGTCTTTGACTTTCATTACCAAAAAAATTGGCAATGAAAATGAGCTGACACAATCAATCGTCGTAGCCCGCCCTAAACGCCTGGCACGAAAGAAAAACGGTAGAGAAGGCACATGAAGGAAAAAAAAGACAAGGGAAGAGGGAAGGGAACAAGGAAAAACCAAGCTCTCGGGCACTTCCTAGCAGATGACCGCTACTATCGTAAGTTATATACAAAAGCTCAAAGCCTTACATAAAATCAACAAAGAACATGGAATTATTAGTAAACCAAAACAGAAGTACCACCTTAGAACGGTCCGTAATAAGTTAGTTGATTAGTTGGACGCTTAAACAAAATGTTCTCGGGTGTAACCCAAATTCAACGAAGAGTGGGCATATTGTTTTGGGCTATTACATCCAATCGTCATTATGTAAGCTATATGTTTTAACCCGAAACCCGTGTTTGCTGATTCTCATTATCTGATATTTGGGATACTTCGAAAAAAAAAGACAATAGGATGTGGTTTTCTTACGTCGAATTCTTTCCGAAAAAAAATAAATACCCCTTTTTCTAAAACTAACAGAACATCTTGTTGCCAAAATTTTCAATGTTTCTACAAGTTCTAAAACTAGAGTTCTGATTTTGCATACTCTTTGGGGCAGGAATGACAGAAAAAACAACAACAACAAAACGTACAATACTTGTCTGCGAAAAGAAATTAAAACAAAACAAAAATTATTTAAGAATTAAAATTGGATTTTCAGAGTTCATCGTGTGATGAAGCCATTGGGTGGAGCTAAATTCCATGAAGCGCAAAGCGCTTCCTGTAGAATTTTAGCAACGACCACTGGCTTCTCCACACGATGAAAGCTGAAAAATCAATTTTTTATTCTTATATCTACACTTTATTTGTGAACTTCTCTATGCCGTTTTCGTGGTAATTTGGTGTAGAATAGGCAAAATATGGATCGAAGAATTGTTAGTAACGACGTGTTTGGTCATAACGTTTAACAGCCTCGCCCTGACGTGGCGTCAGTCGAACGTTACAAGAACCAATCAAGACGTTTGTTTACCTAAGACGTCGCTTATATGATCAATTGTCCTTCATCGGTGTATGAAGCTAGTTGCTCTAAAGGGTTAACATATGGGAAGTCAGTGGCAAGTGTAAATATAATATAAAATGTGATAAAACTAACGTCAGTGCTTGTGTGAATACAGGGTTTTAAAAGGGAACAGGAATACCATATTTTCCATCCAGAATCCAAAGAATACAAAATATTACTCAGTACTCAAATTTCTGTACTGATACTAGCTGATCCGTCAATTCCAATTAAAATACTTTGTTATGATTCTTTAATCCTTTCCGCCTTATCCAATTCCATATTGCTAGACTAAATGTGTCTGATATCGAATGAGTGCTGGTGTAATAAATGTTTTACATTTCTTCATCTTTAATTTCATTTGTTTTATCTTACAGAGTCTTGGACTAGACGTATTTTATGACCGTGGATAGTCCTGCTTTGCTACTTGTTTTATGCAGACTGTGCTTTGAAGTCTGGCAAACTTAGCTTACTTTTACAATGATAGGATTATCACCCGCATTTCTTTTATTTTTGTGAACCTGTTTTTGTTGTTCGGCGTCACTACCTAGAGTTATGTTTTCAGATCCTGACATGAAGTCGGGTGACGGCATATACTCAGCGGCTATTCTCCGAGAATGCCAACAAGGTAACGGAAGACACAGTAGTAGGGTCGTCATAACGGGAACACAAGAAACAGTAGTGACACACTATACAAGCTCGGGATCAGCAGTTATTGGTATGCTGTGTTTTTAAGACTTCGTCATGCAAAAGCATCGTACAATTATTATCCACTTAATGTCTTGGGTAAGTAAGCATAGGCCCATTTGCCAATGACTTTATTTTTTGTAAAAGTATGCAAAGCACAGGTACTTCAGAAGACTGCAATATTTTATCGCGGAAGTGTTTGCATGTTTGTTTACTTAATCCGATTAATTGCATGTAGCTTAGATTGGGTGGTTATGCGTACCGCAATCGTAATAACTGATCGTTAAATAATTTTTCTTACAATTACTAGATGTTGAAGCAAATGTTGCCGAAGATACTGCCACTGGCAGTTTTGAGCGTGTTGCAGTGGCCGATACTTACACTGTGAATAACTATGACGCAATCGTAGCTGCTACAGACGAAACACCACCAGGAAGAATCACCGACCTTCATGTTATTGATATTCATAGTGGTAGTCCTACTACGTCATTGACACGAAGTTATGCCATAACTTGGACCGCTACTGGGGATGACTTTAGCAGCGGGCAAGGTATTTACTTAAATCTTTATCACATCGACATTGCACTTAAACGATATATATTCATATATCTCTGTAGTCCTGTCAGCCGTACACAAGCCCTTCAACACCCTTGTAGGGTGACAATATTTGGTTGATTTGCATATAGTGAGTCCTATGACTAGAAACAAGTAGGGAGAAGTTGTTAAATTGAAAGTGAACCAGTATAAACAGAAGCGAGAGAATGAAATGGGCCTCACACTTTGTACTGTATTTTATCCATTTAATTTAAGTTTATCAGATCGAAAAGAGGCAAGTTTGGTTGCCAGTTAAACTAACCATCGTTTCTCAAAACATTTTTATGTGAAACTCGAGGATGATTGTCTTGGTGTTTAAAGTTGGCAAGTCACGGTCATCTACAATGGCAGACCTGTAATGAGATAACTCACTGTAAAATATAAGATGAATTTATACCACAGAGAGAGCAACGAGGCCTTTATATTGCAGGACTTTTGGTGTTATACTATGCTAGTAGTGCAGACGCATAGGTCATTGCACTTTCAATAAAATATCTTCAAGAGTTCCTTCAAGAGCAGATAACACATTCAGAAGAAGGAACGTGGGCGAGCCAGACTACATAGCTACGGCTAATGAAGCCTCTTCAGTGACATTTACAATATCTGGTGATGAAACCAGCGAAAAGCATACTGTAATTTCTTGATTATAATTGGGCAGCTCTTAGAATAAGAGTCTAAACCAATGTAAAATTTAAGATTCCTCAGACAAACTTGTCAGAGCGACATGAATCTTAGCTGAGTTTGGCTTTCATTCTTTTGAACTGTTTTGGATTTTTGCGGGTTCTCGCTGCATCGAATATCTCTTTCCTGATGCCCGTGTCTGTCGCTTTTTCTCGAGACACAGAGGCAGCGGTGGCTCGATGGGTGACGCCTGCGCTCGCCTGTTAATACGTAGGCGTCTCTTACATGATGTCTGCAGCTAATGTGTCAGGTGGAATGCGACAATAAGTGTGGCTCGGAGAGGGATACTCGTTGCCTGCCGAGACCTGCCCATCATCTCTTTTCTTTCAAACTTATGGGGTTTAGCAACACTGAAGAAGTTAACGCGTCTGTCGCACTAAAATTGGTATGGATACGTTTATATCAGAACATATCCTCTGATCTCAAAGGACAAAAATAAAATATAATCTGCACTATGTATGATGAACGGGAAGACGTTTTACGGCCGCCACACGGCACAGCACCAGCTGCAGTAAAATTTATTCACTGTCATCGATTATACAAATTCAATATGCGAAGTGTAACCGGCAGATAAATTTTATGCCGACTGATGTGATATTTCAACAATACGATTATACCAGGTAACACAATTAACCTTGCAGATATGCGGGACAGTCGAGAGAGGTTAGTACCCGCCTGATCTTAATTCAAAATTAAGGTAATTGATTGCCTAGGTGCAAGACATATCATTTTTTCATGTACCTGGTACATCTTCTGATCTTACTAATGATTACCTAAAGTTTGTTTTATATTTCATAGCGGTTGAATCTCACTTATATCACGAAGTCATGACTTTTTAGACTCTCTCTCTCTATATATAATTACGGGACTGGTGCTTTATATGCATACATTTACTTTTGGATAGCATCATGGTACGAAATGAGGATAACAAATGACCAAAATTCTCTTCGACATGATTTTATGAGTGCTGAAGTACTTAATGTCAGTGGTGCTGGTATGACACCGACTGTCTCAGGAAAAGTAGAACGAGTACGAATGGTTGTTACTTCTAATGATGCGTTTACTACCACAACGTACTTTGCTATAGTTGCTATAGACGAAGTGGGAAATAGAGGTGAAGTGTCGAACATTATATCCATAACGATTGGATTAACAAGCCAATTTGAAGGTAACGTAATATTATTTGTTATATAGTTGCCAACGATTTTGTCTCTTTAGTGACATTTGACTCTTGCAACAAGGTCGCAGCTCTTATCCTCGAACGCGATGTGTTTTCCACTTTTGTTGTATAAAGATGGAATGAGCTAGTTGTTTCCAGAACAAAACTGTTGTAAATGAAATACTTCATTCTTAAATGATATGTACGGCTACATTTGGTACAGGCTATTTAATGTGCCATTACTTATCTATCAGAGTTTTATTTTATAAATACTTTATCAAATGCAAAAATCTCAACGTTGTAGTTCCTGTCCACGAATCGACAAATGTCTTTAGTTGAAATGAAACATGCATTTCGTGAAACACAGTGTGTGTTCAGCTGCATCTTATTGTCTTCTAAATGGACAATCTTGTCCTGGTCCATCCCCGTTTGATGACGTTTTAAAATATAGCTCACGACGCTACGCCGTTGAAACGGGCATGGAAAGTCATGGATGTATATATCAGTACATAACATATGCATGACTGCCTCATCCGCCATTATTCAAGTATGAATTATAATAAAACAATGCGTATGTATGAATGGTTAGCATAGTATGTTAACATGTATGTTTTTAGTAATTTTAACTTGTATTTCAGTAATCGAAGAAGAATGTACAGATGATTGTTATGCTAGTATTAAAGGTACGAATACGCATATGTGTGAAATAATCGCACAGCGTATCTCATATTTGAATTCCGTTTAGCTTGATTTAAAACAATAATAAAAAAATAATGTTATTAATTTGTTCGTTATTTCCAGTTTTGCAGCAGTCTTTTTGTATCTGGAAATAACTGATGCTCAAATGCAGCCAGAATCCTTTTCTACTGTTTAATTCTTGTGGTTCGTTTAATATCTCTAACGTATTACAACCATTTTGTTAGCACCGGTGTTATGCGACATATGGTTGGTTGGTTGGTTGTTTTTGGTTTAACGGCCCTTTGAGACAGTATTTCAGTCTATATCGGACCGTCTCCCAGAGAGAGGGAGAAAGAAGTGAGAAGTGATAGACGAGAGAAAAAATGTCCAAACAACCCCTACCGCGCCTACTGCAAGCAAAGAAGGCCTCTGTCCTACTATTATCCAAATTATTAGGACGCCCAGGCACTGGAAGTTATACACAGCACCATCGCAACACCCGACCACCCCCGCGACATATGGTGGCAGTAAAATAAATCCAATTCATCCATCATAAACGAACGTTTATGGTAAGGCCTCAGAGGTCATTTTGCCAAAAAATATTTCTTTACAAACTATTGAAGCCTAGAAGTGTAAGTGGATTTTGTAGCGGAGATACAAACTGCGGGAACTTAGAAACTGTTTAGGACAAAATTGACGGAAGCGTATAGTTGTTAATGCACACGAATACATTTACAAGCAAAATGATAACATCCTGATATTTTGAAGTTGAGGCACAAGAGCGATACTCATATGTTGTTCTATTTCAGCGTATACTTAATTGTAATTGGGAGTTTCGAATCATAAGCAAGTTTATGCAGAAACTCTTCTGTTTGTTTCAAGCTCTTATGCACGGAAGTCAACGTCAAGCCGATCACTTAAATTTATCGTTATAGCTGACAGTCTTTCGAAGAAGATGATATCGATAAAAAAAAACAGTTATATCCCAGGCTTTATTGAGGTTGCTGAGTGGCCACCGTTTGGGAACAAGCTGCTCACTCGGTTGGCAATATGTTCTCTGTATCTTGATTATTTGTAATCTTAGTTGCTTCCAACTATGGTGTGAGGGCTGGATTTGGATTTTGATTGTTTCAGTTCCTGGTCTTTGCATACTTTTTACTTTTATTCATTCGATTAATTAATTCTTCAAAATTGATTACCAGATGACTTGCGATTTAGCGACCTTTTCATCTATATTTAAGTTATATGAGGACGATATCAGGGTAATAATGAAAGGCTGTTTATAATAGAATCCAGGTTACTGATGTATAGATTTCCGACGTCAGCAGTTTCCAAACCCGGACTGCTAGTTCAGCATGCCAGTGCTTAATCCACTGATTTTCTGGAGCTCCCGCTATCAATTCTTTAAGAACGTATAGTACTTGTAGGTGTGTCATCAGTCAAACATGAATTATATTGATCCCTTTCAAAAAGCATTTCCTCCTTTCCACTCAGTACCCCTAAATCGATATATCTCTAATAAAAAACAATAGATAGATATGAAAAATATGTAACATGTTTGGCTGAAGGAATATAGAGCACGGTACCAACGTGTGACGTTATCGGTAAATAGACCAAGCTAAAAAGACCCTAGCCGGCGCACAATAAATCTATAATGTTTATTTTAGGGGATGGGTACACTTTGAGTCAGTTTCACCTTTGCCTGTCTTCTCAACCTGGCAACACTTTTAAGCAGAGAATTCGTTTCCGCTGAAGACTGAATAATGATAAAAGTTTAGATCCTTTAAGAGCAAAGAAAACATTCATAAGTAAGAAGTTGGGCCATACCGCGGTTTCGGCTATTCAAGCCTCATCAGTGACCCTTTAAATCTGGCACAAGGAGCCAGAGGAAAAAAACAGCAAATTTGCAGGTTTAACATGGCAGTCGTCTCAAAGACTGATATAAGTCGAAAAATACCAAAATATTTCAAATTTGTTTAGAAAATGAATCTAAACGTATGATCATTTCTGACTTCTCAGAATATATTCCATGATCTCAAAGGACCAAAAGGAAAATATAATCTGCACTATAGATGAGTGCGGGGAGACTTTTTACGGCCGCCACACGGCACAACATCCAGCTGCAGTGATAGTAAATAATGATAAAAGTTTAGATCCTTTAAGAGCAAAGAAAACATTCATAAGTAAGAAGTTGGGCCATACCGCGGTTTCGGCTATTCAAGCCTCATCAGTGACCCTTTAAATCTGGCACAAGGAGCCAGAGGAAAAAAACAGTAAATTTGAAACCTATTTTGAAAGGACTTTTTTGTTCAGAGAGCCAACAGAAAATCAAAGTTATTGTTTCCCTTTGTAAAACTGGCGAAAAGATATGGAACTGAACCCATTCAGATTGTACAAGAACTACTCAGCGGTGAATTTTACTTGTGCTATGAGCGCTCAGGCTCAGGGAAACAGGGCACAATTTAAATTCAGAAGTATTCTGGCTTTTGTCCGGTAGATTCCTGCATGGTGGTTAGCCCGGCCGGGATTAAATGGCCCATGTTCCTACTTCTGTATGTATTCTCTGCTCTTGAAGGACCTTTTTAAGATTTTAATTTTACCTCACTGCAGCTGTTGTTGTGCCGTGTGGAGGCCGTAAAAAGTCTCCCCGTACATCATCCATAGTGCAGATTATATTTTATTTACATCCTTTGAGATCAGAGGATAGATTCTGAGAAATCTAAAATTTGAGATCGTTGAAGACAATTATTCTAGATCATTGTCTTTTATATTATTTGGATCCTTTTAAAACTAATCAGTCTCTGAATCGACTGCCCAATTAAAATTAAGAAATTACAGTATGCTTTTTTTCTGGTTTCGTCACCAGATATTGTCAGGGTCACTGACGAGGATTTATTAGCCGAAACTACGTAGTCTGGCCCATGTTCCTACTTCTGTATGTATTCTCTGCTCCTGAAGGACCTTTTTAAGATTTTAATTAAAATCAGACCATTTTGATTTGTTTGTTGCTCTGTTTGAAGGCTAAGTACAATGTTTTCACACCTTAGGTATCTGTACATCGATGTCTGTGATCGGGACACGGTTTTCTTTGATAGGGACACGATTAGTTAATTTTGATAATAATTTTAGGGCCCCGTCAGACGAAGTCCTCGGAGGCTGTTTAGTAATCACTTTATCCGCCCGTGTTTCCGTCTGTCTGTCTGTCCGTCCGTCAGCATTTTGTGTCCGGTACATAAATCCGTTCGTCCATCGGCATTTTGTGTCCGCTCCATAATTCTGATACTACATTGTATTTGAGATATTTTGACGAAACTTGGTACAAATATAAAGCATCATCAGATCATATGCAAAGAAGAAGAACCGTTACTCCACCTACGTGAAATGAAACTGAGTTTTGTAAAAATGTAATGCCAAGTGCACAATAAGTCTACAAACATTGGTTTGAAAATTACAAACCTATGTTTGAACTTCTAACCCTGGTTTGAAATTTTCAAACATAGGTTTTAAAGTTCTAACATAGGTTTTTAAAGTTCTATCATAGGTTTTAAAAAAAGGACATTCTAAAACCTATGATATAACCTTCTAACCCATGTTCGAAACAAATTATGCTTGCTAAGTGCACTATAAGTCTTCAAACATTGGTTTGTAAATTACAAACACGGGTTTTAACTCAAACCTATGTTTGAAAATCACTATCATAGGTTTATGAATTTCTATCCTGGGTTTTAAAATCTCTATCATAGGTTTCAGAAAACCTGTGATTGTAAATTTAGAACCTATGTTTGAACTCTAAACCTATGACTGAGATTTATTAACCTGTGTTTGTAGAATTATTGTGCACCTGATATTCATAATTTTGTCCAAACTTATTTTTGAAAGTTAACTCACAAGTTTCAAAATGTCAGATTCTGAAACCTATGATAGAGATTCTAAAACCCATGATAGAAATCATAAACCTATGATCATGATTTACAAACATAGGTTTGAGTTAAAACCCGTGTTTGTAATTTACAAACCTATGTTTGAAGACTCATCGTCGTTTATATTATTTTGATCCTTTTGAAACTAATCAGTCTTTGAATCGACTGCCCAATTAAAATTATGAAATTACAGTATACTTTTTTCTGGTTTCGTCACCAGATATTGTCAGGGTCACTGACAAGGCTTTATTAGGCGAAACTACGTAGTCTGGCCCATGTTCCTACTTCTGTATGTATTCTCTGCTCTTGAAGGAACTTTTTAAGATTTTAATTGTACTTCACTGCAGCTGGTGTTGTGCCGTGTGGAGGCCGTAAAAAGTCTCCCCGTACATCATCCATAGTGCAGATTATATTTTATTTACATCCTTTGAGATCAGAGGATAGATTCTGAGAAATCTAAAATTTGAGATCGATGATGAATATTATTCTAGATCATGATGTTTTTATTCTAGATCATCGTCGTTTATATTATTTTGATCCTTTTGAAACTAATCAGTCTTTGAATCGACTGCCCAATTAAAATTATGAAACAAGGCATCGCAGGCGATACAAATCCCCTCACACAAGACTACTTGCTCGAGATATTGTCTTACCCTACATTTGTGTGAAGTTATTTTAAAATCCATGGAGAAATGTAGGCGCTAGAGCGATGACAAAGTTTTTCTAACAATAGCTACAGTGACCTTGACCTTTTAAGCGCAGCACCCTGAAAGTCGAACTTGCTCGAGATATTGTCATGCCCTACATTTGTGTGAAGTTATTTCAAAATCTATTGAGAAATATAGGCACTAGATCGCTGACAAAGTTTTTCTAAAAATAGCTACAGTGACCTTGACCTTGGGCGCAGAACCCTGAAAGTAGAACTTGCTCGAGATATTGTCTTGCCCTACATTTGTGTGAAGTTATTTTAAAATCCGTTGAGAAATGTAGGTGCTAAAGCGATGACAAAGTTTTTCTAAAAATAGCCAGTGACCTTGACCTTACGCGCAGCACCCTAAAAGTAAAACTTGCTCGAGATATTGTCTTGCCCTACATTTGTGTGAAGTTATTTTAAAATCTGTTGAGAATCGTATGCGCTAGAGCGATGACAAAGTTTTTCTAAAAATAGCCACAGTGACCTTGACCTTGGGCGCAGCGCCCTGAAAGTCGAACTTGCTCGAGATAATGTCATGCCCTATATTTGTATGAAGTTACTTCAAAATCCGTTGAGAAATGTAGGCACTAGAGTGATGACAATGTTTTTCTAAAAATAGCCACAGTGACCTTGACCTTGGGCGCAGCACCCTGAAAGTCGAACTTGCTCGAGATATTGTCATGCCCTACATTTGTGTGAAGTTATTTCAAAATCCATCGAGAAATGTAGGCGCTAGAGCGATGACAATGTTTTTCTCAAAATAGCCACAGTGACCTTGACCTTGGGCGCAGCACCTTGAAAGTCAATCTTGCTTGAGATATTGTCATGCCCTACATTTGTGTGAAGTAATTTCAAAATCCGTTGAGAAATGTAGGCGCTAGAGCGATGACAAAGTTTTTCTAAAAATAGCCACAGTGACCTTGACCTTGGGCACAGCACCCTGAAAGTCGAACTTGCTCGAGATATTGTCATGCCCTACATTTGTGTGAAGTTATTTCAAAATCCATTGAGAAATGTAGGCGCTAGAGCGCTGACAATGTTTTTCTAAAAATAGCCACAGTGACCTTGACCTTGGGCGCAGCACACTGAAAGTCGAACTTGCTCGAGATATTGTCATGCCCTACATTTGTGTGAAGTTATTTCAAAATCAGTTGAGAAATGTAGGCGCTAGAGCGATGACAAAGTTTTTCTAAAAATAGCCACAGTGACCTTGACCTTGGGCGCAGCACCCTGAAAGTCGAACTTGCTCGAGATAATGTCATGCCCTACATTTGTGTGAAGTTATTTTAAAATCCATTGAGAAATGTAGGCGCTAGAGCGCTGACAAAGTTTTTCTAAAAATAGCCACAGTGACCTTGACCTTGGGCGCAGCACCCTGAAAGTCGAACTTGCTCGAGATATTGTCATGCCCTACACTTGTGTGAAGTTATATCGAAATCCGTTGAGAAATGTAAGTGCTAGAGCGATGACAAAAGGTGAACATACGTACGTACGTACGTACGTACGTACATACGTACGTACTTACGTACGTACTTACGTACGGGACAAAACCTATATCCCCTCACCACTTTGTGGTGTGAGGGGATAATTACAGTATACTTTTTTCTGGTTTCGTCACCAGATATTGTCAGGGTCACTGACGAGGCTTTATTAGGCGAAACTACATAGTCTGGCCCATGTTCCTACTTCTGTATGTATTCTCTGCTCTTGAAGGAACTTTTTAAGATTTTAATTATTGTGCATTTAACAAGCATAATTTGTTTCGAACATAGGTTAGAAGGTTATATCATAGAATTTAGAATGTCTTTTTTCAAAACCTATGATAGGACTTTAAAAACCTATGTTAGAGAATTTCAAACCTGGGTTAGAAGGTCAAACATAGGTTTGTAATTTTCAAACCTATGTTTGTAGACTTATTGTGCACTTGGCTTGCCATAGAAGAGAATAATAACTGTAACTAATTCTATTTTTGACAGAATTTTCCCCCTTTGTTATTTTCAATAAAGAAATGATGTCGAAGCTAAAGCTTTAAAATATTGAAGCTGTTTCACAAAACTTGGTACAAATATAAAGCATCATCTGATGGAGAACATGATTGGCGTATAAATGAAACCTAAATGCATTTGCGTCTGGTTTGTAAATTCTCATTTACAATAAACATATATAACTACAAAAATGTTTTTATGAAACACTATGGCTCCAATCGTATGCTTGCCTCTAAAGAAGGCTCGTCCAATACTGTATAAATCAGAAAGGGTATAACTCAACCCTGTACTTATACAAATAGCTACAAAGCTTATCAGATCATTTACATCTTGACCTCTTCCTGTATGCCAAATATCAGGATCCTAGTTTAAGCGGTTCTTCAGATATTTTGGTCACAATGTTATTCCTATATTAAATGCCTATGTCCGAAAAGGGAAAATAACTCAACCAAAATTTTAAGAAATATGCTCAAAAATAAAATCAAATCATCTACATCTTGACCTGTAACTATATGCCAAATATAAACATGGTAGCTGAAGTGGTTCTTTAGATATTTTGTTCACAAGTTTATTCCTATATAAAATGCCTATGTCCGAAAAACGGGAATAACTCAACCAAAAATTTACGAAATATGCTCATAGGTTAATCTTTTCATCTACACCTGTTCAGCTACACCTTGGTTTGTAATTGTATGCCAGATATAAACATGGTAGCTTAAGCGGTTCTTTAGATAGTTTGGTCACAAGGTTTTGCCTATATAAAATGCATATGTCCGAAATAGAGGATAACTCAACCAAACATTCTCCAAATATGCTTAAAAGTTAATTAATTTATTTACACCTTAGTCTGTAATTGTATATTAAATATCAGTATCCTAGCCTAAGCGGTTCTTCAGAGATTTTGTTCCTAAGTCTTTCCTATAAAAAATGATAAGTCGAAAAAGTGGCATAACTTCTGATCAACAAGACCGGCGGAGGAAAATAATTACGGGTCTACTTATTGTTCATGTACATGTCACATATAAAATTTCAAGATCCTAGCATAACCGATTCTTGAGTTTCCTAGCTGCCTGAAAACTGTACGGACGGACAAGCAGACAGACGGACGGACGGACGGACAGGCCCAAACCAATATGCCCCCTTCAATTTATCTGAAGTTGGGAGGCATACAAAAAAAAGAAAACTGATTGTAAAAATAAAAAGTTCAAGGCGATGTTTGAGAAATATCCATGGGTAGTACTTACACTTCTGCCAGCAAGTTGACAATAAAAAAGTATGCTATTTTCGTTTTACTATATTTCTGGGTTGTGTTTGCAGTTTTGGCATAAAACTTGAGATTAGAATTTTACGACTTGGTGCAATTTTTCAAAAATAGGTGTTCATAGTTTTATGGTACCAGTCCAATTTCATAGTCAAGTTTGAAGAAAATAGAATTTCTGGTATAAATTCTCGTGTCTACTGTCGACTGGCTACAGATAATTGTACTGTCACCTGCATCTTGTCTACAGTTTACCGTATGCTGTGTTATGTGACATAGTTATTTGCATGTACAAGAGCATGTTCAATAAGCTTGTAGTACTTTCTAACATGCGCAAAATCACACACACACACACACACACACACACACACACACACACACATCAGAGAGAGAGAGAGAGGGAGTTGCGTTTCTTGTTTATTAATTGTCGACCATGCGAAAAAAGTATGTCAATTTTTATGACGTCTTCAGGGTGAGTAAGTCAGCTGGGGTATAAAATCCCATCAACACAGAGGTCGTACAGAGACAGGGCTTCAGAAGTAAGTTCGTAGTGATTAAGTTTTAAGATAGAGGTCTACTTGTCTTTAAGGCCAGTTGTATTAAGATAAAATTTCCTTTTAAAAGGAAGGCTTGCACAGCGTAAACAGTTAAATTCCCATAAGTTGTTATTGAAGTGAACCCGATTGTTAGTGCACTTTCTGTTGATTACTTTTATTTAGCAAAGTATTCAATTTCTAACTTCTTGAATTGTGGCATTATCCACGGGTGTAAGGTAAAAACAAGTGTAGAATTTATTTGAAAAACAAATTGAGGAAACACACACACACACACACACACACACACACACACACACACACACACACACACAGAGTTTTCCAACATTTTGGCCGGCCGTTAGTCATGTCTCGAGGAAAATAACTATATGGACCTATTTCAAGTATTTTCGGGCCGCGTAGTGCAATCGGTAGGGCACCTGACTCATAAGCCAGAGGTCCTGGGTTCGATACCCGGTCCGGCCACATACTTTCGTTTCTCCTTCCGCTGATTCAAGAAAGGCAGTTGTCAGTTACTGGCGAAAGTATGTGCACTTAGTACTGGTTAACCGCTTAGGAGGTCTAAGCCTGCCCAGGAATAGTGTGGTTAGGTTAACTGACTGTCCCGACATGACCATAGATGTTTACTGTGGACGTTGAGCAATAAATCAACCAATCAATCAAGTCTTTTCTTTACGGCTGTTGAGTCACATTTAGTTTGAATCAAAATTTTAGGAAAGACTGTTTCAAACCCATGTCTATTGAATCTTGGCACATCTGAACTTGGCATCAAAAGAAGAAATAAATTAATATTTACTGTAGTTTATTATTGGTTTAAGTGGCATCAGTGGCAGTGACTGGAACAAAATTTTGACACTCTGAGAAGAAAATGCATGCTGTTATTGTTTGGACAATAACTTGCTATACACCATTTTGGAACAACAAAGCACGGAACCTATTGCGTTCGTATTTCCATGAACTCCCGACAAATGAAATTTATCTTTTATATTTATGCTATATTTATTATGCCCCCGAAGGAACTTCGGGTGGCATATTAAAATCGCACCGTCCGTCCGTCTGTCCGTCCGTCCGTCCGTCCGTCCGTTACAAATCGTGTGTCCGCCATAACTCAAATACCGCTGAAGGGAATTTAATCAAATTTCACAGAAAGGTAGACCAAATTGAGAAGGTGTGTCGCACACAAAATTTAGACTCCCATGACCAAGGTCAAGGTCACAATCAAAGGTCATAGGTTTGACCCTTACAAATCGTGTGTCCGCCATAACTCAAAAACCTCTGAAGTGAATTGAATCAAATTCCACAGAAAGGTAAACCATAATGAGAAGGTGTGGCCCGCACAAAGTTTAGATTCCCACGTCCAAGGTCAAGGTCACAATCAAAGGTCGTAGGTTTGACCCTTACAAACCGTGTGTCCACAATAACTCAAAAACCCCTGAAGTGAATTGAATCAAATTTCACAGACAGGTAAACCATAATGAGAAGGTGTGTCACGCACAAAATTTAGGTTCCCACGACCAAGGTCAAGGTCACACTTAAAGGTCATAGGTTTGACCCTTACAAATCGTGTTTTCACAATAGCTCAAGGACTGCTGAAGTGAATTAAATCAAAATTCACATAAAGGTAGACCAAAATGAGAAGGTGTGTCGTACACAAAATTTAGGTTCCCATGACCAAGGTCAAGGTCATAATCAAAGGTCATTAGTTTGTCTTGTATGTCAGCAATAACTCAAAATCCCCTGAAGTGAATTGAATCAAATTTTACAGAAGGGTAGACCAAAATGAGAAGATGTGTCATGCACAAAATTTAGGTTCTCACAACCAAGGTCAAGGTCACAGTCAAAGGTCATAAGTTTGTCTCTTACAAATCTTGTGTCCAAGCTATCTCAAAAACTGCTGAAGCGAATTTAATCAAATTTTACAGAAAGGTAAATTAAAATGGTAAGTTGTGTCATGCACAAAATTTAGGTTCCCATAACCAAGGTCAAGTCCACAGTCAAAGGACAGGGATCAAATACCAGGTGATAGGGGCCTTCGGGGGCATTTGTTACACACTGTAACATTTCTTGTTTTAACATCCGTTTTGTTTACTCATTCGTGAAGTTCTGACTAATTTAACGCCAAGCAAAGGACGAAGAATATTAACCAACATGTTTAGTAATGAAGTACAGCAGCCGTCACTATGACATGATGTATAACAAACGTTACGTCGGCCAATCGTCTAGTATTTGAATTATCCGTGGTGTTGCTTACGCGTGAGATTGCATGAATGTGTGTTGTTCGTGGATGTATGAACATTGTCAGCCCAGTATAGGTTCATCTAAGGAAATCGTCGACGAGTGTTAATATTTCTCTGTGCATTTGTATAGCTGAACTAAGAAAGCAGCATTAGAGAGTGTTATAAAAGCAAGATAAATGTCCACACACTCCAACCCGTACCTACTGCAGGCACAGTAGGCCCTTATTCTACTATAATCCAAATAAGTAGGACGCCCCGGCACTGGAAGTTATACCCAGCATCATCGCACCAACCAACCAACCCCTCCGTTGTCATAAAGCTGTCAATGAATCCCTAACAGTTTCAAATTTTAACAATTCTGAGTTTCAAATGTTAACTATTCTGAATTGTCCCCTTTTTCTGTATCATTGTTCAGGCTGTTCATGAACATGTTGATGGCCAAAAAGAAATTTATCAGATGCTTAAAATGTGTACATAATATATCGCTTTGTGCCATGTAAAGGCCTGTTGCAATGCGTAAGCGTTAAGTACTCACCGACATTACTGACTTTTACATACATAACACGGTCAGTTCTACATATACTAGTCAAAATAAGTTCCGCCGCATTAACTTTAGCATCTTTTTCTGAAAAGGTACCATAGTGAATGAACTTAAAGAGTCATTGTGGTACTGATATGACCTTTTTATATTGCTAGACAGACAGGTTTCAAACTTTTAATGTAAACCGAGAGTTTGCGCAATTTTCAGTTTTAGTGGGTGTTATTTCTAATTTCCCGACATTTTTCATGCGAAAAAAATCGCCTTTTCTTTTAGTTTTACTCTCATTTTCTGATCTGTATATCTAAGACACATTTTTGGATTCCAGGTGTTTCATATACAAAAGAAAATTGGAATTCAAAACGGTTTTAACGATAACTTCTCACTTCTAAATTGCAACGTTTAGGCAGAAAAGCCAAACTTTCTAAAGCTGCAGTGGCATTGTCATAAACATTTCAAAACTGCATGCCTGACCCAATTTTGCGATAAACTGATGCATTCCCATTTAAAAATGTTGCAAAGAAACGTATTCAAATGTCCAGAAAAGCAGAACCAAATTTTGTGACTGATAAGCCCATAATCTGAAAATCAGATTTCCTATAGTTTTAATTCAAAGGGAGGTAATTTACAGTCTCGCACACTTAAAGACGCAACGTTCGCCATTTGAAAGTTTGTTCAGATTTGATTTAGATGTTTCTAGAATGTAGGGTTTCTCGAGAATTAAACGAGACAAACATAACGGTACAGCACATGCGCGGTAAGCGCCTAGTCGCACTTTCTATGGTTTACTAGTTATGCGAGGTAACTCTGTACATGCAAGCAGGAAACTGAGACACTATAAAGTTTTCCGAGGACAAATGTTGTGGCAACTAATTTCAAGCAAAATAATTTGACGGTGATATATTTAAAATCGTCAATATCACGATTAAAATTGCGGCGGAATTTGTTTTGACGAGTATATAAGCAAGCTACACATATAGATAGATGGAATAAATGTTTTTCAGTTAATGTGATAAGGGAAGAAAATCGTCAAAACCGCTTGTTTCTAAATCTCAACAATAAAGGACTTCTAAGATTAAGGCGAGGATTTTCCCCATTAGACCGGCGCGACACGTCCGAATTTTCAAAAGTATAAAGTATGCACATTTTTCTTAGCAGAGCTTCCACAAATATGTAAACCGTATGAAATCAGATCATTTGTGATTCAGACCCAAAGACATGGGGAGATAATCCATTCTGACCCTAGCTACCCTAAATTCAAGGTTTTCGCATACCTAATGTTTTGAGGTAATACAAGTATTGAAACCAGTCATTCATTCCATACATTTTTGTCATAAATGCATGCTAAATACACGCATATCACAATACAAAGCAACGATTTTCTTCTTGATACGCCTGACTGGCATTTAAACATGCAAAACCATAGTTACACTTCCGGCCAAAACGGCCAAAATAGAACGCTTCACTATAATTAAAGTACAAGTACTTCCCCCCGTGACCCAGCATTTCCTTCATGCAGCAGACTTATGCGAAGCAAGTATGTAATGTATATGAGTGGGAAGCTGGGTCACGGGGGGGGGGACGATACACAGTAAGCCAAAGAAGAAGAATGGTCAACAGTAGCACTGTGCTCTTCAAGGATTATATTGTGTACCATGACCTTGAAATGAGGTCAAGGTCACATACATATAGTCAAAACTATCCAGTGTTGTCTGTTATGTAAGTAATGTAAGTCAAAAAAGGGTGAAATGTATACATAGAGGATCTTACATGAGTGCTCATGTATTATTGAATTTATTAAACGAGTTGGAGGAAAAGATAAGATGCGAGGCTTTGCCGAGCATCTTATCGCTTTTCCCCAACGAGTTTAATAAATTCAATAATACATGAGCACGAATGCAAGATTCTATTTATCATATGACCCTAAAATCATATTTAATTAGCAGATTTGCACTAAAACGTCACGATTTCGCCATTAGAAAACGCAACGTTTTTATGGACGTCAACGCATAACGTTACGACGTAATTTGCATATTTAATCCACTAGTGGATTATCGTTTTTAATGCATGGCTTTATTACACTCTCAGAAGCGACGTCATATGATAAAATAAATTATTATTTCAACGATCAGTTTGAGGATAATTTACAATTTATCTAAACAATGACGTCAACGTCAACGTATGTTTAACGTATTTTACATGGACACAAACAGTTGAAAATTCATTTGTCATGCAAGTGGCTCTATTTTCAGATTATACAAGTAAATCGAGTCAAGAGTTGAACGTAGGGACAATTGTGGCTATAGTTGCTATATGTATTGGGTTGCTCTTTCTGGTAGCTATAGTAGCCCTTATTCGCACATTCGTGAAGAAAAAAACAAGGCGAGACTCACGGAAAATTCATGTCCGAGAGAGTTCTCCAGATTATACTAAGGTAACTCGTTTTGATACATGTTGGTAACGTATGTGGCCCTAAAGTCGTCAGGGCTCTAAGGTCGTCATTATTTTTCTAAGCTTCACTCTTTACCAACTACGGCATAGAAATGATTAGAAGAGACAGAAATTCAAGAGATAGTTATCTTGCTTTTGATTTACATTTTACAATTCAAGTTGTTTTTAAATGTTCCTCCTTCTATTAGAATGGTAAAAAGGTAACCCATTCTTACATCAAATCCCAAGTTTGTCGACAGAGGAAGGTGGTCCTGATATTGATATGGCGAACCAGGATTGTCTCGCTATGTTTTCCAGCGGTGGTTTGAATAAATATTAAACAAAATGAAGATATGAAGATTAAATAACAGTGATGATGACTTTAGGGCATATCTTACGACACTGGTGCACATGCTGCTAGGCGATAAAAAGTTCCTCTCTCATGCTTTCTTTGTTCTTCTTTCATTCTAGTTTGCCAAGTATATATTGTGATTATTACTGTAAATATTAACAACTATATAATGTAACCTAAAACAAAAGAAAATGTGTGCAGTCGTATCAGGATCTTCAAATATCATGTTTTTGTACTTATATATTATTATTGTTACACGAAGTACAAGCTAACCAGACTCCCGAGACAGACTCTGTGTTTGCATGGGCAGATCTCGTCTTCAAAGCAACATCAAAGCAAAATGGGGGCCCGGATAGCGTACATTAAGTGGATAGAGCAATCGCTTTCCGCCTCTGCGGTCCGGGTTCGATTCCCGGCGTCGTCATGTTGGAGGGTAGTGGTCGTCCGTCTGAAGTTTACATTTACAAAGCAACATCATTATCGCATGCTTACTGTTTGGTGATCAGCGATCCTCAAAATTACAAAATAGTCGTACCTTTGCTTCATTACATGATAAAAATGTCTGCAACTTTTAAAAAACATAAAACAGACAAAACGCCCCTTTCACGACTCAGGGACGGCACTGATGACGACTCTATGCCCATAGGTCCTAGGGTCGTCAGGCCGACCCTTCCTGTAGAAAAGAGCATGTTCTTCGGTGTTTCTGAATTAAATGAACCAGTTTCTATTTTAAACATTCCTTCAAAATGATTTGTCTCGCTGCAACCATAACGCATTTACAAATAGCTGTTACCATATGCATAGGGTATACGTTTACGTGCTTTGGGGTGACGACCTTAGGACCACGTGCGTTAACCTTGCCGTTTGGAGTCGGAAACTGATCATAATTAGTAGAGTTTATTATTTGTCCCATCAGATATGTAAACCTCCCGAGATTTATAGATCCCATATCTTAAATAGGCCGTTTAGTTTTTGAAAGGACCAAGGTTTGATTTAATAAGGATGATTTACTGACTTATGGAACCTGCGAAATGCCTTTACAATCATTGTCTGTGCGCTTCTGGTCCTGACGATCCATGGCTCGTAGAAAGTCTGCTATGTGTATGAGTTGAATGAAACGTTCTTAGTGCACATTGGGGAGGGTATGTGATGAAAGGCAATTTAAAATATACAAATTCTTAAATCATTCATATCCACACGCCAGAAATACACACCAAGTTAGTTATAGGTTTGACATTTTGATATTCAGCGTCTGTTGTTTTCTCAAGATGATAAAAGGCATTTCTGAGAGTGAATTATAACTGCAACTGCAGTGGAAAGATAAGGCTTGAAAAGTAGTTCTAAAATCCGTTACCCGGGCGAGCATGACTTACCAATATCTGCATATTATGGGGAAGGTAACCAATCTACCGAGATTTATTTCCCGCGAGGAAATCAATCGTCGTAGAGAACTGGGAAATAGCATATTTATATTGACAAGAAGTCCGTGTATTTCTTCGCCATGAATGTAATATTTATGTTTAACAAGTTACGCTGCATCATTAGTGTAATACCGTACTCGGTACAAACAAAAGACGAAGAATGCATTAAAAGAATATTAGCCACTATATAGCACCTTTTATCCACAGCTTAATTTTGCAACTGACACCCATACTGAGACGGCTTGAGTCTGGCCCACCGTGGTTTAACTGGTACGGTTTTACTGCTCCGGAATTTCAGTGTTGCTATTACTGTCAGTCTTGATATCCGTACTGGGACGTCTTGGGTCGGGCCAACCGTAGTTTAACTGGTAGGGTGCTTCTGCTCCTGAATTTCAATGTTACTATTTCTGTAAATTTTAATCTTTGTTCAACTTAGTTTTAATTTTGATTTCTATGTTTCTGAGATATTACACTTTTGAACTAAAAATCTTCCACACAAACCGAACAACTAAGTGTCAGATGTCCAAAATCAGAACCAAGTGCGAGGGTTGGTAGTTAGTTTAATTGTATTTTATTGCTATAAACATAAGCAATGGGGTTGGGCCACAAGTTCTCAAACATTAGTTACGGCCCTTCCCCTAAAGAACTGTTTGCTACTTCAAACTGGTATAGTCCCCACAGTAATTGCATTACTTACCATCTCAAGGCAGCATTTCTGTTTAGGTTCTTCTTCGTTGTTTTATGTGTTGTTTGTTGCTATTTCTGTTATTGATATATTGTTTGTAATGTTAAGGCTAGCCTGGTGACCACCTACATGGGAAATGGCTGTTCGCATGGCTGCCGTTGATAATGTCTTTGGTGATGACTAATTTTGTGATATCTTTTTCCCATATGGTGTCTTGGGTAGAATCTGAGATTGAATTTCTGCATTCTGTTTAAAAAAAACAGTATGGTGGCTGGATATAACTTTCGAAATGTTTACGACTGTGAATCACTCACAGACTGAATAAAGCCATTTTATAAAATCACACAAAATAACTCATCGCTAGAAACTACTAAACTGTTATTATATCATCAGCTTATATTTTTTTGTAGGATTATTCGCTGGAAGACGGGATGAAAAAGCCAAAGCCTGACTGGATTTATTATTTTTAGGACAGACCTAGCAATAATGATATGCTGCATAAATATTAAATCTACGTATAAAACTTTATGAGCCAGGACACGAAAAATCCAACAAAGTGGTTGTTCGCCCAGCGCAGACTCAGATCAGCCTGGGCATCTGCCCAGTCTGATCACAATCTTCACTGTCCGCATGTAGGTAGGTTAGACCCTGAGCTACCCTCTAAGTGCTTAGCGAAGAGTCTGAATAGACTTGGCAAACGGACAAACTGATCCGAGTCTGCGCTGGGCGCACAACCACTAAGTTTGTTTTCTCGTGTTGCGGCTCATCTAAACTTATAAGTTCACTGTTCAGCAAAAGGGACATTTTTGAGCAGTATTCTATATTTGTATCAACCATACACCTGACAGAAACTATTTGTTAGTTTGCTA